>CM037853.1:0-678332 GCA_021234595.1 Delia radicum
AATGTATGTATGTATAATGTCAGTGGTAATACAATAAAAAAAATTGGATTTTGCCACGCCAATCCGCCCACAGAAAGAAAATCAAAAATCAAACTTCACAGTGTCACCCGCCTCAATATTCTGAAGATTCTCTGAAAATTTCATCAAAATCGGCCCACACAAAAAGATTTTGTGATATTATTAATGGAAGACAATTTCAGCCGATCGGATGATGACATTTCAACTAAGCCGCTGCGAGTAAGTCAGCTAACATCTCTGAACAAAATTGTCTAAAATAGCCTACCACAAAACGAAGATGCTTGTCATAAGCTAACTTGCTGCTTTTCCCATTAATCGAACGCTTTTTTTTTATTACTTATAGCGATAAAAAAAAACTTGTAAAGTTCAAAGAAATTTTTAATTAATATTATTAGAATGATAATGTAGTAATAACAATTAAATAGTTTTCATAAAACTCTGCATAGTTCTTATTTGCAGGTACATACCTTGACAATTGACGCCGCATTTTTAATTTACGATTCGTTTCTAAAAATCAACGTTTTCTTTAGGGCAATATTCGTATATTCATAAAAATACAATATTTTATAAGAAAAACGATTAATGCTTTCTTTATTGTTTGAAATTTAGGAAAACAAATAGAAAACTTTTGTGACATCAACGTCATTTTGTTTTGAAAAAAAAAATGTTTAGGGGGGCGTGTTTACTAAAAATTTTAACGCCTTCAATTATTAGGGGGAATACGATATTTACACCAGCGCATCAACTATTATATTTTGTATTAAAAAATTAAGAATTTTAGGTGTCAAAAAATTTCTGTTTTTATATTTATTTGTTTTTTTATGAAAATTGTTTATGATATTTTCGTTTATTAATAATATTATAAATTACTTTTATGTATAGTGTGTGTGTTTATTTTCTAGTATCCGCAAGTAGTCAGATAACTTTAAAGGATTTTGTGATATTATTAATTACAGACAATTTCAGCCGATCGGACGATGACATTTCAACTAAGCCGCTGCGAGTAAGTCAGCTTACATCACTGCCATTAAACTGTCTAAAAATAGCCTACCACAAAAACAGAGATGTTCGTCATAAACAAACTTAGTGCTTTTCCCATTAATCTAACGCTTTTTTATTACTCATTGCGATAAAGAAAACTTTTACAATTCAAAGAAATTTTCAAATTAATATTATTAGAATGATAATGTAGTAATAACAATTGAATAGTGTTCACAAAAGGCTGCATACAGTTCTTATTTGCAGGTACGTTAACAATTGACGCCGCATTTTTAATTTAATTCGTTCCTTTCTAAAAATCATCGTTCTCTTTAGGGGAACATTCATAAAAATAAAATATTTTATAAAGAACGATTAAAACGTTTTTTAAAATTTAATATTTTATAAAGAACGATTAAAACGTTTGCTAAAAATTTTAACGAATTTTAGATGATGTCAAAAAATTTCTGTTTTTATATTTATTTTTATGAAAATTGTTCCAAAATTGTTTATGATATTTTCGTTTACTAATAATATTATAAATTATTTTATGTATAAACACACTTATTTTCTAGTAGGTATAATATCAGATAATATCCAAGTTTCTCTACGACGTAAGCGGCCTGTTGTGGCTGAACGGGTTTTTCGTAATGGAAACAATCACGGCTATAAATAAAACAAAATAATCACGTTATAAGCAATAGTTCAGTGTTATTTTTAGAAGCAACATATATCCTCACAACTACAAGCATAAATTGAATTTAAAAAAAAATTTGACCAATGTGAGACAATGTTAACTATTACGAAATTCATTATTAAAATAATACATGTAACTCCAAAGTAAATATATATCTAAAAATAAATTATCAAAACTCATTCCACAAAATCTAAATAAAGAATTGTATAAAAAACAAATTCATTTTGAGCAAACACACACATTAGTAATGTAGGTGAATTCTGTTTGTTGGTTTTTTTATGCAATGCACACCAATGCATCCAAACTTGACACGTACTACACTATCTGTGCCACACAAATAAATATAGCGTTGGCCGGACAATTTAACTCCATTGTTGGTAAGATCCTGATTATCAAAGCCTGAAATTAGTTTTGACAATTCTTATTTTGTAACCTAAAATAAAAAGGAAAATGTATTTGTTAAAAACACAGGTTGCACTCTTGTAGATATTTTAAAAATTATTTGCAATACATTTTTTAAAAACTTTTAAAGTTGTCTGTGTAAAACTTATTTAAAACATGTTCACAGAAAGTCAACTTCAAATCTAGCATTGTTTTCAAGTTTAAAGAACTTTAATTTTTAAAATATAATTCGAAATACTATAGGTCCAATGAACGAACTTGAAAACAAATTACAAAGCAGAAACAATTAAACAATCTTTAGTCTGCCACACCAGTTGTATTTAATACGCTTCATAAAAACTGACCATCGCGAAACAGTTTTTCTTCTAGGAATTTTTAGGAAAAACAGATATTGATAATTCTAATGATAACACATTGCTCTCCTATCTTTTACCGAATAATTCTCATCTAATTTTTTAAAAAACTCATACAGATTTTAAATTGAAAACTTTAAAAATCGAATACTAGTATTTTAGGGCTCAGTAAGAATGTATTATTCGATTTGTTAACGGGTTTTCCGCATAAATACTTTTAGATTTCAATATATTATATTTTACAGCTTCCTTAAGATTAAATATTTTAAATGAAAAAAAAAAAATGTTTTTCAGATTGCTTTCTGTTAAGAAAATGTTCCCATAAGTTTTGAGAAATAGTTTTGCGAACTAATGTTGTCACAGAAGTACTTGAATTTTGTAAACAAGAAATACATGATTTTAAAATTGTATTGTAAATTGTTAAAAAAAAAATAATTACTGAAATTGTTCATAAAAATTTTTTAGTATATAAAACTCCACGAATATAATAAGCGATTACAAGTATTATATGAATGTTTTTCAAATGTTAACATATTAAGACTAGTTTTTCAGTTTTTCGTTTGTCGATTTAAACCTCCGTTTCCATTCTATAAAACTAAAAATTGTTTTCTTCTTTTATTTTATACTACCCAAAAATGCAACTATACGTACTAAAATAATCCTTATCCCAAATTAAAGTTGTCGTTTTTAGTTTTTCTACTTTTATTTTTTAATACCCAAAAATACAACTATGTGTACTAAAATAATTTTTATACCAAATTAAAGTTTTCGTTTTGCTGCAATATCGTGTGATTCTAGATCAATTTTAGTGTCGTGTTTAAGTTTAAAAAAAATCCATAACATTATTAAATAAAATTATTAAAAAAAAGAAAAGTGTCGATTATCATTGTATCAAAATATATTGGTATTAAGTCAATATATTAGAAATAAATGTGTTAAAATCTGTGTTAAAGTTGCCCAATTTAGTGGTGGCTAAACTTTTTTCTGTTAAGCCCTTGGATTCTTTGTTGTTGTTAACTGTGACGTCTTTTGTTGCATTTTTTTTCCTTTTGTGTTTGTTGTTCGTGCTTTTGCTATAAGGTTTTGTTAGCACAACAACAAAAGTATATGAAATTAATATATAGAAGAAAATATTTAAAATATATAAAAAATATGAAATATATAAAAAAAAAAATTAAATATATAAAAAAAATATGAGATATATAAAAAATATATATAAACATCTAAGAAAACTAAGAAAAAATATGTAAAAAATAAAATATGTAAAAAAAATATATGGCATCTAGTTAATAAGTATATCGAGTGTTGTGTCTAAAAAAAAAACTAACATGACGGAAGATGATACATGTGGTACATTCAGGTAAGCCATTCATTGGACAGTTCTTTAAATATTAAATATCAAGAATTTAATTAATTATTTACGATAAATATGCAATAAACGATTGAATGCAAATGTTAAAAGTAATTAAAGATGAAATTTTTTTTTAAAGTATAGCCACTTGATTTCAATCTGGACGCCAATAATTGCTGTTGGCTGCCGGAAACACACCGTAATCATTTTTGTTTGTAGATTTCTTAAAAAACTTTGTATATTTATTTTATATTTTAAAGTTGTAATATTTATTAACTCGTGTTAAATTCTAAGCTTAATTAAAATGTTTTTGTATTAAATTCGATGAATGTTCCAGCTGAAAATTTTCACAAAGTACTAGTTTGTAGACTAGTTAAACAATACCAGTTCTAATAACAACTATTTTGAATCAGTTGTGTACATCATTATTTTCAACTGAAACTGCGAACATTTTAAATTTTATTTAGACTTTCCAATTGAAAATGAAAATTTTTAAGTTAATTTTAGATTTTTAATTAAGGAACTCTCATGAAATTGAGAATTTCTATTTGAAATTGACAAAATTCAGTATGAAATTCAGATTTTCCCTTTAAAATTCGGAAGTTTTCAAATAAAAATTAAATATTTTAGTTAAAATTAAGAAATTTTCAAATGAAAATTAGAATTTTTTGTTTGAAATTGAGAAAACTCCAATTGAAATTAAGGTTTAACACTAGTAATTGAGAAAATTACAATTACAATTGAAATTGAAATTTTCTATTTTAAATTGAGTTTTTTTATTTGAAATTCAGATTTTTCAATTGAAATTAAAAGGATTTTATAAAAAATTTTAAGAAATCTATAAATTATTCTGGTGTTTCTTGTCCTCAATCCGTATTTTATTTGTAAAATTTCTTTTGAAAATCTGCTGGATCCTTTCAAAGTTGGCACTACTGCTTTATGAACGCAATAATTGATTTTGGCTATGGGCAAAAAGCCGTGATATTTTTGTTCTTTGAAGTACTATGAAATTGTAACAAAAACCAGTTTTAATTAAATCGAGTTAACTTTTAAGCTTAACTAAAAGGTTTTTGTGCTGAATTCCTTGAATGCTCAAGTAGTCGTAAAAGTTTCAAAAAACACTAGTTTTTGGACTCGTAAATACAATACCAGTTCTCATAACAAATATGTCTGTTGTGTACTACAAAATTTTCAGTTAAAATTGCGAACATTTTAAATGTAATTGAGACTTTCCAACTAAAAATGAGAATTTTTAAATTTAGAAAATTTCGTATGCAATTGAGAATTTCTATTTGAAATTAAGAAAATTCAATATTAAATTCAGATTTTCCATTTAAAATTAGGAAATTTTAGCTACACTGGTAATTGAGAACATTGCAACTGAAATTGAGAGATTCCATGTGAAATTGGACTTTCTATTTGAAATTGAGATTTTTTATTTGAAATTGAAAAAATTGAATAGAAAATTCACATTATTCCATAAAAGAATGGAAAAAATCCAAATGAAATTTAGAAAAAATTAAATTAATTGTATATTTGCCATAAAAATAAAACACTAAAACTTTATATCTCGGATAGAATTTGAACGAATTTCGAAAAACTTTTTGTTTTGAAATTTAACCTTTATTTCCCAATAAATGGAGTATACACCATTTTCAATTGAAATGAAATTCAGACTTTCGAATAGATTTAAATTTTAGTTTAAGAAAATTTCATACGAAATTAAGAATTTATTTTTGAAATTTGAGAAAATTCAAAATGAGATTAAGAATTTGCATTTCATATTGAGAAAATTCCATTTAAAATTGTGATTTTTCCATATTAAATTGAGAAAATTTTATATAAAATTAAGATTTTTTTTTAAATATGAAATTTTTTTTAAATTGAAATGAAATTGAGACTTTCGAATAGATTTAAATTTTATTTTAAGAAAATTTCATACGAAATTAATAATTTCTTTTTGAAATTGGAGAAAATTCAAAATGAGATTAATAATTTTCATTTCAATTGAGAAAATTTTATATAAAATCAAGATTTTTTTTAAATAATAATAATAATTAATTTTAAATAATAAAATTAAAATTTTCCATTTCAAATAATTTTTTTTTTAATTATTCTTAACTTTATTTTTAATGATCTCAATTTCAAATGTTATAATCCCAACTTCATTTGTAATTCTCTCAATTCCATTTATAATTTTCTGCATTCTATTTAAAAAATCTCAATTTTAAAATTAATTTTCAAATTTTTATATAGAAAACCCCAATTTTATTTGGATTTTTTGCAATAACAAATGAAAAATTTCAATTCCATTAAAAATTTCGCAATTTCAAATGAAAATTTCAGATTTCATTTGAAAATTTCTCAAATTGAAATGAAAAATCTTAATTTTATTTGGAATTTGCTAAATTTAAAATGTAATATCTGAATTTCTTATGGACTTTTCTTTATTTGAAATCAAAAATCCAATTTTTTTGTAATCTTCTCTAAATTTAGAAATTTTCTTAATTTTCAAGAAAAATTCTTAATTTCATTTAGAATTTTTCAGCCTTTATTCGGAAAACTCTCTTTGAGGTGGTAAACAAATTTTCAATATTTTGAGTTTTCACCACTTCAATCAAAATGTTTGAACTCTTTCATTATAAATTATTTTAAAGTATTTTTGGAGTTATATTTAAAACTTTTTCAAATGTTTTCTCTCTTACAGCAGCACATTCCAAATTTCCAATTATTTTTTATTTTCCGGCATCCCGCAACAAAATGTACGGGAAAGCGGGAAATTAAAACAACTGATATTCCCGTGAATTCTCGGGGCGGGAAATTCCGAGAAAAACCCCTATATCTAATTGAACAAACATAAGCAATGCACTACAATTTGACCCCTACATTGAAAGAGTACCGACCATTGATCCTAAACATTTCGGACACTCTGAGTTTAATAGCGCACAAAGTTCACTTATGGGCCAGATTTTTTTGAACATTTGAATTAAAGTTTTGCATGTTTTAAAGCAGTTTTCATACATAACATTAAAAAAATCAAATATTTTTTTATGGTAAATACATAAAAGACCTTTATTAACATTCCGGTATAAAATTTGGTTAATAAATGTGCATCAAGTAAATTCGCATTTTTCTCAGTTTTTACCATAGCAAAGCAATACCTGGTAGACTTGTTAGAAAAAATGTTCTCTCGTTTCCAAAAACTAAATGTCAAAAATTCAAACAAAAAATAAACCAAAAACCATAGAAAGTCAAATAAAAACCCTATTTCTCCCTAATCCCTTTACATTGTATTGTTATGCTCTGGTTTTTACTATATTTGACCATTTTTGCACAATTTATCATCCCATTTCGCAATCTATGAAAGCATTTTTGTGCATAAACAAAAAGTCATCTCTGAACAAATATTTCGTGTAAAAAAGAAAAAAAAAAAGAAAGTGCGGTTAAAAGGAAAAACGGAAAATGTGCCTAAAATTTATATAACAGCATATATGTGTACCAAAATTCAGTTTATGAAATGTTTGTAGAATTAATGAAAATATTCATAAATCTAATGAATTATTCCGACAATGAAACGTTTATAGAATTTATGAAACAGTTTCGTAAAATTTTTTAATATCAAGAAGTTGCTTGAATTAGTAAAACCCTTCATGAATGCGTTGAAAAATGCATTGGAACTAAGCAAAGGCACTGCTTCATATGATTTTTAAACAATTCCATAGAAGTCCAAAATTAATATAGGGCTACATTGAGATAATAAAGCATGATATAAAATATGATTAACTCTTAAGAACTATATCTTAAAACTAAAGTTTAATATGTATAAAAATTAATGAAGTTATGAAGTTTTATGAAAAAATATAAAAAGTCATTTAAAAATCATAGGTCGCAACCCCGATACATCAGCTTTATCTGGTTTTTTTGAACTTGTATGTTGGATGTATGTTGTGATATATGAATAAAATTCTTACGGAGTTATTACATTTTTTGGCGAGTAATTATTACCAAGCAAATATTTAACAATTGTTTACATTTTAATATAAATTTAAATTGATTTGGTCCTTTCGAAACGTTTAATATATTAAAAATCATAGTTTATACTATTTGAATGCTGTAAAAATAGAGTTTTTGTTTTTCATTTTGTACATTTTTGCAAAAAGTTTATCAAAAAAATTTAAATTGCATAAAAAAAAGTTTTTTGCTAATATTTTTTTAACTATACCTAACTTTAAAATTCTAAGACCATATTCGTGATCTGCGTCCCAAAGTCATTTGAAAGTGATAGGTCGCAACTCCGATACATCAGCTTTAACTGATTTTTTTCAACTTGTATATTGGATGTATGTTGTGATCTATGAATTGCAATGTTCTGGGCAAATATAAGCATTATATGACCAACCCCTATATTAGCACCAAATTCTTGCAGCAGTAAAATAACTCTGGCATAGCATTACATATTGTAGCATATAACGAAGGTTTCTATTAAACAGTGATGCCAAAGTTTTTCACAAGCTTTTCTAGTAGGAGCACGCAACTTGGTTCCGGCTATAGCTCGTCGGCAATCGGGGGGATCCATTAACTACTATGACTTGCAGGCCACTAATACATATGCTAAGTAAGTTATTTTATTGTGTGCGTGCGTTAGGGTGGAGAGAAAAGAGGAGAGAGAAAGGGGAAAGGAAAGAAATTCATTTAGAGAAAGCGAAAGTTGTCGTATAGACCCATTTTGTGTGTGTGTATGTAGATGTTAAACACACAACTATCCCACCCTGCCATGACCATATACCTATAAGCAGGAAAAAGTCTATATGGTCCCACATATGTCCCCCTACTCGATTAACCCGCTGGAAATTAGAAATTTATTGAATGAAAAAATCTAAAAATCAACATACCCCGAAATTAAGTATAATTAAAAACTAGCTTAAAGCGAAGTCAATGACGAAGTGAGATGCAGAATTTAAAAGAAAATTAAACATTATGAAAAAAACTTTTAATAAAAGCACTTTAAATAAAAAAACTTTATCACCAAAAGAAAATTACTTTAATTTAAAATGCAAAGGCAAAACGAATATTATACAAAAATCAATTAAATCTGAAAAAAAGAAAGTAAAAAACTATATCCCGTTCAGATAGCAAGGACAATAAAATAAAAAATATATAAATAATAATTTATATTAAAATGTGCATAATTTAAAATTCGAAATTTATAATCATTTCAACGCTATATATATAATTTAAAGCTAATGTAAACAAAAAAAAATAAATAAAAAAAATTAATAAAAAAAAATATTTTTAATCTTCAACCAGATCCGAACCCACGACCTGAGGACTTCAAAATAAAGACTACAGTAAAACTGGCCACTTTTTTTTAATAGCTTTTGAACAAGAAAAGATAATAAAATTTTAACAACATATTAGGAACCGCGATAATTTATTTAATTTTAGACAAAAATAAAAAAAAATAAATTTTACGAAATAGCCCGTTGGGATTCGATAATACGACCTTAAAAACCCGAATCCTTAGTAAAACGAAAAATTATCGCATTTATTCACATGCCTGTTGTAGTTATTTTGTTTGCTTAAGGTACGTTCAGATTAGTCAAATATTTGACAAAAAACATGAAATATTTCTTTGCCGTAATCTGAACACAAAATATTTTTGTGTGTCAAACAGCAAATCAGCTGATTTTGGTTAAACAAAATTATTTGCATTCAAATAAATAGTTGACAAACTTAACCATAGTGTGAACACTAGCTATCAAATATTTTCTTCTGATTTGAGCAAATATTTATTTGATCTTACAAAAAAAATGTAAGAACAAACAATGGCAAATAACAGGTGGTAAAATCGTCAATTATAATTTTTTTAATAAATTTATTAATAAAAGGCTTTATAAAAAAACTGAAATGTAAATCGATAAAGCGAAATTCGATGATACAATATTTTGAGAAATTTTGTTTAATAAAATATTGTTAAATGCAAAAATATGGAATGAAACGGGGAATGATTGGAATCGGAGCACTGTACACAATTGTGTTGTTGTACGTGAAAATAAAAATTTAATCACTCCGATAACAGAATGGAACATTGGTCCAAAATGAAACGATATGGAATGAAACGGGGAATGATTTGAATCGGAACACTGTACACATTTGTGTTGTCGGTAAAGTGCATTTTTTTAAGGTTTGCGAAAATGTTGTCCGTTTTGTGATATCATGCTTAGTTTTCGAGATACAAGCCATTTTACAAAATGGCGATATTTTAAAATGTCCGGTATCTCCAAAACTAAGCGAGATAGACCAAAACGGACAAAATTTTTGCTCCATAGGAGTATTACTATACCCTTATAACATAAATAGGCTAGGTCCGAGAGAGATCCCGAGTGATCAATTTTTTAAAAAACAGTTAGTTTTTCGATTAAATAAATCTGTTTTTTACACTTTGATTAAATAAATCTGAACGCTCGACAAATATTTTTTCGTTTATTTTATTTGACACTATTTAAGAGCTGTTTGAACAAAAAAAAAACCATCAAATATTTGATCATAGTTTGAATATAAAATAAAATAATTTTTTATTTGACACAATTGAAAGCAAATATGTAAACAAATATTTTGTTCAAATATTTGATTAATGTGAACGTACCTTAAGTTTTGTAGAATTGAATATAAAAGGAGAAAAAAAATCTTAAAACCTAAGGAGTATCACCAATCTGATTTGCTAGTGAATATTTTTAAAGTAAATCTCTTGCGTATAGAATGCAATATTGTAGTCAACACCTACATAAAAAATATTTATTTTTGTAAGGGTTTTAAATCTTTTTATTTAATAAAATATGTTTTTAGTACATTGATATATAGTTCTTAAAAATTAACTTATTAAATATATTTATTTGAATGATTCTCATTTTTTGGCTTTATTGTCTTCCTTTTTACGTTGACATTTATCTTCTGTGTGATCACTACTGCCACAATAATTGCAATGTTTCAATTTTTAATATTTTACTTCAGAGCTCTTGAAAAACTTATCCATTTTATTTTTTTTTTCTTATGAAGTGATCACTTATTAAGAGTTTCAATTCAATTAAATTAAAATCTAATACAAGTATTCCTTTTATATTCAATTCTACAAAACTTAGTAATAATCTTATAATATTTCATTTTTATTAATCCAAGAATTGTGTTGAAAAACCTAACCATTTTACATATGCTCCATCATCCTTTAGTTTTAAAATGTTTTCAACTAAATAGGTGTCTGGAAAGCGAGTCTTTAAAAGTTCTTCATCATAAAATCCACCTTCAATTTTATTTCGTTGATAATCCTCCAAAAAGTAAGTTGCAGGATATGTATTTCTCACAGATTTAATTTTCTAAAATTTCTGTTGTCCAATTAGGTGTATACCCCTTTTCAAAAATATGTTTGTATTTACTTATACGTACATAATCTCCAACATGGAACTTTGATATTTTATATATTTTTAGATGATTGTATACGGTGTTTAACAACATTTTCTCATTTTTAGAATTGACATCAATGGGTGCCATTTTAATTGTTCGATGAATTTTTTTATTGTATCGGTCCAACTAATTCTTCATACAAGTCAATCCAATGATACGACCCATTGTAGCTAAATTCTTTCCACATCATTCCTTTTAAGGTTCTATTGAATCTCTCTACGATAGATGCCTTCATTACACTATACGTTGAGTAATGATTTATATTATATTTTTGTACCAGCTTTTGAAAAAGCTTATTAAAAAATTCTTTACCATCATCGGTATGTAAATTTTTTGGTATACGTCCTAATTTAAACATCGCTTCCATCGCTTTGGCAACATCTGTTGAAGTTTTTGATTTAAGAGGTGCAGCCCAAACAAACTTTGAAAACGTATCAATAACTGTCAGTAGATATCGAAAGTCATTATTATACACTGAGTAATTCCCCATATCAACCAGATCAGCCTGCCATAAATCATCTATACCTTTCATTACTACCCTACGACGTTGAAAAATTTTTCTAGCTTGTTTATGCAACTCTTTTACGAGAATTCGTTTCGTATTCATTATTGCTCTCCATAAGACTGTTTCTTTTATTTCTGTTGTTTTGTATGAATAGGAAAATTTTTGATGGTGAGTCTTTTTCTTCCAAAATAATTTGAATATATTTCCTCTCGTTTTGCTAGTAAATGATGTTAACGCTATCCACAATGAAATTAAGCACTTTGGCAGCATTTTATTTAGTTTATATTAAATTTCTCATAATTGTAATTTTCAATATATATGACATTCAAAATTGTTGAATGTTATGTATGGATTATTTATTCAACTTGATCATCAATAGATTTTATATAATATCAGCTTCTCGTAATTCTTCAATAATTGAGACTATTTCGTTATTATGATTATTATTACCAGCTGTTTGTGATGCTATCAATAGCCGAAGGCGATCAACCAACTCATTCGGATCATTCCAATATATATAACTTGATTTTTTTGAATTCAATTTCATTAGACCACTTCCAGTTTTATCATTTTTAAATAATTTACTTATAATGTTTTTATATTTGTATGCCTTGGTGCCTTTTACTTGAGCATCTGATTTAAAGTCTCTTTTATGAGCATTTGTTTGCATTAAAATCTTCTTGTAAATTGCCAATTCAGTTTTATCGTAATTCTTCGGTTTTAGGTAAAACATTAACTGATAAAGTCCTGATGTTAGGTGCCACATTTGGTTTCCTACTTCAATTTTATCTTCACTTAATTTTATATTGCTATTTCCACATTTCCATTCTCCATTAGAATCTTTGTTCGGATCATATAGAGTATCCAATTCGTTTTTTTCTACTCAGCTGAGATAAATCTATTGGTTTTGTTGAAATATCAACATTATCACTATCCAGTATATCCCCTTGAGAATAGAAATCATCATCGACATCATCATTTGTCTTATATAAAGAGTTTTGTGTCTCATGTTTATCATCATTATTTACGTGCTCCTTCTTCGGGGTACTTGATTCGAATTTCATTGGTGGTTTGTTAAAGGTTATATTTGAATAATTAGCCATTTCATTTTTAATTTCATCTTTAATGATTTTTGAAAACATATTTTTATTTTTATTAATATCAATAAATTCTTTTAATGGTTCTGTTATGGGTTTAAATGTATGTTTGAGTTTTTTAGATGTGTTAGATTCTCCAGTTTTTAAGCTTTGAAATTTTCTTTTCAAAGCATTTAGGTATTTTTAGCTGTTCTGATTTATAAGATTAGGTATTTTTAGCTGTTCTGATTTATCAGATTAGATATTTTTAGCTGTTCTGATTTATCAGATTAGGTATTTTTAGCTGTTCTGATTTATCAGATTAGGCATTTTTAGCTGTTCTGATTTATCAGATTAGGTATTTTTAGCTGTTCTAGTCTTTTAGATGGTATGATATTAATAAACAGATGATTGTATAGAAATCAATTTAGATGTAATTGATTCAATGATCTATTCTTGACTAAGTAGAATTTATGAATTTACCTTTTTTTATATTTCAATGAAAAAATTAAACGACTTTCTGTATTGACCAGCATCTAAATCATCATCTTTACTTATTATTAAAAATCCATATTTTTCCTTCCAACATTCTTGACATACATCACAAAACTTTTTATAGCTCATATCCATACCAACGTGATCATTATATATGTATGTGTTGAATATTCATTTCATCCTGCCTAAACATGATAATCACATTTGAATTATCTCGTACCAAATGTTTTGGAATTCGGGTATAAGTCTGACATAAATAAAAGGAGTCAACATTTTTATGACGACCCATACAAAAGTATTTACGAATATTATTTTGCTTTTCACAAGCAACATCATCAAATATAAAAATTGAGTTATTTTTGGCTTCATCTGGCGGCATAACACTCTCATTATCAGAAAATGTGAAATAACCCATTCCTTTTATCGGTGATATAAGTTTCTTTAAATATTCATATTTAGGTTGATAAAGTGATTTCGAGTATAAATATATATTTTCAAATTTAAGACCATTTGGACTTTCAATAAGGCTAATCATCACATTAGTCTTTCCACAGTTGGATGGTCCAACTATAAGACATCTAATAGAATAGGGTAATAAGATATTATGTCTTACTTTCTTGGGGATACTAGTTGAGGAATCTACATTCCTTACAATAATATTATTATGTTGTGTGATCAAGCGCATTTTTGTGAATAAAATAAAAACTCTAAAAATATAATATTTTATTAATTTTCTAGATATAAAATGGGTTTTCATTATAATAAATCAATTAATCGTACCTCAACTATCAATGGGAGTGGAGTGTTTGATAAAATTATCAATTCCTTACCAATTGAATTACATTTACCAGGCTATTAATATTGTGGACCAGGCACTAAATTAGAAAAACGAATTAATAGAGGTGATAAGGGTATAAATCCTTTGGATGCAGCTTGCAAAGAACACGATATAGCATATTCCCAAAATAGGGGTCATAATAAACGACATCAAGCTGATAAAATACTTGAAAATCGTGCTTGGGAAAGAGTTTTAGCCAAGGATAGTAGTATTGGCGAGAAAACAAATGCATATTTTGTAAGCAACGCAATGAAAGCTAAAGTTAAATTTGGAATGGGGTTAAAGGGTCAATACAAAAGTGGAAAGAAAATTTTTAACGATGCGGTAAGAATGGCTACAAAAAGTTTAAAGAAGGAAAAACCCAGAGATATTAATGACGCTATTAAAATTGCACGTAGAGTTATCAATAAATCTCTAAAAGGAAAAAATTTAAAGTTGTTATACCTCGCATAATAAATGTTCCCAAAATTGGAGGTTTCTTGCCTTCAGTACCAATTCTTACAGCACTCGTAGCCTTAGGTAGTCTATCTTCTGGTGGAGCAGCTATTGCTAAAGCAATTAACACTGCTAAAAATGCTAAGCAAAATCTTGATGAGGCCATTAAACATAATAAAACAATGGAGGCTATTGTAATGGGAAAAGGATTATTTCTTAAGCCATATAAAAAAGGATATGGTCTTGTATGTAATAAATCATCAAAAAACTGTTAAAGATGCTACCCAAAAGACCACTCACAGATGTTGATTTAAGGATGTTTGCCACACATATTCCCTATTTTAGAGGTATTTTTATGCGAGACTCACTCCCCAAACGTCCTAGACTCAAAGAATGTGGAATTATTAATTTAGATTCATCAATTGGCTCTGGAACACATTGGGTAGCATACTATAAAAATAATCAACAAAATGAATATTTTGATAGTTTTGGAAATTTTGCAGCCACCGTTGGAAGTAGTAAAATACTTGGGTAGAAATTTAGAATATAACTACAATCAACATCAAAAATATAATTCGTATAATTGTGAACATTTATGCCTACAATTTTTGTATGAAATTTATAATAAATAAAAAGAAAACTTTTTTAAATAAACTATATAATTTTGTTTTATTATATTTATTTACATTTTAATTCCATACTGGATATGTACTATTTTGAAGAATAATATATTCAGTATTTAAATTGAATTGCTCCAGCTGCAATTGATATGATTTCTCGTCTACTCCAGCTTCTTTTTTGATGCAGTAATTACCAGAGGATAATTCAACTAGTTTTTTTTTCATTTATTTATTTCAAAAAAATAGTTCATTACAAATTCAAAGCCTTAGTGCCATAAAGGCATTAATGAGGCGAGTTGGCAAACATTATTATTTACAAATACTAAAAACTAAATAACAAATAAAAAAAAAGAAAAAAATAATAATTTTTAAAATTTAAGTACATTGCATATACAAATTTAAGTCAGAAGCTCCTCCAATTTTCCAAATAAATAAATTTTTACAGACTTTTTAAAAGAAGAAATTCTAAATGTACATTTCAAACTTGGTGGTAAATTGTTGAATTCACGACTACCCACATGCTCTACTCGTTGTCTGGTTGTTTCTAGCCTGCATCTAGCTACCGCTAAGTTGCTATTATTCCTGGTGTTGAAATGTTGTTGGTTTCTTGAAAACTGCACTGTATGGTGTCCAATATTATGCAAGCATTTAAACACATACAAAAGAAGCTGGAACTTGTAAAGTCCATGAATTGGCAGAACGGATGGAAAAATATCACGATATAGCGAAAAAGTAGAATGTAATACAGGAAGATTTGCTACTATTTTAAGCGCTTTATTTTGCGACCATTGAAGCGATTTCAGCTCACTTGACTTTTTTTAACCGTACAATATAGCTAAATAATTTAAATGACTTTGTATTAGTGCGTTATATATAAGAAATTTAGTATCTTTGCTAAATTTATTTTTAAATTTATATAAAAATCCAATAGCTTGAGATATTTTTCCTTTAGTATGTTGAATGAGTTGACTCCAATTAAGGTTACTCTGTAGAATGACTCCTAAATAAGTTATTGAATTTTGTTCCGTAACAACATTTCCATCCAAAAATACACTAAAGCCTTGATTATGCTGACTAAGGGGTCTAAATCTTAACAATTTTGTTTTTTTAGCATTTAACACAAGCTTATTTATTCTAGCGAACTCGGATATTAGAGATGCATCCCGTTCCATATACGCTTTTACAGCTGTTTCATGCCTATATGGATAAAACAAAGAGAAGTCATCAGCATACATAAAAAGTTTACCGGAAAGACACAGATTTTTTAAATCATTGAGATAAATCGTAAATAATAATGGGCCAAGCACCTTGTGGCACTCCATATTCAATGTCACGAAAAGTACTTTTTTGTGAGTTTATTTGTACGTATTGTTTACGATTTGTCAAATAGCTTCTTATTAGGGACAACTTTCTGCCACAAATACCGTAATAGCTAAGCTTTTGCATAAGAATTTTATGATCTATAAGATCAAAAGCTTTCGTAAAATCATAAAAAATGCCTGCAACACCTTTGTATCCCTCATCCAAGCTTTTGCAAATAAAGTTTACAACATTAACAGTTGCATCTTCGGTTCCACAACCTTCTTCTTCAGTCATGGGGTTATATCTAGTTGGTAGAAATATAATGTTATTTTCGACTTCAAGTCTTATGCATTCGGCAAATTTAGTTTTAATTCGTATGGCTTTCAACACAGTATAGGATTTTAAATTCTCCATGTCTTTAATATAGAGAATTGGTTTGCTTTTGAAATTATTAAACTTATTAATTAGAGATGATGAAATATCCATTTTTGACTTTACTATTGGACGGCTTTTTATTGAATGGTTGTTCTTACATTCCTATAATTAAAATAAAGGAAAATAATTGAAAAATGTCTTATGCCTTAACTCCACCCTCCAATTGATCGATCCAGAGTGAAGGAAAGTGCATGATAAATCATTGTATTCCCTCGCTCTTATATAATTAGTAGTTTGGGGATATATTTGTCAAGTATCCTCTTCTCACATTAAGAAAAATAATTTTTTTAATTAGTATTAAAAAATACAGATAAGGAGAAACATCAATCTTGAAATAATGATGGAACTTCCGACACTACGCGAAAGAATTTACGCATTTATTTTTGAGTATGATGGATACATTTCCTTTGAGGATCTCCATTTCATATTAAACTTTATGAATATAATGGATGAATTTGAAAATAAGGAGTGCTTAGACTCGATGCATGGGGAGCATTTTATCGATTGTCCATGGTCTATTGATAGTTGCATAGAGGGACCAGATACTTGCAACTGCTTCATCTATAGACATAGAAGTCAAGCTGTAATTAATCTAATTGAAATGTATCATAAACATCTAAGTGTTTAATAAACAAATTAATATTAAAACATGTGTAAATACAAATTGTCTTTTACTTTGACCCTAAACAAATTTTAAATAGTTTTAAGCAATATGGTGTCAAACAAAGTTTTGATTCCTATTTTATTATTCATTACAACCCTCCTTAGTAATGGCATAAAACTACTCAAAGAATTTTATTGATGTAAACACATTTTAGTTGCGAACACTATGTTGGCAAGCAGAGTTTTTTAATTTTAATTTTCAATTTTTATTTTTCAATTTTCAAATTTTATATCACAAAAATTTCACCTTGTTACAAAAACCCCATGCCTTTTCCCTTGTTACAAATACCCCATGCCTTTTTCTGCCTGTGCCGACTGCGCTGCTTTTTCATTACAAATACCCCATGCCTTTTTCAGCCTCTGCCGACTGCGCTGCTTTTTCGTTACAAATACCCCATTCCACCACTACTTATTTTGCCGATTTTTTTTAAATTTTGTAACGATTTTTTAAAACATTATTATGATTTGACGATTTTTTCTGGAAAATGGTACGAATTTATGATTAACAAAATGGCAGCCATTTTGGGACCATACCAGTTTTGACAGAAACTTTATTTTCGATACACACCAAAAAAATATCACCAACACATTTATTTACGAAGAGGTTATAAAAAGTCTTGGAGTTAGAATTATTTATTTAATTTGTGCTCATTTACCAGGATTTCCAGACACCACCCAGGTAGAAATTTGGGATGGTACAAAAAACGAAGAGTTTTCAAAACGTTTGTTTTTGATGGTACTAAAATAAAAGCGTTTCCAAAGCGATAATTGCAAATAATACGAAAAAAAGCATTTAAAAAACATTATTTTGGATTGCTATTCGAACGTTCGGACAAAGTATTTTAGGAATACTTTTTATACAAAACTTACAAATATTTGTGAAATAAAAAAACTGTAAAAACATTGGTTCAAAGCGTTTTTCCAACGTTTGTAAAAAGTACTTTAGAAGTTCTTATCGTACAAAATTTACAACGGTTTATAAAATAAAACCAATGTAATACTTTTTTTTTACAAAATATTTTACTGATTAAAAAACAACACTGTCATAAGGGGGTCTATCTATATGCGAACTCGGTTTCTTATGCAATTTTTTTATATGCTTTTCTCTTCATGAACCGAGTTCAATAAATCACTCAATATGGCCAGCCCATAATGTAGCGACTCTATAAAGTGTATAGTCCTTGTATATCTTTTATAAAGCACTATATTTTAAGGAGAGATAAAGCAATATTTTAGAGGACTTTTTCAAAACTTAATAAAACGCTAGTTAAACTATTTAAAATTACAATGTTTTGTTACTTTATTTATATTATTTTAATCATATTTTACATGTTTCATTATTATTTATGTAATAGCGTTATAGCAATTGTTTCATTGTAGAACTTTGTAAGTATACACTTCACTTCTACTAAATGCATACTAACTTCAGTATAATTTTCATTTAAATTTTTAACATTATACAAACCTATTTCTTTTGATGAGAGTGGATACTGATATACATCATTTATTTCATTATAAGTTTTGCCTTTTAAAAATATATCATCATATTTGTGTTTTTCATTATTGTTAATGCTAAAAATTTCATTAATTACTAGAATATTTCCATTACTAAGTAAGCATACATTATCAGGGTGAGATGTAGTGAATTTAAAACCTTCAATATTTACAAAGGAAAACAATACTTTTGATTTTGAGGATTCTAAAATGGTTACAAGAGCATATTTTGTGTTTTTAAAAATTGGATAAACCAACGGGATATTGTTTTGTACGTTTTTGTTGTGAAAAATGTGCAATTTTCTTTGAATTTGTGCAATAGGATTTTTCGGTGATTTTACAATTGATTTTATAAAGCCTAAACTGTTTTCAAAATCGAAAGCCGAAAAGTGAGATATAGGAGCCCCAATATTAGCTACGTCATCCGTAATATGAATAAGATTATGGATGTTCATTGTTTGCGAATTTGGTCCATAAAAATGTGGCATAAGTTCAACAAATTTCCTTAAAATACGTTTTACATAATCAGTTTTTAACGTCGCTAATGTGGTAGACGACAAAATTCTGCAAGATGTATGTATATAAAAGTAAGAAATGTCTGTACTGATCAGAACTTAAAACATTTTTTAAAACAAGAGCTCCACCATATAATAAAAAAATCTGAATTGGGTAGCTTTCCAATTTCTTATATCTATTATATCAAATGTTTTCCTTTGGAACTCTGATGTTACGTCATTAGAAATGTTCAAAAAATTTTGATGTAAAACCGCAACACTTTCTTGAGAAACAAATGAATGTGATTTTTTTGCAAATTAAATTTTGTAGCAAATATTTGCTAACGCCAATATGCAACATATGCATTTCATCAAGGACTACGAATTTTACTGAATCAAAGTTTACTAGATCTAGAAGCGGACTGTTTTCTTTAGTTAAATGATGACCCGGATTTTTTTCCCCCTAAATGATCGCAAAGTTCTTTCTTCGCAATTAATTTCTTTAAATACACGAGTGTTGTTAACAGTTTCTCCGTGAACAGTGCATCTTTCGCAAGAATAAAATCCGGTGTGTCCTTTGCAACATTTAATAAAGGCACGAGCCGGCGTTTCGCAGCAAAATGCTAATATTTTAAAATTGAAATATTTTACATTTATATGAATACCTACACAAAAAAAAAGTTTAAAATATTTGAATTTAAAAATGTTAATATTCTCAAACATTCATACCACCATTTTGTAAAATGTTAGCTTATTAATTTATATTTTGTTACTTTAAAATATATTTTAATTAAATTCAATAAAAATATTATTTTTCAAAATGTAAATATATAAAATTGTTTAAAATTATTATTCTGATTTTCAAAGTACTTTAATTGTAGCTTTTTTAACGCTTAGAGAACGTTAAAACTGTAAATTGGTATTTATGAACAATTCATAAAGATCTTTAAAATTTGTCTTTCGAGCGTTTTGACAATGTTCAAAATTACAACCCTCAAAGCGGTTATCATTTGGGTCGTTTTCATAACGCTTAATAACTGTAAGCCAAAATGTTCTGCAAATACTTATTTAACGATTGAAAAAGCATTTCAAAAATTTTGTTTTGCAATGTTTTGAGAACGTTATAAAATACCATCCTCAGACCGTAAATTTGGGTTATCATTTTGCACATTCTCAAAACGCTTTAAATTTGTAATTTGGTATGTTCTGAAAACGCTTGTACCATCATGAAAAATGCTTTTAAAACATTTTAAAGATTGTATTTTTCTACCTGGGCAGTTATCGATATCAAATAAAAAAAATCGTCAAATTCAACAATGTCTTTGTTAGTTAAGCCCAAATTAACTTTATTTATTCGACCTCCTGCACCCTCCCACGCTATTAAACCTTTACAGCTTTGATCGCACTCATACGAGTGCCAATCTCTAATGTAAAAAAAATCGCTAAATATGACAGGAAAATATCTAAATTGGCAAATTCACACACGATGGCAAATTACGTATTTTGTTAAAACTAGTGGAAGAGAATGAAGAACCGTTAGAATATAATAAAAAGCTTAAATACGTTTTACATCATTAAGTTACTGTTTTTTTTTTTTGTTAATTCTTGTTTTTTTTGTGAATGCTATTTATTAAGTTGAACATAAAAAGTTATCAATAAAGTTAAGTTTATTAAATTTATAATACTAAATTAACTTGAGGAAAATAATAACAAATGTTTTCTAAAAATATTGCCTCAGAAAAAAGTGAGATTTTCCATATTAAAAAAATTTACAGGGTTGATTTTTACCTGATTTTGGGTTTCATCAATCTCATGTGTATATACTGCAAATTTTTTTGCTGGAAAATTCTCACCTTGGTAGCCGAGTGGTAGTGTGCTGGCTTCTGATGCAGAAGGTCCTATGTTCAAAATCTCATTGGACCACGATTTTGTTTTTTATTATATTTAATTAAAAAAATTTTTGTTTTGTTTAGTTCTGTTATATTATTTTATTTTGATTTTTTTCTGTTTGCAAGTATTTAATAATTTTTTAATTTAAAATTTATTAAAAAAAATTATAAACATAAATTAAAATTATAAATAAATATAAATATAAATTAAAATTATAAATATAATTAAAAATGAGTTTTATGATGCTAACTGCAAATTTATAGAATACATAAAAAATAAAAAAATTAAAAAAAATATATTCCATTTTGGCTGAGATTCGAAGAAGTACTTCCATACATGTGGTATGTATTAATGGCAACCGTTTAAAATATTGTGTAAACACACATGTTTACAAAACCCGTTACCGAAATAACTGCCTGAAATAAAAGTAAATAGCGTTACCCTTATTGATAACCGCATTTGAATCGGTTACCATCCATGAAAATTAAGCATTTTAATGGGGCGAGGCAGTGTTTCAAACAGCACTTTTTCGAGCAAATAAAATTTCAGACCACAATTCTTAACCGATTTTTAAAATTCTTTTTTTGTGTTTTAAGCTACAAAATTTCGCACAAAACCTGTTAGGCCAGATTTTTTATTTTTTAGTTTTAAATATTTTTAAAGTTTTTTTGGAAATGTAAATAAAACGCATTTTTTAAGTTTCGATTTTAAGGTCAACAAGTTGGAAAACATTATTCAAATTCTGATTTATTGAATTTTTAAAGTTTATATACTTAAAAATTACAAATATCTAATTGAAAACAAGTTTAAAATAAGTATTTTACCCAAAATATTAAAAAAGTTTAGAATTTTTATTTTCCTAAAACTGCTAAACAGTTTTTTTATTGTTGCTTATTGTTTGCCTTATCTCACATATTTATTTTAGGGATATTCACGATGCAAATATGCACAAACAATTATCTGCCTTCTCTCATCCTTGCGAAGTATTGATGATGCAAATTGTGCATATTTTCATCGTGTGCAAATCACCATCGTGAATATCTATTTTATATAAATGGTGAAGGTATTCACGATGTGAGGGTATTTGTACACGATGTAAATATGCACACACGGTTATTTTCATTCTCTCAGCTATAAGCAGTATTGCTGATGCAAACTGTATTTGTATCGTGTACAAATGACCATATTGGGAATCCTTAGTATTAAAGATCCAATACATACGGTATTTTTTTGGTACCGATATTTGAGTTATTTCGGTAACGGTATTTAGCGTTAACGGTATTTTACTTATTTATTTATTTATTTATTTCCATGCAAGCTGTAACGGTATTTTAGTTATTTCGGCAACGTTATTATAAGGATAAGGGTTTTTTAGTTATTTCAGTAATGGTATTTTAAGGGTAGCGTTATTTTAGTTATTCATGTAATGTCAAAGCACACTGATATTATGGATGGTAGCACACTGATGTTCATGCTTGGTAACCGATTCGATAAGGTTACCGGTAGGGTAACGCTATTTTATTTTATTTTATTTCGGTAACGGTATTTTTTTGGTACCGAAATTTGAGTTATTTCGGTAACGGTATTTAGCGTTAACGGTATTTTACTTATTGCTGTAACGGTATTTTAGAAGCAACGATATTTTAGTTATTTCGGTAACATTATGATAAAGATAACGGTTTTTTAGTTATTTCAGTAAAGGTATTTTAAGGGTAACGTTATTTTAGTTATTCATGTAATGTCAAAGTACACAGATATTTTTAGCCGCACTATGACTGGCTAGCTGATGATTAAACTTTGGGAAAATATATCTACCCAGGCAGAAAACTTCAATCGGCAGTGTTGGCAAAGCGTCTGCGACGGTCGGTTATGCATTCCCAAAACGTGGGATTAAAAATCTAGACGGTATTGTTCTGTTACCCGATTGATAACAGAGGCCAACCGTTGTCATAACGTTAGTACACTCAAAAAAAAAAGTTTGTAAAGTCAGCAAAAAACTTTGCTGAGTCAGCAAAATTTTAGTCAGGAGAGTGCTAGCAAAAAAATTGCTTATGTCAGCAAAATCTTTTGCTGCAAATCAGCGAGCTGGTTTTTAGCAACAAAATTAGTAGATTCAGCAAAAGTTTTGCTGACACTTAGTAGATTAGAAATAAAAAAGCGTTGGTAAAAATTAATAAATTTTTTGCTGAATTTTAGTAGACTGAAAAAAACTCAAAAAAATTGTAATTTAGTTAATATATTTGCTGAAAATCATAAAACATATTTTTGTGATTCTTTGAAAAATAATTTACAATAATTAATTTAATATCTGAAAATATATAGAAATAAATATATACAACATAACAAAAATTTTCTTTCAACTACTTACATCAATGGTTGTCTAAATGATGCTTTCTTCTAAAGGACGCAACTGCCGAAGATAATTATAGAAACGAAACGAAAAAATAAACAAAAACAAACGAAAGAAAAAACAACCCTTTTTTGCAATACGAAAAAGGAACCATACAAATCTACCTAAGATGTGTGTCTTTCGCTTTACTCTGTCTACATGTCTGTATATGTTTATTTTGTTTGCAATTTCACCACTATAAACATTAAGTTTAGAAAAACATATTAAATTTAAATATTTTATTTTGTCTTTTATTTAATTAATAGACAATTATTTTCACAAGCCGATGACAACGCAAAATTTAGGTTGTTTTAATACTCAATTTTGTTTTATGTATGAAAAACAGATACAAAAGTCTTCCATGGTTGATTTTTTTATATGTCTTATTAGAGTTGTACTTTTTAGTATCTTTTTCCTCTTCTCTACTACATCTTGACATGCCGCGACATCTGCTTCATTCTGCGTATATCTTTCAATCTGGTTGTCGTCCACACTATTAATGTGCTTATCAGCACAATTTTTTTTAGCAAAATTAATTAGTAAAACATTAGTATATTAGTGAAGCATTAGTATAAAACAGTTAAGTGCTGAATAAGTATAACAAAAATTTTAGCTGAAAACACGATTTTAGCAAAAAATTTTGCTAAAAAATAGTATACCTGATTTACAAGACGTTTAACTAACTTTTGTACTAACTTATTTTTTTGAGTGTAAGTCAAAATATTGTGTGTTTTTAAAATAGCTTAAATTAAATTACTGTTGAGAAACATGATAAACATAATAAAAAACATTTATTATACAGTTCGGTCTTAGTATTATACATCGTACTTAAATTTGTGAAATATAATAAAATATTTAAAAAAAATTTTATAATTGGCTGCAATATTGGTAAAAAAAAATTCATAGTACATACAATATTATTTGTACCTTTAGTAATATTTAACACTGTTGGTTTTACAAAAATACCTGTGTTTTGCCAGTACTATTTATTTGGTAACGGTATTTTTTGAATAACGCTATTTCAATTATTCGGTAACGCACTCAAAATAGTTTATACTTTGAATTAACATAATTAACATAAGTGATAAGTTACTTAAAATTTAAGTGATAAGTTACTTAAATTGGACATAAAAAGTTAGCATTACAGTAGTTTATTAAATGTATGATACTAAATTAATTTGATGAATCATGCCTCAGAAAAAGGCAAAAAGTGCAATTTTTCCGTACTCAAAAAATGTACAGCGTGATTTCTTCATTTTATTAATCTCATGTGCATGTAGTGCAATTTTCTCACCTTGGTAGCCGAGAAGTAGTGTGCTGGCTTCTGATGCAGAAGGTCCTAGGTTCAAACTCTCATTGGACCAAGAATTTTTTTTTTATTTTATAAAAAAGATTTTATTTCTGTTTTGTTCTCGGTTATAATATTTTATTTTAATTTTTTTCTGTTTGCAAGTATTTAATAATTTTTTAACTTAAAATTAGTTTATAAAAAAAAATTATATTAAAAATTATTAAGTCCGAATTTATTAATTACTAAAAAAATAAATAAGTTAATAAAAAAAAAAAATTTAAAAAAACATATTTCACGTTGGCTTAGATTCGAACCCATACGTCCCACATGTATGCACAAGCCGCCTAAAGCCGGGCTTGCCAGGAGTGCATTTAGTTTTGACTAAAAATGTTCACTCATTGTAAGTTTTGTAAGTATTTATGGAGCTTTTAATATAATAACCACCATGTGGAATATTATAAAGAATTAATGTGATGTTGATGGAATTCTTCCAGATCCATGCATGTAAACTTTCGTTGAATTAGTTTGAAGCTTCATACACACAGAGAAAAATTTAGCTATTTGCCAACTGAAATTCGGTTACATCGACTCAAATTCGGTTCAAACGAATTTCAGACTGTTGGCACAACTTAACATTCGTGTTTACAGCAAAGTTCGGTTAGTTCAACTGAATTTTGGTTGCAATACCCAAAATATTCAGAAATCTAATATAAATATCGTTGTACTAATAAAATTTATATCTTGTTACCATTGATATACACTTTTTAATTCGGTTGTCACTGTATTTTTCTATGTGTAACAATATAGTTTATGTTGGGATTTTATTTACCTATAATCAATAATTTTAATTAGTTTTTGTTTGTATAAAAACATTTATATTCATGATTAGTTGCCTTTGATAATTAATGAAATTGTGATAAATCTACAATCCATAGATGCCCAATAAAGATGTGTAGATCGGCTTAAGTCATTGGACATGCCTTCTTATAATGATGCAAAATACGCTAGCAAATTTGCAATTGCGTGGATGTTTCATTCTCATGACGTAGGGATACGTACACACTATGGTCCGAACTATAGATGCTTAAAATGTATTTTTATTACTAATTAAAAAAATGTTAAACATTTGTTTACAGACGGTCCCCGCCTTACACTTAACCAACCTAACCCACCGAGAGGGCTCATCACAATGACGTAGGGATACGTACAAACTATGGTCCGAACCATATCGGATTAAGATGGCCCGTTACATTGTTAGCGTGGGGACGACATTGTTTTGCCTTAAGGTTTAAAATGTAATTGATTTTGGATAAAAACTTAATCTTTTAAAGAAAATAAAACACAATGTTGTAGAGTTGGTATCCAAACATTTTGGCACTGATGACATGGCATTATCACCATTTCCAATTTGGGGATTACGAAAGAAAATATTTCCGTCTTAACCCCAAAATCAAAGTGGGAGCTATGTCTTACATAGTTATGTTGATTATTCCTATAAAGATCGTTTTTCAAAAGAATATTACAGTTTTTCTGCGTAGACGGTAGGCTTAGGGTTTTTCTAAGTTAAACATTTATGGAAGGCTATAAAATAAAAAAGTTAATACTTTATTCCGTCGTCCAAAAAAACTACATTTTAATGTAATTTTCATAAAATGGTTTAATTTTAATTTTTCTGCAGAATTCCCAAAAAATCTGAAACTTTTAAATTCACTAAAAAATACAAGTTTTTTTGACAGCAATATCAAATTTGGTTTGAAATATTTCTGTTGTCAAATATTTTCTAGTTTATATATTTACCTTCAAACCAATTCTTCATCCGTTTACAAGAACGTTATTGTGTTGAAAATATTCCAAGGATCTTAATATATTTCTCAATATTTGTCAGACATGGGCGGCGACAATTACATTTCACAATCATTGACTTGACAAAAAACAATAGAACAACATTTTGTACAATAATTTAGAACATCATTTAACTATAAATATCAGCAAAACAAAAGCGATAACATAACATAACATAACATAAATGGTTTTTTTCTAATATTTATACTTAAATGTTGTTCTAAATTATTGCACAAAATGTTTTATTGTTTTTTGTTAAATCTTATAATAGATACTTTTCCTAAAGATGACATTCGACGAATGTTGAAATATTGAGAAATAAATTAATTTTTATATTAACTACAACTGAAAGGTCAAATAAATACAACTTTTAGTTAAAATTAAAAAATATATAGAAAGCCCGTCCAAAACAAATTCCTAGCTACGTCCCGACACTGATATACATATTTTAATTAAAATGTGCAAACCTGATACTAAATCATCAATAATATACTCAGATTTAAAAAGATGCACAAATATGCTTGCATATCCAGCAAAACTTTGGTAATGGGTGCGATAAAGTAATGCATTATTTTGTAATGTGTACTACTTACCTGTATCATTATTTTCCAACAAGAAGTAATGAGTTACCGATAATGGATTACCATGTAATGATACCTCATTACACTTTACATTACTTCAAAACATAAAATAATGACTTACCGATCAACAATTACATAATGCATGCATTATAAACGTAAAGTAATTATTAATATATATTTTTGAAAACTATTTATACACATTACTTTGTGATTTTTTGTAATCACGAGGGTAAGGTGTATATTTTTGATATCACGAACGAAAACACGAAGCACAACAACTCATTTACATTTTAAGCAATGAAATATTATATGTATCGATAGCTCAGTTGGTAGAGGTCTTGCCTAACTCATTGTTAAATACCAGAGACCCCAGGTTCAAATCCAATTTAAGATTTTACGTAACTTCTTCCGTTTTAGAAACAGCTAGATTATTTTTTCGGTATCTTTTTTGTGGTTGCGTATAATTACGAAACATTTTTTTTGCATCGCATTAAACCCCTTTTACAAGCTGACTTTACGATTTATCCAGAAATTAATTTTTTAACAAAGGATTTCATGGAAAAGTCGGTCAAATTACACTCTTTACCGGAATACTCTGAATACTCTTACAATTAGAGTCTCCCGATGGGTTCGTTTCGATCTTAATGAAATTTGGATATCTGATAAAGAAAAAAAAATAAGGCATATGTATTTTTTTTTTTTACCGCCCCAATCTCACGTTTGAGGGTTAAAAGGTGGGTTCAAAGTTAAAATATCTTTGTATGGAAACATGTCTGAAACTAATTAAATTCAGATTTTTTTAACGTAGATTTGTTGTACTAGAGAAAACAAAAATTTTGATACCAATATTGCCTATGTAGTGTGTATCAATATTGATACCAACATTGCCTACGTAGTGCCATTTATTTAATATTTTTAAAATATTGTTTAAAAGCTGTTCGGAAAAAGTTGCATAAAAGCCGAACAATTACGGAAATCGGAAAAAACTTAAACACCCCATCGATTAAATTTAATAGGCATTAATATACATACATACATATTTTTTGGCTTAGTCCAACTATAATTCTTCCAGAAATCGCTACATTTAATATCACTTAAAAAACATTTTTTTTAAACAAAAATACTTGAAAGTTATCGGACATGTTTCGTATACCAGTTAATGAGTCTGCAAAACTTCTTTCAATTGGTACCCCCATTTGTGGAAAATTTCTCTGAAACAATTCAAAATAAGCTGTTAATTAAACGAACAGAGAAAATGTTTTCGATTTCATCCAATAAGATTGATTATCAAAAAAATTACAAATTTATGTTTGAAGTTGTTTTTATTTTCAAAAAATGTATGCAGTAACTTAAAAAAGCATGTAATTATATAAGTAAAAATTGTTTTAGCATAATTACTTTTGTTTTTAATCAGCTACGCAAGAGAAAACAAAAGGTGGCAAAATCCAAAGTGTTTATGGCAAAAAATAATGAGTAAAAATTTATAAAAAAAAAATCTAAAATGTAAAATTTGTTTTCTCTGGTAATCACATATTTTTTACTCGGGGTAATTGAAAAATACACAAACAGGTCTATTATAAGGTTTGAAAAATTACTCTGAATCAGCGTTTTTAAGTCAAATTAAAAGAAACTCCGTACTTTTATTATTGTTTTATTTTGTTTTTTTGGTTCTGTAGAAGGAGTATTATTCATTTGTATCCAATAATAATAATTAATATTGAAAGTTAATATATACTATACTTAGGTCTAAAACATGTTGTGTATACTGAACATGATAAATAAATCATCAGTCGCATTCGGGCCCATCCGAAAAATGACCACGCACATCTAGAGCAGTTGCTAATTGAAATATTATATGCGATAATGTGGGATGTTCCAGTAACTCAGTGGATGGCAATGGTGGTTCGCATCTTGGTCTCATATGGCGTCCCCGGAAACCACGATGCAGTCTTAGTACAACATCACAGAAAACAAAACGTAATATTAGTGTACGTAAAAAGTCATCACCAAAGAATTGGACATAAGACGAATCTAAAAAGAAAAATTAATTTTATTATTCTACAAAAAAATGATTAGAAAAAAATTAGAAAATTTAAAAAAATATTCGCTTTATTTAAGTTTTTATTCAAAAAGTTTTGAAGGTAAAATTTCTGGAAATGTTAAAGTACATACGGAAATGGATGTAATTTCATTAGCATTGATAAAATCAATACCAATTAAAAAAAAAATGGCAAGTGTTTATAACCAAAGATTCAAAAAACTACTATTAACAGTTTAAATTTAAGCAATTTTTATGTATCAAGGTAAAAAAAAAATTGATTTGCCAAATATTCAACCAGCAACAAAATTTTAAATTGCAGTAGTTTCACACTTACGATCTTACTAATGTCACTAAGTCACTAAGACGAGATCTAAGTACGATTATCATAAACTTCTGCTTTAAAAATATGTAGTAATTTGGGTTGCAATAAAGTTTATTTACTTTTAATGTAAATGTCAGTCATTTGTAGAACAAATTAAATTTTTTACTTACCTTGTAGTTCAATTAAAAAAAACAAACCATATCAAATGACTGTTTTATGATTTTACATTCAATTTTACACTATTTTTTTGTTATTTAAAACATAAAAAAATAAATGTTTGTTTTATTTTTACTAACATATGTGATTAATTTTTACAATACTACAATTGTGGTTCATTTTTTGAACATTAAAAAACAAATGACAATGTTAGTTGAATTTACTGAAATGTAAGTCGTCCTTTCTTTAAGTGAAATTTTATTTGTTTTTAACTACATTTGCAGTGGTCTTTTCCTACATACTATTCTAAGTGTAGACTTAAAATTGCATGTCCATGCGTAGTAAATATTTTAATGTATTATGTTCTCAGTTCGTACATAAAAAAGTGAATATGTACACTACAGTGCTCATACTTATGAGTGGTGTTAATGGTAATGGTGTTTTGTTTTACGGAAGAAGGAATACGTTTGTAGTCTCAACAAGGTCTACCCTGGAATTAACATTTTAATTGTCGGGCACAAACAACGTAGTGGTGTTAATGGTAATAGTGATTTGTTTTGTGGAAGAAGGAATAAGTTGTAGTCTCAACCCGGTCTACCCTGGAAGTCTAGGCATTCGTTTTATTGATCCCTTTATTAAAGCTATTTTTAGTATATGGACATAAAAGTGTTACAAATTAAGTATAAATTGATAAAAATGTGCTTTCCTTTTTAATTGTTTGTAATTACGCAAAAAAATGTTAAAGAAAAAAAAATATTAAAGAAAAATTTATACAAAAGGCACGTGTTTTTAAGTCTGCATTACGATATAATAATAATATGTTTGCAATATTCATAATATGGTAATAAATGATTACGAAATTCTTGTCCATGATCGTAATATGATAACTAGGACATTAATATATTATATAAAAATTTCCAGAATCATAATATGATAATATTGGGATCTATTTGGAACTATAATATGGTAATCTAATTATCATATTATGATACTTCACAAAGCTTTTTCTTCAGCGCAAAGACAATTTGATAACTTAAATTATTTTAAACCTAAGTTTATTTAAATGTGTGAATTATTAAATAAATATAATATTAAAAAATATGCATATCTTTTTAACCCAGCTTCAACAGAATGCTGGGAGAATTCTGTAGGGCTCTTATCATGATAATTCATAAAAATTTTCAGAACCATAATATGATAATATTGGGATCTATTTGAAACTATAATATGGTGATCTAATTATCATATTATGATACAGATGCAGATAAGAGTATGGTTCTCACAACCATAGTAACATGGTTGTCGCAATCATAAATCCAAAAATGTATAATACTCTTCGAATATGGTTCCCTCAACCCTGTTTTTTCTTTGCGTGCACCGGTAAAGTCGAAAAATACAACTTAAAATTGCACCTGTAAGCCGATAGCCTAAGTTGCTAGTGCTTAGTTCTTAAGATTTATTGTAATTTTTAATTATAGTAAATAAATTAAATAAATAAATAAATAATAAAAAAATTGCACCTTAAATAGTAACTGAAAACCAGTGATGCCAATTTTTCGCTTTTCGAGCTAGATTTAGCGCTTTTATGCTACCCAAAACTCACATTATTTTCTGTTAGCAATTTTTCCAAAAAAGCGCTATTTGGTTGCTTTTCGCTTTTTTATGTATTTTTTTAGTGTCTTTTTTGTTATTCGTTTAATTTAAAACTATTTTAGCAAATTTTAACATTTTTACTACTTTTTCTACATATTTTTACAATTTAGAATACAAAATAATTTAAAATGTTAAATTTTTTAAATCTTTGATATTTCCTAACCAAAAAAAAAAAAAAACATGGAGTGTAAATTGTAACACTTAATACGGGAAACGAAATGGAACGAGGAACTAACTTTCTACTATCCGATAACATATGTTTATGTTTGTATTATCACGTAAATAAGTAAAATAATAAAATCACCCTGTGGCTGTTTTCTAATAAATTGATCACTCGGGATCTCTCTCGGACCTAGCCTTTTAATGTTTTGGTCTAGATACTGGACCTTTTAAAATATCGCCGTTTTGTAAAATGGCTTGTATCTCGAAAACTAAGCATGATATCGCAAAACGGACAACATTTTTGCAAACCGTAATAAACAGCACTGCACCGACAACACATATGTGTACAGTGTTCCGATTCAAATCGTTCCCCGTTTTATTCCATATCGTTACATTTTGAACCAATGTTCCATTCTGTTATCGGAGTGATTAAATTTTTATTTTCACGTACGACAACACAATTGTGTACAGTGTTCCGATTCCAATCGTTTCTTGTTTCATTCCATATCATTCTATTTTGGACCAATGTTCCATTCAATTATCGGAGTGATTAAATTTTTATTTTCACGTACGGTTTTGGGTAAACAAATAATTGTTTTTTCATAAAAAAATAATCTTTCGGAATATTTCCCAAACCTAGCATATTTGCATTCACTCAATTGCAATTTTCTTCCTTTAATTAATTCATTACAAATGGTAATGAAATTTGAAATCATTACCATTAGTCAATGAAATGAAATCAATGAAATTCATTATCATTAATTAAACAAATGCTAATGAAAGTAATTTCATTACAATTGATATTAATGAAATTGTAAAGAAATCATCAATTAATTAGTCCATTCAATTAACTAGTCTTATGTATGGTATTAGAGGTTCCCGAATAAGAAAATTTGGAATACCACTCAACTGATGCATATTGAAGAGCTAATTATGGAAAAATAAGTAAAGATTTCTTTAAGTGGATCTTCAGTTCCCTAGGTACAATTGTTTCATATAGGAAATCAGCGATGTGTGCAACTGCTTACCAAAGAATGGAAATGATCTTATGGCAGTGACTATAGAAAGTCGTACCATATTATTGCGAATGGAGAGTAAAAAAGATTTAAAAAAACTGATTTAACTTCCTTCACTAAGAGCACTTCTGCTCTGCATTAATTATTTTATTTTTTTATTTGAAGTAAAAAAAACATTAATTTGCGTAAGTAATTTGATTTCAAAATTTGATATTAAAAAAAACATTAAATTACTTTCAATAATATTAGTTTTACTTAGTCGTCGTAAAAATATTTATTTTGATCAATTTGTGTTTTATTTTTATCAACAGTCAAAACAAATAAAAAAGTTGAATTTAATGAAATGAATTTAATTTTTACAAATGTAGTTGCATTTGTTTTTAAATGCATTTCTAGTGGTATCTCTTACATAACATTCTAAATGTTGTATTCAGTATTTATGACATAAAATAATAAATTCTAAAGAAAAATACAAAATGTTATGATAATTTTGTCCTTTTTGAATAATATAATAGTGTTTTTTAATAAAGCTATACATTGAACAGAATGTTGGGAGCAGAAAATGTTTAGGTTGATTTGCGCAGAGTAGGGATTTGATCACAGACCCAGGGTTTCTTGGGGAAATTTTCTTAGTATTTTCCGTAGAAAATATACAATGTATTTATGTTGAATATATTTATTAATTACTAGCGGGCGCAGCCCGCTACGTTGTTAGCGTGCCTTAGACCTAGTTTTTTGGATGACTTGGCTTAATTCAAATAACTTGGCTTAATTCAAATAAAAACACTTTTCCCTTACTATCCCCCTTTTTACCACGTCACTGAGCAAAATTGGGAAAAGTGAAATTTTAGAATGTTAGGACATATCCGAAAGAATACATGGTAAAAATTTCAGCCTTCTATCGCAAAGGGTTTTGGTCGGGCCGCTAAAGGGGAGACTTTTTCCCTTATTATCCCCCTTTTTACCACGTTACGTATCCAAATTGTAAAAAGTAAATTTTCCAAAGTTGGGACATATCAGAAAGAACACATGGTTAAAATTTCAGCTTTCTATCCCAAAGGGTTTGGTGAGGCCACTGAGGGGGAGACTTTTTCCCCTATTACTACGTTCCTGAGCAAAATTCCAAAAAGTAAAATTGCAGAAAGTTTGGTTATATCCGAATGAACATATGGTGAAAATTTCAGGTATCTATCCTAAAGGGTTCGGTGAGGCCGCTAATGGGGAGACTTTTTCCCACTTTTATCCCCCCTTTTACCACGTTCCTGGGCAAAATTTTTAAAAATAAAAGTGCAGCAAACTTTGTCATGTTCCAAAGAATACATGGTGATACATGGTGAAAATTTCAGCTTTCTATCCCAAGGCTAAAGCACCATGTGTATACAATTTCAAATAATGAAATAGTGGGCGTAAAAGTGGGCGTGGCCAAAAAAAAAGTATCCTATTGAGCATTCCGGAGTTCCAGTTACATACTGTGAAAATTTCAGGAAGATCGGTCCAGTGGTCTGGTATACAATTTCAAATAATGAAATAGTGGGCGTAAAAGTGGGCGTGGCCAAAAAAAAGTATCCTATTGACCATTCCGGAGTTCCAGTTACATACTGTGAAAATTTCAGGAAGATCGGTCCAGTGGTCTGGTCTCCTATAAAATACATACATACAAACAAACGAATAAACAAACATTCTATTTTATATATATAGAATTAAAAAAATATTTTAAAATATGCAATGAATTCAAAATTTTTAAATGCTTTTTTATTATTTCTTAATATTTTTTTTTTAACCTAATCAAAACTTAAAAATAATTTAGATCTCAGTGATACGAAATCACAGATTAAAATTTGTTTAAAAATCATTATTTTATCTTTTTTGAATTATATATTTGTTTAGCATATTTTTCTTGTTTTCATAAAAGTATATCAATATTTGCAACTTAAGTTCGTTTTAAGTTTGTTGTACTGCATAAGACTAATTCCATGTCATACCGAACACCTTTTTTACAACACCTCTTCCGATTTACTTTAAATTTTCCAGACGTATTAAACATTAAAATATATTTTACCCGTGTTTCCAGAAAAAAAATAAAATTTTTTTTTTAAATTTTTTATGGGCATTTGAAAATTGTCAAAATCGTGAAAAGTCATCCGACATGACAAATTTTAAACTGATGTTTTTCTAAACCTAGTTAATGGATTTTAAAGTTTAATACCTTATTTTAAAAGTATTTGAACCTTGTTTTAAATTTTTTTTTTTTAATTTATTTTTTTTTTTATTTTTAAAGCTTTACTTGAAAATGTAATTTTTCGTGGTACTACAATGGAAAAAAATCGGAAAAAATAGAATCCATTCGACTGAAATTTACAGGGAATATTAAGGTTATATTGAGCGTAAAGAAAATATTTTTTTCAGATTTTTTGACTTGTTCGAAGATGGTGGAAAACAGAAATTAAGTAAAAAACCAAATTTTAAAAATAAACAAAAATAAATTTAAAAAGTAAACAAAAATAAATTAAAAATATGCAGGTGCTTGTGCAAATTTAAATGTAACTGACACTAATAGAAAACATATGATTTTCTATTGTTGATTTACTTGAATAAACGTCACTGCATTGCTAGGTCTGTCAAAAAAAAACAGAGTAGTATTTGGAAGATGACAAAGCCAATTGTGACAATTTTTTGTTGTTGTTTTTGTTTTTTCTTTGATATTTTAAATTTTGAATCTCGCTCCTAGACGAGGACAAGAAATTCTCATTGAGTTTGTGATTTAACATAACAAATATCTCTAGAAATTCTAATAACAAAGTCCCCTGAAGATTTCCTTGGGCAGGAATGAAATCCGGATAGGGACACGCCTACATCAGATTGCTTTTCACAATTTGTTAAATAAGTTTTTGGACTTTAGCACATTTAATTACTATAAATGCAATTAATGTTTATCCCGATGAAAATAAATTAAAAAAAAAAAACAATTTTAAAAAAGAAGGTTCAAATACCTTTAAAATAAGGTATTCAACTTTAAAATCCATTCACTAGTTTTAGAAAAACATTAGTATAAAAGTTGTCATGTCGGAAGATTTTTCACTATTTTGACGATTTTGAAATGCACTATAACTTTTTGAAAAAAAGTTTAACTTTTCTGGAAAAACGTGTAAAATATTTTTAATGAAGAATACGTACTATAATGTTGAAAGACATCGGAGACATCAAAGTCAATTTTTAGCAAAAATCATACGGTCTGACATGGAATGACTCATAAGTAACTTTGGTGCAAATGGTAGAGCGGTCTACTTCAATAAAACAGATTGTGATTCAGATTAGTGTGTTCAATATTCGCTGGCATCAAAAATTTTTTTTTTTAAATATTTAAAATGCTTTAAAGAAGTTATATATTCACTCCATCCGCTCAATGACACGACAATGGTAAAATCATTAATGATTCACCTAAGTTTGCACCACATCCGTATTAGTTGATGTTGTGTTTTTACTACTTCTTCCTCAGCTTTTATTTTGCTGCGTATAAAATGCATTGAGTAGTAACACATTTCCCCTTACAGCCAAATTGGTTTCTCTTATCGTTCTACACTCTTTGGCAATAAGATATTGTAAGATAAAATTAAATATACTGTATTATGAAAAATTGCATTGGTCAATAAAATAGTATCTTACTATATATCATGTATTGGTGCCACTTTATTCAAAATCGGAACTGTTTGCACATAATTTGCATAATTTTTTGAATAATGACATCTTTGTGTGGTTTACAAAAATCTTCATAGTTTTGTGATTAGCAGAAACGAATAATTTTCGAATAAAAAAAAAACAAACAAAAATTTTGAGCTTACTGTTTTCCCTAACTAGAATGCAGGTTGTAAGCAGCTTACCATCATCCCTTATAAGGATGCAGGTTGTAATGCAGAAAGTTTCATATCGTATATTATAAACTATCTGTAACAATCTTCCCGAGTGATTTCCGATTGTGTTTGCTGTTTTCGAGTATGTAATAAAAAATAATTAGTCATTTAACTGTTTCTGAAGAGCTAGCAAGTGGAGCGGTAAAAAAAAAAAAAATGATTATAATATATCGAGGGCCTATATTCAAAACCCTCTATCTTAAAAAACACAACTTTTCAGGAGAGCCAAAAAAACTGTTTTTTCGCGTATTACTTGAGTTATTAAAATTCGGTATTCTACAATATTTTTTAGAGCAACTACTGAATCTCACATAAAATTGATTTTTAAAATGTTGCATTATTGGGGACTTTATGATAGATAGAGGGTTTTGCTTCTCAAAAATACTCAATGTTTATGTATGAAAATGATCAGATAGAGGGTTTTGCATTTTAATAAAAATAAATTATTTTGATTTCATTTATGCCATTTGTCAGTTTTTAAGGTGATTTATTTAAGATAACGTCTAGTAATACAACATAAGATAAAAAAAAAAAAATAATAAACAATGTGAAACAAAAAGTTGTGTTTTTTTTTGCTTTTTTTTAAGTTTTTTTTTTTAGTTTATCGTAAAAATAATGGTATTCCGGTGGTATTACGCTCTTCAAATCTTGCAAATTCTTCCACTTATTTGGCTGAATTGATAGTGGACCAGAATATAGAGGTTTTGGTTCAATATGGCCTGTGTAAGGTTGAATACGAACAGGTAATCTGTATCAAAATTTAATTTATATGTTATGTTACCCTCTGGAAGATATAAAAGAGATCTTAAATTAGACACAGTAGGATCGTTCTTTACTCGTCCTGGTCTAATGGAAGAAAACCGCATAAGTTTGTCATCGTTGTAATTATTAAAGAAATCATAATTTAAATATTCTGCATCAAACGGCTTTTTTACGATCTCATTGTTAATTTTAACAGTCTTTCTGACTTCTCTAGTAATTCCTGTTATCCGCCCATCCTAGTTATCTTCATTTGATGATGCATAATGGACTGCTATACGTTGGAAGGAATTAAAAGCCACATTATTTTTCTGTTCAAACAAAATATCAAAAGTTTATTATTAAAATCAAATTATTAAACTAAACTTTAAACTTACCATGTTTATCACGCGACAATAATATTTTAATTATTATTTTTAATATCATATAAATTATTTTTTTTTGACAACAATATCGTAGATGACATTTTAAAAGTAGACCCTTTTTTAAGCAAGTTGCAAGTTTAACCATTTATTTTTATGCCATGGACACTATATTTTCCAAAAACCAAAAGGTAAAATATTTTCATATTAATTCAATTCATAATCGGCTTTCGCTATTTTAATAAACGATTAAAAATTTAAAATTCATGTTCAGCATGCAAACAAAATAGTAAGAAAACATGAAGAAATTACTCCAAAAAAATATTGGAAAATTTATTATTTGAAAAGATAGAGGGTTTTGCATTCAGAAAAATTAATTGCGTAAGATAGAGAAATAACAAAAATGCAAATAAAACTGCAAAAAAAAATATTTTTGTTATGAAATTCACACCATACATGAAGGCTGTTTTACTGAACATTTTACCATCAAAAAGTAATTTTCGTGAAAATCAAAGATAGAGGGTTTTGAATATAGGTCCTCGATATGTCAAAAATTTTAACAACAATATAATTTAGAGGTAGAATTTTATATAAAATAAATTGTGTATGGTATATTCATCTTATTACTTTTAATTGTAATAATATAGACGTGAAATATGATTTTACTGCAAGCCCTGAAATCACAGCTTTTTATAAGCGCTAAAATCAGCGCTTACTTTGCCAAAAGGTAATGCTTCCAAGTCGGAATTCGCCATATAAAAATCATGGCATATGTAAGCAGGTTTGTAAGGGATTCTTTAAGACTTACTCCCTTACAAACCTGCTCGCATGTAAGCAACGTTTTTTACTGGGTAAACATATTAAACTGTGTCAAACACTTACGAATGCAGGAATCTGATACACAGAGATTGTTAACAAATAATGAAAATTAGTCAATATTAAGATAACTTATGTATTTTGTAAAACAATTGCCACAAATTGCACACCTCGAAAAGCTTCCTTGGTTTGAATACGGATATATGATTTATAAACTTTTTGATGCCCTGATTCCAAATCCGGCATCCAAATTTGTACATCAAGTCAAATTTTTCCACAAATTTCAAGAAAACCGCGGTTTAAGTTGAGAAAATGGCTATTTTGGCTCTTAATGCATTTTATCATACGATTGACGCTTTCTGATGATTCAGAATAAAGATAAGCAACTACAATACACTTTACTCTTGAAGATATCGCAATGAAATTTTCTAAAACTGATCGTTAAAATGGCGTAAAGATACATTTATCAAAAGTGAGCCAATGTGTTAAGAATAAAAACTCAAGAAGTATTTATTCTCCAAATATCTTTTGAAAAACGAATCTCATTAGGTATAAAAGAATGATAATTTATCCTCTTTGTAGTCATAGAAGTCCAACATTTTGGACCCCCATATCTCTTACAGTCTCAAATTGAATATGAGAAGGTCATTGGCTCAATTTTGCACAAAGACCTCGATGATTTAAAAACTACTTTTATTATAGAACTAAGAACATTTTTGCGTTTTAAGACAAAAATTTGCAAAAATTTATTCATAAAAGCGAAATGTATGCTAATAATACTATTTTATTATCAATTTAATCAAAACTACTGAAAACATAAAAGTTTTTCAGTAAAATAGTAAAAGTGTATTTATTAAATAGTATACGTAATTATTCTTTGGGGAGACTTTCAGCGTTTGGCTCTGAACTTTAAGAAAAATCTGCGATAAACAAAAAAAACTACATAAAGATATATTTTTCTATGTCGAGTGGATTCCAATACATTTGAAAAATACTACTTAACATTGTGAAACTATATGGGAACTTAACAAACTATTATGACACTTTATCTAATATAGCAAAATTTAGAATCATTATTTTTTAATTTGTATTTAATTTTTTAGTAAAAAAGTATTTTTTTTATATATAAATTTGTGTGTTTTAAGACCATTTGAGTTAAAACTGTATATTTTCAAAGTGATATATATAAATATTTAGGGTGGAAACGTGATATTCCCAATATGCAACCAGCACAAAAGAATATTGATGATAACGAAATTTACTTCACTTTCCCTGCCGAAACTGCTTCCAAGCAAGCAGTGTTTTTTGCTGGGGTTTTATTGAATTAACAAAATAATATATGAATATTACCACACATTTCCCTCTTATTTTAAGAAATTTTGGACATTTTGGTCTAAAAGCTCATATTAAGATTTTCAATTTTAACTATTATCCTGGAAAGTTTAAATGTGATATATAATTACTTCGTAGACTAAAAATATTCGCAGTTGACCTATATATTATACAATAAAAAAAGTCAATAATTCTGTAAGTGGGCCAATGACCTTCTCTCTATATAATTTGAGATTGTAGGAGGGGAGGTTTGTAGGCGCCAAAAGGTTTTACGTCTATGGCACATTATCATACCTTTTTACCTGATTTAGTTCGTTTTTAAAAATAGATTTGGACAATAAATACGTCTGAGTTTTAATTTTGAAACATTGGTTCACTTTTGCTCCACATTTTAAATACGTTTGAGCAAAAACAATTCTAATTTCGTCGCTGGCATCTCTGCCTCATTATAAAAACAACGTGTTAATTTTTGCTACAAGAAGTTAATTAAAGTTTTAATATAAAAAGTGTAGATTAGATTAGATCAGAAGGCACTATGCACCGCGACCAATGTAGGTCTTTTGTGCTGCCTAAAGTTACCTACAGATTCAAGCTAGCTATAAAGCCAATTATCCTATTATGCAAAATGTTCGCGATGTCGGAAGGCGAAATGAAGCCATCACCTAGAAACCTAAGTCTCCTATCAGAAAGCCTGGGACATTCGCAGAGAACATGCTCAGAGGTCTCAGACACCATCTCACAAAACCTACACATATCCGTGTCCGATTGACCCTTCTTGTGCAGATGGTATCTGAGATTACAGTGTCCAGTTAAGTACGACGCCAGGGTGGAAATAGCCCTAAATTCAAGGTGCCAAAAACTACAGATGGTCCTAGTACTAGTACCAATAGATTTCAACTACTTTCTGATGAAGAAGAAGAAGTCATCACTGTAGAGTTCATTGATTTAAGCCTCTGAAATTTATATTTAATTATGTTTCCCTAAATTACAAAAGAGACATGCAGATATTTCTCTGCACATACACACATGTGTGATTGACTTATTTTTTTTTATATCTTTTAATTTCTCCTTCATGAATCTATATACGATATTTAACAAACGTATATTATGTATAAAAGGGATAACGGTCCACTACAGAAAGTCACGTAGACAGTTTTACAAATTGCATAGCTAAGAAAAATAAAATAAAATTTGTGGACAGTCTTAAACAAAGCAACAGTCGGTCAAATACAAAAAAATTTTAAAGATCTCTTTCTTTTTTGTTTTATACTAAAACGTTATCCCGATTATTTATAATAAAAATAAAATTGAATTTTATATTGAATTAATAAAAAAAAAACCTTTTGTACAAATTTTAATCAAAATAATCGTGTTATTATTGTGGATAAATCGAGTGCTATTAAAACTTGTATTTAAGCAAATAATATCGTTGTACGCAAACAACAATCACTATTAAAGAAACATTTCCTCCTATAATTGTGGATTCCTTGCACAGTTTTTCGTCTGTAATCGGATTAATTGGCAATAAATATACTTATGAAGAAATGACTATTGGAACGAAAATGTTATCCAACCCGCTATCGCTGTACAATGATGCATTGAGTGTTCTCAAAGAAAGAAAACTTCTGTTTTATACTCATGAGTTCCAAGACACTAAAACATTTAAACTTATTTTATTTGGACTACCTAAATTAGACACTAAAATAGTATGTGACGAGTTTGCTGGCTCGCATAATATAAAATCTGTTAGCGTGAAGGAGTGGGAAACGCAACGATCCAGTGTATGATGCGCTTTATATAATAGAATTTGACCGTCATGAAAATAAGGTATTTTTGCAATATTTATGTTTATTGTAGAAAACCTCTAATTTCAGCGGTTTTGATAACCTGCATTCTGAAGTAGCTAAAAACAAAAGCTACAACAAAAGTAATGAAGGTCGAAAATTAAATTAGGGGTCTGAACATTGACCACCGAGTTACTTACTCGGATAATCTAGATTTTTATTTTGATAAACTAACATCTATAATAAAAGAAGCTTTTACCAAAATACTTTTCGGTCGCAAAAATTCATGGTAACGAGAAATCTCTGCTATTAGTAAAATGCTAATTAGTCAAAGGAACAAATACAAACTTAAGTTTCAAAGATGTAGGGATTTAAATTCTAAAAATCAATTAAAAAGTATTCTAAATAATACTATTGTAATACTATTTAAGTAAACCCTCAAAACATTGTAAATTGAATTGATAAATAATTGTAATAAAAAAAAAATATAATTTCGTACAATTTTCAACATAGCTTTTATTTGAAATACGTTTTAAACAAAGTTGGTGTAATAATTTTACCGTTTTTCGCCGACATTAAAAGTTTTTATCGTGACCCTAAAACAAATTAAAGATGGTAGCCTAGGCATGGCCTAGGCTACTTTTAAAAATGTAATATGTGGCAATTTTTATGTTGGAGTATTTTTAAAATTAGTTTTTTACCTATAATAATAAAAAAAATTGGATCGTATGTTAAATCATTAAAGAAAATGAAGTTCAATGTGTCTACCATCGTTATACAAATTTCTTAAGCTGTTCGGATGTGTTGTGTACACAACTTAAAAAATGGTTAAAAACGCAATTTTACTCGTTTTCAATCGCGGTTTTTTTAAAATTGAGACTTGATGGAAAAATTTGGAATCAGCGAGACACAATCTGTTATTGTTAGCACTGAATGAACTTTTTTAAGATATCAAAAATGTCGCTTTAATTTTTATCTCTGTTTTAAACTCCAAATTTGTCAAATTTTTGCGTTAAAGGTGTTAACATAAGATGTTTTGTAAAACACGTATAATTATCGTGTTTATATTCTTAACACCTTCTTGAACACGATAATAATGTTATGAACTATGTGTGAATGCAAGTTTCAAACAGAATAAGACGTCAACCATAGTATAATATAGAAGCCCCACTCTATTTCTGTCATCTAAAATAAAATATTCTCTTCATATTTACGGGCATTGTGTAAATCCAACATATTTTTTAAATTCACGGCTTAAAAATGACAAAAACATTATCACAATAATTAAATTATAAAAACAAGTTTTTATTTAAAATTTAATTTATAAATCACAATTTTTAATTAAAATAAATATATTTTGCAAATATATTTAGTATGGAAATTGCTTCATATATCAAAACGTATACAATTTGTGTAATTTGTTTTTATTGTGTGGAAAGATCTTATCTTTTTGGAAAAGCAAAATCAAAAAGTTGTTTATTCAGTTTTCATTCAAAAGCAGTAGATTTAATCAAATATATTCTTTAGGATGTATCTTAAATAATGTACCCGGCATTAACGTTTCCGTTCGGCTGAGTTAAATTCGATCGAAATTGAGCGCTTTAATGCATTTCGTAAATTTGAGTTTTTGCCTAAAAACAATCCATAAAAGACATAAATTGTTTTCAAAATTTTTTGCTAAACTCAAAATGATGTTAAAAACCTAACTTATTTTTAGCTAAAACTCAAAACATGAAGCAAAAATTTCCTTCAATGGAAAGAAATCAATTTTTTTAAGCAAAAAGCGTTAAAAAATGTTTACTAAAAGGAAATAATTTAATTAAATTGGGTTTTTACGTATTTATGGTGGCAAAACTGCCTACCATGCAAAATTAGTTTCTTTCATCTAAAATATATATTTTTTATTTTTTTTTTTATTAAAAATACTAACTTTCTTTAAAATCCTCCAAAAAAATCTTCCATACGTTAACTGGATAGAGGGTTGCATGGTTGGCAAACACTAACAGTAGCATACCATTAACAGAACTTGTATTCAATCTAAATAGGAACTTGTATTCAATCTAAATAGGTCAATTATTTTAAAGAAAACACAAGCACTAATTTTTTTATGGTTACCACCCTAGTCTTGACTATTTCTTAATGCTTTTAAGAATTTATTTTAATTATGTTTACCTATGTAGCCTTGGTCAATTTCATCTATGCGACATCTTGTTACTAAACGAGAAGCTTCAGTTATGAAATGATCCACGTATGATTGACAACGTTCCCAATGATGTATAGGCACATCTCCAACATTGCATATATAACACAATGCAGTGAGAGGGGAATGCAAAAACAGGGTAAACAAAGAACCATGATGTTGGACTTCAGCTAAAAATTATAATTGATTACGTACATTCGTTTGTTTTTACTTATTCATAGCATACCTTGAAAAGCTGGTGGCACATCTTGAGGTGACATTAAGACAACTAAAGGTTGACCAAAATAACGCGGTATATGTTGAAACACAAATGAATTATCGGAATCAATAATGATGAACATTGGCCTACGGGTAAAAGGATATAAGTCACCGGGATATAAACAATGTGTCTCCTTATACGATTTCCCTCGACACGCTAAGCCTCCACCATCAACGCCATCTCTTTTAACACTCGTGGCCAGGCCACCTAATTCATAGCCATCTGTAGGAAAGAGAAAGCTGTACTTTAAAAGTGCTCGCATGCAATACGTACTGTAATATAATACATACAGTCTTCTGGATGTTTTGTAGTTGAAAAACAACCATCAGCAGACATATATAAAAGTAATGCGCCTCCTGGAGGCAATTCTTTAAAACCACTAGCTAAGAACACCAGAAGTTGGCTTATCGAAGGCTTATACAATAAATATTTGTGAGGATTGTCTCGATAATGACGGCTATTTTCTAAATAGCTTTTGGAACCTGGAACACCATATGGTGGTATGCGACTGGCAGCCGGACTGGCATCGTGTCCGTGCAGGCCATGTGAAGCACTCATAGGATGTGTAGTTTCAGTTGGTTCTCGTTCCAAGGTTTGCAACATTCTGTGAATATATAAAATAAAATTTGGTAACAAAAGAACTAATTTTTTAACTCATAATATTTATTTCGTAATTTTAATTATACCGTTCATTAAATTAAAGAACTTAAAAAATTTGAATTTTCATTACCTCACTTCACAAAGTGATAGGCAATGTGTTGATTAATTCAGGGAGACTGTAGTTTAAAAAGTTATTATTTTTTATTTAAGAATATTCATAAATACATAAAAAACCAGTATTTTAGAAAAAAAAGTTGAAAGACTTTTTTTTTAACATTATGGGTGCGTTTTTGTTTCTCTGGAAAAATTTACGTGATTCACAATGTTTTCTCTAACTATTGTGTACAATAATGCTGTAATCTAGTGTACTTATTTTATTGGAGAAATGTATTTAATAATTATTGAAAACTTACCTAAACATATCCATTGTCAGTTCGGAAAACTTTGCTTGCTCGCATGCAGAACCCACTATTAGTATCTCTTGCAGACTTAAAGTCATGTGCGGTGATCTTTCACATGGTGGCGTCGTTAACGGGGACAACCTAGAACCAGAACCACTAACCATCAATGGGTGAAGTTAAACTATTTTTAAAAGCTCTTGCAAAGGCCCGTGCTTTCACAGAAGAATTGATTTAATGTGATGCTAATGATATTGGTGAAAAAGGTGAATAAAGGATATGAAAATTACATACAAAAATGAAATGTGTAACAAATTTTGGTTCATCGCCGAAAGCCTCAATGGTTACAACCCGAAACGAACGTAGATCTTTGGATATTTTGAAATATTTCTAACCACGAAATAAAAAAAATATGTATTTATACAGTGTAGGAAAAAATAATAAGAACTATAGATTTTGTTTTAATAATTTGATAAAATGTTTGTTATAAAATGGATAATTATGCGTTCTTATTGTTAAATTGAGGCCAAAGTAGAAAAAAATATATATTTTGATAAATGGTGGGCGTAAAGGACGTGGTCAAATGTAAATAATAATACATTTTTGGTTGACAAACTATTCTATATCATTTAAGAGTCTATTGTTTATAGGTTTCTTGGATTATCGTAAATAAAAAATAATAAATGTTCTAAATTAGTTAAAATTAAAAAAAAAAAAAATATATTTGGAATTTAAAAACTATTAATATTTACGTAATTTGAATTAATATCTTTAAATGTTTCTTTTACTTCGATTAAATTAATTTAAGTTTAACAATTTAAATTAAGGAAATACTAATTTAAATAAACAATCCATTTTAAAAAAAAATCTTCTAGATAAAATAAGACAAAACGGCGATTTAAAGACAGTACGAAAATATGGATTATTGGATATTAATGTCGTAACTTCCGGGGTTTATATTTTAGCTTTTTAAATAAAATATTTAACACTTCTTGTGTTGTCATATGGCGTGTTTTAGGCTAATAAATTTTTTTTATAATTAAAGTTGAATTTTTCAACCATAAATTATGTCAAATTCAATTACTTGTTTTGAGTGGGAAATCCCAAATCCCAAACATTCGCACAAATTCTCGCTATCCCTTGAAATGAAAGAGTCCAGAAAAACATAAACTATAATTGTATAATCTACTAAAAAGTGAAATTTATTTTCGAAATTTGTTCTTAATATTTTGTAAAATAAAACTCAAATCGCTTTTTTAAAAAAATTTTTTTATGAAATATTTCATTAACTGTTCTGTTTATCAGAAGGTCCCTTGATTTTCAAACTCTCACAACTTCTTAATGTTGTATGGGGTGAATACCCGAACCATACATGTATTCCAATATAAAAGTGTGCTAACTCGATTAAAGATTTTGAAGCGATACGAGCAATAGTTTACATTTTATTGAGTTTTAGTATACCGATCAAAATATTCGTTATGTAGTAGGTGAAAGTGGTGTACCTTGAAACGACTGTACCTTAAAACAATCCATTTTCGATTATATTTTGGAAAAATTATCTTCCAGATAGTGTTTTATTTAGCCTTGCGCTAATGTTTATCATAGATCTAGGTCCATAAGTTAAATAGATACAAAGAAAAATGCTTTATTAAAGCCTGCGATTTAAAATTGCTCCACATAATTAGTGAATAAGAGTAACAGTTTAAACTTTTTAAAACACTATTATAAGTGTATCTTGAAACGATTTTCGATACCTTAAAACTAATATTTTTTTAGATAAATGTTTATTTCAATTCTTGATCACTGTAAAAGTTGGTAATTTTTAACATATAAGCGATAAACATAAGAAAGTTCAGTCCCAATACATTAACTTAAGTCTAATAAATTGAAAGTGTCATTGGTTTTTTGAGAAGAGAGCTTTCTTAACATGTCTTTTCTATCTTTTTATTATTAAATGAGGAGTAAAATCTGCATATTGTTGCTATAAAAATTAACGTTTCTAGGTACACAGTTAGTATTTGAAGGTACACCCAAAACTGTGACTTGAAACTAAATTTCAAAAATGTGAAAATTAGTTATTATTTTGCAATTTTAATGCAGATGATTTAAGTACGCTTATAGACAAATATATCTCGCTTTAAACTGAGCTTTTACATGTCATTTCAATCGTTTCATGGCACATCACATTTCCCTACATGTGAAACAAGAGAAAACTATTTGTGAGCATTATTTTTTATTTTTTAAATTCTTTGAAACCGATTTGTGTTTGCGATAGTTTCAGTATATTTTTGATTTATTGAAAACGACAAATTTTTTTAGATTAATATAGTTCTATTCCATACTTGTGAAAAATGTTAGGTGATAGGTGATCAACGCTCAGTGGTATATCACAACATTTTTGGAAACAATTCGGCCATTTTTAACATAGTGGTCCCATTGCAATGAAATTTAGAACATGCATAAATGACGTAGTATTGAGCTTAAGTTTTGATTTAGAACCTCCCAGATCCCCTGTGGGCGGCAATTTGATCCCCAAAGTTGGGCACTTTTTGCATAAACAAATTTGAGTGCTCGCAATTTTTTTGTTTGTAATCCGATTTTAAAAAAATTAACATGTCTGCTAGAAGAGACTAACAAAAAACATGCTCACGTGTGTGTGTTATCGCCTATATTTCCCTAGATATTCCCATTTTAAAATGTCAAATTCCAAATTTGGTCCGACTCAGGTCCATTTTTTTTAATAGTGGGACGACATTGAAGGCAATTTTTTGTTAAAAATATTAGTTCTTTAACTAAATAAATTCTTGATTAAATAAAAATTAATGCCAAATCTTGTTCCACTCAAAAAATACATTCGCTTAAAATTAAAAATTAAAAAAAAATTTTTGCTACTTTTTCACAAAAAGCACCAACATTCTTTTGCCTAAAAATATATATATTCTTCAAAAATATATAAAGTATGCATACTACGTATTATGAAAGGTCTTTTCATGAAAAATCTAGTTGTGTTAAACCAAATATTGATTTATGTGTACTTTTCCCCCCAGCCTCTTCTATTGTAACCACATTTTAAAGGCAAATATCAATTTCAACCCACTGTTCTACAATTTGAACGCCTCTAATTAGGTAGTGGAAGCGGATGCTAGATACTCCAACATATACCTAATTTATTGGGTAGGCATATTCCAATCCCAGCTTCAAATGTAGACATGGCATCAAAAATGTAAAAAATCACATTTTTGGAATTTTTATTTTTGGGAATTGTTTGATTGTTTACAGCAAATCATAAATTCTGACATCAATTTCATATTGTTGACTTTAACGTCTATTTAAGTGCTAAAAATCATTTCATTTTTGTATGTTTTACTTGAAAATTTAATTTTTCGTGGTACTTCAATGGAAAAAAAAAATCGGGTAAAAATAGAATCCATTCGACTTCCATTCTGAAATTTACAAGGAATATTAAGGTAGCTTTAAGAAAATATTTTTTTCAGATTTTTCGACTTGTTCGAAGATGGTAGAAAAGCAAAAAAAAAAGTATACTAATGCACATTAAATTTAATTTAGAGGGTGTCTGGGCTTCTTCCGACATTCGTAATTGTTCGGCTTTTATGCCACATTTTCCGAAGAATTTTTTAACCCATATTATAAATATTTTAAATAAATTGCAACCCTACCAATGTTGGTATAAAATTTTTTATTTACTCAAGTACATTTAAGCTGCGTTCAATAAAATCTGAATTTAATAAGTTTCAGACATGTTGCCATACAAAAGGTGGCTAAAAAAATAAAGAAACAATTTTTGTTCTTTATCACATATCTCATTAAGATCGGAGAGAACCCATCGGGAGACTGGCATCTGTCGTTAGCCATGTCTGTACTGACAATACATTTGATTTAAATATATTTATTTTTGATAATATTGTTGATATTTCGTAGTTGAAGGAACGTGCAATTTGCATTTCCAATTTTAGATACCAAATCTAGTTTTGCACTATCCTCCGCCGTAACCAGGAGGCGCTAGCCTCCTCCGCGGGCTTTTTAGCCGTATTTTGTGAAAGTAATAATGTGTGGGATGGAAATATCTTAATTCTAAAGTAGTAGGAGGAGCTTACCCAAGATTATGGTATCAATCTCTTCTTTGGAAGATTCTCTAGCAGATTAATGCATCAATCATAATTGTGGGTGGGATTTAAGGGGCTAATTTTTGATTTCAAAATAGGCCTATTTTGCGAAAGTAACAATGTGTGGGATGGACATATCTAAGGAAGTAGGAGGAGCTTATCCAAGATTTTGGTATCAATCTCTTCTTTGGAAGATTCTCTACCAGATTAATGCTTCAATCATAATTGTGGGTGGGGTTTAAGGGGTTAATTTTTAATTTCAAAATATTGCTTTTTTGCCGTATTTTGTGAAAGTAACAATGTGTGGGATGGACATATCTAAGGAAGTAGGAGGAGCTTATCCAAGATTATGGTATCAATCTCTCCTTTGGTTCCTGCCAATGTTAGCTGAGTTTAATGAAATGTGAAATTTGCAGGTGAAATTTCATTTGTTTTTAACTACATTTCCAGTGGTCTTTACCTACATAATATTGTAAGCGCAACTTTTCCCAAAATTATTATTTCTCAATTACAGTTCTTCTTTTCTCAATTTTATTTGTCTTTTCCCAATTTCTCAACTTCAAATACAAAATCCCAATATCATTTATAGTTTTTTCATTTTTAATTGGACAATCTATATTTCACATCCTTAATTAAAAATCTCAATTCATTTAGTATAAAAGTATTGTTTAATATCAAATGAAGTCATTATTTGCTGATTCATAAAATAAATCAATTATTATGCAAATTAATTCAAAAAGAACACTATTAAAAAGGTAAATTGATTCAAAGTTCAATAAAAAGGTAATTCCCAAATGAGCAATTTTAGTCGCTTACTCTCTTTTTAATATAAGTATTACCCCCTTAGTTGAAAAAGGTGCCCGCATTATAACATAAAATTATTTTTAATTAAGTTCAGAAATAAGCAAATTACACTATTCGCCAAGTTTAAATTTTTGTAAGAACCTACTCTTGCAATATATAATTTTCGCATAGTTTTGGCACTCTGATTATATACTTCAAATTCGCTTTAAGATTTTTATTGAACACCCTGATTCTTAGCACTTTTTTCTCAATTCCACGAATCGAAAATGTTAAAAATTGGTTATAGTTTAAAGATCGACGGAAGTTAAGCTTTCATGGGATTATACATTTTTTTTTAATGTTCAATGATGTAAGGAATTGGAAATTTCTTTAATTGGAAATAGGAATTGGAAATTTCTGTTCTGGAATTGGAAATTTCTGTTCTGTAAGGAATTGCAAGTTTCTCATTTTTTAGTTTCAGCCCTCTAGTATTTGCCGCACCTATCGGATTTCGTTTAATTTAAATAAAACCATCAACAAAAATATTTAGCATTAAAGTTGCGAAATCATTGAGTATATTTTGAAACTTTTGCAAAACAAATCAAAATTTTCCCAATTAAAAAAGTGGTTCTACGAAACGAAGAATGATGCTTAAAAAACATTTTGGAAGGGTCAATAATTGACAATCTATAAATCCAAGTTAAAAACAAAAGTGACAAAAATTAATTTCTTGCTTTAAATTAAATTAGCAACATAGCTACTGACATTAATTTATTTTTTAATATAAACCACTATTTTTTTTTTTTGTAGAAATAGAGTAAAAAGTTTTTCATATGGAGCAATTTAACAATTTAAAATAATTTGTTAAATTGACATAAAAATTAACCACTGACGAGTCCTTGGAGGGGACGAAACTGCGGCAGTCTTTCATATCCAATGTGTCCGTTAAATTTTTCAATAAAAATGTTTTCTTCTTTTTCTTCCTGTAAAAATTTAACTATAAAAAAGAAAATTTTTACATTTTTTTTAAATATTTCAGTTTGTTTTGCTGTGGTAAAAAAGATTTCCTTAACTAAAATATGGGATTCTTTCATTTCCATTTCCATATGAAATCCCAAAAATATCCTTGATTATTAAAAAGCATCATTAAATTGAAATAAATTTTATGAAAAACTTCCATAAAATGTGAATAATTGACGAGTTCCAGTGACACTTTATACATAAAATGCAAAAATTAATTGATATCATGCAGTTAAATCTCTCAGTATGTGTTAAGCGTGCCTGAATTATATAGAACGATGTGCTACAAGAGGAGGAGGTAGAAGAGATGGTATTTTTTGGTATTTTACTGTAAAAAAGTTGCATGAAATACCGATGTCGGTATTTGCTAATAATCGGCATTTCGAATTTGAGAAAATGGTTCGAATTTCGACATCGGTAGTGAAAAGCCGGCTTCTAGTTCTTAGGACCATATATAATTATGTATGTTGTTATATATAACAGTACATAATTATATCTTCCCGGGTAAAATTTTTACTCTTTATTCTAATAAAATTGTATCTCATTTCACGTGTTCCCATATATAAGCATGGGTCATCTACATGTATCTAATTGTATGAAATTAGATATAATTTGATACAATGTTATCTGAGATTTGTCCACATCCGGGACATTAAATTATATATAATTAAAAAATAATACAAGAATAAAAAAATTTTAAATTAACAATTTTAAAGACCAAAATTATTGAAATTATATAAAATAAATCACTGGCATATAATTTCGGTATAAAATTAGTATGGTTATATGTGAAGCCATACGCAAGAAAATTTTAACATGCGTATAACTTAATTTTATATTGAACTTTACCAAAATTTGTATGGGATTTTATATAATGATATTTAAAATTATGAGGAAAATATTTTCAGTATGGTGTCACATATAGTTTAATAAGACTTAGCATGGGACCATATATAATCATGTCGATCACTACATATATTTGGATTATTATTATGTGGCTTAAGATTGAAGTAATATTTGGAGACATATAATAATGTGAAGTACCATATAAAGAAATCTCTCAAAAAAATGATCAGATGTATTTGCATATAATGATATTAGCCGTAATGTGACTTCATTCAAAGTCAGATATGACTTAATGATATTATATATGACTAGATATAAATATTTTTACCCGGGTTATCTTATATATAAAATTCTCGTGTCACAATGTTCGTTCCCTTACTCCTCCGAAACGGCTTGACCGATTCTCATGAAATTTTGTAAGCATATTGAGTAGGTCTGAGAATCGGCCAACATCTAAAAATGGGCCTGATCGGACCAGTGTGCGTGTCAGCTCCCATACAAAGTAAATATTTAATATCATATATCTACAGTTCTATAATAGCCAGAGTCTTAGAAATTTGTGCACGTTGATTATTTGTTAATGTGAATAGTCATGGGAAAAATGGGCGTGATCGGACCAGTGGGCGTGTCAGCCCCCATACAAAGTAAATATTTAATATCATATATATACAGTTCAATAATAGCCAGAGTCTTAGAAATTTGTGCAAGTTGATTATTTGTTAATGTGAACAGTCATGGGAAAATGGGCGTGATCGGACCAGTGGGCGTGTCAGCTCCCATACAAAGTAAATATTTAATATCATATATCTACAGTTCTATGACAGCCAGAGTCTTAGAAATTTGTGCACGTTGATTATTCCTTAATGTGAATAGTCATGGGAAAAATGGGCGTGATCGGACCAGTGGGCGTGTCAGCTCCCATACAAAGTAAATATTTAATATCATATATCTACAGTTCTATAATAGCCAGAGTCTTAGAAATTTGTGCACGTGATTATTTCTTAATGTGAATATTCAAGGGAAAAATCGGCGTGATCGGACCAGTGGGAGTGTCAGCTCCCATACAAAGTAAATATTTAATATCATATATCTACAGTTCTATAATAGCCAGAGTCTTAGAAATTTGTGCACATTGATTATATTATGAAAATTGGGCGGGATCATACCAGTGGGCGTGGCAGCTCCCATACAAAGTGATTATTTAGCTCATATACAAAATTAATATTAATATTAAATATCTAGGGTTCTATATTAGCTATATAGCCTTCAAATTTTGTACGAGTCCATCAATTACAAATATAAGTAGTCGAACAGAAAATGGGCGGAATGGAATAAATGGGCGTGGTACCAAAAGCAAAAAACAAATAAGCATTAAAATAAATTATCACATTCAAGACTTTTTGCAAGGTTATTTAATAATGTTGTTCAAAAATTGTTTTAGCGTTCCTCATAGTCCTAGAATAAAGGCGATAGAAGGACAAAGAGGCGTTGGGCTTCCCATGAAATTACAAATTTTAAAATGATTTACTAATGTGAATTTATTTTTTTAATTATATATTTGCGTAAAAAAATTTTCTTGATTTAAAGAATTAATTACAATTAAAATTTGAAGGCAAAGCAACGTTTGTCGGGTCAGCTAGTATGCATATAAAATACTAATGATGGTGGAAAATATACAATCATATCTCAAGCTTTATTGTTATTGCGTCATGTATCCAATCTTATATAATATTTTTGTTTTCTTTTTAAGTGGTTTTGGCATACAATATAATTTTCAATATTACAATTCACCATTATTGTACCAAAAATGTCTCTTTAATTACTCCCGTTTCTAGATTTATGTTTTTCATTATATTTACAAAAATCGTCAGAAAATCGTCAAAACAAAAAATATTTGTTACAAGTGGGATAAAGTATTAATAAAAAAAATAAAGAATATTAATGTAATTCACATTTCAAGTGCTCTTGTACTATCGGTGTAATTTAATACGATTTTTTACACTTTTTCTGAATTTAAACTTCAAAAATCATGATATTATATATAACGAAAGCACTTTACCACTTTAACTGTTAATTACTTCTACATAATTCTGTAAACACCATTTCAGTAGCACCATTTTTAAATCTTAAATTCTTTTTCAAAGTTTAGAATTTCTTAACAATGTTATTTTCTTTAATTTTTAAATTTGGACTTCCATTAACGAATTAAATTTTCAAATTGCATTACATGTGATGAGATAGTTTAGTACAATAAATTGTGTCATTTTTGATTATTTCATAATTTTCATTTTGGGCTGGTTTTTAATATTGCTAAAAATTATTTAATTTATTATTTATTTTTATTTAAATATTGTTTATTACTGCATGTTTTTCGAGTTTCAAATATAAATAGTGAATATCTGAAGTTTCACTTTGGAACACTTTATATATATTACTAGCTGACCCGACAAACGTTGCTTTGCCTTCAAATTTTAATTGTAATTAATTCTTTAAATCAAGAAAATTTTTTTACGCAAATATATAATTAAAAAAATAAATTCACATTAGTAAATCATTTTAAAATTTGTAATTTCATGGCGTTGCCTCTTTGTCCTTCTATCGCCTTTATTCTAGGACTATGAGGAACGCTAAAACAATTTTTGAACAACATTATTAAATAACTTTGCAAAAAGTCTTGAATGTGATAATTTATTTTAATGCTTATTTGTTTTTTGCTTTTGGTACCACGCCCATTTATCCCATTCCGCCCATTTTCTGTTCGACTACTTATATTTGTAATTGATGGACTCGTACAAAATTTGAAGGCTATATAGCTAATATAGAACCCTAGATATTTAATATTAATATTAATTTTGTATATGAGCTAAATAATCACTTTGTATGGGAGCTGCCACGCCCACTGGTATGATCCCGCCCAATTTTCATAATATAATCAATGTGCACAAATTTCTAAGACTCTGGCTATTATAGAACTGTAGATATATGATATTAAATATTTACTTTGTATGGGAGCTGACACTCCCACTGGTCCGATCACGCCCATTTTTCCCATGAATATTCACATTAAGAAATAATCACGTGCACAAATTTCTAAGACTGGCTATTATAGAACTGTAGATATATGATATTAAATATTTACTTTGTATGGGAGCTGACACGCCCACTGGTCCGATCACGCCCATTTTTCCCATGACTATTCACATTAAGGAATAATCAACGTGCACAAATTTCTAAGACTCTGGCTATCATAGAACTGTAGATATATGATATTAAATATTTACTTTGTATGGGAGCTGACACGCCCACTGGTCCGATCACGCCCATTTTTCCCATGACTGTTCACATTAACAAATAATCAACTTGCACAAATTTCTAAGACTCTGGCTATTATTGAACTGTAGATATATGATATTAAATATTTACTTTGTATGGGGGCTGACACGCCCACTGGTCCGATCACGCCCATTTTTCCCATGACTATTCACATTAAGGAATAATCAACGTGCACAAATTTCTAAGACTCTGGCTATTATAGAACTGTAGATATATGATATTAAATATTTACTTTGTATGGGAGCTGACACGCCCACTGGTCCGATCACGCCCATTTTTAGATGTTGGCCGATTCTCAGACCTACTCAATATGCTTACAAAAGTTCATGAGAATCGGTCAAGCCGTTTCGGAGGAGTAAGGGAACGAACATTGTGACACGAGAATTTTATATATAAGATTATTACGCATGTTTTTTAAGCACAGAATTTATAAATCAGAATATTCGAACTCGATGTTTGTTTCGCAAAAACTTGGATGTTTTTTTTTTTAATTTAAAAAATATTTTATTTTTATCTCAATCTTACACTAATTAAATTTTATAAAATATAAATATTAAAAAAAGCAGGGTTGGCATTCAATAACTTTTCATAATAACGATAGGACACTTGAATGTGTTATGCAATCAACATTTAATAAAGGGAAATGGAATAAAACTTTAATAGTTAGTGTGTTGTTTTTGATTTTTTTTTTCTGTTATTTTGCTATTTCTTCAGCCATTTTGTATGGTTTTTCGGGCTATTTTGCATACCATTGTCAACATTTTTCATGCCATTTTTAACTTGCCCTGTAAATTTTCTATAAATAACCAGAGTTTAGCTTTAAGCACAGATATTCCTATAAAAATTTGGCATTCATAACTATGGTTAAGCCCTAAACTTTGGTTAATTTGAGATAAGTTAGCAGTATGTATAAATATATTTTAAGTTGTATTGTGCATCCACACAAAAAAATACTAGAGTCTACATTGCCTTGGTCGGCATAGGTAGCCTTTTTTTGTATTAAATTAATAAAACACGTCATATAGGTAATTCGTTTACGCCTATAGGTAATTCGTTTACCTATTGTCCATGTAAATTCTGCTGTAGGTAACTCTTTGATATTCTTTTATTTGGTTATTTTAATGTCATTTAATTTTTTTATGTTTTGTAAAGCATAAATCGAAACATTTTTCAACTATTTGATTTAAAGCCTATTTAGACGAAAGGAGGGGATTTTTTAAAAATAATTGGAATACGAGAAATTTATGTGGGATTAAGGTAAAATATTTTGATTAAAATGTAAGTGAATGTTAAATTACTTCTTAATTAATAATATAGGAAGTACATGTTGGAACTAATAATTTAAATAAGTAGTGGCATATTCAAAAATCAAAAAATAAAAGTTCTTGGAGTGATTATAATGCCATGATGCATGGAATATACCCTGATGCATGACATTAGGATGCATTTTTTTTGTATGAAGAAAATTTTTTTTTGAAAAATTTCAATTTATTGTTCAGATTATTGTAGTATTAGGTCTATAAATTATTTGGTGCAAGTGTAAGAAAAATGTGATAGCTTTAACCCGTGGCGCCTGCTACCAAAGTTTCTTAAATTTAATTTACCAAAGTTTCTTAATTTTAATTTATTTTGGCATGCTGAACACAAATATTTTGTAATACGAAATATGAATATATTTTCAATAAAAATGCAATATTTTTTTTCTATTCTAGAAATTTTATAAAAATTAATTAGAATTTTTTTCTTTTTCCACTTAAATACTACACAAAAAATGCTTTCATTCGATCATATTAGTGTCTCATATTAAAGATGATGTAGCACAAAATATATTTTCTTAAATTAATTTAAATTTTTTGTAAATATATCAGGGGATTTGCGGGTAAAATTTTCTAGGTAAATTTTTAAGTTATCCTTCAACGAATACTAACATAATTATACTCAAATGATAAGAAATTTTGTCTACTTTGCTAGTACAAAAATAAAAAATGTAGAGTTATTTTTATAATTAAAAAAAATTATGTATCACAAGACATATTTTTGTTAAAGCAGTTTAAGAAAAATTTTCAAAAATCGAAAACTTTTAGTTAGTTAGTTTTAGTTAGTTTTACAATAATTGCAAAAATAATTGATAAAATCGAAAGTTGAAAAAAAATGCTTTTAAATGCTGTCAGTATTAAACCGTTTTTCTAGTAGCAAAATGGGCGTTTTCTTCGATTTTCATAGAGAAAACATTTTTGAAATATGAGTTTTTCCCACAATTAAAATAACCAAAAAGGGTCCTTTTAATTTAATTTTTTTTTTAGATTCAAAGAATTTTTGTATGTAAAAATCTTGAAATCTACTTGTTTTTCTATAGGGAAAGAAAAAATTTAGTTTCTAGAACCTTTTTCCTATAGAAAATCCTCAAATTATTTAATTTATTCCATGGAAAAACACTCAGGACCTGAGAACTTTTCCTATAAAAAACAAAATAAATTTTCATTTATAGTAATTAAATGTGCTAAAGTCCCAAAACTTATTTAACAAATTGTGAAAAGCAATCTGATGTAGTCGTGTCCCTATCCGGATTTCATTCCTGCCCAAGGAAATCTTCAGGGGACTTTGTTATTAGAATTTCTAGAGATATTTGTTATGTTAAATCACAAACTCAATGAGAATTTCTTGTCCTCGTCTAGGAGCGAGATTCAAAATTTAAAATATCAAAGAAAAAACAAAAACAACAACAAAAAATTGTCACAATTGGCTTTGTCATCTTCCAAATACTACTCTGTTTTTTTGACAGACCTAGCAATGTAGTGACGTTTATTCAAGTAAATCAACAATAGAAAATCATATGTTTTCTATTAGTGTCAGTTACATTTAAATTTGCACAAGCACCTGCATATTTGTTATTTAAATTTATTTTCATCGGGATAAACATTAATTGCATTTATAGTAATTAAATGTGCTAAAGTCCGAAAACTTATTTAACAAATTGTGAAAAGCAATCTGATGTAGGCGTGCCCTATCCGGATTTCATTCCTGCCCAAGGAAATCTTCAGGGGAATTTGTTATTAGAATTTCTAGAGATATTTGTTATGTTATTTTCAGATTCTGTAGACTTTTTGCTATAGGAAACACCTCAGATTCTGTGAACTTTTTACTACGGAACACCCTTATATTCAGTGGACTTTACCCAATAAAAAAACAATCAGTGGATTCAGTGGACTTTTTGCTACATAAAACATCTCAGATTTTGAGACCTTTCCTTTTCTTGTTTTTATAGAACACCCCACATAATCTACGGGTTTTTCGATAATATAGAATGTGACTCTGTGTTTATTTTCCGTATGAAAAAGTCCTCAGAATCACAAGGGGTTTCTATTAGATAAAATCCTAGAATATAAAGGTAGAAAACAACCTCAGATTCAGAGTATTCCTGTTGGATTTTTCTTTTTAAAAACCCTACAGACTTTAAAGACTTTTTGCATAGAAAAACCCAATCGAAAAATGCCATAAGAACTTAATGCATATTCTGTAGGAAATGGGTTTTACTATAGGAAAAGTAGTCAGAATGTAATGTTGATTTTATATAAACGTTCATAGAATCGATGATTATTTTTTTAAAATTTTCATATTGTGATTATTTTTTCTATAGAATATCCATAAAATACATTGAACTTTTCCGTGTACTTAGAAGTACACAGATTCGGTCAACTCGTAAACGCTTAAAAAATGGGTAGTTTTAAATACATTTATTTAAAACTCCAAAGTTAGTGCCAGTTATGACCCCCATATTTAAAAATCCCGTTTATGCAGAATTCTACTAGTGATAAGGTATTCACTTACGAAATCTCAAGTAGGAGTTTGGTCAGGCCGCCAAGTTGGAGACTTTCCCCCTTATTGCGCCTCCTGTTTCTAGCAGGCGATGTTGAGTTAGTCAGTGAGTCAGTCAGTAAGATTATTCTTTTTTAAATATAGATATCAATTTATTTATCAAACGTTTCATTGACTTAAAGAATAAGTTTAATCAAAAAACTAGTTTCATACTAAGTATGAAACTTTTCATTAATTTTAGGAATGTTTTCTTTCATTTAGTAAAAAAAAATTCATTAGCTTTTTAAAAATTTTCATTATTTTCCGTTCACAAAAATTCTCTTTGTGTATTTATAACCGCCAGAACTCGAATAACAAATCATCTGATGATCAAAACTGAAACTGATTTCTGAATGTTTTTTTTTTTTGCTTTTTCCGTTAATGTTTTAATACATGTGTTTATTTCTGTATGTGTTCGTTGGTGAATTGGCCAAATGTTTTTTCGTGAGTGGTGAAATTGTTTCAAGTCTTCTGTGATAAGCACAATTTTATTTACTGCCATTAAAATAAGAAGTAAGAACAAAAATTTACAAAATATAAAACTTAAGCAAAACTTGTATACCTCCCAAATTATGTTAGTTTTTTAGTTTTGAAAAATTTAAATGAACAAAATCATAAATATAATAAAATATTTCTAATTGTTCTCTCTTATTCAATTTTTTCTTCCCAAAGAAAGCACGGGCAAAGTTATTTGTAGCTTTAGAAAATGGTGTATATAAATTGTACCTGTGTGATAGTACGATGGGATTGGAATCCGCATGAAGAACAGCTACAGCAGCTTCTGCCTTAATAAAACCTTTAATTTCCTCCAAAACTAAGGACCATTCTAAATGGTCTTCAGGTTCATAACTAAAATATTAAAAATACAAAAATTAGTACAAATTTTTGCCTTTAGTGTAATTTGCAGATCTTTACGTGGTAGTATATTCCTGTATTTGTTTTTCCAACTCGGTAACTAGTTCACGTACTAATTTCATTTTCTTCAACAACAAACAAACCACAATAAAACGAGCATAATAACGCAGCTTTTTTACCATTAAATCTGGCCGATCTTCTTTAATAGCTCTGGAATAATAGGCTCTACCTCTAATAGCTGCATAAAATTGATACGCTTCATTCAGGTAATTCGTTTCACTGGTTCTTAAACTGAAATTGAGTAAATTTAATAAATTATTATGAGAATTTTCCAAACAATGCGTATTATGGGAAAAATGCAAAAAAAATTTAATGCTAAAAAGAACACACCGGAAAAAATTGTTTGGAGTTTTATACTATGTTTCCACTTACGTGTTTTGGTGAAAAAAAAAATGTATGGGAAATTATTTCAAAACATGTCCAAAACATGTTCAGTGGAAACGTAGTAATTACTGGAAATTTTTTACTTCAAAAATCCTTAACTTTTAAATTATAAAACATTAAAACCAAAAGTTTATTTTTCGATCTATCATTATAAATATATGTGAGCAAGATTATTCTGAGCAAGATTATTCAAGTTCAAGATCATTTGTTTTTTGTTATTGTTTGTTTAGTATAAAAGTTAGTAAAACAGTTTCAAATATAACTTTACTATTATTATACTAATTTTTAGTATTTTAGTATAAAATTATTTTTTAGTATAAAGTTATTTTTTAGTAAAATGTTTTACAAATTTTATTAATATTTTACAAATTACAAAATTTTTACTAATTTTGGTTGCTAACACTGTGTGTAATTTTTTAAGTCATGGCAAAATAACCATATACGGACACCACTACGTGATAAAAGACTAAAAAAAAAAAGACCCGTGTCTCCCTATTTTTCCCAAAGTCATATGCTCTTTTGTTTATAGGCCGCCAAAGATTTGGGGCCTCGGTATCATTTTCGCAAAAAAGTGATCATTTTCTCAGGCTCATATCTTGCAAACCGTTCAGAATTTTGATTTACTCTCTATGTTCTAGAAATTTGTTTATTGAGATCTTAGGTAAATTTTTGTAGTTGATTGTTTCCTTGAATTTTGAACGGTTTGCTACCTATGGAGCTGAACACGGGAAAAAAGGTAAAAAAAAATCGAATTTTTTTAAGTTTTTTGCGATTTTGATCTGGAAGGTGAAGTTTTTTTGATTTTATATGTTCGCAATTTTTGTTCTTTATGACAAGAGCTACAACTTCGCCATAGAGAATAAATCAAAATTCTGAACGGTTTGCAAGATATGAGCCTGAGAAAATGATCACTTTTTTGCGAAAATGATACCGAGGCCCCAAATCTTTGGCGGCCTATAAACAAAAGAGCATATGACTTCGGGAAAAATTGGGAGACACGGGTCTTTTTTTTTTTAGTCTTTTATCACGTAGTGGTGTCCGTATATGGTTATTTTTTTCCGTGTTGCACTGTGTAATTTAACTAATTTTTGAAACCCGATTTGCAAAAATTAGCAAAAAAAATATACTAATAACATAAATTTTTTAAAGCTAAAAATTATTTCATCTAGTATAATAAAATATATGTTATCATTTGCTTGCCCGGGTTCGGGTTTTAAAGTAAAAGTTAAGGTGTTTTAATTTTAAATGGAAAATATTAACTTCAATTAATGTTTCCTAAATTTTAAATGAAAGGTCTAAACTTTAATTATTTTTTTCAAAATTCGAAATGGAAATTTTGAACATCAAAGGGGTTTAACTTCACAGAGAGAATTTTTTTATACACATATTTATATTGCACACCAAGTTCAAAAGTGACTCAACTCAAAATTTTAATTTTTCGGTTTTATATACTTAAACTATGCACAATATACTTGTTTATCTATAAAAAAATATCAGTGTATTTTGTTGTTGTTAACTTTTGCTAAAAAACAGTTATGTATTTCTTTATATTTCAATTGGTATAAAGTTGCAAATATTTTTTTTCGATTTCTGAAAAATTAAAAATTTTGAGTTGAGTCACTTTTGTACTACGTGTGCGATATATCGAGTCTTTGTTTAACCGTTATACCAAACAGGCTTAAAAAGGGATTAGTTAATTCTACAGTAGAACTACTAATCCCACAAAAACAATTATAGTGCAATCATTGCAGATATAAAAAAAAACAACAACATTGCTATCAAGGGAAGGAAACCTTAGCGAAGATAGCAGTGATGATGCTGATATGATGTGGCAAAGTGCACCAACAAAACGAAAGCGAGTTGAGTCTCCAAATTTTAAACAACGAAAAGTAGGTAATATACAAGAACAACCAACAATAAATACGCAACCCTTGATATTGGAGAGGAAAATGCAGACCAACAAAAAGAAACAACACCAAAACCTCCAGCAATTTATTTACCAAATGTACAAAATATTAATCTTATGAAAAAACAACTTAATAGTGTCATTCCTAATGATTTTAATTTTAAGTCTTTCAGGGAAGGTCAAGTGCGTTTAATGATTAAATCTGTATATTGATATAGAAAGTGTATTAAATACTTAGAAAGTAAAAAAATTACTTTTCACACTTATCAATTAAAACAAGAAAGAGCCTATAAAATTGTTATTAAAGGCCTTCATCACACAACACCTGTTGAGGATATCAAAGCTGAAGTAATATTATTAGGTCACGATGTTAGATCAGTTAGAAACGCAGTGAGCCGTGTTACAAAAGATCTTTTATCTATGTTTTTCGTCGACTTAGATCCAAAGCCAAATAACGAAACTGTATACGAAATTGAAAACATGAACCATGCTGTAGTTGAATTTGAACCACCTATTAGAACTAACGAATTAGTACAATGTCACCGCTGTCAACAATTTGGTCATACAAAATCACACTGTGAAAACCATTTAGATGTGTTAAGTGCGGTATGGATCATGCCACTGCCCATTGCACGAAAACAAAGGATGTACCTCCACGTTGTGTACATTGTTTAGAAAATCATACTGCCAATTACAAGGGTTGTAAAATTTACAAAGAACTCGTTTCTCAGAGAGCCAATAGGCAAAGTTTTAATAATAATAATGGTCAGAGAAAATCCAATTTTAATATAAATTCTTCGGAATATAGTTATTTAAACGGTACTGCAAATAGCCAGTCCAATCAGAGCAGGTATAATGTCATATCATATTCTGAAACTGTAAAGCGTTCAGATTCAAGCGAAAACTCTCGTTTAGACAGACTTGAAAGGATGATGGAGAATCTAATGAATATGTTGTCAATGATAATGACTAAATTATGCAATTAAACTTAAGACTTGCAATATGGAATTCCAATGGCCTTTCTAATCACACAAACGAAGTTTAAATATTTCTTAAAAACAATTATATTGACATATTTTTAATATCCGAAACACACTTTACAAGTAGAACATTTTTTCAGAATTAAAGATTATGATTCAGTTATTGCCAATCATCCCAGTGGAAATGCACATGCAGGAGCTGCTGTTTTAATAAAATCAAATATTAAATATGCAATTTTAGATCAAATTACTGAACCATATCTACAAGCGGCAGGTGTTTAAGTTACATGTGACAATAGCTCTATTAATATATTTTCAATTTGTTTCAACCAAGACATACTATCGAATGCAAAGATTACGAAAACTTTTTTAAAAATATTGGACCAAAGTTCATTGTTGGAGGCGACTTTAATGCCAAACACCCATGGTGGGGATCCCGTGTACAAAATTCAAAGGGTAACGTACTTTACGAATGCATTATTAAAAACCACTATTCACCAATAAATACAGGAAGGCCTACATATTGGCCAAGTGATCCTGCAAAGAGACCAGATCTGTTGGATTTTACTGTTTACAATGGAATACTAAGATTTTTTCTGGATATTTTAAGATGCGACGATTTAAGTTCCGACAATAGCCCAATAATTGGTACCTTTAGCACAGTTCTCCATACAAAATATGTGAACGTGAAAAACATTTTTTATGTGGAATTCATTATGTTTTTCATGTTTCATGTTTTCCTTTGACGCGAACAGGTACAAAATACCATGCATAAACAAAAAAACCGAATCCGGTTTCCTAAATTCGTTGGTTTTTTTGAAGACTCCAGTGTTGCTGTTCTCTAAAAGGAGCTCATATTAAAGAGCACATTTGTGAATAACAACAATTATAAAACAATAGAGCTAATTTTCATGCACATTGAGGAAACCAAGTCAATTTTATTCAGTATGAGCATAGTTATAGAAAGCTGAGGAAATTTATTTTATAACAAGCCCTCTGCTGGCGGATAATATTTTATCAATTACAGTGAATTTTTCTATAACCTTATACACACAAAAAAAAAAAACATTAGAAAATCAAGTAGCAACAACATTAAATTAAATAGAAACAGCCTTGAATTCAATTTAGTTTAAATATGTTTATATTTATTTTCAAAAAGCGAAAATGCCATCTACATATGCCATCTACTACAATCAAATTTATTATTTATTTTAATAAGATTCAAACTTAATTTAAAAATACTCGTAAAAAATAAGATATTAATTTAAATACGAAATTATAATTGATTGAACTATTATTTTTTTCTCTGTGTATACAAATTTTCACGTTTTTCGGTCCCGAACAAATTGACACAAAATAATGATGATACTTTTAAAAATTATATTAGCAAAAATTCAAAAGTTTTCAAAACACTTACTAGTAATGATAATAAAGTTGACCAATTTTGCTTGCAATTTCTCCAATTTGCCACCGTTTTAACCCATATTTTGAATCCAAAACCATGCGATGTTGCTGCTGAAATTTCCATAATTTAGTGTAGACATCAAATGTTCGACCAAAATAAGCCTGCCACTGTCGATGACCATACTGGGGCAAATCTCTGTAAAATATTATTTATAATTATCAAATATGCGATTTCAATGTATTTAAATATTATATGATGTGCGCCCCGGTAGGCTAGTTGGTAGCGTGCTGGCTTATCAGTGCGGGGGTCGTGGGTTCGATTCCCACCAGAGGCACTGGTCTGTTTTCGCTGCAACGAGCCGAAGGCCATAGTATCTAGTGCTCGATTAGGGTAATAGTATATAATTTGTAATTATATGATTATTAATTAATAAAAAAATAAAATATTATATGATTTTTTTTTTTTTAATAATTTCAACTTAATCGTTTATAATATACATAAATACCCTTAGACTAACTCTCCTGCCTTAACATAATTTTTGTCTACCCAATTAAAAACGTCTATAATCATGCATTATTTTATACACACAGAGAAAAATTTTGCCATTTGCCAACTGAAATTCGGTTACTAGGACTCAAATTCGCTTACTAAGAGAAAAGTCAGTTTCAACAGTTAAATATTGGTTTTGACAACAAAATTCGGTTAATACAATTGAATTTTAGTTGCAACACCTAAAATATTCAGTTCCCAAATTTTAATACGGTTGTACAAACCGAATTTCTTGGTTGTTACCACTAAAATATAGTTTTTAATTCAGTTTGCACTTTATTTCTCTGTGTGTGATAAAAAACTTCATTGTTTTTTGTCCAATGCGACGCTTCATAAATATGATGAAGCTGTTTCATAGAAGTTCAAATTGTAAAAATATTTTTAAAATATTTCATAAATATGAAGAAGTTTCAAAGCTTTTCGTGTCACGCTTCATAAATGTTATAAGACGATTTGTTAATATGATAAAGAACATTCATAAATTTTAATGAAATTAATAATTTTCCTTGGAAGCGAACAAACACAAAAAATGCTACGAAAATTTATTTTTAATACATTATTTTTAAAAGCCAATATTTTTGCAACTGTAATTCAGAATATCTCAATTAAAACTCAGAATTTCAAATTAAAATTCAGAAAATAATATCAATTGAAATTATTTTTTATTAAAATTCAAAAAAAAAAAAATAAATTAAGTTAAGAATTTTAATTTTGAATTTAAAAACATTAATTGAAGTTAACAATTTCCGTTTCCATTTAAACTTATTATAATTTTATTATTATTTAACGATGTTGGCATATTACAGGAAGAAAGCAATTATGCAAAGAGATATACTGTAGAGAAGAAGATAATAAATGTATCTTACTCTAAGAGACTAAACTACAAAACATACACGGACAAATTCCGACGATCGAAACAAAAATCAGTTAAAAGAAGACATAAAGCCATTAACCTAAAGAGTACCGTTCCCTATCACCCAGGCTAACTATTATAGTCCGCTCAAAATAGACATTTCAAATAACGAAAATTCCGACAGAGCTGAATTACAAGTAAAATGCCCATTACAAATAAAATAGCAAAAGTCCAAATCAATTCCATGCCTGCGAAAAAAGTTATTCAAGGTCAAAATTTTCGGTTTTTTGGATTTCTCTCGCAAACGGCAAAAAAAGGTCAGACAAAATTTGTAGATCATAAAATTATCTACTTATATTCTAAGAGTCGCCATTTCTGAGATATCGGGATTGTAAAAGTCTAAGGAGTTGCATTCTAAATAATACGCACACATTTGCACACTACCTGTGATGTAGTGTACTTGGCGCATTTTTTTTTAACGTGGTTTCCCCGATAGTCCAGGCATACTCCGCCACCGGTTATGACAGGGTTTCATGGGATAATATTCTATTTACTGCATATTGATTATTGATTGGTGATATTGATTATTAATTTTTATATTGATTATTTAATTTTATATTGATTACAAATTTCTTAATCTGATTCACACTCTTCAAATTCGACTTCAATAGTCATGTCTTGTTCGATTTCTTTTTTTTAATTTTTTTTTTTTTTTAAATTGTTCATATGAAGATGAATCGGTTGTCTCTTCATAAACATCACAAGAACATTTGTCTGTTGTATTCAATTCAGCATTCAAGCAAGACTGGCCTTAGCAATAAGTATACACTAGTGAACAAAGTACCCCTACTTTTTTACAGTCGCATTTAGCACTACAACCTTTTTTGCAATTCCAAAGAATAGTGTTTAGGCGTTTTTCCGGAGCAGGTGGGACAAAGTTCGAATCAGTTCCAAAGTACCATCTTTTAATTTTCATACCCATCCTTATGGGTTCAGTTGATTGCCCAGCTATACCTGAACTTAGTAGTAAACTCGATACAAGTGTTGCCAGCAGATGCTGGAGGAAGATAAGATAGTTGGACCTGTTTATGGCTCCGTGTATTTTTTACAAAACTTAAACTTGTCTAACTAAACAATACATTTTTTTGGACCTCCATATACAGCAAGGAGAAAGCGAAATCCTTTTAAGATTATCGTTTGAGTACAATAGAAGAGTCAATTTCTTGGAATACTTTTGCACAATCAATTAAATTTTTTTTTAAAACATTTTAAATTGAAATGAGTCAAAAGTGGCGCTTAACTAATATTTTAGAATTGAGGTTTTATTATAGTTAATATTTGTTACCGGGTAAAAATAGATAAAATTCTGCATCCCTGCACACAGAAAAATAAAGTGCCAACCGAATTGAAAAGTGTATTTTAATGGTAACAACTTATAAATTCAGTTACAACGTTACAGTTACAACGATATTTGCCTTAGATTTCCCAATATATTTGGTATTGCAACTAAAATTCAGTTCAATTAACCGAACTTTGTTGTGAAAACTAATGTTAAGTTGTGTCAACCGATTGAAAGTCGTAATAACTGAATTTGAGTCGTAGTAACCGAATTTCAGTTGGCAAATAGCAAAATTTTTCTCTGTGTGCTTTAGTCAAAACCGTTCTTCTTAGTTACATACTTTTTCTGCACTCTCATATCAAAGTACAATAATTTTTCGTGTTTTTGCTTAACATGGAAAAAATTAAAATTTTATAGAAACTAAAATTATTAGTTTTCCAAAAAAATCATAAAAAAATGTACAACAAATGTTACTTTTAAATATTGCACTAATAATATAAAAAAAGATATTTTATACAAAAATTATGCATTATTGCAAATATTTAATATTTTTAATTTTTTTTTTAGCTGGCTCATAAAATTACAGTTATTTTTTGATTTTTATTTTAAAATAATTTGTAAAAGTTGTTTATTGATCAAACAAAATAAAACAAAAAGTTATAACTTTTAAATTTGCTATTTTTTTATTTTTTCAATGCTCTAAACGTAGAGTATTTTTAGTATGTGATGGTTGTTTGTTCTAATATTATTTTTAAATAAAATACACAATTTCAGTTTTCATATTCAGAAAAATAAAACATTCTGCGTTTATTTCCGTTTTGTTAATATTTTAAATTTTATGGAAAAACTCTTGTGGCTTAAAAGTCTTGTAAAAACAATAGTTTGCTTTTCTTCTTTATTTTCACCATTATTATTATTGTTAACGTTTTTAAGTTTGTTAGAGACGGTCACGTAAGTGATATGAAGTCACGTTCACTCACTGAATAATATTTAGAAGTCACTTTATTTGTATATGAAATTGTTTTCAATAAGATTTATATACAGTTAAAATAAGTTTGAAATACTCACGAAAACTGAAGCGAAAGTGTTTTTATTAATATGTATTTACACTCATAGAAATAAAACTGTAAAAATAGCAAAAAGCTACTAAAAATTAGTTAAAAATGAGCTTGCAGAAAATATGCTAAAATTAGCATATTTGTGTACTTATTACACTGTTCAAGTTTTTAACACGAAATTTCTGGTACTAACGTGAAAACCACATGGTTGTGTTTGGATGAGCCCCCTGACTACTAGTCCACCGATGAAAGTGCCAATTTGGCTCATTGGGAAAAATTTATGGGGTTTTTTTTTGAATTTCGGTCAATTCGTCAATTTTTGACCATTTTCAGCCCATTTAAGCCCATTTAAGTCGCTTTTCCTGTATTCAAAATTTCTTGTGTTATCTGTATACGGCTCACAATTACTATTTCCACCATTAGAACGCACATTTCAACTGAGAAAATCAAAATTTTTAGCCTATTTTCATGATTTTTGCCCATTTTTCATCGATTTTCCCCATTTTTTTGCTGTTTTATGCGCTTTTTGTAGTTCTTGCGCAAACTTATCGACATAATTCTTACCGTTTTTCCTTTTTACAATATATTATGCAATATTATTGCCAATTCAAGCAACTCAACACACCACGAAAAAAACATGTGCTACGTATGTAAAAATAATGTTGTGGGTATGAACAGAAGAAACGCGATGGAATATATTTACCAAAGTGTTCCGTCAGCTCAAACCACTCTTCCCCATTCTCCGCCAGTGCCAATCCCGAGAAACCCGAGTCCAACCGAAGAATACATCCCACCATCTTTTTTTTCGGAGCCAGAATCGAATTTTTCTTTGTATCAGCCATCAAATATTACGCCACCATGCAAACACATTGAAGTTACACAACAGCGCTTGAACATAATGTCAAGACAACTAAAGTTGTCACAAAATAAAACCATAATTCTTGCTCAACATCTTAAAGCTGTGAACATCCTGTCACCAGAAGTTAAAGTGTTCGGTTCGCGTGGTCGACAGCATGAATTTGTACCGTTTTTTACTCGCTGCTGTATTTCGATAATACAAAAAACTCTGTGCCAATTGCGCTTGCCGTGAAAACAAAGGAACCGTATGATTCCATGAAACTAATCTTGGATTCTGTGAAATACCATGAACATTGTTGGAAAATATGCGCTGATTTGAAAGTGGTTGCACTTATCTGTGGCCTTCAAACTGGTTACACTAAAAATATGTGCTACTTGTGTACGTGGGATTCGCGATATACACCACAGTATCAAAAACGAGATTGGTTACCGAGAACAAATCGTCTAATCGGGCAGCAGAACGTTATCCACGAGCAGTTGGTGCCGATGGATAAGGTGCTTGATGAAGAATTTCATCAAAGCGTTACTGGTGCGTGGAAATACATTGGCATTTGGACGATTGGAGTACATTTTCCACGCTTGAGTGAAGTGAAAATTAAAGAAGGTAAATAAATAGTTGGAATTCTCTTTCCGCCAAACAAAGATGAAGCATTCTTGAAACTTTTTATATAAAATCACTTCAACAATGCCCTTCAAGAGGCGGAACTCATCGCTTGGGATAGCCTGAAAGCAGTGATCGAAAAAGTTCTCGGCATTCATCGAGTGGACAATTGGCGTGCCATTGTTGATGATATGCTGCAATCTTTCGAAAACATCGGTGTTCAAATGTCGTTGAAAGTGCATTTCAAGCATCACCACCAGGATCACTTCGAGCGTCAGTTGCAGTCTGAATCAGACGAGCATGGGGAACGTTTCCACCAGGTATCAGCACAGTTGGAACACTGGTATAGTGGAAAAAGATTAGATTCACTTTTGGCAGATCTTTGCTGGATTTTGTTAATGGAATTGGAGGATAACGAATGATATTCCATTGCTTATTTTTCTATTTCAATTGCCAATTTAAAATGAATTACATTAATACGGAGAAACACGCATTTCCATAAATTTTTATACCGAAAAAATGTATTCAACCAAAAAATTTATTTAAATCAATAAAAAACGCGAAAATCATCCGAAAAAGCGTAAAAAAGGATGGTTTTTGTATTAAAAAGTGTGTTGAGTTGCTTGAAATGGCAATAATATTGCATAATATATTGTAAAAAGGAAAAACGGTAAGAATTATGTCGATAAGTTTGCGCAGGAACTACAAAAAGCGCAAAAAAATGGGCAAAAATCATGAAAATAGGCTAAAAATTTTGATTTTCTCAGTTGAAATGTGCGTTCTAATGGTGGAAATAGTAATTGTGAGCCGTATACAGATAACACAAGAAATTTTGAATACAGGAAAAACGACTTAAATGGGCTGAAAATGGTCAAAAATTGACGAATTGACCGAAATTCAAAAAAAACTCCATAAATTTTTCCCAATGAGCCAAATTGGCACTTTCATCGGTGGAGTAGTAGTCAGGGGGCTCATCCAAACACAACCATATGGTTTTCACGTTAGTACCATTTTACAACTTGAACGGTGTTATTAGTAATATAACAATAGCAAAAATAAATCTGTTGAATTTACAAATATTTTGTGATATTTGCGCTAAATTTTAGTTAATTGAAAGTAACAAAATAATCTGCTAAAATCAGCAAATATTAATAGCTAAAAAAATCATTAAAAAATGTGAAATTTTTAAAAAAATTTTTGTGTTTTTTATTGCGATTAAAAGTCTGCTCTTATGAAATCAGCAATCTACAATTTTTTAGCAAAAGTTTCTGTTGATTTTAGCAAAATAAACTGTTATTTGCGTTTTACTAAATTTAAGGTAAATATATCAAAAATTTTGTTAATATTACAGTTTTTGTTTGCTATTTTGAGTCAACAAATATTTAGTAAAAGTCTTTGCTAATTTTACAGAATAAAATGGTATTTTCAATTGACTAAAACTCACATCGACTATAACTAAAATTTTGTAAAGTTGACAGATTTATTTTTGTTGTTCTTATTTTATAAATATTTAGCAAAAAAAAAACTGATAAATTTAAGTTTTTCTGCAAAATATTTTTTAACTAATTTTTAGTAACTTTTTCTGCTATTTTTACAGGTTTATTTCTATGAGTGTACCTATATTAGCTTTACCGATATCGCGTGATTGATAGAAAAGATTGTTTCACACATCTCTATTGCTACACTCAGGGAACTTCTGCTTTAAAAATATGTAGTTGTTTGGATTTTTTTAATTTAAATGTCAGTCACTGTATAATAAATTTAATTTTTTACTAACCTTGTAGTTCATTTAAAAAACAAACCACATCAAATGACTGTTTATGGTTTTACATTAATTTTTTACATTCGTTTTTTGTTATTTAAAAAAATAAAAAAATGAGGTTCAATTGTTAGAAATTTTTTGAACAGTAAAAACAAATGACAAATGTTAGTTGAATTTAATGAAATGTTAGTCGTCCTTTCTTTAAGTAAAATTTCATTTGTTTTTGACTACAATTGCTGTCGTCTTTACTTACATAATATATAACAATTAAATTTTTATTCACAAAATTCCTTGCAAAATTTAAAACACATTAACTGATTAGAAATTCTGTTATTCTGTCTAATGTTATGATAGTTTCTCATTTTTAAATAGGAAATCTAAATTGCAAGTTACATTTTCTTAATTTCAAAGGAAAATTCTGAATATCTCTTAATGAGTGAGATTTTATTTGTTCGGTTTTAGATCATGACAAATGTTTCTCTAAATTAACAGAAAAATTATAATTTTTATATGATAATTTACTTTGACTATTAGAAAAAAAACACAGAAAAAGTTATTAGACACTAGCAAAAATTGAATGAATTTTCTGACCCACTACGGTCTTCATCAACATTCTTCGTGCCATTTAGTGTTAACCGTAAATATCATCTATTTAACTCACACGTTGAAGAAATTGGGTAACGTTAAATCCCACATTACTCTGTGTGTTGAGTTAGAATGAAATTTACCATGAACGATTTCTATTTATAGTGTGTTTGTTTTTTCTCTAGTCATTATCATAGTTGCCAGTTTAACTTTCAATTAAAACTTTAAATATGACTAATAAACATATAACAATTAAATTTTTATTCACAAAATTCCTTGCAAAATTTAAAACACATTAACTGATTAGAAATTCTGTTATTCTGTCTAATGTTATGATAGTTTCTCAATTTTAAATAGGAAATCTAAATTGCAAGTTACATTTTCTTAATTTCAAAGGAAAATTCTGAATATCTCTTAATGATTTATAAATTTCATTTGGAAATTGTGAATTTCAATTGATGAAATGATGAAGATTTATGAAACATTTGGCATATATTCGTATGAAACTCTTCATCATGTTATAAAACAGTTTCATAAATATGATGAAAGTTTTTTCCCTGAGTGTACAAATAGATATGTTACTGCATGTTTTTATATGTGAATTCATGTGTTTATGTATGTTTACCCAAGTAAAAAAGTTTTGATATAGTTATATATTAATTTATTCCCTGACTTCTTCAGGGAACAATTATATATATATATATGTATGTACAGCGCATAGTCTAGAGACATTTATTCATTCCCCCGCATAGTTTAGGGACATTTGCTTACTTTGGGGACTGTCCCCAAAGTTTTCGCGCCTTTTCATACATCTAGCGTATTAGATGAGGACAATTTTTTCCATACACCGGATATTTCGGCGACAATTTTGGGCGTGTCCCTAAAGTATGCGCTGTGCATACATATATATATATGTATGAACAGCGCATACTCTAGAGACATTAATTAATTAATATATATATATATATATATATGTATGTGTATATGTATATATATATATATATATATATATATATATATATATGTATGCACAGCGCATACTTTGGGGACAGTCCCCAAAGTAAGCAAATGTCTAGAGACATTTATTCGTTCCCCCGCATAGTTTAGGGACATTTGCTTACTTTGGGGACTGTCCCCAAAGTTTTCGCGCCTTTTCATACATCTAGCGTTTAAGATGAGGACAATTTTTTCTATACACCGCATATTCCGGCGACAATTTTGGGAGTGTCCCTAAAGTATGCGCTGTGCATACATATATATATATATGTATGCACAGCGCATAGTCCAGAGACATTTATTCGTTCCCCCGCATAGTTTAGGGACATTTCCTTACTTTGGGGACTGTCCCCAAAATTTTCGCGCCTTTTCATACATCTAGCGTTTAAGATGAGGACAATTTTTTCTATACACCGCATATTCCGGCGACAATTTTGGCCATGTCCCTAAAGTATGCGCTACGCATACATATATATATATATATACATATAAAAATTATATCTCAAATATATAATTATATTGTATCTTTCTGCAGATTACGCTTAATATAGTGCAATATGTAAAAATATATAATTACATATCGTTGAAGTTTAGATGAGTTTGAAGTTTAGATGCGCTTTCGCTCAAGTTGAAGTTTAGATGCGTTTTCGCTCAATTTCGCGTTTTTCCAAAAACGAAAATCCACATATCGTCTTAAGTAAAACTCCAAAAATTACCCTTTTTTAATGCAAATTAAAATCTGATTTGTGTAATTAGCAATTTAAAATTTTTTAGCAAAAATTACTGTTGATTTTACGAAAATATTCTGTTATTTCCATTCCATTCTACTAAATTTAAGGTAAACATAGCAAAAATTTTGTTGGTATGTATTACAGTTTTTGATTGCTGTTTTCAGTCTACAATTATTAAGTAAAAGTTATTCCTAATATTAGCAGAGTAAATTAATATCTTCAATTAACAAAAACTCAATTCGAATATAACTAAAATGTTGTAAAGGAAACAGTCTTCTTTTATTTAATAAACGAGCTTAAGATCAATTATTTATTAATTTTAATTATTTATTTTCAATATTTCATCTCCACATTGGGTGACTTCTTCAGGGAACAATTATTACATTTTGATTGAAAAACTTGTTTTAATAATTAAAAACTTTTTAAGTTTTTAAGAAAATGTTTGTAAAGTTAACCGAAAATTACCAAAAAAAAAATAAAAAATAAGTAATTGCATTTTCTCAAAAATTTTAAAAGCGCAATAACGGCATATGTAACACAAGTAAGAAATATTGCAATTGCAAATGGTATTTGAGTTAATGAGCGATTTATAGTTGTGCTTTTAATTACTTAAAATGAAGATATTAATTTTTGTCAAATGAATTTTACCTCAAACCATTAAACAGCTGTTTTGACTTTTCCAGCAAATGTATGAACTCCAAAACCAACTTTCTATCCTGTTCCTCAGTGGATTCCATTTTCACCATACCGTTCTTTAATTCAGTTGTGTTATGTTGCTGTCATTAAAAAACTGAAATAAAGAAAGTTAAACTTTTGTTTTTTATTTTGTAAAATTTGTATTGTTATTATTTATTTTCTGAAATACAGATTCTGTATGCATACGAACTAATTTGATAGCATACATAGATAAAGTCTGTGCTATTGCTTTTCCAGTAAAGTCCAGTAAAAATTACTCAGTAACAAAATTATAAAGAGTGAGACAAATTTACAGAAAAGTAAACGAACGGAAAAATTTTAAGAATTGGTAAACTAGATAAAGCAGCTGATTTTAAATACCAAATATTAAAAAAAAAAATCAACTGGTCATTATTAAAAGGATAAAAATTAATTGAAAAGGACGACCAGCAACATTTTAAAATGTTTTTAAACTTCTTCAATAGTTAATTCTTTAATGTTTTTACTTTAAATTCATAATCAATTACATATTATTAAATTTAATATTTCCCAACAAACACCGATTCTAGCCTTTGAGAAATATTGATATCAAATGTTGTTCTCAAAGCACTCTATATGAAACAAATCTAGCGTTTGAATTCAACTTGAAAAAAATTTTAAAATTACTTTAAAAATATAAAAGAAATGGCTTCTAAAAAATGTGAATTGTTTAAAATGCCTCCATTATATTTCTCGAGTCACCATTTAATCTCAATTTTAGGTTTAATCGATATTTTATAATTTCCCAGTAGGACAAAACGTCGTAAACGACACTGTCTTCAACGATTTCGTAAGTGATAATTAACAATTTGTCGTTCAAGACAGATGTCGGTTAAATTGTCTTTAACGACTATGCAACAGAAATATTCGCTCACGATTAGCTGCAAGACAAAATACTTACCTGGACGTGTATAACATCCCGTTGAAGACAAATTTATCGACAAAATCTAGTATTTGTCGTGTATTAAAAATCTATTGAAGACAAGATGACCGAAAACGTCTTTAAGTTGTCGTCGATCAAATTCAGTGGACGACAAAATAAGCGACAATCTCTTATAAGTGTCGTGTGTTAAAATTCTGTTAACGACAAGATTAGTGACAATGTCTTGAAGTTTTCGTCAGTCGAGCCTGATTGAAGACATTGTGAGCGACAATATATTTATGTTGTCGTCAGCCGAACTATATTGACGATAATATGAGCGACAATTTGTTTTATTTGTCATCTACTGTTTTTGGTTTACGACTGGCTGACCGACAATATTTAATATTTGTCGTGTACTTAACTCCATTTACGACAAGATGAGCGACAATATATTAAGATTGTCGTCAATCGCACTCTTCGTTGACGACAATATGAGCGACAATTTCCTTAAGTTGTCTTCTATTGCTCTTTGTTTACGACATGCTGACCGACACTTTTTATTATTTGTCTTGTGCTAAACTCTTTTTACAACAACATATGTTTTGTTGTAACATTGCTTTGGAATAAAAAACCAATTAACGGGACATTTATAACGGAGATAAAAAATAAAACTACTATGAGTAAAAACTATTCAGTTGTTTATAAAAACCAGGCACGTAAGGTCGCATGCCAATTGAATATAAAAAAGTGTTAAAAAAGTATTAAATTGCAACTTCCAATTGGTAAGGAGATATATTTAATTAAATAATATGCATAAATCAACATTTCAGAAAGTATTTCAGAAATGGTCAATTGTATTTCAAATATATCGAATCGTATTTCAGAAATAGGCAATTGTATTTCAGAAATTTCAATTGTATATAAGAAAAAATCAATTGAAGAGATGATACAATTGACTTTTTCTGAAATACAGTTGACTATTTATGAAATACGGTTTGATAAATGTGAAATACAATTGACTATTTCCGAAATACAATTGGGAAACTGAAATACAATTGACTATTTCTGAAATACAAATGAAAAATACACTTGACTATTTCTGAAATACGATTGAATATTTTTTTAAAACATAATTGGAAAATGTATTTCAGGCAATTGACTATTTCTGAAAATCAAGTGACAATACTTAAAATGGATCACAATAAAACTGAGTTAGCTGAACTTAAAAATCTAATGAAAGCCATGATTTCGCGCCAGGATGAAATAGCTGAAGTTAAAAATCTAATGAAACTAGTGATTTCGCGCCAGGATGAGACAGCAAAGTTACTTGCCGAAAATAATGTTTTGCTGCGTCGGAACTTGGGACTCTTTGAAATAACGCAAACATTATTTCCAATAGAGTCAGAAGAAAATTTGATAAAGTTGGAAAATGATCTTAAAACCGAGAAAAAAATGGAGCTTGATACTTATACGGATATTATAAATTAGCGATATCAACATTACTATTTTTTTTTTACTTTACATTTTAGGTTGGTTCGATAAAACGCATCTTGGCCGGCAGTTTAAAAAATGTTGATCGAGTTTTAAGTAAAAATGTTATAATGGAATTTAACTACAAAGGCGACAAAAATAAAAAGTCATTATTAACATACGGAAATGTAGGTATTGCACTATATGGTAAGTAAAAATAAAACTAAATGACCCTAGTAAAAAAGTGCCAATTTTTCGGATAAAATTGCATCTTTGTATAAATAATCTGATATCATATACAATGATTGTACAAATATAATTTGATGGGATTTTAACCGAAAAATGAACACTTGTTTACTAAGCGATTCACTTTTGTATAAGCGGCCTTCCGAGCTTTGTGAAATAAAAAGTGAATTTCGACAAAATAAAAGCAAATCTGATAATTTGCATTAAATATAGATGCTACAAAAACGGAGGGTGTTACCTATGAGGATTTCATAACCACACTACGAACAACATTCCGAAGAATCAAGAATACTTACAACAAGGAAAAGGCCAGAAAACAAAACAAAGCAAATAACGAAAATAAGGAAAATAATTAGCGTTTTTATTACCCTTACATGTATATAAAAAGTCGTTATTTTAATATTATTATAAAACTGAAAAAAATTTAATTAAATAAAAATTTTAATATATAAAATATTAAAAACATAAACTCTTTTACTTTTCTAAAGAAATTGTCCCTTATAGTGTCGTGGACGACCATATGAGCGAAAGTGTCGCCCACAAAGTCATCAACGGCTAAAAGCCCGATTTGTCGTTAGTGACAAGTTATATGATAGTGTCGCCTACTAAGTCGTCAATGACCGTGTAAGCGAACGCTTCGCCTACACGGTCGTCAATGATTATATAGCAGATGAAGTCACCTATATGATCGTCAACGATACAGTGGAGTATAGAGTCGATGAGTTGGTCATACACGACAACTTTAATAAATATTCACTCAAATAGTCGTCGTTGAATTTCACGACAGGCTGAGCGACACTGTCGCTCATCATGTCTTGTATGATTTTTGGATCTTTTGTATGAGCGTGTCGTTCACGACTTGTTTGGACTGTCGTCCATATGTCTTCAACGATTTACAATGGTCGTGTACCCGTCGTCTAAGATGTCTTGCAGACAAAGCCAACTGGGTTTCGACACGCAGTTTTTGTTCTTTTTAATTTTAGTTTTTACTTCAGGCAAATAAAATATAATGCAAGTTGTTACCAAATCGTTGTTAAACTAGAGATACTACATATATTAGACAATCAGCTTTGAGAATAGTTTGAGAAACAAATTTGTATCTAGTGTTTTCCTAATAGGCAAATAAAAACAAATATTAAATAAAGAGTTTTTATGCCCAATTAAAGTTGGATCTTCATATTTGTGGGACTTATAAATGTAAGTAACAAAATTTTAAATCCCCTTAAAATTTAAAAGACTTATAAATGTTCTTGACGATTTTTGTAAAATTTTGAAATTTGGTTAATTTTTGAATTAAGAGATACTGATTTAGTACCCACAGTCCCAAAAACTCCGATGATAGTAACGGCTTTTAATTCACGCGTCTAATGAAATTGTGGAACCTATGTAAGTATATAGTGAAAAAGAGTCTTTGAGAATTAATATGCACCGAAATCTCTTTGACACTTATCGGGACTACTCGGTAATCCAGACATAATTATGTGTATGGTACACAGACATAATTATGTGTATGGTACACATAATTATGTCTGGATACTCATATTACCCGTACTGATTGAAAATTTTTAATTCGAGTCAAATGCATATTGTTTTTGTGTTATTTAAATATTTAAGTATCTACAATTCGGTTTATTAATAAAAATCTGAGCTAGCAACGAGAGTCTCCAGATGGATGCTCTCCGATCTTAATGAAACTCGGATATACGATAAAGGAGAAAAATAAGGGACACGTATTTTTTTGAGCGTCACAATCTCTTATTCAGGAGGTAAGAAGTGGGTTCAAAATTACCCCAGTTTTAGTTTTTTCGATTTATTTCGTATGGTTTCAATGAAATTTTATACAAGTGGGCTAACAACCGAAAGAGTTTTTGAAGACGTTTTAACCGATAACTTTCAAGAATTTCGTTGTTCAAAAAGATGACCATATTTATCTTTTAAGGTAAATTTCTTTGATATCACAAGTATTTTAAATTTTTATAATCTTCAAACAATTATTCGTTTTTTAAATTCGTTGATACTTACTCTCTTTTTCATATTTCAGGGATACTAATTAAACACCACTTTAAATTATCCAAATGTTCTGGAAGTCTTCATCGTGTATAAAAATATGTTGCTGTTGCGAAAAGGGAATTAACGACCCATATCATATATTGCCAAAGTAGCGATAATATGTTTCTGTTTTAATTACACTGTATAATTTAAATTTTTTCGGTGTATAATAGAAAGAAAATAAAATCAAATTAAAAATTTAATAAAATAAACAAAAAAACTATTTTGTATTTAGAGAAGGACAATTTGATAAATACAAGTTCTCGACTCTTTACGAACAATATTTTTTTACTATATTACTAATATATTTAAGTACTAAATGTTCTGGTTAGAGAAAGACTTGAAATAGATTTGAATTTAGTTTGAATTATTTATATTGTTTATTATTGTTATTGACTCTAAACTCATTTGAAAAATACACCTGATATCTAACTGCAGTTTTTATGGAAACGGTATGATTTTTAACGTGAGAATAAAAAAATCTTAAAGCTATTCTCAAAGGTAATGTTTGAAAATCAAACTAGTTATCAGTTTCAATAGTAAATGTTTGTTGGGTTGTTTCGGTTTACTGAAAATACAAGAATATTTTTTTTCAATTATATTTTTTTTTTGCTTACAAATTCTTACTGGCAAAAATTTATCGAGTAAAAACTAGTAAGTTTGTTGGCATCGAACTGTCACTTTAACGAACGCCATCCAGAAAAGTTTACGATACATTTCGACACATCCCAGTGTAGAAACGGTAATGTTACACACACTAAAATAAAAACCCAAACCACCGATTCATTAAAGTTAATTGCTAAAATTCTGCCAACAACGAAAATTGCTAATTCAATTAGAAATTGATAGCCCTTTAACTGAATTATTTTTCAATTAAATAATAACTCATTTGATTAAAAAGTGATCAATATCTTATACCTTCACAAAAACCAAAATGCATTGAAGATGCATTGAAGCCAAAACGGAATAAATTTTGAAATACAAATTCATGGTCCGATCGGTCAGATTATCTATAACTATACACAACTGATGAACTAATTTTTAGCGGAGAAAACATTTCCATCTTGTCTCATTAACATAACAATAAAAAGAATGTAAGATTAGGCTTTCCTATATTTTTAAATAATTTTTTGAAAAAGGTCCTATCAAAAATTGTAAAAATAATTTTTTTCAAATAATTATTTGGCAGCTCTGAACAACAACGTTCCACAAGTTTTTATTCATGCTTGTAGTGAATATGTTAATTTAGTTTAAGGTTTTTAAACCGCTTAATTATACTTATAAATTAATAAATATAATTGATAAGTATAAATTTGTTTGTTTTTCATACTGTAAGTAAGATGTGAATAGTAAAATTTTCTATTGAATTGTTTAATTTGAATGTTTTATATGAACTAAAAAATATATTCAAAATCCCCAATCCCGGGATTTGTAAAAATCAGTCCCGTTCGGAACCCCTAATGCATAGTAAATATTTTAAGTTATGTTCATAGTTCGGACAACAAAATATGAATATGTACACTAAAGTAGCATTTTCTTTTTAAATTTTTCGACTTTTATCAATTATCGATTTTCAATATTTAAACAATTTGTAGAACTGATCAAAGAGACGCAATTTTTTAATTCAATTTTTAAATTAATAATTCAATAATAAAAATAATTAATAATTCAATTTCAAAATCGCAATATTTCAAAAAACATAGTCGATTTATAAAATTTAAAAATATTAGTGTTCGCATGATATATATTTATTAAAGGTTTAAAGCTATCCGACTTTTTACACATTTTTCATAAATCACAAACTTTGTTCGAATATAAAACACATTAAATCAGAATTCGACATATAATCACATCTTGTCTTATACGATGTTATCCTCATCAAAGTTTAAACAGATACAATTTAATCAAATTTCATTTGTTTGAAAGTAAACGTTTTTTTGCGGAAAATACTAACACTCACAATACTAAAAAAATGCACCGCGTTATGTATAAACTCAAATCCTATTCCTCATTAAAAACTATTAATTGGTTATGTAGTCATATAAGCTTCTATTTGACGTGATATGCAATTCTATAAAATTTTATACAAAATATGAGCCCACATAATCGTATCTATTTGTATGGGTTTAGATCTACTATGATGCCATTATATAAATACCCGATATAATAATATCTGAAATATGGCCTGATAGTATCATTTAGATTGTATAAATTTTATATGATTATATCAGTTTATATCTTAACTGATACAAAAACACTCTCTGTCAAAGATAGTTCAATTGTACTTTTTCGATACATTTTGTTATTCGTTGGTAACTTTGTACTACCGCGAATCATTTGGTACAATTTAAAAATTTTCCAAATTTAAAATTTTTGTACTGATTTCAAATTGCTGAACTTTGAAACCAGTGTTGCCAATTTTGTAACAGCAAAAAGAGCAACAAAAATTGTAAAAAGCGTTATTTTCTGCACCAGAAATTTGAGTTTTTAATAGTCTTTACTGCAACTTTAGGAATTTTTGAACAGTTTTAGGGGTTTTTTGAACTACAGCAAAATGGGTTAAAAAAGCACTAACGATAAAATTTTGTGGCGTTTTGTGTCATTGAAAAGCACCATAAATAGTGCCAAAAGCACCAAGTTGGCTTCACTGTTTAAAACTTTAAACAAACATTCGGACTGCAGAAATGAACCTAAATCATTATAATAACTACTAGCAAATATTTTCTTAAATTAGTATTAAAGAACAAATTTTGAGCTCAATGATCAAAAAGAAAAAAATTCTGTAAATATGACACTGGTCGAACAAATATTCTACATACTAAACAATTTTGGTACCGTGAGGGTCGAAAAAATACAATTATTTAATTGGCTTTGTACAAAATCGAAAAGCCCATTTTCCATCCCTGCTTTATTAGACCTGTTTTTTAAGCACCTGGTTTATTTTGTTTTTCTTTATTCAACCTTTCAATATTTTATTAATCATAATATTCGAGCTTGAGGTTTGTTTCGCCAAAATTCCATGCTTTTTAAAATTTAAAAAATAATTTATTTTTATCTCAATCTTACACTAATTAAATTTTATACAAATGTAAGCACATAAATTAAATTAAGGTAAACCTTACATGAATTTATAAAATAGTTTTTTTTCCAAAACTTTATTTCCCATCATATTAGCAAATAAATGTTAGATTTCGATAAAAAAATAAAGTTTTTAGTTTTAACGAAATAATAAAACCTTGTTATTTAGTTATTTTGGGTACTAAAAATCGTCAAATGACGATAAATCGTCAAACCTGGCAACACTGAATGTAAATTTTAAAGTTAAATTTTGTTTTTTAAAAAAATTTTAACTACTTAAAAAAAAGAAATTGATTTTCACAAAACAACTAAATTTATAAAAGAAAATTTAAAACAAATCAAAAATGAGTTTTTTTTATCATAATCCCTACTTTTCAGATACTTTTTTTCGTTATCCCCCAAAACGAATAGCGGAGTTGATATAGATATGTCCGTCTGTCTGTTGAAACGAGGAATACTCCGCCAATGCAGAAGCGGTGTTGCAAGTTTACTGCATATCGTTTTTTTATATTATGAGCAGTGAAAATGTGCAAAGTCGGGGCTTTAAGGGTATGAGTGAAAATGTGAGAAGACCTCGAAAAAATGTTAAACAAATTTATAAAATATTCTCGGGGTTTTAAGGGTATAAGTGTGAGAAGACCTCAAAAAATTTTTACGCGAATTTATTACTCATATTAGGTGCATACTTCATTTTATAATCTTTTGATTATACGCATTTTTTGTTTTGTTTTACTTAAAAAGCTAAATTTTTATTTGATATATACAAAAATAATCTGAATTAAAGTATTGATGGGTAAAAACAAATCGATTTTTGGGAAAATTTCTTATGGTTCTTATTCTAGGAGTCGTAAACGAGAATTAATCTTTGAAGAACGTTTTCTTAAAAGTACCACAAAATTGTTTAGAAAACTAAATATATTTGAACATTTTGTGAAATAAATATTATGTTTTGGATTAACCACCTTGGAACAAAAATTTTAACGTTTAGTAAAATATTTTTAACTTTTTAATTTATTTTGAATTAATTTAATCTTTAAGTTATTCGTTTCACACTTTTTTTCAATCTTATTTTTTAGGGGTTTTCTATAAAATGTTTCAAGAGAATTTGAAATTTTTAATATTAAAACCCTGGTACTGTTGCTTGGAAACAGATTTCTTTATGAACAGATTTCATAAAGGCATTAACTTGACTGATTTTATTGTAAATCTTTATTCAATTTAAAGTAAGATTTTATGTAAATACTAGCTTAAAAACACAATACTTCATTACCGGTAGTTTTAAATATCGATAAATATTTAGAAGAAAAATTTAATGTATTTATAACTCTTGATAAGATTTATTCAATATTTTTTGTAAAAAATATTTTTTTAGATTGTATTAAAATTTGTTAAATAGATATGTTTGTCTATTTTAAAAAGCTCATTAAAGTAAATAAATGTGCAAAATGCTAATGGACAAGTTTTAAAAAATAACTTTTTGTAGGCTGGTTTCCATCCGGATTTAAAACGCCTGTCAAACTTTATTAGAAAATGTTCAACATGAGGCTTGATAAAAACTTGTATAATTTTGGATTATACTTATGTGAGGTGTCAAGTCCCGTACTTATTCAGCCCTCATTTAGCATACATGTAATATTAATAATAAAATGCGAGATAGTTCAGTTTTGGAAATATAAACTGTGAAACGACTATTTTTTCTATATCCGCCAGTTTTGGTAGAGTGCTTACAAAGCAGCTTTTTCTCAAATATAATCAACAGGAACCCATATTAAATAATTTTGTGTGTTTTGTTGTATAGATGGTGCCACTCAATTGAGTAATATCGCTCCATTTTTAAAAAGTAACGTGCGAAATTTAACTACAATTTCTTTAACAGGAGCAGAGAAGAAAAAACTGTTTAAAATTTAAAGTTGAAAGTTACTTGCCATTTCCCTTTTCCTGTATCGACAAGTTTGAGTACAGTGCTTACAAATGTAATGTAATGTTGGTGGTTTAATGTCTAAAAACGTAAATTTGCTGCGAAATTTAGTCACAAGATTCCGAATAGCCGCCTCAGAAGGAAATAGATAGATCTATTGTCATATATAATAATACATTCTCATATCTAACACAGTATGCAATCATATGTGGTAAGCTATATGATTTAAGATATAATAATGTAGGGTTGAAAAAGCACTCTCTGCTTTGTACAAGTCAGTTCGTTTTTGTCTGCTAACGAGGAAGAACGTGCCATACGGAATGCACTAATAAACAATAAATTATAAATACAAAATTAAACCTATTCTATTCATTAAAAACTATTCTATTGTCAATTAACTAAATAAATAACTTTTTTAATATATTTTGTGTTCTATTTCAAAATAAAACCATACATATAATTATAAAACCATAATAATATATGTTTGTTTGTTATATAAAAACTATGTTTGTTTGCCATATGTATAATACAATACAATATATAATTATATATGACATTTAATGGTGTAAGTTTTAATTACACGGTATTACAAATTAGAAAAATGCAATATACTTTTAAAATGGCTTAGTATAGCTGGTCAGCCTGGTTGAGTAAATCACTTTTCAAAATTTTGAATACACCCTCAAAATCTGAAGTTATCGATAAAAAAAAATTAAGCCTACTACAGTAACAACAACATAAAAAAAAAATAAAATATATCTAAGTATATATATCAAATAGAATGTGTGTTTGTTTATTTGTTTGTATGTATGTACCTTATAGGAGACCAGACCACTGGACCGATCTTCCTGAAATTTTCACAGTATGTAACTGGAAATCCTGAATGGTCAATAGGATACTTTTTTTTTGGCCACGCCCACTTTTACGCCCACTATTTCATTATTTGAAATTGTATACACATGATGCTTTAGCCTTGGGATAGAAAGCTAATATTTTCACCATGTGTTCTTTGGAACATGACAAAATTTCCTGTACTTTTATTTTTTAAAATTTTGCCCAGGAACGTGGTAAAAGGGGGGATAAAAGTGGGAAAAAGTCGCCCCATTAGCGGCCTCACCGAACCCTTTAGGATAGATACCTGAAATTTTCACCATATGTTCATTCGGATATAACCAAAATTCTGCAATTTTAATTTTTGGAATTTTGCTCAGGAACGTGGTAATAGGGGGAAAAGTCTCCCCCTCAGTGGCCTCACCAAACCCTTTGGGATAGAAAGCTGAAATTTTAACCATGTGTTCTTTCTGATATGTCCCAACTTTGGAAAATTTACTTTTAACAATTTTGATACGTAACGTGGTAAAAAGGGGGATAATAAGGGAAAAAGTCTCCCCTTTAGCGGCCCGACCAAACCCTTTGCGATAGAAGGCTGAAATTCTTACCATCTATTCTTTCGGGTACGTCCTAACATTCTAAAATTTCACTTTTCCCAATTTTGCTCAGTGACGTGGTAAAAAGGGGGATAATAAGGAAAAGTGTTCTTTCGGATATGTCCTAACATTCTAAAATTTCACTTTTTAGGATTTTGCTCAGTAACATAGTAAAAAGGGGGATAATAATGGAAAAAGTCTCCCCCCTTACCGGTCTGACCAAACCCTTTGCGATAGAAGGCTGAAATGTCCATAATGCTTTTCTTTCGACTTTGACCCAACTTTCTGGAATTTCACTTTATATAATTTCCATCAGGAATGTGGTAAAAATGAGGATAGTAGAGGCGAAAATTTTCACCATGTGTTCTTTGGGATATGACCCAACTTCCTGCAGTTTTACTTTTTGTAATTTTAATTTAATTTATTTTCTGAAAAACCAACCGAGCCCTTTAGCCTTTGCCCATCCCCCCAAAGTGCTTGTTAAAAACTTATTAAAAAAAGTTTTAATTTACTTTAGCCTTCATCCCAAAAACTAGGTCTGGGCACGCTAAAAACGTAGCGGGCGCAGCCCGCTAGTATATATATAAAATATACCTTAAAGATAAAAATAATTCAATATATATAATTCAGTTTAATCGTTACAAAAAAATAAATAAATAAATAAAAAGGAAAAAAGATTAAATTAAGTTATGAGTTTTGGCATGTTCTTCAAGCTTTCGCCTAAAGACCTGAGGCAAATATGAAAAACACTTTAAGTCTCTGGGTAAAGCATTCCACAATCGTATTAATCTTACATTAATACGATTGTAGTCTACGGACTAACATATTTTTATCTAAGTCAGTTTTGAACCGATTTTAATGTATATATGTATGCACAGCGCATATGCGGTGTATCGAACCAACTGTCCTCATCTTATACTCTAGATGTATGAAAAGGCGCGAAAACTTTGCGGATAGTCCCCAAAGTAAGCAAATGTCCCTAAACTATGCGGGGGAACGAATAACTTAAGTCACGGATGATTTGGACATATAGACATTTGTGTATTTGCAAGAAAATAAAATTAGAAAAATTTAATTTTTCATTGATAACATTTTCACAGTTGGAAGTGTCACATATAGAGGTGAGCACAATATAAGGTGCTCAAAAATATTGAATATTTAGACGATTTATAACCGCATAGAAAATTAATAAGCTACGGAAGTTGGAATTGTTTTTTGAAAAAGCATTGAATAAATATTTTTTTTTGTGAATTTTGTATGTATTTACTGTTGACCTTTTAAAATTGTATTTCATTTTGAATAGTCAGGTTTGAGATCATAATATTAAAAACAATAAACTAGAACATGTTGTGTCTAAATATTAGTATACATGCCGGATTCCCAATTCGTTTCCACACTAAAAAAAAGTTAGTTGAACATTTTGTTAAACGTCAGCTATTTTTTGCTAACATCGCTGTTTCAGCTTAAATTTTTATTTAACCCTTTTACCAAAACACTAATTTTGAAGTAATGTTTAACTAATTTACGTTGCTACCAAAATTGTGCTGATAAACACATTAATAGCATGGGGAACAAGTAGATGTCGCAGCTTGTATGGACGAGGTAGAAAAAAAAGAAAAGATACAAACACAAAAATTCTTTTTTTGTACACTACACATCAAACAAAGGCTCGCATGTACACATAAAAATTGTAAATTTTAAAAAATATAAATAAAACAATAAATAAATTATATAAACTAATTAAAAACAACTTTCTAAATGAATGAAATTTTGATAAATTGAAGATGCAGGCAAAAAAAAAGCCACTTTGGTGGTAATGCACAAAACAATATTTTGATAAATTGAGGATGCAGGCAATAACAAAATATAAAATACGCTTTGGTGCGACTGTACAAAACAATAAATGCCAGTCCCAGGTAGTTGTTTTCAAAATATCATGAGTTTTTGTGAGTCTTTTGTAATCTTATTAATAAAAAATTTTGTTTATTTCCAGATTTTTTATTTAATTGCATTATGTTAACGATGTCAAAGTCCTGACATTTTTATCTATATATAAAAGAATAGATTTAAATTTCAACAAAATAAATTAACCAAAGTAAAAATTTTATACTAACAATAACGTTTTTAGTTTTTTGAATCTACTAACCTCCAGCAAAGAAATTTTATTTTTTTTTCGTTTCAACAAGTCGATTTTAATTTGCATTGAACTAAAGAATGGTCCACTTATTTTTAAGAAAAAATGGCACAAAATAGTATGATATATCAAATTCAAAGTAATTTATTCGGCTTTAAGAAAAAATAAAAAAAAAACTTTAATATCTTAATAAATATAAAAATTATTGGCATATTTTGCAGAGCTCATCGCAAAAGTTTTGAACACTATATCTTGGCCAATAATATTTAATAATAATATTATACTGGTCTAAACCGTTATGTATTTTGTTAAAGATCTATATATATTTCATAAAATTTAGCTTAATAGTTTTCCATTTGCACAAACTGCAACAAACTAATTGATGTTTTTTTTTTAGTTATAGTTTTAACAATAAAAGTACGATGTCATACGACCAACGTCTGAGTTTTTGATAGCAAAAGTCTGTGTTCAAGGTAAAACTTTTTATTGATTGTCCAAATATTCTGATTCGAATGTCATAGGTGTTTTGAGAAGTATGTATTTTTACAGCATACCAATTATTTTAAACGAGAATTTTTTTGGTAGCCATAATTCAAATTCTAGTAAACAAATCCGAAATTCTTTAAAACATTTAATTTTTCTAATAAAATGTAGCGTAACTGCTTTTTGGAAAAGTGCCATTAACCACGTTTGTGCAAAAATACAGTTTTTGTGCAACTTTTTCGTTTTCTTATATTGTTTATTACTTACATTTTCTTCCAGTTCTTAAAAGAATGTCTTCAGAATTGGAGCAAGTAATCTCTGAAACATTTCTAATAACATATATAAAAATCTATTTCTTAATTACATCTGGGTCGTTGTTATGGCTGTTTACTTTTGTCCAGATTTTAAGTTTGCCGTTCAATAAGTTTCAGCAAAACATTTTGCTGAATTAACTAATTCAGTATTAGTAAGTATTAGGATTTTTTCTGCAAGGATCCTCCAAGTAAAAATTTTACTGAATCAGCTAACTGTTTTGCAAACTTCATGGACTCTTTTTTGAGCGAAGTAATGGTAAAATTAGCAGTTGGACTGGCAACCCGGCCACTAGATTGCAAAACACGTGTTTTGCCAAAACAAGTAGAAAAGAACTGTTGGAATATAAGTAATGTTTTATATTGCAGTGTGAACGTGGTTTAAAGCTGTTGGCTAAATTTTTTTTTCTGTGGTTAGTTGATATGTATACCTGATCAAACCATGTGTTTTTTGTGGGTGGTGGATTAGAATGAGGCTGATGATGACCTAGTCGCTTAGGTCGAAAGTGCGGCAATTACTCTGGCGCTGATCCTCACAAGATTTTTTTTCAACTCTTTCTTACATTTATTGACAATTAGTGTTTTCTATTTAAAATAGTAACATTTTACCCAGCAAAACCATGATAATGACAGGACATTATCGTATAGATAAGCAGGTAATGATAGGTACCTGTTGCATTACTTTGAAATAGGAAAAAATTACTTGCCGATAATGGATTATATAAGTACTTATATGTTATTGCAAAATAATGAGTTACTGGTAATTGATTACATAAGTACCGATTTAGTATATTTTTATTCTTAAATTACATTTATTAATTTGTTTTGAAAATTTTTACAAGTAATTTTTCTGAAGTAAAAGTTGAAGCATTAAAAAAAATAATTTTAATTCAACCACTTATTTTGCAATTCCTAGATAAACACATATTCTATCATTGTGAGTAACCACTTATTCTTTCACTCTGAGTAACCAATCACGCAACTCATTATTGCCACTGTTTTGTAAGCGAGATGGTAATGACCACCCATGAATTTTTGGAAAACGCGAATAAACGTAATTAAGGGAGTAAATAGCGTGGTAACTAGTGCGCTACTTACACGCTTAATTACTTGGTAATGTCTGTTTTTGTTGGGTAATTATGATCTCAAACACGGCAATTCAAAATGAAATATAATTTTTTTTATATCAGGTTTCAATGAAATTTGAAAATAATTTAAAAAATATTGATCTTTAATAAAAAAAACGTGGCTCTAGCTGCTCCGGCCACAAACTTGTGCAAAAGTATTTGGTATGCACTTTTAGAGGAGAATATGGTCCTTACACTCGAATAAAGGCGAATATGTTAGTTAAAAACATTCCCTTATTTAGAAAGAAGAATCATGAAGAAATATTATACCGCTAAAAGTTTATTTAACGGACAATTAAAATAAATTTACCAGTAGCTAATATCTTGAAAATATGAACATTTGAACTGGGCAAAAACCAAAAAAAATGTACACATAAAAAAATCATAGTTAAATCAACAATTATTTCATATTTAAATTAATTTCACAATTTTTTACGAAAATTTTTTAATTTACTTTGAATATTGTTAGAGTAAACATGATTATAGTTAAAATAAAAATTTTCTTAATTAAGTTAATATTTCAAGATTATTGCTGTCATTTCTACATTTTAAAACTAATTAGAATCATATGTAATTGAAATAGAAAACAAACTTTGTTTGATTTCGAAGATGTTACTATTTGATTTAATGTTGTTTCTGCTTAATTTTATAATATGTTTTCTGTGTGTATACCCAGCCAGAAATTGCCAATGGTCTGAAAAATCAAGCACTGGCAGAGCACTGTTTGCCAATGGTCCAACAAATAAAGTGCTGGCAAAGCACTGATTTACAACGCTCTGCCAACGTTAGTAAAAAGTGCTTTGCCAGTACTTAATTAACAAAATTTACAACAGTAAAAATAATAAAAGCACTGGCACAGCCCTGGCTTAAAACGCTGTGCCAACGTTCTTAAAAAGTGCTTTGCCAGTACTTGATTTACAAAATTTAAAACCGTAAAAATAAAAAAGCACTGGCTTGGAACGCTTTCCCAACATTGACAAAAAGTGCATTGCCAGTACTTATTTACAAAATTAACAAATTTAGCATAATAAAAGCTCGATTTACTAAATTTACAATCGTTTATAAAAACGAGTTATTAACCCATTCCTGCCTATTGGGTATTTAAATACCCAAAAAGGAGCCATCTTAAAAATATTATAGCTAAAGCCAGGTAAGAGTTGCATCAAATTGATTTTTAAAGGTAGGTGGAGAAAGGATTTAAGTACTTTAGGAAAATGTTGGTGTAAAATTGGGGGTTGGTAATTATCTGTTCAATTGTCTGCAAATTTTCATATTCTGAAAAATTGAAAGAAAGAATTAAAATTGCCTCTGAAAAATTGGAGAAGCGACACATCGGAAAACTTTATTGTTGGCTAATAGTGTAAGGTATTCTTTAAAGTGCAAAAAAATTGTAGCTGGGTAGGACCACTCACTTGGGCTACAGGTATGATTTCATGACATGACCATTAAAATACGTATTTTACAGTTTTATGAAGTACCCTTGCTTGAAATATCGATTATTTTCAAGTAAAAATGAAGAGTTTTACATGAAAGAGCATAACAAAATAATTTAATTAAAAAACCACAGAGGAATTAATTTATATCAGTGCACTATAGGTTAAATGGTTATTTTTCTGTGCGAAATTAATAACTACTAGAAAAACATGGTATTCAAACCAAAGCCTGTAACAATTCCATTAGTAAGTTTAACCCTACTTGAAAAAAATGGAATTTAACCCATTAACGACCAATAATTAACACTTTTTCAACCATTAAAATAAACGTAATATATTGAATTGATTTCTTTTTTAGAAATTGCTTATATCCAATTCATATTGTAAATTTAAATCAAAAAGGGCTTCTTCACTTTCATCAATATCATCAATTTCTTCGCCTTGGTTGCTAAGCTGAAATTCTTCTATGAATTCGCTGCAACATAATAGCTCCATAACTTCAGATGGAAGTGAAGAACATTAACGCTTTTGTAAGCGTCTGGTTAAAAATGGTGTGGAAATTAATGGATCTGAAGTATCGACAGCCCTATTAAATACATCTATCAGGTTATTGGTGCGGCTTGTTTTGCGGACGTGATGCAACCGATCGGCTTTGTATATTTTATGTTGCAATTCAAAAGCTTCTTCTCCAAGAAGCTTTTTCTTCAAGAAAACCTCTGTTTTCTATTATTTGTGTTGAGTGTATGAGCATTTTATGGGCTCCTGAAAACGTTTTGCTGTTTCTAAGCAATATATTTCAAATTTATTTGAATCGATTTTGAACTGGCAGGATAAACAAATTAAAATGATTTGGAATCGAAATATTATATCTTTGTCAACATCAGCTATTTAAAAAAAAAAAAAAATATCATACTCAGTCAAAGCTCGACGAGCAGTGTTTCCGTCATTTGTGGAACCAAAACCACCTACTACGTATGATTTTGATCATTAAAGACATTTATCTTCCTGTGACGTGTTTCTCACTTTTGAGTCAATTTTACGCAAAAAATGTATTGTTTGCTTTATATTTTTATCCATTTCATCCGGAATAGTATTAAGTTTGATTTTGTCGACAACGTGTTTGAAAACTGAATCAAATTTGTCTTTCTTATTGCATTCTTTTCGCAATATTTCAAATAGATCGTTTTTTTTTTTTGATACAGAGATTACCTACAAAAAATGCATAACTCATAAAGCGCAAATAATCGCAATTTGTCACAAACCAAAATTAACTCAATACATTATATTTAATCCACCTTTCCAATTTAAAAAAGGTCAGATGGGGTCAACATTTTTAAACGCTCACGGAATGTAAAAGTTTTAAAAAAAAAACTAAACCCTTTTAAGGTAATGTTGTCTAATTAGTTTTTTTCAAGTATATCGACATAAATATAAAGCAGTTACAATTAAAAACAATAGTAATTACATGTCTCTTTATTTTCCATTTCAATTAACAAATAATAAAAAACACAAATCGAGAAATACAAGCTTAAAGTTGACCTTGAACTGTTAAATACTCTAGCACGTTTGTAGAAAAAATTGCATTGATTGACTTTGAAGTACAAATGTGTAACGGTGCGTTTTTTTAACGCAAAAAAACATCACACGTCTTTGTTTTGAAGCATTTCCAATTAAAAAACAACAACAACAATAGTAAAACGGCACTTTGATTTTTATCAATTTAGCACAGAAAAAGTTGTCATTTGACCTAATGTGCAGTGGTTAATTCATAAGTCCCAAGTATGGGAAATCGAAAAGAAAATTATATCAAATACCTTCCAAAACCTTTAGTAAAGAATGTGTGAAATTTCATCGATATTGGACAATGGAATCGGGGGTCAGGCCTTAATGGGTGAAATAAGTTTGCAGGTTTTAATAAAAATAACAATTAAATAGTATTTTTGAAATTTATTTTACATACTTTATTGCTATTATTTATGTAAAAGAGTTATGGCAAATGTTTCATTATTTACAGTAGTAAGAATACACTTTAATTCTACCATATTTATATTTATTTCAATATTATTTTCAATCATCTTCTGATGATACTGGATAATTAAAAGAATCGCTAACTTCATTAAAAATATTGCCTTTTACGGGGCCATACTCTATATTTCTTTATTAGGATATTGTCCTAACAAATAATCTATAGAGTTTTTTGTTTTCAAATTTATTATCATTATTTATTATTTTATCATTAAAAAAGCACTTTAATGGTTGTTATACCAATGCTTTGCCAACGTTTTAAAATTATGGTTTTGGTAATGGCAAAGCGCTCATTGCCAGTGCTTTGCCAACGTTTTAAAAAAGGAACGGCCAAGCCCTGCCCGGTGTTATCATTTTGGGGTTGGCAAAGCACTTAAATCTTCAGAAATCCTACGCTCTGCCAACGCTCATACCACCGTTGAAAGCACTGGGTCAATGCTTTGCCGTTCGTATTTTTCTGGCTGGGTAACTTTACAAAAAGTAACAGGAAAGCAGTACTTTAGATCACCCTGTTCGCAATGAAATAGTTAAAATTTAATGTAGATTTTTTATGGCTCCATTGGTTCTAAAGTGGTGTCTTTCAAACGAGCTGATTGATTGATTAAAATCGGTAACAAACAAAATATGAGTTTTGGCCGCCCTCTCTCAATATGTACCAGTGTACGCCGGTTAGAGAAACTTGTAAGTTTTTTAGAATAGGAAAACATTTAATCAGGCAAAACAAAAACCGGAATAATTGACAAAAATTGCTCAAAAATTACTACATACCTGGGTGTACAACAATAACACATGGTTTTTGTTCAATTGAGTTTCCTTTAATTCGACTTTTGGAGATCTCTTGTTTTGCCGACTATATTAGAATTGTTGAATTTTTTAGTTGATCCTTGGGAAATGCATGTTACCTAACAATGGCTGCTTCCTTCTTAAGTTGACTGTTTTACTTCTTCTTTGTCCTGCTTATGTGATTGACAGTATTTCATGTGTGCGCGTGTATTTGTCTATTGAAGAAAACTGGCAGTTTTGTTAAGTTTGTAACAAAAAAGTTAATAATATGATTTTCCTGCAAAAGTTCTACACAATATGTTTTTGGTTTGTTGGCTTAATTATCGAAACCAATGCATTTTGTTACTCGTAGTAAAATAACATAAATCAATTCTGAATATTTTAATGCATTTATTTTTTATTAAACTTAGTTTTTTGCAATCGCACTAATGGTAAAAACTGAAATTTTAGCAAAACTTAGCGTACGATGATTGTAAATTATTTTGCCGGCTTATTTTTATCTCTTGATCAACTTATATGTACAAACATTTTTCAATGAATTTTTTTTATACATATATTAAAATGCACTTTAATAACACTTTGAGAAAATTTTTAGGTATTCTATATTATATTTTCTAAGGGCCATTAAAAACAAACAAAATAACCCATAGTTTAGGCAAACTTACAGTTATAGATTTAAAATTGCTATAAATATTAATTTTTTAATTTCAAGTTTGTGTAAACTTTGAATTAACTATTTATTGTTAATGGCACTAAGGGATATTTTTTTTTTTAATGAATTATTACATTGTACGTCTACGTGCAGTCAAATATATTGAATTTTCCCTTTATGTTTTCTAACGAAGGGTAGTTTATTGATTTTTTTAAAGCAATACCTTGCAAACACAACAGATGGCGTTAAAGCTTTAAGAATATGGTGAGAAAAACATGGCAACTCACAAACGAGTCTCGTTTACAGTGTTGCCAGAGAAAAATATCCACGTTTGGCTATTTTTGAACTTTAATTTAGGATATGGTTGACGTTTGATTTTCCACATAAAAAATTTATACCAAAATAAATCATAAAAACCACCGATTCAATAAATTTAATTGCTGAAATTCCGCCAATAACGAAATTGGTCATTCAATTTGAAATTGATAGCCTTCAATTGAATAATTTTTCAATTAAATAATAATTCATTTGATCGAAAAGTGATTAATATCGTATACCATCCAAAAAACACAACACATGTTCTGTTGCCATACCAAATGTTTTTTTTATAAAATTGTTGTTGCCATACCAAAAGTTTTTTTAAAGTTTGAATTTTATAACATTAAATTTAAACCGGCAAGAAATTCTCATTTAAGGCTGAATTAGTTTGTACTTAACGAATCAGCTGATTTGCTTTTGATGTATGAAAATGAGACAAAAACTAAAAACGGGTTTCAACTAAAAATTTTATTGAATCAATTAATATTTTAATTGATTTTGCACCTACCACCAGTGTTACCATATTGCCAGTTTTAGCTGTTTTTCCAGTTTTTTAGGATGCGTAACAGTTTTCCAGTTTTTCATGAAAAAAACAGTTTTTGTTTAATTTCAGCAATTTTTTCAGTTTTTCCAGTTTTCAACAGATTACCTGCTCGATTTACTTTCTTTTACTTGAATTTATAAATTTAATACAAAAATTGCACAAAATGTTTCAATAAAAAATAATACTACGCATTGAATGCAACTGTGTAGTAAGTTTTAATTCCCTTTTTAGCATTTGTTTGTGTTAAAATTTTGTGGAATCAAACGAAATGAAAATCAAATTTAATCAAAAAGTGTATAACTGATATTTTTATGTAATTAAGTAAGATCTGAAAATGTGATGAATTATTTTGTTTTTTTTTTATGATTTTGTAGCTATTTTTTGCTATATGTTAAATAATTAATATAAATATGTTTTTTTATATTATATTTTTTTTTTACTTTAAACAAGTACACAGAAAAAAAAAACATATTAGGCCTATTGTTAATTAAAATGTAGTTTTATAACAGAGCACAACTTGTGATCTGTAATAACATAAATTTTAAAATATTTTTTTTTGTTAGTATAAATAAAAGTTAGTCTACAACAAAAAATATTTTTTTTCTGTGTATATAAAATGCTTTATGTTATGTGTTTAATGTTTTTTATGTTGTTTTATGTTTAAATAAAATGCAATTGAATTCAAAATGCTCATATTAACTGTTTTTTTTACTGTTTTTTATTTAAAAAAAAAACAGTTTTTTCTTGAAAAAACAGTTTTTTTTACAGTTTTTTGAAAAAATACATGGCAACACTGCCTACCACTGAAATGATAGTATTAACTAAAAAATTTACAGACAGTTTATTTAAACTCTGTTAATTAAAATAATAATAATATTAATTAAAAGAGTTATGGTTTTTCTTTACAACCTCAATTAAAAAGTTTAGTAAAACTGATTAAAACTTTAATTGAAACTTGAGAAGAAAACAATGGTAATTTTAATTGAAAACTCGTATTTTTTTATTTTTGTTATATGCCCCCCATTAAATAAAAAAGAAATGTAGGTTTGTAAATTAAATTGACATTTTATTTATAATAAAATTAAAGCATTTTAATATAAAAATGTATTTTAAGAAAACAAATAAAAGTAAAGACAAAATTTTTGTTTTGCTTGTCTTGTCTTGAACCTTTTTTTTGTAATTGAATTGCTTTCTTAAAAAAATCACACACAACTTTAAAATGATAGTTTAATGACACTTATACTTATTGAAAATTTAATTATTTACAAAAATAATAGTTTAATTGTCCTTTTTTCATAAGGTTTAAATCAGGGGTGCCCAAGGCCTAAGCGCTTGGTGCTCATTTGTTTTTGTAAAAACACTTAGCTATAGGCTGTGTGTTTTAATACACATATAGAGCGCTCAGCACTAGCAATACGAAATACACAAACAACTTTTTCTTATTAGTTTTTTTGTCGTTCTTCACTGTATACACGCAAGCGCAAAGCAACAACACTTTCGTATGCTTTGCTGGTAAACATTGAAATATTTTTTTCTTTTTTCTTTGTATGTATTGGTTTTTACAACAAAAAATATTAAATAAAAATTAGTTTTTCTTTAAATGTATTAGTGTTTGCTCTTCCATAAGGAACTTTTGGGCACTCCTGGTTTAAATCCACATGTGCACTTTTATTACCACAGATAAAACACGAAACTAAATTAAGTTTTCGTGAGTACACGATTATCTCAACAAAAAGAGTGTTGCAAACTCTAGTGTAATAACTACGATTTTTGCGTGTATTTGAAATCGGTAAACTATTCAACTTATTAAAAGTTAATCATTTGCAATTTTTTTTCTTTTTATTTATAAATTAAATAATTTATTGATATAACTAAACCTTTGTTTGATTATTTAATCTAAATAAAATAATAAAAAATAGTTTGTCAAATTTTTAAAAATTTTGTTTACATGTTGTCAACACTGTAAAAATTCAATAAATTTTTTAATTGAATCAATTAAAAAAACTGTTTAAATTGCTATTGATATTTAAACAATCGATTAATCAGATATTGTTGGCCCATAATTTTTTCTGTGTACCTAACATCGCCCAGGTCTTATTTAAACTAAATTATGTATTTTCAATTCACTTTGATTTATATTTTGGACGATTCCAGATGAGTTTCCAGCGATCTTGTGTTTTTACCCTTCATTTCTAACTTTTAGGTCAATAATTACAATTTTCGTTAATCAATTTTATAAATTAAAACCCTTTATAACACAAAGACTAGTCAACGTTATCGCTAACGTGTGCACAGAACACGAGTTGCTTTAATGGATTTTGAGATTTCGTAATATACTACATCGTAAAAAAATACTGAAAGCTGTTACCAGATGCGTGCGTAGCATACCAAAAATACAATAAAAAGATTTTACTGTAAGTAAAGTAACAACTTTTGAAATGACACACTACGGCACATGCTTTGGTAGTTTAATATTATACTTCAGAAAGTTACAAAAAAAACTTAGGTAAGCTACAAAATTGTATAAATTAGAGAACGAACAAAGTGAAATATTTTAAAGCACTTATTACCAGCAAAGGGAACTTTATAATTATACAAAAGAAATGATATCTGTAATTAATACTTGGACTACGGTGATTTATACTTGACTTATATAATTTCTAACAACTTTATATAAAAAAAAATTACAAAGTTGATTTCGATATTCTAACACTAGGTTATGTTTTGCGTGCACGGACTTTTTTTTTACAAGTCTACAAGCTGATGTATTTGGATTTGCAATACTTCACTTAGATATTTAAAAATAATATCCCCAATTACAAGGTATAGGGCCACATTAGGGTACATTCCCTTAGAAAATTAGTTGTAGCTTTGGTAAGTTTATTAGTTGTAGCTTTGGTAGGTTTACAAAATTAAGAGTGGTTAGCCAGTACTATTTTTTTTGTCAATTTCTCTATATATTTGAAGCCGTTGAGCTACATTGATGAATCTTTAAGAATATAATTGGTTTGGCCTAAATAATATATGGAAAAAATTTCCAAATTCAATATCCAACTGGTGGAATCCGAATTAACCCATGTTGCGAAAACGCAACGCTGGGCCTTACCATCCCAGCAAAATTAAATGGAAGTAGTGCTTTAAGAACCTCTTTAACTTGTCTTGCAAAGCATTAGCATACGCACATTTTTCACTTTAATAGAAGTTATTGTTAACCACTGCCAAAAATGTTAAATTAAAGTTATATTAAACAACATTTGCAGCACCATATAAATTAATTGGTATCTAAATTAATAACATCATAAGAAGTACTTTTTCATAAGTTCATATATTCTTTTTGTTATATGGAGGTTAAGATGGTAAATGGTTGGATTTGCAATCAGATGGTTGTGAGATCGATTCCGGGCAGGGGAGGTAATTTTATAATTCCAATTAATTTTTTTAGTATTTTCTATTTAATTTAGTTTTTTTTGAGTATTTTAAGAGAATTGAGTAATTTAAAAACGACCAAATAATTAACATCTTGACTTTAATCATAAAGATTTTTTTTTTTTAGAAAATTGTTATCCAGAGTAGACAAATAATTAATCGAAAAAATCTAATTTTTGTCTTTGCGATGGAACTTTTTGTAAAACTTATTTAAAAATATAAAAAAACGTAAGGTTTTATATTGTGTGCAATAATAAAAAAGTAGGTAAAAAAATTTGATTTTGGCTTCAAAAATCTATTTGAGTTTTTAATTCTATTGTTTCGGATCGCAAAAAATTAGCAAAAACGGAAAATATCGAGGCCAAATTTTTAAAGCTAGTTTATTAATAATAATAATTAATTAGTAAAATAATTAATTAATAACTTTTACTTAATTTAAATATATCACTTTAATTTACCTATAGAGTTTTTACCGACCTCTTTCTCCAAATCTTTAGAAAAAAATACGAAAAACATTAAAAGATCTTACGTTCCAAGGCACACTCGTATCATTGCAGGCCACTTTTCCCTACCTGTAGTTAAAGTACTTCTCCAATATTTTTTTTCTCATTGTCATTATCTTATTAAAGACACTTCTTGTCAAATTAATTATTAAACAAGTGGAAGCATTAAAGTCCGATGGGCCGAATTCGATATAAAAAAGATTAAATTCGGCTGTACCGAATTTTTGGATACCCTCCATCTCGGTGTTTGCATTAACCAGGGAAAGTGCAAACAATATAAATATCTATATTCTTTGTAAAAATAACAAAAATAATGTTGTTTTTATAAGTAAAACAAAATATGACTGATTGATTAATGTATTTGGCATGTTTCAGAAGAAAAAAATGTTTATTTAAAGTTTGAATCTGAAATTGTACATGCTTATACCAGTGGGTCTTCAAAGGTGGAATGGAAATTCTGAATACCTAAAGAAGAACGTGGTGTGAAAAATATATTTATTTTTAAAGTTCCTTATGATGTTAAAAAAACTGTTGTAAAATTCGTCTGTTGTTTTGTATAAAAGGATCGTCTCTTTGCCGATATAATAATGAAAGTAATAAGGATTATTAAAATATATTTTTGGATCGTTACAAGAGATGCAATAAATACAAACGCATCAAAATAGTTTCGAATAATCAGAATTTTAGATAAATTTAAGTGAACAAAAATACGCCTGCGAAGACATACCCGTTAAATACCCGTTTACATTACAACACATGTGTTTATAATACTATACATCACATAAGTAAAACGGAAAGTGTGATGAAATTAAGTTTGTCAAAAATTATAAAAGAAAATCTTTCGAGTGTTTTGGGTGTTTTCGAGATACAAAAATTAAAGAAACTGGTAAATTATTGTTTTTCAGCTTAGTTGCTTGTGCAATTCGATTGGTTTTTACACATCAATACTTTAATTTAGATTATTTTTGTATGTATCAAATAAAAATTAGGGTTTTTAAGGAAAAAATGCATATAATCAAAAGATTTTAAGATGAAGTATGCACCTTATATGTTTTAAATAAAAAAGTTCTGAAAGTAAATGTCCTTTAAATTTAATGGGGTTTTTAATAAATGTAATTAGAGTGTAAGAGTTTCCTTGCAAATTTATTAAAGGTTGAGAATGAGAATAAGTAAAAATAGTGTACGAAAAAAAGTTATGAATTTACATTGTTGAATTCGGGGATTTTGTTCCTGGAAATTTTTTTGATCTGATAACGATTAAAGTGTCTGGCAAATCTGGTTAATGCAGTCAAAAAAATAAAGAATTTTAACTCAACTATTTTGTTCAAACTTTTTTCTAATTGGTGATTTTTGATTTGTTGGAGTTACCGAAAAAGGGTATCTGGCAAGCCTGGTATCTGGAAAACAAAAGAATACGTTATAAATTTACTTATGCCCATATTTTGTATTTCCCCTGCGTTCAACGCTTCACCTACGCCAACACAAACGCTCAGTAAAAAACATGTTATTTTATAAATCACGACGTCAAAGCGTTGGTTCAACACTGGTTTCCTACATATAAAAAAAAAAACATAAATAAAATATTTGAATTCATTGCTCTAAAAATTAAAATAACAAAAATTCGGTATATACAATTATTTTCTCTGTGAAAAAGAGCAATCTAAACAAACCTCCTAAAATTATTAAAAAGAAAATATATATAATATGTTTAACAAAATAATTGCTTACATAACTGCTTATACTACCTCAGTACTTAGTAGAACTGCCCTTATTTTTTATTACTGCGAAGCAGCGCTTCTGCATAGAGTCAACTAACTTTTGACAAGTCGTGACTGGAATATTCTTCCATGCAGTCTCAACCATTGTCCACAGCTCATCTTTACTTGATAGATTCTTTCCTCTAAGACATCTTTTAACCTCGCTCCACAAGTTTTCGTAATAGAAGTGAGGCGTAGCGTTTTACAAAATAAGGGGATTAAACATTTTTCAGTGTTGCCAGGTTGCCAAGTTTACAGAGCATAAAAACGTCAAATTTTCTAGAAAAAATCGTCATCATATTTTGTAATATAACACGATTTTTGACACTTCTCTTTGGTTTAAACTTCGAAAATCATTCTATTTTGCAACGATATTCATATTTATAAAATGCTGACATATCAAATAAATACAAAAAATGTTACCACTTTAACTGTTAATCACTTAATTCTGTAAACAACATTTCAGTAGCACAACTTTTTAAATCTTAAATTCTTTTACAACATTTGGAAATTCTTTAATTCTTTCCAGCAAAGTTCAGTAAAGTTCAGTAAAAATTACTCAGTAACAAAATTAGAAAGAGTAAGACAAATTTACAAGAAAGTAAACGAACGGAAAATGTGTAGGAATAATTAAATTAGATAAAACAGCTTGTTTTAAATATTAAAAAGAAATCAACTGGTCATTATGGAAAAGATAAAAGTTAATTGAAATTGTCGACCAAAAAGAATTTAAATGTTTTTTAACTTCTTCCATAGTTAATTATTTAATATTTTTCACTTTAAATCCATAAACAATTATAATTTAATTTATTATTTACTAACAATACAAGCTTTTTTTTTAATCATATGCTTTTTTCTTCTTACAAATTTTTACTGGCAAAAATGTATCCAGTAAATACTTGCAAGTTCTTTGGCATCAAACTGTCACTTTACTCTCTGTTTTCACCAGCTTTTACTGAGTATTTGTCTATTTATTTTGTTTCATTTAAAGTTGTATATATTTTTTTTTATTTTTATTTAAATCTAACACCAATTAAATTTTATAAAAATGTTCTAAAAATTTAAACACAGAAACTAAATTAAGCTAAACCCATAATGAATTTATAAAAAATAAATCCGGTTTGGAGTAAGTTTTATTTAATTCTAGTATTTGCATTTTTGCAAAATTGTATTTCACATCATATTAGCAAATAAAGGATAGCTTTCGATAAAAAACAATGTTTTTTTTTAGTTTTTAACGAAATATATATATAAATTTAATAATCGAGCCAGCGATTGTATGAGAATGATAAATAAATAAGTCTTGCTGACATACAAATTAAACTATTGTCAAAATATCGTCATTTTGGCAGCGAAAATCGTCCAATAGGCTTTTAATTATTTTGGGTATTAAATATCATCAAAATTACGATAAATCGTCAAACCTGGCAACACTGCATGCGACTGCTATTAATACATACATACATACCATTTAAAAAAACCTACATACATACAGGGTGGCTGATGAATACATTAAGAAAATCAAATAACTTTTATTTCAATGCATATAAATATTTTTTTATTTTTTCATTTGAAAAGCAATACATTTTTATTAAGTATTTTTAATGGCTTTTAAAAAACAATGTAATAAAAATGACTGCCACGCCCGATGACGTCAAATGCAAGCGAAATTCCGTGCAAATTACAGAGAACATTTCAAGCTAAGGGGCAAGTCTACTGCGTTCAATTCGCTTGTTATTTGATTTTTTAAAGGACAAGGATTTGGAAACATAATGTGTTAAAGCTCAGCGTTGCGTTTTCGCAACACACAGATTGTCAATCACAAAAAGCATATTAGTTGCATAACAAAGTTAAATATTATAATAAATATTCAGACTTGAATGCTTTTACAAGCCCGAACAAATATTTTATTTTACTATATTTTTTTTATATAATTTGTAAAATTATAATGTAATGTCTAGGTTTTGACATTTCGGTGTACTGTAGGCAACAACAAATGCCTGTATTGTTGCAGTTGTTGTTCTACTAGCACTACCTATATAAATTTATCTTGCCAAAAACTAAGCAAAATTGATTTTTTTAAAAAAAATTTATATTATGAAAAATCCGCATATGACAAAAATCCTGAAACAGGTCGATTAGATATTGAACGAAACTTCATTTCCTTATACTTAGTTTTAATTTAGATTAATATGTGTAAGTCTGATGCGTTGTTCAAGTGCACGTTGCGAAAACGCAACGTAGGGCCTTAATGGGTTAATATGTGTTTGTTGCTCTATGTCTACATAATTATGTTAGGTGTTACCGGGGAGACAAAAAGATTATAATAACCATTTATTTTTAAAAGCGAAAGTTCAATAAGAGTACGAACGGAACAAGCACGGTACGACATTTTCCATACGATTTGACAGAAAAATCCGGTGACCGGCGTAATATAATATTTGTTTTAAAAAACAAATATTGATCTTGGTTTTAAAAATATAGAGATGACAAAAGAGGAGAGATTATGAAAAAAGATGACAGAAAGAGGACACAAATTTTATAGATGACATCCAGGCTAGGAATTATTTAGGCCGATCGACGATTATCGTCCACTTTTCGAAGTTAAATTACGACCATATTACATACAAATTTTAAATAATGTTAACGATTTGGTTAAAAAACAAAACAAAAATTTAGTTTTCGTTAGTAACATCGTCAACACGAAAGCAATTTATCGTTTTGAACAAAACGATATCGTTTTTCTTTGAGGATCTGTCCCCAGTTAAAATAGATGACTGTCCTCTAAAAAAGAGGAACATGGTCACCTTATAGTAGTCCTATGGTTGTGTTCAAGTTTTTCCCCTTGAATATTTGTAACAGTTAACAACTTATCAACGGTATTTTTTATGAGTTGAGAATAAAGACTTAAATTTGTCAAATGAATAATCTTTTATTTACTGTTTTTTTGGATTACCTAGCTTAATCTCAACGAGCGTTTCATAGCTATAACGTCAGTTTTGTTTTCTGAATATATCTTCTTGTTGTTCTTAAGTGTCGTTGAAAATATTAAATTAGTGTTTCATAATTATAACGTCATTTTAAGAAAATTTTAAAAACTTTGGGTTAAAAATAAATGTGCTTTAATGAAAATTTTTGTTTATTTAATTTGATTGTTGTTTTGCTACAGTTTTTGCAAAAAAAAACATGGGCTTTCGGTGATTCTATTGTATAATATGAATTTATAGAAAAATGTTCAAAAATTCAACCAAATTAAAGTCGAGGCCTGATTTGTTTTGCATAATCCTTGTTTTCAAATGGAATACAAACAATTTTGATAGAAAAAAAGTTAATCCGCAGCAACAACTATTGCACATTATGGCGTTTTCGCTCAAATCCGATTCGGTTCTTTGAGCTACAAAGACTTTTATGAAAGAAGCTGTTACAAAAACAGTGAAATATGTATTTTTAGAACAATAACGTGCCAATGTTAAAAAGTTAAAAAAAAACTTAATTTTCCGAGTTAACGCAGTGAAATTTGACAGTCGAGCTTCACTTTCATAGAGAAAAATATCATACGTACTGGAAACTTTTACAACTTTAAATAGTGTAAGTGTATTAACATCGATGAATTGCAACAAAAACTATATTTTTTGTCGATATTAAATAGAATACAGACTATATTTAAAAAATAAAGGTTATTGAAAAATCCATAAAATACAATTTCTCATTTCCAATCATTTGGGGATACGTAGTTTAGCTGTAAACTTCTACAGTCAAAGCCACTTTGCGGCGATAACATACTAAAGACAGTTTTTATAAACATTCATGAAGACGTCTCAGAATGACCTCATTACACTCCCATAAAATTTCATCAAACCGAATTCAGTGTGCACAACCAAATTAGGTTGTCACAACCTCCAATTATTATTAGCCTCTTACCATGGCCGACGCAAACTTATCAATATCCTCAAACTTACAGATATTATCTTCTACCACAAACTCTTCAAAATATTTAAATTTGACCTATAGTATACATCAATCTTCTACCACCACTTAATCATGTCATTCGACGAACTCATCATCAGATGCACATTGAGGTTGCGATTTTTTGTGGGCAAAAAGTTGTTAAGCGTGCTGAAATCAACAAGAAAACAATTAAAGAAATATTCTAAAATATTTTAAACAATAATTACTTCACAATAGTATCAGACACCTATGGAGCTGATGACGAAAACACAGCTGCGAGTATGTATTTTGTAGTTCATAGTGCAAACATATGCTGAAATTTTTTTTATTATTGTAAGCGTTCAATACGTTGCTTATTTAACGAGTGCCAAACAAATTCTCACTTTTACGACATATTGTTTTGATTTACGTTTTCTCAATATAATTGCGGCTAACCAAGAGTGCAGAATAACGTTTTATTTTCTATAGAAAATTCGCTTCATAGATGAGAAAGTTGCGCGTACATCAAACAAATGTTAAGAAATGGCGAAAATTAGGGATACGAAGCATAAGTGGGCCTGGATATCTCCCAATTTTTATGGGATATAGGAAAATGAATTACAGATTTAGAAGAGGACACATTCATCATATATAATCAACTCCTAACTTAATTTAGCTATATAGGTCACTCCAATATTCAAACGACGATATGTCACTTGTTACACACCTGTGTATTAATATATGATAAGCGTGCTCGTAGGCTAAATGAGTTATTGCCACTTTAGCTATTTTCTTGTCCAAAAATTAGTTATTATTATATTATTGAGTTATTATTTTGCGATTTATTGTAGCGTTTTTACAAAATTTTCTATTATTTCTTATATTTTTGTATTGACAACAAATCATTTTGGAGGAGGAATCGTCATATTTTTCCTCTCCTGGATCTGCGCCTGTGTTTTAGGAGTTTAGAAAATCAACGGAGAATTCATAAATTTGATGATTAAATTATAATAAATATGACGAATTAATATCTGATAGCTAAACTCAAAGTTAATTAAGTTTAATGGTTAAAAGTAGTTATGAATCTCTAATTTATATCGAAATATCTGTGGCTAAGATTTAACGTTAGTTATTTTTAAAGATGTTATTCACCTCTCATTTTTTAGTACCTGAGAGATTTGCATTCTCTTTATTTTATAACTTTTATGCTGTTAATAATGATTTTATATAAATTCCTTTCCAAAAATAATTTTAAAAAAATATAGGCCTTTATTTGGTATAGGTGAACCAGTATTTGAGGGATTACGGTATTCAACCTGGGCTAAAATAAAACCCACAAAAGGTTTCAAAAATTAGGCTCGGATTTATATTTTTTGACCTATTGAAATAACTGTTTGTCTTAAATATCTGTAACTTCAAACTATTTTTAATTTTTGTACTGTCGTTTTCAAAGTGTATTTAAAATGTGGGTTTAAACCGACCAAACCGCCGCTGTCGCCGATTTTTTTCCGGCTTAACCCCAAACGTGGCCGCCGATTTTTTGCATATTTTTTTGCGAATTTTCTTTAACCCAGATTAATTTTTACCCAAAGCTTTTATAACTTATCGCTTATTTTTGAAAATTTCTTAAAATCGTTATAATTATGAAACACTATACCCTACATTATTAAACATATTCAACAACACTTAACAACAGCAACATTTTAAGACGCACACACCTAAGCGATCGGTTTAGTAATTTAAGAAATAATTACTAAACTAATTTGACGTTATAGCTATGAAACACACTATATTATGTTATGTTATAAAAATTGTTTGAATCTTGCCGTGTTCAAATTTTGTTGTTCACTGTATTTACCGCAACAAATTCAACGTAGCATACATTTCGTCAGTTAGACCAATTGCAGTTGTTAGCCTAAACACGCGTTACCTACAATCGCGTTACTTCAGTGACAGTCGCTACATTCTGACCACTTGTAGCTGGTGCTTGTGCTGAAGTGGCAGCATCGGTTTTTGGTTGGGGCAAATGTGAATAGTAGCCCATTTGACAATTATTATGATGGGACAACTGTTGATTTTGATTGATTTGTAATTGAGCAAGTTTTATTGCCTGTTGATGTTGTTTGGGGGTCATACAATCACAACCACTAACACTTTGCGAAGTGGCAATTAGTTCTTCCGTTGATTTGGCCGTAATGGTGGTGGTGGTCGTGGTAACCTGTTCTACGAATTCTGTTGGTGGTGGTGCATAGTTTTCAACATCGGTGTATGTTGAATAACGTCCATAAGGATTTTTTCGGGGTATAGAATGACGTTGTTGTGCGATTTGTAAATTAACTACTGGTTTCATTGTTACGGCATCTAAGTAGCCATAGCCGTAACCATGTGCTCCAATATTGGCAGCCGTGAGATTATCCCATGATTTTGGTTTATTGACATACGCAGTATTGGGGTAAATTTGTGCTGGTTGCACTTGGGTTGCAGTTATGTGATAACGTTGCTGATACATATGTTGCATGTATTGCTGTTGGGCTTGTTGCTGAGTATGCTGTTGTTGCTGCTGCTGTTGTTGATGATGGTGGTGTTGATGATGCTGGTGATGAGAATGATACTTCTGATGTTGCTGAGTATGTTGCTGCTGCTGCTGACACGATTGTCTAGATTTGGTTGAATGCTGACGTGACGTAGCGGTATTCTCACTATTGGGATCATAAAACAGAGTGTCTGTGCTTATGGACGTAGTGTACGACGTTGAATCGGCTGGTGCAAATTCACTAGATGTACATGAATGTAAACTGCAACGGCTAGCCAGTCCAGAGGCGAGGTCAAAATACCGAGAACGTATGCTTCCAGTGTGAGAGTCACATCCATGAGACTTTTGAGGATGATGATTTTGTGATTGCTGCTGCGGTTGTTGCTGATTTCCATAATAAATATGTTGATGCTGGCTTGTTGCAGATGCAGCATGATGGTGGTGATGATGTCTAGTCGTTCCCGCAGAAATATGACTTTGTGACTTGGGACGCGGTGGTCTTTCTTTGCTTTCACGCTCACGTTCTCGATGTTTATGATTGTGCGTGTGCTCTTTGTGATGATGTCGAGCACGTCTTCGAGTAGGCACGCAATGTGTTTCACAACAAGGACTGGCCAAATCATAAGCATCCAAGCTTACATTATCTCCATTGCCGGGTGCAGACGCCGCTGCTATTGTCTTTTCAGCTGATTTCCACCTAAAGTCTATGCAAGGATTACAGGAACGTCCATGACAATGTTTACCGCTTTTAGAAGACTTCTGCGAAACATTTGATTCTTGTTTACGTTGTTGCTGTTGTTGTGGTGGTTTATGTTGTTCAGGTGGTTTATGTTTCTCACAGGTTCTTGGAGGAGGAACCGGAGGCTGTGAAGTACTTGGGCGTCTTTGGCTGGTGTAGTGTGTCGATTTTACTGGCTCTGTATTAGTGTCTCCAGACTCTGCCCTAGTCAACTGGTCACCGATTGTTACGAAGTAATCGCCACTGTTGATCGATGTTGATTTCGGAACGTAACGATAGTGCGGATCAAAGTAATGATACGCCAACATAAATTGAGCTGGCGGTGGTATTATTGCCTGCTGAGGTTGACGAGTAATATTTGTAATGTCTTCGGTGGAGAGTGTCGTACGATAATATGGAAAATTCAATTCAGCGTCTGTGGGTGAATTGCCAGTATCTGTGCCTTCGGTTGGCGACGTTGTTGCCTTTTTGCGTGCTGGCAGACTATGCGTCTTCCACTTCCCTTCCAAGAGTTCACGTTCGCGTATGCATATTCGTTCCAATTCGTTCATTTTATTTTGTAACAAATTTTGTAATTGTATGTAACGCATATGCAGTTCAACCTATAAAAAATAATTGTGAATTATATATATATATATATATATGATACTTAATTAGGCGTCGTTCTAGATACCTTTCGAACACAATCTTCAAAGAGAACAACCATACGCATGCGTGTATCACAACTTTTAATATAGTCAACTAAACTTTTATGATCAGCTTTTTCCATATCTTTACCATTAATCGAAATTATGACATCACCCTCTCTCATTCCGGCTCTAAAGGCAGGGCCATCATATTCCACATAATCGACATAGGTAATCATTTCCACTTCATGGTCTCTCTTATAATGTATTCCATAGCTTTGCAGTGTAAATCCAAAGGAATCATTTTTCTTTTCCACAATTATAGTACGACGTCGGCGATCTTCAACTACTTTTGAGGCTAGAAAACGTTCTGATTTAACTCGTCCCAAAATATGGGTTGATTGAGATAACTGTAAGAAATACATTGAATATAAGTCAACTTTCACAGATAAAAATATTTTGTAAATACAAATAAACTTCTTTGTATGTATGTGTAATTAAATTTGTATTTATAATTAAAAATTGTATTTATAATTATAATTACTTATTTTGTAAATATAAACAATAAGTTTGTTACTCGATTGTTACTTTTTTCAATTTAATAGTCAACAAACGAATTTTAGCAAAACGAAATTTTAGCAAAACGATATTGTTGACTTGATTGTTAATTTTTTCACATAAATGGCTTGACATATTAACAAAGAAGTTTGTTGAATTTCAAAACAAAATTTAATAAACGAATTTGTTGATCTTAATAATATTTTTATTAAAATCTCTCTTTTATAGTACGATCAAACTTTTCCACGATTTCAGAAATGCATTTTATTTTTAGATCCATAAAATGTTGGTCCCTCCAGATCTACTCAAATCCCCCTGGGTGGCTAAACTACCAAATTACCATACTAACAATAATGTTTGGGTACCCAAAAAAAAACGGGAATTTTCCTCGAATTCAATTATGACCTTTATTTAATGATTAATAATAAGCATACAAATTGAAAATTTTCGACTGAGGGGCTAGATGCTATAGTTAAAAGAAAAGGTTACAACCCAACAAACAAAATGTACCGTTTCTGTACCGTACGGTTCTGCATAAACGGAAGCCGACTCCGGTTACGTACTGTTTACGGACCAGAAATCGGATAATAAGGATCATCGAATCTGTAGAAAATACGTCAATGGCAGATCGTTTACCGACCGTTTGGTCGCGTATAAACGGTCCGTCTTCGTACCGTCATTTTTAAGAAAAACGGGGGTATATGTATATCCAAATTACGTTAATGTTTTTTATTGTATTAATATAAATATTAACAAAAACTATTTACAAATTATTATGTAAAAAAAATATATAAATTAAAAAAATGTGTGTTAAATTAAATTTGATTTTCCAGTGGTTGATCCGTCCTCGTTCATTAATTTAAATATTTAAATATCAATTTAAAATAGGATTTACTGTAAAGAAAGAAAGAATATAACTATAATAACTATTTGAGATGCTTCAGTTTTTTTTTTTTTTTTGTATTATAATTGTACCAATTGTAGAGCATGGACCATTTTGAAAAGCAATTACAGTTATATTAATTAACATTTTAATTTGATTTTACTGGCTTAATTCTGTGTGTCCACTACATTGTCATTCCGTCATTTAATGGTGGGCGATCCATGTGAACTGAGTGAAAAAATTAGTATACCTTTTACCAGCAATGGAAAAGTAAGACTTTTATAGCGATCTTTTCAATTGAATTTTTTAATATTTTGTGGACAATAAAAAAATTTAGACAAATTTTACTCCAGTAAATACGAATCTCGCTTATAACAAACTCATTTTTTGGTAGATATTATGGTCCGATTATTAGCATAGTGTCCACACAAGATAATAACATTAAAATTTTTCTGTCAGAGACTTGTATTACGTGTGGACCACACATTACTGTTTGTATTTTATATGATATCAAAAGAGAGTTGTTATGATAACTCTCTAAACAACAACAACATGATATGAGTTGTCAAAATACACACATACATACATAAAAGATTGTTAACAAAAAATAATTAAAAATTGGAGGCAGACACTTATGAAAAGACATCATATAAATATGAACACGTGTTCTTACTAAACATTAATATGAACATAGATAATTTAATTCCGTTATTCTGTTGGCGTTCTCGCACATTATTATATACAAGTAAATATCTAATGTGGACACCGTGTAACAATCAAATTTTTTTGGCAAACTAAAACTTTTGAAGTCTGACATAAAAATTGGGATCCCGATTAAAAAACAATAGTATAGAGCTTTATATAGTCACACATACTTTAATGCGATTCATATATAAGTCATCCGAAAAATGGGCCCACATAATTGTATCTTAGTTTTATCTCTATCTATTTGTAATTATGGTGCGACACTATGTTATCAGCTCGTGTCTGAAAGTACACTCAGGGAAAACAGTTTCATCATATTGATAATATTGTTTCATAAATAGTTTGTCATCAATTATTCATTATATCAATGAAGTTTTCATAAATATAATAAAAACTTTCATAAAAACGTATGACAAATATTTCTTAGGCCTTCATCATTTCATAAAACAGATTCATAATCTTTGTAAAGAAAATTTTGGATTTTTATTGAAATTTAGAAAATATAATTTGCAATTTGGACTTTAGACTCAAAGTATTTGAAATTCTAAAACATCAATTAAATATTATTTAATGTGTTCTCAATTTTAAATAGAGTTTTTTGCCGGGATCCGGGTCGAAATACTATCCAGTGACCCAATATCCACATTGGGGGATCTTAGGGCATAGGATGGAAGAAGTTGAGGAGTTTCGTCAGTGCGACGGAGTTCCTGGGGTAGTAAGGTGACATAGAACCGATTGTTTAGAGCGCACAACAAGCCGACATTCTGGCTTAAGTGTAAGTCCTCAGGGACTTGAGTCGGATTAGGGAAGTATTTTCCCTTCTCCGAATCCTCTTTTCGACCTAACCTAAGCTATTACGTATTCACTACTTAGTCGTGGTTCGTAACTGAATAACCATGATGGATCGGCTTTTGTTTATGTATACTTGATAAAATATCGAATATTTATTAAATGAGTACACAAATAAAGGATTCTTATCAAAATTTGTAATTAAATTATTTTGTAGACAATTGTAACAAACAATTATAACAATCAATAATAATTGTCTGTTAAAGGCATTCGAATTAATCAAAGATAATTAAAACAAAATTTCATTGCCATTGTTTTTAAGATATTGTAATACCAAACAATTTAATTACAATTGACATCAAACCATGCTAATGAACTAGTCACAAGACTGACCATTTTGACCACTTGGTGGAATTTGCTGCATGCTCTCAAAAATTATGTTTAGGGCATCATTTAACATACTCGCACATTGGCTAAATTTCAACATCATACGACGATAGTAAGAACTTCCGACACGATCGAATAAGTTGCCGAAATGGGTCAAAATTTCCTATATTTATACTTTTTAATTTGGAAAAAAACATACATATAGCTGCAAAAGATAATAAGCCTCATAAGTTCAAAATGTCCTAAATTTGCATACAAAGGATTACAATGACCTCCAAAATTCAAAAAAGGTAGTAACAAAAAGATGAATAGCTTTTGATTGCTCCAACCAATATTAATGGTTTATACATTAATGGTTTATATACAATGTATTCCAAATATCTTTCAAACTTGCAACTTTATATAGTTGTTTTTTAAATCCATGATGTTATAGCGTCATTTTTGCCATTTACTTTTTTTAATGTATTCATAATGCATAGTTTTTATAGTATCAATCGAAAGTACTTTTAATTTGGTATACAACACTCCAGACCTTATTTCATTTCATTATTGACTTATTGCAAAAATCTATAAGAACACATTTTTTACTTTTTCGATGCAATATAAACATTTTATTTACAATAAAATTTTTATTAACCACCTTCCTAGAACCACGGCATGGTAATGTGACAGGCCAGGTGACCGGTCCTGGTACCACCTCGAACATTTTTTCTCGTAGGGTATTATAGAACTTTCCAAGTACATGTAATTACTGATTTTAAATCGCTTCGCTGACAGCTGTTCTAGAACAAGTTCTCGTAAGCATGATTAGAGAGAATTAGTTCCAAAGATAGCTTTCTAAGTACTAGTTCCGTTTTATATATCATATGAAACAAAATTTTGGAACTGGTATCAGACACGGTCAGGTGACACACCACTTTTACATTCCGTGATTGTAGGAAGGAGTCAATTGATCCAAAAGGTGGTTGGTTATGTACATTTTTATTGTTTAATAATCATTTTTTTTTATTACATTACAAAAGACAATTTGATTTTTTTGGTCAAAAATTAAATGAAATAAGTGGAGAAGTGTTGGATACAAAATAAAAAGTAAGTTAATATACATTTGATTTATACTATAAAAACTATGCATTATTAATACATTTAAAAAAATAAATTGCAAAAATTAAAAATGAGATTTACATAAGTTTATTAGAAAGCTATAATTTCATGGATTTAAAAAACAACTATATCATGTTGAATATCATTTGAAAGATATTTAGAATACATTTCATTTTATGTATAAACCATTAGTAGTGGTTGGATCAATCAAAAAATACAAATATACGAAATTTTGACCCATTTAGACAACTTATTCGATCGCGTCGCAACTTCTTCCCATCGTCGTAGGATGTTGAAATTTATATCAGGTATGTCAAATGACGCCCTTTATCATAATTTTTGAGAACAACCAGCAAATTCCATCAAGTGGTCCAAATTGGCCACCCTACGCTACAATCTTTGACATATAATATAGCATTCCGATATACATACATACATAGGAAATAATAAAGATAAGCAAGGGACAGATTCAACTCTGTATTATCTATACTAATATTACACAGAAAAAATTATGGGCCAAAAATATCTAGTTAATCGATTGTTTGAATATCAATGGCAATTTAAACAATTTTTTTAATTGATTCAATTAAAAAATTTATTAAATTTTCTAATATATCCATACAGTGTTGACAACATGTAAAAAACATTTTTAAAAATTTGGCAAACTATTTTTTTTTATTTGATTTAGATTAAATAATCAAACAAAGGTTTAATTATATCAATATATTATTTAATTTATAAATAAAAAGAAAAAAAAATCGCAAATGATTAAATTTTAATAAGTTGAATAGTTTACCGATTTCAAATACACGCTAAATCGTAGTTATATGACTAGAGTTTGCAACACTATTTTTGTTGAGATATTCGTGTACGCACGAAAACTTAATTTAGTTTCGTGTTTTATCTGTGGTAATAAAAGTGCACATGTGGATTTAAATAAACCTTATGAAAAAAGGACAATTAAACTATTATTTTTGTAAATAATTAAATTTTCAATAAGTATAAGTGTCTTTAAACTATCATTTTAAAGTTGTGTGTGATTTTTTTAAGAAAAGAATTTAGTTACAAGAAAAAGTTCAAGACAAGCAAAACAAAAATTTTGTCTTTACTTTTATTTGTTTTCTTATAATACATTTTTATATTAAAATGCTTTAATTTTATTATAAACTAATATTATAAAGAGGTAATGTTTGTATGTTTGTTTGTTTGTTTGTAGAAAGTAATCTCCGTAACTAATCGTACGATTTCTAATTTTTTTTACTAATATTTAACTTGGTCCTCCAGGATGGACATAGGCTATATATCGTTCCGGAATTTTTTTTTTTTTTAAGTTATGAGCGGAAACAAAAATAATCTATATATATAAAATACAATTTTTGTATGTTTGTCCTCTATAGACTCTAAAACTATCCAACCGATTTGGCCCCAACCGGTTTCATTTGAAAGGTTATAGTCCAAATTAGGTTTTCGGATATATATATTTCAAGTGGGCGTGGCCCCTCCCACATAAATTGAATGACATCATATATCTTGACTATTGTGATAGCAAGAGTTTTGAAACTTTGTAGTATCCCATATGTTACTGATTTGAATAATCAGGAAAAAAAATGGGCGGGAGCGGACCAGTGGAAGTGGCAGCTCCCATACAAAGTAAATATTTAATATCATATATCTACAGTACTATAATAGCCATAGTCTAAGAAATTTGTGCACGTTGATTATTTGTTAATGTGAATAGTCATGGGAAAAATGGGCTCGATCGGACCTGTGGGCGTGTCAGCTCCCATACAAAGTAAATATTTAATATCATATATCTACAGTTCTATAATAGCCAGAGTCTTAGAAATTTGTGCACGTTGACTATATTATGAATAGTGATTATTTAGCTCATATACAAAATTAATATTAATATTAAATATCTAGGGTTCTATATTAGCTATATAGCCTTCAAATTTTGTACGAGTCCATCAATTACAAATATTAGTAGTCGAACTGAAAATGGGCGGAATGGGATAAATGGGCGTGGTATCAAAAGCAAAAAACAAATAAGCATTAAAATAAATTATAACATTCAAGACTTTTTGCAAGGTTATTTAATAATGTTGTTCAAAAATTGTTTTAGCGTTCCTCATAGTCCTAGAATAAATAAAAAAGGTAAAGAAGTAAACAATAAATTTTAGGATATGGTTTTAAGTAACAATTCATGTTTAACAGGTACACTTAACATAAAAAATATATTTTATTGATATCAAACTCTTAAACCGTTATGTAGTTCCGAAGATATTTACAAAAAACCTATGTTAATATTTACAAAAAACCTATGTTAATCTTCAAGTTATGTTACACGAACACAACAGCCTAATCCGTCTATTCAAAACAGCCCTAGACTAGATGCCGACAGATGAATTTACGGTTGTCATAAGAGCTGACCAGACAGCGGCTGGTGAGCATGAGCGGCGCTTTAATGCACCGGTAATAGGTGACGTCTTAGTTGTTATGGCAGTTGTTTTTAGCTATTCATTTTATATACTTGAGCAAATAAAGGCGATAGAAGGACAAAGAGGCGTTGGGCTTCCCATGAAATTACAAATTTTAAAATGATTTACTAATGTGAATTTATTTTTTTTTAATTATTTATTTGCGTAAAAGAAATTTCTTGATTTAAAGAATTAATTACAATTACAATTTGAAGGCAAAACAACGTTTGCCTGGTCAGCTAGTTATAAATAAAATGTCAATTTAATTTACAAACCTACTTTTCTTTCTTAATGGGGGGCATATAACAAAAATAAAAAATACAAGTTTTCAATTAAAACTACCATTGTTTTCTTCTCAAGTTTCAATTAAAGTTTTAATCAATTTAACGTAACTTTTTAATTGAGGTTGTAAAGAAAAACAATAACTCTTTTAATTGATATTATTAGTATTTTAATTGAAAGAGTTTTAATAAACTGTCTGCAATTTTTTTTTAGTTAATAATATCATTTCAGTCGTAGGTGCAAAATCAATTAAAATATTAATTGTTTCAATAAAATTTTTAATTGAAACCCGTTTTTAGTTTTTTCTGTGTATAAAGAGGTAATGTTTGTATGTTTGTTTGTTTGTAGAAAGTAATCTCCGTAACTAATCATACGATTTCTAATTTTTTTTTTACCAATATTTAATTTGGTCCTCCAGGGTGGACATAGGCTATATATCGTTCCGGATTTTTTTTTTTTTTAAAGTTATTAGCGGAAACATAAAAATAATATTACCAATTTTAACACTTCGTGATGCTGTTGAATTTTTTTTACCGTTATTCAGTTTGGTATGTAGCTCGGTTGGTTTTTGTTTTTATTTTTTTTTTTTTTTTTGTATGAAACTACAACAACAACAATAAAATTATATTATATAAAGTAATTTGTACGTAAATGTATATCTTATAAGGATTTTTAAATACAGTAGATATCGGATATAAGCACATCTCATATAAGAACAAATCGCATATAAGAAAGATTAGCAAAAACACCGAGCCTATTTGCATCTTCTCAGTGTAAAAATTGCTTCATATAAGAAAAACACGTATAAGAAAAACACTGATATAAGAAATGTTTGTCAAACACCAAAGCTGACAAACGTATTTGAAATGGTTTCATATAAGAAAGTATTTAAGATTGTTGTCAAACTGTGAACTGATTTTATTTTATAGTAATTAAATGTGCTAAAGTCCCAAAACTTATTTAACAAATTGTGAAAAGCAATCTGATGTAGGCGTGTCCCTATCCGGATTTCATTCCTGCCCAAGGAAATCTTCAGGGGACTTTGTTATTAGAATTTCTAGAGATATTTGTTATGTTAAATCACAAACTCAATGAGAATTTCTTGTCCTCGTCTAGAAGCGAGATTCAAAATTTAAAATATCAAAGAAAAAACAAAAACAACAACAAAAAATTGTCACAATTGGCTTTGTCATCTTCCAAATACTACTCTGTTTTTTTGACAGACCTAGCAATGTAGTGACGTTTATTCAAGTAAATCGACAATAGAAAATCATATGTTTTCTATTAGTGTCAGTTACATTTAAATTTGCACAAGCACCTGCATATTTGTTATTTTGTTTTTTTATATACTGAATTGTTTTGTTTAATAAAATGTTTTTCTTTAAAACTTTTTTTTTACTTTTCATTTAAACATTTTAATTTTAGAGAATATATTCGTATAAGAAACAACTTTCTTATATCCGATATTTCCATATAAGAAAAAATCGCATATAAGAAAAAAATCTCTGGCTTTTTTTGAGTTTCTTATATCCGATATCTACTGTAGTATTAAAAAAAATAAATAAAAATAACCGTAACCCTTTCAGAGAAATATAATGCAATAAAGTATACCGTATACCGTAATACATGAACATAAAAAATTTTAAAATATTACAATTTGACCTGTGATGTCTGATTAAATGTCGAATTGGTGGAATCTATATATACTTATAAAACAGGATGTGTGTATGTATGTAACGTATGGACTATAAAACGGCTGGGCCGATTTTGATGAAATTTTCAGGGAACCTTCAGAATATTCAGGCGGGTGACACTGTTAAGTCTGATTTTTGATTTTCGGTCTGTGGGCGGAGGGGCGTGGCAAAATCCAATATTCATATTGTACCACCAATAACATATACATATATTTATTTTTTTGCTTTTTGAAAGCCGTTGTGGTGTAATGGTTAGCGCGTTGGACTTTTACACAGAAGGTCCCGGGTTCGATCCCCGGTGCCGGCAACATCAAATTAATATGTATGAGTTTTTTCTATCCCTCATACGTATCGCAACGTCCACCTTCGGTGTTCCCATAGCAATTAACCCCACCGAAGTAAAATAATGAATCAGGGCTATGAACCAAAAAGCTTCAATAAGTTCGCCAACTCTACATCAGGTGGCGAGCAACAACTGTTCTAAGATTTATCATCTCGCGCAATTACAGTGTTGCCATGTCTGAAGCTCTTCATCTTTCCCCACCTTTCATCTCTATACTATCCCTTTTCAAAGAAAGCAACACACTAAAAATATAGGAAGTATTTCCTGAGTGTTGCCTCTCTTTAAAAAAAAAAAAAAAAAAAAAAACAGCCCTAGACCAGATACCGACAGATGATTATACGGTTGTGATAAGAGCTGGACAAGACACCGGCTGGTGAGCATGAGCGGCGCTTCAATGCACCGGTGATAGGTGACGGCGCAGTTGTTATGGCAGTTGTTTTCAGCTATTCATTTTATATACTTGAGCAAATAAAGGCGATAGAAGGACAAAGAGGCGTTGGGCTTCCCATGAAAAATTTTAAAATGATTTACTAATGTCAATTTATTTTTTTAATTATTTATTTGCGTAAAAAAAATTTCTTGATTAAAAGAATTAATTACAATTAAAATTTGATAAATACAGCTAGTATTTATCTTATAAATAGAGAACTGTATTTCAGATGGCTCTTAGTTTTCATGCAAACGACTAAAAAAAATTTATTAAAATTTAATAGATTACAGTTTTTTTTTGCTGTTTTTATTTTACTAATATTTAGCAATATTATTCTGCTAATTTTACTGCTTTTAATGCAACGTAATTTTTATAAAATATTTTTGGAACTTTTTCTGCTATTTGTACAGACTTTTTTTAAGAGTGTATTAGTAAGTCATTATTATTTGTTTTAAAGAATTATTGAGGAAGCTGGTATTATTACTGGTAGTACAAAAAGTAATGATATGTCGGTAATGTGATTCCGAATTTAATGCATATACAGTATAACGAAAACGCTATATAACGAACGAAAAAATTGTTAACATTGACAATGGTTATGCAATGCTCTCACCCTCTCTTACCACCATGCTCCAGGAAACATGCAATTTTTAAGGAAAACCAAAGCTATATGAAAAAATGTTTTCTAAAACAAAAATAGTTGTAAAAAGGGTCCGTGGAACCGGAAATCAGAGTGTAAAGTTGTCAATGCTTTGAACACATACAAATGGATGTCTGTTCGAGATTTGGCAACAAAAAAAAAAAACGGTACCAATGGGTCAATGGTACAACGTGTCAAAGAAAGCCTTAATTTTTGGACTTCTAAGAAATGGTGAGAAAAACACGGGTTTGAAAACTATACGAACTTTTAAATAAAACAAAAATTATGGATGACGAAACCTTTGTCATCGTAAATTTTGTTCAAGTAGATGAAAATCTTCCAAATGACCTGGAGCTCTGGCCAATAGATAGGTATTGGAAAATTCCAAAAAAAAAACTTAAAGAAGAAAGGTGGAGAAGCCACAACACTAAAAACTTGGTCATCAACTACCAAAATAAAAATGAAAACTGTGGATTTTGCACTTTGAAGAGTGTTAAACAGAAACCTCGCAGAAAGTTTGAAGGGCAATTTTTTCATAAAATTTTGTTTTATATAGTTTGTTCTGGTCTTTATTTATAATATTAAATAAAATTTTATTTATTTTTTGTTACAGTTTTCGACATTTTGTTAAAACAGAATGTCCATTTTCTTTTTGACACAGTCTTTAGTTAATTAGTCAATTTAATTTATCTCTTAAGTTAATATTAACGAAAATAATTATAAGATTGTTTTCGTTAATACAAATGTTTTGAATGTGAAATTGATTACTTAAGTTTTACTCGACAAAACTAAAGCACTTATATCATATGATCTATAAACCAAATAAGAATTCCAATGTTTTAAATATTTTAATACTTTTTTTAAAGACAGTATTTAAGAAGTTATAATCGTAATTCTAATGGATTGAAATTGTTGCACTAAACTTAAGTAAGTTGCGTAATTGGTGCTAGTTTTTTCATATAATTTTAAATTTCTTAACTTTTAGTTTAATAACTTCTTAAAATTTAACATTTTTTACTTTAAAGAAATGCATTTTCTTACATTTTATAAGAATATTAACCTAATTCAGGAAAGAAAAATGAAAGAAAATGGTTACATGAACTAAAATCTAATAAATTTGCTTTACTGGTAAGCAATTTTATTTATTTTTAGGAAAATTTTATAAACTAAATTTTAATAAGGTGTACACTTTAGTTTAGTTCATACTATTTTTTAGTGTAAGTGAGAGTATTGCAGTCCCTTTATTTTCTAAACTCTTTGGCATTGACTACCGTATATAACGAATTTTTCTGAAAATTTATACTCAATATAACGAACAGTTGGTTAAAAATATGTAAATATTTATACAAAAAAATTAAAAAAATCTTAATATGAGAAACATTTTTTGTTGGAAAACCTTTTAAATTAAAACGTGTACCCACTATTGCAGTTTAATTTCTCATTTTCTATTAAGTCAGCATTTTGAGATATGTTAAATGTGCAGTTGGGGTATAACTTTTTATTTTTGCAAAATGTTTACCTACACTTAGGAAATTATGTTGGTAAAGACGACTGCAATTGTAGTCAAAAACAAATGAAATTTCATTTAAAAAAAGGACGACTTACATTTCATTAAATTCAACTAACATTGTCATTTGTTTTTTAATGTTCAAAAAATGGCTAACATTGTAGTAAAAATGAACCACATGGTAGTAAAAAATAAACCAAAAATTTTTTTTTTTATTTTTTTAAATAACAAAAAACAACTGTAAAAAATGAATGTAAAATCATAAAACAGTCATTTGATGTGAGTTGTTTTTTTAAATGAACTACAATGTTAGTTAAAAATTTTATTTGTTCTACAAATGACTTACATTTACATTAAAAATAATGAAACTGTATTACAACCCAAACAACTACATATTTTTAAAGCAGAAGTTCCCTGAGTGTATCACCAAGTGATGGACAATACGCGTTTTGGTCCTTTTTTAAAACAAGAACCTCCCTCATAAAGTGCATTTTCTAAAAATGTTTTTCTTTTTTACCATTGAAGTTGAATTAGTGGAGTAAAATTACTACACAACATATTTTAAAATGCTTTTTACGCAATGTGCTCGTTGTTTTGCGAATTTAGATGCCCATATCGCAAAACAACACTTAAATCTTTTTTTATAAAAATCCGCGAAACACGTCTAATTTGAAAAAGCTTGTTTCCTTTAAGATCGAATAGCATCTATACTCTAGTTTCTTTAAAATTTAAGCGTAAAGAATAATTCTTTTGATAAATTGAACAAAAAAATTGTGTCTAACTTAAAAAAGGTTTATGCGGGGAACTTCTTTGAATACCGCGAACAAATAAAATTTCGATATATCGAACTGGCCTGACAATATATCATTCGCTATAACGGGCTTTGGATGTTACTTGTTTTAGGTAGGAAAATATTTTAACAATCTTTCTAAAAATTTATTCGAAGTGTTACATTAAAAGTTAAACATTTTCAAATATCAGTTAACTCTATTTAAGGTGCATGTAATAACACAACACATTGAAATGGGCAGAGACATCAACTAACCACCCTTAAGAAGTTTTAAAAACATATAAATGACAAAGCGTTTTACATCAATAGACAAGTACCTGAGAAAATTCCAACTCATCATCGCTGGCGTCTAGACTTTTATTTTTGTTGTGATATTTTAAGCGGCCCAAACTTCCGGTACCCATAACATAATGGGAGGTATTTCCGATATCTTTGCTCGAACATAAACTTCCGCCGGTGGCGATATTAGTTGCAGTCGCATTACCCAAACTAGCAGTAGCAATACTTTGACAACTACTACTTATAGGATTGACCGTGGCCATAGCTCAGGCTGCTGTTGGCACTGATGTTGCTGACAAGAGTCAGGTTTTCTGTGCCGACACTTCTTTTTGTTTGTTTCGATTACGACTGTTGATTTAACGTTTTTCGGTATAATGCCTCTTGTCTCTAATAGCATTACTTGTGCATGTGAACTTATCGATTTATCGCACATAATCCATATTTTGATATACCAGATGTTCTGCAATCACATTTTTCTCAAGCACTTAAATTATTTAATTCGTTGTCTATTTGTGTTATCCACCAAATAATTATACACACATTTTCTATGAAATAAAACATTTTTTTTATAGAATTTTATATATGTTGTCTTCATAAGCCAATGAAAAAAGCAGACGACGGAATTTGTATTTGAAATCTGTATGTTTCAAACAGTTTGTTATGATTTATTTAAATTTATATTGCACTGAAGAAAAGTTTTTTTGTTTCTAAAAAATATTCAAGAACAACAATAATATTTAATATCAAAAAACAAAACGTTAAACTATTCGCTTATTTTTCATTGTGCCGTTAATGTTGCTTGTTGGGAGAGCTTTGTGTACAACTGTTTTAACATTTGACTCAGAAAAATGCTCGTCGGACTAAAACCACCACCAAACTGAGTATCCGGTATGTTTAACAGTTATTTATGCATTTTGTACAGTGCTGCCAGATTAAATGATTTTTCGTAAAATTTTGTGATTTTGTTTTTTTTTCGGTGAAGCATAGTATCGAGCCATGACAGCGAAAAAAGCAAGTAGTAGTTCAAAATAAAATATTGGTAATAATTATGGATCAGTCGGAAAAAAGAAAATAATTGAAGAGGGGGACTTAGCATTTAAGATTATGGTCAACACCGAGTACATAAAATCTGTATGGAAGTATAACTTTTACAAATGTTAACAGATTTGGCTGATTTTAGACTTTTTGAAATGTAGATTATAAGATACACAAAAAAGGTAGGGAAGAGACAAATCTTAATTTTTCACCTTGTCTTTTTTTTTTTGGTTTTTGCTAATAAGTTTATAGAAAGCAATAATATTTTTTTTGTGTGCCCTCAAAAAAGTTTGACAGTAGAATCTACTCAAACAAATGTAAATTCAGTTGAAAAGGCGCCAAAGTTAATTACCAGGGCAGCGACTTTGATGCAAATGCATGTTTGTAGTCAGTAGCCCAAAATCGATTTTGACCAAACACTTGTCCGAATAAAAAACTTCGCAACAAAATGGATTTGCATATTGCATATTTTGCTATAAATGCATATTTATATGCATATTTTCGGATTTTTTTTTGCATATTTTCACTTTAATTGCATATTTTGAAAAAACTGAAATTAAGATTTAATTAAAAATACACAAAAGAAAGCAAAAAACGCTAAAATTTTAAGTACACATTTTTTTTGATTTTTAGAGAATATTTTTAGATTATTACTACATATTTTAGAGGTTTTAGTAAATAATTTCATTTAAGTGCATATTTTAAGCTCATATTTTCGATTTAAAAAAAAAAACTTTGCAACAAAATGGATTTGTTATTGCATATTTTGCTATTTATATGCATATTTTCGGATGTTTTTTTTGCATATTTTCACTTTAATTGCATATTTTGAAAAAACTGAAATTAAGATTTAATTAAAAATACACAAAAGAAAGCAAAAAACGCTAAAATTGTAAGTACAAAATTTTTTTGATTTTTAGAGAATATTTTTAGATTATTACTGCATATTTTAGAGGTTTTAGTAAATAATTTCATTTAAGTGCATATTTTAAGCTCATATTTTCGATTTTTAAGTGCATGAAAGACGCTTCCTTGTCAATTACCGTTAAAATAAATAAAACTGTTGTTATTTTTAACTGTTGAAAAACAACTAACAAATGCAGTATAAATAACTAAAGTGTTGTAAAAATAACTGTTTTTTAACAGATATTTTTGGGTATTTTAAAAATATTGTTTTATAAAAAACTATTTTTTTTTTCTTTCAATTACAACACTCATTTGTATGCATGGGAGATACAATGAAACTTTCTAGTTATTGTTTATAAACTATGAATATATCAATACGAACCAGGGACAGGAAGTTTACGCACTAAATAAGTGTGTTTTAGGCGCCTATAATATACATGAAAAATCCTAAAATAAAAGCTAAAAATTGAAAAGTGTACACTTAAATCAGTTTTTTAATTTTCTTAGACTAAAGAGGACAATAAAGCCGTTCATACTTACCAATTACCCGTTTTCCGTTTTGCTTTCAGATAACCGTGAGTCTTGGAAAGCTGGGTCCCAAATACAACAAACAGAATTAAAAATCGTTGCCGTTTTCTTAACACAAGTTTTTAAAAAACAGCTAACATTCAGCCGTCCAAAGAAGACCTCCTTAAGCCATGTTAACCCCAAACAGGCCTAAGCAGGGGGGGCTTTCTCGATTTTTTATTTTGAATAGGTTTTTTTTTTTTTGTAACACGGGAAAACAAAAATATGTGCACACTAGGGTTTCAACGTAGGACATGATGGGCAATAATGTATTAATAATAGAAATCGCATTCTCAGGTCATTTTGAAACAAAAACCTCCCGCATAAAGATAATTTCCTTAAAATGCATTTCGTTAAATTTTGAACGTTAACTTTTTACTTATTGTGTTAGTTATTTTGCTAATTTTGACGTCTATATCGCAAAGTAAATAGAAAATCGCGAAATACGTCAAATTTGAAAACGTTTGTGTCCTTTATAACGATGCATATCCAACTATGCATCGTTATTGTCTAATTATGTAGAAATTTTACCTAAACATTAATTTTTAGTTTAATTAAACAAAAAGAAGATTATGCGGAAACCTTTTTGAAAACAGCGAAAAAATAAAATTGCGTTGCTTTATATATATAAGGCTAGGGTAGCTAAAATTTGATAATTGCAAAAAAAAGTCAAAAGTCAAAAAAACCCTACACTCAGGGAATCAGTCATTTGTAGAACAAATTTTATTTTTTACTAACCTTGTAGTTCATTTAAAAAACAAACCACATCAAATGATTTTACAGTCGTTTTTTGTTATTTAAAAAAGTAAAAAAGGTTTGTTTATTTTTTACTAATATATGTGTTTTATTTTTACTACAATTGTTATTCATTTTTTGAACAGTAAAAACAAATGATAAATGTTAGTTGAATTTAATGAAATGTTAGTTGTTTTTTCTACAAGTGAAATTCCATTTGTTTTTGACTACAATTGCTGTCATCTTTACCTACACAATATTGTGTGTGGACTATAGTCTGTGTGGACTATATTCTATATTCCTATAGTCCACATAGAAAATTTCGACTTCTAATAACTCAATTAAAAAAAAAATAGTATATAATCATACGAAATTTAATATGAGTCTTAATACAGTTTTATATATGTCATGTCAGATTATATTACATCCGAATAATGGCGCGATGCATATTTTATATAGCGGTATAAATTATTATTTGAATTGTTACTAATATATACAAAATAAGCTATAGTTGTATTTGGTTCTTGATTTTAAAACTTCATTAAAATCAGAAATATTTGTAGAAATAATTACCGTCGATTAAATTCATATTAGAAAATAGTCTACAAAATCAAATTTAAAGTATTTTTCTCTAATTCGGAGTCGAAAGCCACAGCTGCTAGTACTCCTTTCATAAATTAGTTGCATTAATTGTATTATGTAATTAATAATTAATAAATAAATAAAATAAATAAAATTACCGTCGAATACGGGTTTTGCTTCAACGTTATTAATCATTTTAGACTTTAGCCACTTGCAAAAAGTTTATAATTTAATAATTTGTGGCAAATCCTTTCCATTTCTACATTTTATTTTATTGAAAAAATTTTCTTAAAATTACCTAAAAAATAAGTTGTTTGAGAAAAAAAACTTTGAAAATGAAGATTTTATGGAATTTAGTAACTTATAGAAATTAATAACTTATACACAAAATGATATAGGCAATTAATTGTACTATTGCTTTGATGTAATATATATTTAGATCCAAAATAAAATTGACAAAATTAAATTGTGTGTTTTTGAATATGATATTATATTTAAATATATATTATTTTGTATTTTGCAATGTCTTGGTAATATATATACGTCATTATTAATTGTATTAGATTTAACGTATTCTAAATCCAATATACAATTATATATTTAGCGAGATGCGATAAAACGCAACTATATAAAATTTTTCGACGAAATTAATTTTATATATGAATTTATATAATTATGTCCGGTTAAATACACTGGCATACAAAATCTTATAAGTGTATGTAAAATAATGCATTTCTTTATGCAAATGTTTTAACTCGGGAAATTAAAGATTTATAACCTTCAGAAAACTACGTATTTTTGATTATTGAACTCAAAATTTTCAGATTTGCAGACAAGTTAAAAAGCAAATATAATATATAAATGAAGCTTTTCCTATGGGTTCCCATTGAACTTAATAAAATTCGGATATATGACAAAGGAGCAAAAACTTATGATAAACGTATTTTTCAGCGAACCAATCCCATGTTTTGGGATTTAAAAGTGGCGGTGAAATTTAACACATCTTTGTATGAAAATATGTTTAAAGTTTAAGAAATTTAGACTAATTTAATAACAGCGTTAAAATACTCGAGAAATCACACATTTTGAAAGTCATTTTGACACTATGCCGGCTGCCACTTATTTAAATTATTTTAAATATTGGTAAACATATAATTCACTATTTTTTCTCCTTTTTCATATATCCGACTTTTTTTAAGATCGGAGGCCTTGTATTAACAAAATCGTAAATTTTCCAAGGAAGCGTTTAAGCTCACTAGTGTGATTGTAGTCTGAAAGAAATGATGACAAACAAAAAATATACAATTGGAGAATTAACAAATATATCTGACATTCTGACATCTCCCAGGTCTTATTTAAACTAAATTATGTTTTTCCAATTCACTTTGATTTATATTTTTGACGATTCCAGATGCTTTTCAAGCGTTCTTGAGTGTTTATCTTTCATCTGTAACTTTTTCGTCAATAATTACAATTTTCTTTAATCAGGTTTTTTAAAATAAAAATCCTTTAAAATTTCTAAAGAAGAACAACATTATTATAACACAAAGCTGCTTCATTTTAAAATGTCGCATTTCAAGGAGCGTCGACAGAAATTTGTTTACATTTAGTCTAAAAAAAATTGTGAAAATTTGAATCAAATTGGACCAGGTTAACACATGGTGCATATCGAACAAAGTTTGAGGCTTAAATTTATTTCGAAAAATTAATAAAAATTGTCTCTGTGTGCTGAACACGAGTCGCTTTAATGGATTTTGAGATATCGTAAGAAAATACTAAAAACTATGTTAACAGATGCGTTCGCAGCGAACCAAATAAAAAGATTGCACTGTTAGTAAAATTTCAACTTTTGAAATTACAAACTATTTTTATTCGATTTCAAACTCACTTTCAATTAAATTTCCAGTTTTTATAATGTATAATAACAACATGGAAAAAATGCAAACATTTTAAAAATCGCAAAAATAAAATATCAATTGAACTAAAAAATTCGCGTTTTGTTAATTCTGGCGATGTTTATAAATTTTAGCAATTATGTTTTAGTTGTAGAGATTTTTAAAATTTTAGCGTTTTTTTTTTAATGTTGGCAATTTTTTTTTAATTTCTGCAATTTTGAAGATTCTTTTTTTTAATTTTGGCAGCTTTTTTTTAAACTTAGCGTTTTTTCAAATGTTTTCGCTATTTTTTTTTGCAATTTTGGTGATTTTTTTAAATTTTATAATTTTGGCGATTTGTTTTAAATTAAGGCAGTATTTTCCCCAATTTTTGACGATTTTTTTTGTTAAATTGTAATTAATGTTTTAATAGAATCTACCAAAAATTTGCAATAAAAAACAATATTCAATTGAATTTGTAATAGATATGAATTAAACTATAATTGAAAATAATATCAATTAAATATTTACAAATCATTTTAATTGGTACTACAATTTGCTCAATAGGACCGAATTCAATTAAACTTCTAACTGAATCAACAAATATTTTAATAGTTTTTTCTGTGTAGTATGTCTACACAGTTTGCAAAAGAAAAACAAAGAAAGACATCTTTGTTTTTTTTTTGGAAAACGTTAACCCGAGACAAAGTCGGCCGAAATGGTCATTTTATATGGAATTCTGACTTCATCAGATATCACTAACACACACTAAAACAGATTTGTCATTAAACCTTGGAAAACCTTAACCAGTGAAAGTCGGCCGAAAATAAAAAGTGTATTATTAAAAATTCCAAAAATTCTAAATTTCGAAAAAAATTCATTTATTCATTTAATACATATGTACACTCATAATAATCTATAGGTACAATACACGAAAACCGTTGTTCATTTTACGAAAGTTTTGGTTATTTTGACATTACGAAAAAATTTGTAGAATATACAAATCACATTTCGTAAAGTTTTGTAAAAACTTTTTTAAAATTAAAAAAAAAATGTAATGGTGCCACACCAGAATCGAACACACGATTTCAGTGACGTCCTGCTGTGTTGAAGTAGACCCCTCTCCCATTTGCACCAAAGTAGCTGATGCAATACAACAAACTAAAAAGGAACTTAAGTCGAAAATATTATGAAATTTTTATGAAAACTAGAAAAATATGCTACAAATATTTAATAAAAAAGGTAAAATGGCAATTAAATATTTTTATTATGTTTATTGAACTAAATAAAATAATATAATTTTTTTATAAATATATCAAATAATATATTAAAAAACAAAATAATAAAATAATAATAATAAAAAACTTAAATAACAATTTCAAACTAATTGCATTTTATTATTAAATATTTTATCTTTTTAAATGTTTGTTTTATTGAATTTCATACTAAACCCGGCAAATAAAGTGGAAGTAGTGTTTTCGGGTCCTCCTTAACTTGTTTTAGGATCCTCTTTATTAAACAAAATACAAAATATCCATTTATATCAAAACACAAAAATAGTAATAATGAAATAAAAAAATAAAACATAGAAATTTAAAACAACATTAATAAACAAAAAAAATATAAAAACTAAAAAAAAAAAAAATTGTCCTGGCCAGAAGTTGAACTCGCAACCTTCTGATTGCAAATCCGACCTCTAACCACATCAACATCCAAAAAAAAAACGTCAAAAAAACAGAGTAGTATTTGGAAGATGACAAAGCCAATTGTGACAATTTTTTGTTGTTGTTTTGGTTTTTCTTTGATATTTTAAATTTTGAATCTCGCTCCCAGACGAGGACAAGAAATTCTCATTGAGTTTGTGATTTAACATAACAAATATCTCTAGAAATTCTAATAACAAAGTCCCCTGAAGATTTCCTTAGGCAAGAATGAAATCCGGATGGGGACACGCCTACATCAGATTGCTTTTCACAATTTGTTAAATAAGTTTTGGGATTTTAGCTCATTTAATTACTATAAATGCAATTAATGTTTATCCCGATGAAAATAAATTTAAAAAAAAAAAAAAATCCATATGTAATATTTGTAACATTACAAATTTTTGTACAATGTACTAAAAAAATATTACGAAATCATGTTTGTATTTTTTACGAAATTTGTAAATTTATATAATTTGTTGTATACGAAACTTTTGTAATATAAACAAAATATTTGTAAAGGGTGTCCCAAGAAGAGCGCAATTTTTAAATTTTAAATAAAACACAGATATTAAAAAAAAAATCGTAAAACTTTATTATATCGTAAAGTAGACAGAATGAGGTTATGTATGGAACAATATATCGTGCAGATGGCCGCCGCGGCTTTGCTTGCATGCACGCGATCTTTTAATGAAATTTTTAATGACCGTTTTGCATGAATGCTGCGGTATTTCATTAATGCAGCGTCCAATTTTCTCTTTTAAGGCTTGAGTCGTCGTCGGCTTATTCGCGTAAACCATCGACTTCAAAAAACCCCAAAGAAAAAAATCTAATGGTGTTAAATCGCACGATCTAGGCGGCCAATTCTGATCTCCAAAACGCGAAATAACACGACCGGGAAATGACTGATGCAGCAATTGAATTGTTTCTCTGGCTGTATGACATGTGGCGCCGTCTTGTTGGAACCACATGCCCTCCACATTCATTTCTTCAATTCTAGGCAAGAAAAAACTGGTTATCATTTCACGATACCGAACACCATTGACTGTTTGCGCTTGACTTGACTCATTTTCATAAATGACATGAAGATTGATATGGAATGGGGAACGAGTGGAATTGGAACATTAGTTACAGGTAAGGAAATTGTATTGTACTGGGAAATAACTTTTTTTATCGGAATATCTAAATTTATATTAAAAGTAAAAAAAAAAGTAAGAATGAGTTACCTGATTGGTTACTCGTAGTGAAAGAATAAATAATTACTTGCATAATAGGAATAAGTGGTTACTCACAATAATAGAATAAGTGGTTACCAAGGAGTTACAAAATAAGTGATTATCTTTAAGTTATTTTTTTAAGAAATTTGGAACAAAAAATTGTAACTTGAAAAAATTTTCGAAACAAATTAATACAATATTGCAATCAAAAATATGAAATCGATATACATAAGTACCAATTACCAGTAACTCAGTATTTTGCAATTACATATAAGTACTTCTACAACGCATTATCAGTAATTCATTATTTTGTATTTTAAAGTAATTGAATAGGTAATGGCATATCATTACTTGGTAATCTGTATGGTAATGACCAGTCAAAAAAAAAAATATGATACCCACAAACAAAGTGTGTGAACGATCCGTTGGTATGTGTGTTTTTGTTAATGCTGCGTCCGTTTGTATGTGTGTTTTGTTTGACAACTTCAACTTCAAATGCATTTGGTATTTTATAATGAACATTTTCTACTTAAGCAACAGTGTGTGAAAAAATAATTTGAGAATTACGTCTCAAATAAAATATGTATTTATATATTTAAAAGTCAATTAAAATATTAATTGATTATGCCCTTGTTAAAATAATAGGGTTTGTAATAGGAAAGTAACTAGTTACCGGTCTTAAGCTTCAACCACAATTGACTTATCTTTTGTAAATTTAGTTCAAATTTTTCTTAATTCTTCTTTGAATTTTAGAACGACCTGTACTATTATTTGAATTTCAAAATTTTAGTCAGATTTGCGAATAAATTTACTGTTTTTTGTTTTATTAATTCTTTTATTATTTTTCTTTGTTATTTATTGAATATATTTTGGATAAGTTGGGTACGATTAGTTTCGATTACAAACTAACAAAATTAATAGAGATGTAACTTTAGGAGAGTTGACTTAAGCAAAATATTGGTGCTTCAATGTATTTTCATACAAACGCTCATTTCCTAAATTCAACTTCGCTTAATATAGTTGGGCCTTTAATTTCTTATCCCCCAAACCAATAACCGGATAATATAAAGTTTTGCTGGGCTGCTTATAAATATTTGCGAAATATTTTGCTGGGTTTGTCGAATTTTATTTTTTAGCAGTTGTTATAATTTTTTGTTTAAAAGTTGTTATAATTTTTCTTTTAAAAATATAGCAATTTTCATTAGTTTTTCTTTTAACATTAATTTCGTTGAGTTTTTTCTTATAAAAAATTTTAAAACAGAGCATAGACAATCAATAGTAATTACTTATTTTTTATGGGTTTTGAACAACTTCCAAGGGAATTGTAATTTTTGTTTTTTTTGGAAGTTAACATTTTTAAAGAAAAGTTAAAAAAAAAATGATATTTGGGAAATAATCAAAATTATTAATTATGGTTATTATTGGTAATAACTTTTTATTAACTTTACATTAATGTTTTCTTTGTATAATTTCCAAATGTATAAAAACTAGCATGCTATATAATTTATTCCCATAAACATACCAATCTTGAAGACAAAAAAGAAAACGGATTTTTATATAATTTGAAAATGATATTTCAACTCGATAGATACGCCAGTAATTCGTAATGATATTCGGGCAACCTGAAATTAACCGTTTTATTTCGTATTTGAATTTCAATGCCATTATTAACAAAATTTTTCGAATTGGACAAGAATTAAATTATTATCACTACATGAGAAATTATAAGAAAACGTCGATTTCGGCTCAAATTTAATCAAATTTAATTTATAAAATTTCGCTATAAATATTAATCTTAGATTTGGAATGTGTTATATTGTTATAGAAAATCAGATTTAGGATAACTTATCTAGGTTTATCTACTATATATGGGATTTAATTATGAATTCTTGAAATATTTATAATAAAAATCTTTCTAATGTGAATTGCTGAAAATATTGTTATAGGATAACATGGATTTTTCTTAGGTTTCTTGACCCCAACACTGAAGCTAGTCCGTTAAATGGGTTCCCCAGCGAGAGTGTTTGAAAATTAAATCAGCGGAAAATTTTAATTTATAGAATTGTTTTGTTTGAAAGTGGGAAACGTTGTTTATGGCAACCGTATGGATTATGATGATGAATTTTGAATCATTTCCCCTGACTCTCACAGCCGCACATTACAATATCGAAAAGAAAGGAAATAAAAGAAATCATAATTTGTGCTTTCTCACGGTTTTCCCCTTTTTGGTTCCATAGTTACAATGATTATAAATCTAAAGAAAATACTCGTAAGAACTTTCGAACGATTTTATACCCCTAAATACTCACAGGCTTAAGTTTGGTTCCCTCTATGACAGGGCTGGCAAAACTGTGACAAGAGTATCGGAATGGCACTCGAGCGGATTTTAAGTGGCACGCGACATTTTCTTGAACAGTTTCAAGGAGCATAATTTTGTTATAAAAATTCTGTTAAAAAAGTTATAAGAGGCTTAAAAATTTATAAATGATAAAGCATACAGATATTTTGTAGAAAAATCGAAAATTCATTTTACAAGAATCAAAGCTCTACAAGCTTTTCGAATCATAAATATTATCGCTTTTTTGTAAAAATTTCCCTTCAAAATGTGTAATAACAAATTTAAATAGAATACATTTTGTATAATGCTTGGATTTTTAGCCTTATTTTTACAATGTTCCATTAGCTACTAACTGGGAATTTAACTGACACATTTGTTGTTGTTTCCCATATACATTTTTAATTCAACTGTTTGTTAAATTTGAACAGGTAATCGGTCCATAGAAGTTTAAATATTTCGGCGTAAAAAAGCCTCATAATTATAATTATAATCGAAGAAAAAAAATAAATGCCAGAAAATTTAAAAACAAATTAAAAATTTTGAAATTAAAAAGACAAAAAAAAAGAAAAATTATAAAAGGTTGGAGAAAACACTTAAAAACAACAAAATTCAAAGAAAGGAAATAATTTTTTAAAATCCAATGAAAATCTTAATATAAATTTACACGAGCGCTCGAAAATTTAACAAAAAAATGTACAAAAGCAAAACTACAAATTAACAGAAAAGGGGTTTTAAAAAAATTTAATTAAGATGGCGCGCACCACTTTTTTGTCCCAAAATATGTCTGTTTTTGCACACAACGACAAAAGTCTTGTCACCCCTGTTCTAAAAGAGTCCTTTTTTCCTTATTTGTTTGTTTTGATAATAATTTTCTGAAAAAATATGTAGCTTATTTTAAAAATTCAGTTTTTCTAAATTTCTGTTTTTAAAAAGTCTTTCCATGTTACGGACACCTATATCCTAATTTTTACTTAACATTGTTTAGAGTTGGGATAACACCTTTTTTTCTTAAAGATTTATATTTAATTTTTGTTTTTTTGTTGAGTTTTATTTATAAATCTAATATGGAAATCTTATACAGATATAGCTCCAGGTTACACAAAAGAACAAAACAAATTTTAGGTTATGTCACCACCATATGCATTTAATGCACGTCAACTGCACTAGTCTAGCAATATTGCTAGTACGGAGAGGTGATGCTCCAAAAATGCTAATTTAAATCACGAGTTTAAATGGTACAATTATCAATAGACATTTAAAATAACAAAAATTGCTACAGAGCTGAATTTTGACACAGACCTTGGGCAAACCATTACAAATAAAATACCAAAAATTCTCATCAATGCCATGCCTGCGAAAATTTTTTCTGGTAAACGAAAAATTTTTTCCAAAAAAAGGTCAGACAAAAAGTGAAGATCATAAAATTATTATTTTTATAATTTATAAATAATTATCTACAAAAATTGCTCGGATACTTTTTTTTCTAAGAGTCGCCATTTTTGAGATATCACGATTTTAAAAGTTGAAGGAGTTGTATTCTATATACCACCTGTGAGGTAGTGTATTTGGCGCATTTTTTTTTAACGTGGTAGTACAGTCATTCTCGACGACCGGTTATGACTGAGTTTCTTGGGACAATATTACTGCATATTGATTGGTGATATTGATTATTGATTTACTAATCTGGATCACACTCTTCAAATTCGATTGGTTCTTCGATTTATTCTTCTTCTTGCTGAATTTTTTAAAAATTATTCAAATGAAGAAGATGAATCAGTTGTCTCTTCATTGACATCACATGAATCATTGTCTATTGTATTCAATTCAGCATTCGAGAAAGACTGGCCTTGGTAAAAAAAGTAACGCTACACTCAAAAAAAAGTTTGTTGAAAATTTTGTTGGACATCTATTTAAAATATTTAACTAACGTACAGTAATTTTTTTATCTGAATTTGCGTTTCAGCAAACATTTTAGTTAAACGAAGTAGAGAAAAAAGAAAAGTGACAAATAAATACAACCATTGTAATACTTACAAAAAATGCAACTGCGGTTAATTTCATTCATTAAATTTTTTAAAAAAATCGAAAACTTTGTACGCGGGTCGCCTGATGTAATGCTATCTGATTTTTCTCAAACCTTTACCTCTAACCTAAACCCAATTTATCAGGCATGTAATGAATATCGAAAACGAAAACGATCGGATTTTCAATGCAAAATATTTTACGATTCATATTATAATTTTTTTTTTTTTTATTTTATAAGTTAAACGTTTTGAGCGATAGAAACCGATGTATAAAAAATCGAATCAAATTTTATTTTGAAAAAACTAAATATTCTAGATTGAAAAACTGATCGCTTTCGTTTTCGATTTTCATATATATGTTTTTTCAAATTTCAACCTTGAATATTTTCTAGTTTCAAATTTAAATATTTGTCTAAAAATAGATTTGTATGTATAATTAGAAATTAGGTTGATAATCTCAATATTTTATTGAAGTTGCTAAACTATGAAAAAAACTTATATTATTTTATTAAAATAATTCTTATTCCACGAACTGGAGTCGAACCGGTGATATTCTGCTTGTCAGGCAATTACTTTACCTCTAGACCACACCCAATTTGAATATTTCTTTCAAGATTAAATATGAATGTCTAAAAATAGATTTTTTTAGAGTTACCAAAACTATTAAAAAACTTTATATTATTTTAAAATTGTTAACGAAAGCTAATATTTTAGATAGAGTAATTGTTTTTTTGCAGGCGAAAATAATATTCGATTTTAACTGCAAATATTTTATTTAAGGGACAAAATCTCCGAAAAGTGGTTAGTTGTTGGTATTAAAGGTAATGTAGAAGATGAAATTTTTTCAATATTGATAAGGAAAAAAAACCTTGTTTTGGTTAAATTTATATATTTTCTGCTTACAATATGGTTTAATTATTTTGATAATGGATTTTAAGTACTTACAATTAAAATTATTGAATATTGATTAAATTTTGTTTTTTCCATTGTAGGAATTGTAACCAATTAATTATCTGTGTGTACTTATTTAATATTAATGAATTTACAGGCATTTCTTATAGTGTTGGTTTGTAAAAAAATTAATTCAAATATTTTTCCTTCAAATACATTTTTAATCTTTAATTTAAGATATAATGAAAACTCACAACACTAATACCGCATATATTAAGAGTTAAATTCCATAGTTTGCCATAAAATTGCCAAGAATCGTCTTCTGTGTAAAGTTTATTTTCGTTATTTTTGACCTACAGTTACTAAGGTTAATTTTTACTAAAATAAATATAAAAATTGATATTACATTTCCTTTTTAGCAGAAAAACGTTATTTTTTGCTTTCGAGTAAAATTTCGCAAGGTTACGTTCGAATGATCATTCGTTATCGAATACCTTCATTTGGAATTTCGATACAGTTTATTCGATATCGAATTACAGAACCTCTAAAGTAAAGGAACTCGCACGTTTGAATAAGATTACGTTCGCTTTAATTTTTTTTTATGTGTTAATTCTGACAATTAAATTATACATTGCCCGTCTTTTAACGTATGGTATAACATATTGTAAGATACAATTATATATGCCCCTTTACGAAAAATAACATTGGCAAGTAAAATTGTATTTTAATATATGTACATACATGGTGTCATACATAACTATGTATATTAAATTTTAAACTGGATCACATTATTATAATTTTTTTACTATTATATAATATTATTTTTAACTCTGGATATTACAACGATAGCCCGATAGCATTTGAAATGTCTTTTATTTTTTTTATTTTTACGCTTTTTTGACGATTGTTTAAAATATAATGACGATTTTGATTGATTTGGAAAATTGGACGATTTTATGCTCAATAAACCTGGCAACACTGGGTAATATTTACATACATGATCATACGTGTTCATCAGCGGCGTACCCAGGATTTTGTTTCGGGGGGGCCCAATTTGTTTTTTAAATTTTTTTTTGTTTGAAAAGCATATAATTTGTTACATACGAGAGCCTATATTTAATATTTTGTAGTGTCCGACCAAGTACTCGGCTTCGGCTTCGTAGTTCGGCCAAAAAGTGAAGTTCGGCCAAGTTCTGTGTTTGGCCAAATTTTGGCCGAACTACCGAACTTTTTATGATTATATATAAAAAGCACAAATAAATAACAACTGCGGTTATATTTACTTTTCAGAATTTACAAAAAAAAAAACTACATACAAAATACAACGTTGAATATGATAGAATACCAAAAAAAACACCGATATTTAAACATCAATGTGTGTGAAAAAATTTCAAAAAGCCAAAAGAGTTTAAAAAAAAATTTCCAAAAATATAGCTACAAGACTTATAAGCAAATAATCAAATTTAATGCGATATAATTAAATATAAAAAAAAAAAATTCGAGTGGTAAGTAATCCTGAAAAGAGAATAACAGGTTCATCAATTTGGGATAGACATGATGCAGTACCAGACTTAGAAGTAGCAGAACCAAACGAAAATTTTATTGAAAAAGAAATTAAAATGTTTATTACGGAGCCTTTAGGTCCCGAAATATAAATATATTTGAGTATTGGAATTCAAGGCCATTTACAAATATAAAAGCTGTAGCAATAACATATTTATCAGCCCCACCAACCAGTGTAGCTAGCGAACAGCTTTTTAGCGCTGCCGGACAGCTGTATTCTAATAGACGAAGCAATTCACATGGTGTGAATGCGGAAAATTGCTTTTCTGTCATGACAATATCAAACTTTTTAATTTTAAATATTAAAGTTTAAGTTTTTTTTCTCTATATCAACTTAAAAATCGATCAACTATTTTTCTTTGACTATCAAATATAGTACAATGCAAATATTTTATTCTTTTTTTGTACTTAAAATAGTAAAACTATTTTCCAAATATGATTTTTTAAAAAAATATACCTATAAATTTGTATTTTGTTTATGTTTAATAACTTTTTTGATCTAAAAAAACAATTTATATTTTTTTTTATTAAAACAAAAAGTTCAGCTTCGGCCAAACATTGATATTATGGCCGAAGTTCGGCTTCGGTCGAAAAAAATGAGTTCGGTCGGGCACTAATATTTTGTATCTGTTAAATAAGTTTTGGATGGGAAAGTTACCATTGACGTTATACCCAGTTATGATAGCAATTTTGAAGCAAAAATGTTTTGACATGTCTTTGTTATTTTAGTTTTTTTTTATCTACAAACAAGTTTTTTTTTTTTTTAATATTAAACAAATTTATGTATCAATTAAATAATTTTATTTTGATTTTTAAAGTGAGCTATCATATTAATTAAGATCCTTATATACTATTAACAAAACTCTTAAAATTTAATTCGAGGATTTTTTTTCATAAAATGTCAATGATTTTGTCAGGTTTAACCTTTTTTCGATACACTGATGCAAAAGCTAGAGCACCAAGTCTAGCTTCACCCATAGAATTCCTTAAATATGTTTTCACTCTTTTTAGGGTGGAAAAACTTCTCTCCGCGGATGCAGTTGTAACAGGAATTACTATCAGTAAATGTAAAAACATGTAAACGTTTGGAAAAAGCTCCTTGTTGCAATCTTGAATAGCATCTAGCGGATTTGATGGTCTTTATGGTAGTGTTTCCATAGATCAATTTCAGTTAATATAACATTAGTTTGAAAAATTATAGACTCAAAAAAATATTATAAATTCATTTATTACTTACTAACCAAAACAAAAATAAAATAAAAAATCGAAAATCGAAAATATTTCGGAGGGGGGGGGGCTGGCTTTGGCCCCCAGGCCCCCCCCCTGGGTACGCCACTGGTGTTCATGTGTGATCATACATGTACAAACATGTAGATATTACCTCAAATTTCGTTAATGCACATGTATGGAGCTATATGGAAGCATGGATGGAGTTTTATGTATCCATGTAAGTATTGCATGAATGCTTATGAGTATGTACACTAGGGTGGGGCGATTTGAACATCTTAATGGGCGCTTCGCGTTTCTGATTCTTGGGATTGTACTGAGGAAAATAGTCCACTAGACCATATGTCTACGGTGAAAATCGAGCTTCCAGATTTTGACTTGCTTGTAACAATGTGTGGGATGGACATATCTCAGGAAGTAGGAGGAGCTTATCCAAGATTATGGTATCAATCTCTTCTTTGGAAGATTCTCTAGCAGATTATTGCATCAATCATATTTGTGGGTGGGATTTAAGGGGTTAATTTTTAATTTCAAAATAGGACTTTTTTGCCGTATTTTGTGAAAGTAACAATGTGTGGGATGGACATATCCCAGGAAGTACATCCAAGATTATGGTATCAATCTCTTCTTTGGAAGATTCTCTAGCAGATTAATGCATCAATCATATTTGTAGGTGGGGTTTAAGGGGTTAATTTTTAATTGCTAAATAGGGCTTTTTGCCTATTTTTGGTGAAAGTAACAATGTGTGGGATGGACATATCTCAGGAAATAGGAGGAGCTTATCCGAGATTATTGTATCAATCTCTTTTTTGGAAGATTCTCTAGCAGATTAATGGTTCAATCATATTTGTGGTTGGGGTTTAAGGGGTTAATTTTCAATTTCAAAATAGGGCTTTTTGCCATATTTTGTCAAAGTAACCCTGTCCCTTTGCACTTTCACAAGGCCAAAACTGCCTGAAGGAGCTTTCCAATGCTTTTGCGATGTACTAGAGAGTTCTTAACTATTGTCTTGGCTACAATTTTTAGTATTGGATAGAAAATCTCAATGGTTTGGCTGTTATAGGCCAAAATATCAAAAAAAAAAACGTGACAAAAGTCTGAGAAAAAACTGCAAGTCAAAATCTGGAAGCTCGATTTTCACCATGGACGTATGGTCTAGTGGACTTTTTTGCTCAGTACAATCCCAAGAATCAGAAGCGCCAAGAGCCTATTAAGATTTTTTTCCTTCCATACTAATCGCCTCACCCTAATGTACACTCCAAAAGAATGCACAAATTGTTAATGTTTGGGTATATACAGTGGAATACGCATTTAACAAACTACGGTTATAACGAACGATTTTTCTGGTCCCAACGCATATTTCATACAAAATAATACGGCTGTAACGAGCATTGCTCATAGCGAACTTTTTATATAACGAACTATTTTTTTTTGGACCCTTTCACGAATTACCATACAATTTCTTACGGTTATAACAAAAACATAGAAAAATCAAAATTCTAAAATGAAAACTATCCTGAAAATTTAAAAATCTTTAGCTTTTTACTTGAAACTTCACTAAAAAGATTTAGAGCGTAATTTAATAGAAGAACTGTTTCAAAATTACGACCAAAACTTTTAAAATTAATAGAATTTTAGGAAAAATTTCTGACATTTTATAAATTTTTAAAAAATGGTTACAACGCTTATAGCGAAGTTCTCTTACAACGAACTAAATTGTCCGGTCCCTACGAGTTCGTTATAATCTTACTCCACTGTATAATCATTAACTAAATTGCTAAATTAGTGGCCAACCAATATCCCCATAAATGTGAAAAACTCGAAGTAATATTCGAAGAATGACGAAAAATTATCGAAATCATATGTTTTCTGTAAAAAGGCTAAATTTAAACTCATAAAGCAGTCTTATGAGTTTTAAAAATTATGTTAGGAAAGAAATGATTTCGTTTTACTTTCTACAGGAGAGTAAATCGAAAATAAAAATGAATATGCGAAAGTCAAAGCACCAAAAAGTCGTATTGATTTCACTTTCATGGGAATGTGAAACATAGGACAGAAGTGTATTTTAGTTTTTGATTTCTTTAAACTGTGCTCAGCAAAAACACACCTTCCCAAATAATTAGTCTCGTAACCTAACTTCAAAAAAATTAAACAAATATGTTATTAATTTTGTTTTTAGAAAATAGTCAAGCAGGAAATCGATCCCGGATCTTTCGATTAACAGGCGACTGTTAATTATATGCCACCGAGGCATATAATATTTGATAGTTTAAAACATAAACTACACAGTTCAACAAAATCAGAAAAGTTTAAAATGCATCGGGGTTGCGACTTATCATTTCTAAGAGGCTTTTAAACTCTGATGACGAATATGATCTCAAATTTTTTTTGGTTAACGAAATATTTTTTTTAGGAAATTTAGATTTTTTGATGAACTTTTTCTAAAATAATAAAAAATTTTAAATAATACCGCAACTTTTTTGCAACATTCAAACATTATCAACTATGCCCTTTAATTTCATATAGTACATGTTTTGAAAGCTTCGACAATATTCTCTATGCATCTATTTAAAGTTGAAATATCTCATCTTTAACAAATTTCGTTAATAAAATATCTAAAACGAAAAGAATATCCCAGACTTTAGTACGCACCTTTAGCGAACATCGCGAGTTACATAATTTATGAAAAAACTCGCGTCCCTTTTTTTTTAAGAAAAACATTTTTTAAACTACAAAAATTTTATATATTTTTGTCCGTGACAAATTCCAGCCTATCCCTAAAAAGGGTGCGGCTAACAACCCTGAAAATTACCGCCCAATCGCAATTTGCTCTGCGCTCTCCAAAGTGATGGAGACCATGGTTAACCACCATCTTGTGAAATATTTAGAGACCAATTCACTTTTAAATGATCGACAGTATGGCTTCCGTAGTGGTCGATCTACGGGAGACCTGTTGGCGTTTCTATCGGAACGTTGGAGCCGGTCAATCCACCGCTTTGGTGAGAGTAAAGTGGTTGCTCTAGATATTTCTAAGGCGTTCGATCGTGTGTGGCACGGGGCACTCGTGACTAAGCTAGTTGCTTTTGGTGTCGGTAATGTCTTCTCTCGATTTATAACGAGTTTTCTCAGAGACCGCACTATACGTGTTGTTTTAGATGGGGTCTCATCAAACGAGTTTCAGCTAAATTCAGGGGTACCGCAAGGTTCTGTTCTTTCTCCTACCCTTTTTCTTATTTTTATTAATGACCTTCTTGGTCAGACCATCAACCCTATCTACTCTTTTGCAGATGACAGCAACATTTGTCATTCATTTTCATTCGATCATAGGCCAAGCTCTTTGGAGATAGAGGGCATGCGGCAGAACATGAATGACACACTCAATCAAGACCTTTCTACAATCTCCGAGTGGGGTCGCGCGAATAAGGTCGATTTTAATGCACGCAAGACCCAATGTTGTATGTTAATCCACAGACGGGCTGTGGAATTGACATTGTCATCTGTAACTATGGATGGTATAGGTATTGAGGAATCGGATACTCTTGATGTTCTGGGCATGAGAATACAGTGTGATGTCCGTTGGAATAAGCACGTATTTCAAGTGTCGAAAGAGGCATTCAAGTGTCTCGGTTTTCTAAAACGGTGCAAGACTTACTTCACTCCATCCGATCTCCTTACTATTTATACCAGCTATATCCGGCCAAAAATGGAATACAACTCTCATATATGGGCAGGGGCTCCACTGTCTATTCTGAAGCTTCTGGACCGTGTTCAGGGGAGGGCGGTGAAGCTTATCAATGACAGTAGTGTATCCAACTCTATTGATTCATTGGAGCATCGTCGGAATGTGGGTTGTGTGTCACTTTTCTATCGATATTACCATGGGAGATGCTCATCTGAGATAAGTGAACTTATTCCACGAGCCCGAGTTTTTATTCGTAATACTCGCTTATCTAGTAGAGCACATCCGTTTGTAGTTGATTGTCCTGTGTTTCGCACAACGCATTACAGAGAAAATTCGTTTTTTAGTCGAACGATTCGTATGTGGAACAAACTTCCCGCAGAAGTCTTCCCTGTTACTTACAATTTAGAAAAATTTAAATCAAATATCCACAAACACTACTCCCTCTTTCCTCCTTCCCATACCTTATTTTCCTGATCAATACAATGCACTGCATGAGTAGGGGGCATCCCCTGAGTATTGGTTAAATTATAAAAAAAAAAAAAAAAAAAAACTAATAACGATTTCAAATGATGCATGTTTAAAAACGTATTTTTTTAATTTCCCCCATAGTAAATATATACAAAATTAATATAAAAAAAAAATCAAAAATTTTTAATTTCATATTGAATTTGCGGAAAATTTTGATATGAAAGCGACGTTTCTTTCGCAGAAATTAATTAAATAACAGCATATGCTTAAATATTGCAAATTCGATTAAAGGATTTTATAATATGCACAAAAAAGGAAAATAAAAACGTATTTTTTTTAATTTCCCCCATAGTAAATATATACAAAATTAATATAAAAAAAAATCAAAAATTTTAATTTCATATTGAATTTGCGGAAAATTTTGATATGAAAGCGACGTTTCTTTCGCAGAAATTAATTAAATAACAGCATATGCTTAAATATTGCAAATTCGATTAAAGGATTTTATAATATGCACAAAAAAGGAAAATAAGTTAAGTTTTCACTTTAATTGCAAGTATATCCTACATCCTTCACCCAATCGCAATAAATTGATATGGTTTTTAATGCTCTAAAGTCCCTACCTACATTAAAACCATATTAAAAGTTATTCGCAGTTTATTCAGGTATAGGAATTAATAAGAAATTTTAAAGAAAAAACTTGACTTTTGGTAATTCGCAAATATTTCCAAAAGTGGAGCTAATATTGAAGTTTGGTGTTCACATTCGTGATCTAAGTCCTAAAATCTATCTCAATTTATAAGTCGCATCTGCCATGAATTTTTAGTGCTATTATTATATATTCTTCTATCTAACATCGTTCAAGATATCCCAAAACTAACACCATATCCTCATTAAGCTTGCAACAACAAAACTAATTATAATGAGTCTAAAGAAAGATTTCCAGAAAAATGTTGTATCATTATTTTTTTGTGTTGATGTAATCAGATGAGTAAGCTATTATTGTTCACCAATTATTTTTTCTATAAGAGCTATGTATTATGTAATTGTGATAGGTAACGCATTAATGTATTACTTAAAGTAATGCAGAATGTAATAAATACGCATTACAAGGTAATGTGTAAAATAATAACAAGTCATCAACATGTGTTTTATCGATGGCTTACAGATTGTACCAAAGTCTTGTAGCTGTAAAACTGGTAAGCTGACACCGCATTACATATTAGTAAAATAAATTTTAACTTTCAATCAATAAAATGATTTTCTCTCTTGCTAATATTTGTGTGTTAAATTAATGGCCACCACTGTAAGTATATATGTGACATTTTTTTATTTGGCTATTAAAAAATGGTTGTTTTTACCTTTTCAAAAGTTTGACTTTACATCCTTCTCGCTTGAAATGGTTTGTTGTACAAAAAAAATTTAAAACAAATAAAGTTGTAAATTATGTTTTCTATTGATATAGTACAATTGCTTTAATACAAAATTGATATTTAGCCAAAAACTACTTAAGACCTAAAGACTGCTTTTTGGCAGCCTTGTCCAGTAGAGGGTTAATATTGTGAGTACAGATAAGTTTATGTTAAAAAATAAATAAACAGCAGCATTAAAAGTTAAAATTTCTTATCAAAAACTGTCTCTAATACGACTGCACACATCTTAAACTAGTTGGTTGGTTAAGTACAAATATACAAAAATAAATAAATAAATTAATAAATTAATTAAATTATATTATATTAATTGAAGAGAAGAGGAAGTAGTGCTGATACTTCTAGAAACCATCTCCAATTATTTGACCGTTACTAAAACTAATTATTTAACTAGGATCTACATTTACATTATTCGAGTCGTCCTATGAATACATATATATTAAGCATTTAAGTGTAGTTTTATTTTTTAAATGTATGTGTAGCTAGCTATACATATTAAAGCTATTTTGATGTTGGCCTCTTCCAAATCCTTTTTCAAAGGTTTTTACGAGTAATTAAAAAACCAACAATTTTTAAAATCTTTTATTAAAAACCCTTGAACAAGTCTTTTTAAAAAGACCACATCATGACGCCTTAAGGACTATTTATATTAATTATTTAATGTATTAACTATTAACTAATAATAAAAAGAATAAAATTAAATAATAAATTAACTTTGGATATTTTCCATTTATACTACATGGTATTGGTATTATTTATATATTTCCGATTTCATTTGTTTTGCAAGCTTTTGTTTTTTTTTTTAAGTTAAAGAAAAAACAAAAATAGAATTATGCGGTGTATAAAATATTTAAGGAACTAAAAACTGTTAGTATCCGCTCAGCGGAAAGTTTTTTTTTTATACAAAAGCCTCTCTATAGCACCGTAAGTTTATCTATTCCAATATTAAACTTTAGCAAAAAACAATTTTACGAGTATTTAATAAAAAAAACAAAAATGTAGAACAATCAAAGCGGTTTTTATGGAATGTGGTGAATTTTTAAGTAAAACCCCATTTTGTGTATGACCAGAGCCAAATATTAGTAAGATAAGAATAGCAAAAATAAATCTGTTGAATAATAAAAGTAACAAATTAATCTGCTGAAAAATGTTGCAGTGAAATTTATTAAACTTTTTTTTTTGGTTTTTCGATACGAATAAAAATGCGCCCTTCTAAAAATAGCAGTCTACAATTTTTTTATCAAATATTTCTGTTGAGTTTAGCAAAATAAACTGTTAATTGCATTCAACGAAATTTAAGGTACATTTATTACTGTTGCAATGAAATGTATGGGGATTTTTGTTTTGGAATTCCAACGGAACCCGAACGAATTCTGGTGTCATTTGGTCTAAAACGAACATAGTGAAAATTTGAGCCAAATATTGAAAAATTTAGTGTTTCTGTTTTTCTTTATGTTTCAAGTATCCTAAATGATTTTCGAAGCTTTTGCTTTACAATTAACCCTTTTGTGCTTGGGGGTCAATATGATACATTGCATTAAATGCATTCTTGGAAAAGAACATACAAAATAATCGTGAACTAAGTAAAACAATTTTTGTTTTATAAACATTAACTCTTCTATCCTACGAGGGTTAAATTGTCCCATTAATCTTTTTGTTTCAATTATAAAAAGAGCAGACTTGGGCGACGTCAATTACATTTCACAATCATTCACTTGTGAAATTTCTGTATATCATTAATAATTTCAGACTTGCGATAACACTTATAAGCTTAAACGCTTCCTTGAAAAATTTGTAAAATTTTTAGTACCAAACATGGGGATTAGTAATTTATGGTTATTAGTAATTAAATAATGTATTTAATTACAGGGCAATTACACAATTACAACCAAGTACATGTAATTAGACGTAAAAAAGTAATTGGGCTGTAATTAAATATCAGATTTGAAAAGGTTTAAAGTTTCTATTAAGAAAACTACTTTTTCGTATTTAAACATTAATATTTTAGGTTTTTTTTATTTTAAATTTGGATTCATTTTTATTTTAAATAATGGGTAATTTTGATCCCCGTAGCAAGGAGGGTTATTTAAATGGAAAATATTTCAGAAAACAATTTAATATACTATGAACGTCAACTTTGTCAACATTTTTTTTAGAAAATGTTTTATTTAAAACTTATTCATAATGGATGGGCCATTTTGACCCCCGTAGCTCAAAATAGTTATGTAAAAAAAAAATTGGGAAAACATTTAGTATACTTGAAATATGAAGTTTGTCAAAACTTGGTCAACCTTTGTAAAAAATGATTTGGATACAATTTTTACCATGTAAATTTTAGACCAAATAGCCCAATATACCGCTTGTGTTTGATCAAAATCCTGAAGTTGATTTTTTATTGACTCCCTAATATATATAATATAATAAAAATTTTGTTAATATTACAGTCTTTGTTTGCAGCTTTTTGTCTAGAAAAAGAAAAAGCTTTTGCTGATCTTAGCAGAATAAATTGCTAATTTCAATTTACTACAATTTAGCTCGAGTATAAGTAAAATTTTGTAAAGATAACAGTTTTATTTTGCCTTTTCTTATCTTCCACTATTTTGCGAAAAACATCTGCTAATTAAGCACTTTTTTCTAAAACGTCATTTTGAACTAATTTTCAGAAGCTTGGTGCTAATTTTCTGGTTTATTTCTATGAGCGTAATAAACTAGCTGTTATTGTAAATTTGACAATTTTCTATTATTACCAAAATTAGCGTTACCAGTGCAATAAGTCATACAATATTGTTGTAAAAAATTGCATACACTGAGAGAATTATATTTATTTTAGTATTGAATTATAGCTTTAATGAATATTACTCGTCCATTGAAACTTTTCATAGAATCTATGAAACAGGTTTCATTTAGGTCAAGAATGTTTATGAAATGTTTGCATGATTAATGAAAGTCTTCCTAATACTAATGAATCGTTCCGACAATGAAAACTTTATGGAATTTATGAAACTGTTTCATAAAGTTTTTTAATTTTAAGAAGTTCTTTGAATTAATAAACCTCTTCAACAAAGTCTTGAAAAATGCATTGGAACTATTGTGAGCCAATAAACCGTTTCATATGACTTTTTGATCAATTTCATAGAAGTCCAAAATTATTAAAAGGCTATATTGAAATAATAAAGCACTTTATAAAATATATTGAACATTTGAGAATTAAATCTTAAAATGTATAAAAATGAATAAAATTATGGAATTTTATGAAATAATAAAAAAAATAAGTCTTTGAAATAATTTCATAGCTGAAAAGAAAATTTTCATTAAATTTATGAAAAGATAATTTATGAAATAGAATGAATTTTTTCTATGAAACTATGAAATTTATGAAAAAAGTTAATGAAAAATGTCTTAATAGTAATAAAATTTCTTGGATATAATGATATTCTTCATTGAATCTACGAAAAAAAAAACTATAAAAAATTGTTTCATAATTATCATGATGGGTAATTCTCTCAGTGTATCGTTGTCTTATATTCAAACGGAGCTATCTACATCTATACAAGTATTCAGAATAGTGAAAAACTGTTGAACTTGCTCAAATTAAAAATTTTTCCTAATCGATCTTCCACAATAATAATTGAAAACTGCTACTGCATACTTCATGATTTTTTTCTAATAATTCGTAATATTGGTGTCGTTAATATTATCTCCATGTTTTTATTTGCAATTAATCGACATGAGTGACTTGACTTTTATTAATATTAGAAGTGAGTAATTTTTTATTGTTTTGGATTGAAATAATGTTTGGTATGGTAATAACAAAAGAGGTGGTAAACATAATATTCGAAATGATATCATAAGAGATATGTATGCATTTTGTAGATATACGACTGGGAAACCGTAATTATTGTTAAGGCGATTGTTCTAAATGCGATGGTGCTAGCCGTTTTTAAAAGTTAGCGCTTGTTTGCCCGATATTCGCGATATATGCTATGAGTAATAAAACCCATATTTTTTGCAATTTAAGTAATTTATTACATTTAAATCAATTTAACTCTATTGAATATTAACAGCATTATATTATACCGCAAGTTTTTTTTCTCGCAAAATTAAATTTTTTCGAGCATTTTTTTTATTTTGATTACAATTTGTACAATGCGTGGACAATTATAATAAACTGTATTTTTAAAGAAATGAAATCGAGAATAATTTGTGCTAAACCGAGAAACGAGAAATTTTTTTCAAAGTCGTTTTCAGTCAAAGAATTGATCTAAATGCTATGATATAAGCTACAAAAATATTATTAAACATTTACGCCCTTATTCATAAAACTATTAAACAGCATTTCAAATACATTTTAGTTAAAACACAACTTTTAGCCTTAAAACTATATTCAAAAACGAATATTAACTTTTACCTACGGTTTAAAATAGGTATTTTAAGCCAATATCCGTTTATGAATACCGTTTTATGGCTTAAAATGTGTTTTAACTAAAATTTAAATGAAATCGGAATTAAGATTTTTTATGAATACGGGCGTAAAAGTGTTTCTTCATAAAATTTATTGTAAGTATAGCGAAAACGAGCGCTAATTCAAAAAAAAAAGTATATATCCAATAAATTCGGCTTAATCCAATTTAGTTTACTAGCTGTGTGCCCGACTAGTAAAAATTACAGACTAGTACTGATAATTATGTGTAATGTAAATCATGTTCAAAGAATTATTATTTTCGTGCTTACATCGTGAATATCTCATAATCGAGAGCATTAATACCATTGATGAGAGATGCGTCAGGTAGTATTTTGGCATCAAAACTTCGTTTTCTAAATATAAAAATATAGATAGCTCTGTTTTAATATAAGTCAACGATAAACATTTTTTTTCACTTTTATTTAAATTAAGCGTCATTTAATTTTTCCAATATATTGTACAAACTTATATAACAAAATATTGAATGTTTTCTTTGGGTTAAAGCTTTTCTTAATAAAAGTAAACTTGTTGTCTTTATCAAATGTAAGTGATATTTTTACGAAAATTATAAAAGGTGTTATTCTGTAAATTTCCTAGTGGGTCTTTCTCTTGCCAAAAGTGTAAAAATTGCCCATATATGGATCAAGTTACATAAAAGTTGAGATTTTTTTTTTTATAAATTTAAAAGCTTTACAATGTTGTAGTCATAATTAAAATTATGTTTCATGGGCCCTTTTATGTGCCCAGGCCACTAAGGGCTAAATATTTTTTGAAATAATTAAGTGAAATTTTTCTGGAAATTATGCAAATTATGATGAACACATTCAAATATTGTTAAATTTTTGACAAAATAAGTTTTTTTCATAAAATGTCCTGGAAAGGAGAAGCCCCAAATACAAATTCGAATTATAATTTTTTGAAATTCTTGTTTTCTTTTCATTAATAACAAATATTATAAAGATTGAAAACGACATCTGGAAATTAGGCATTTTTATCAAACTTGTGGGTCATTTTGGATTAATGGCTGAAGTGGGTTAAATGTTATAAGATGGAGTCAGAATTAAATATCTGAATAATTTTGATTAAACTTAATGCATAAATGAAATAAAACGTAAATTTTTTCGAAATACCGTGTTTTGCGATTTTTAATAATAATACACTTTTTTCCAAAATGGGCTACATTAGGCCGTCTTGCAGCACGGGTTAACGTTTTCCAAAAACAAATTAAATCGGTTTGTTCCATTTGGAATCATAAAACTGTTGTTGTAATGAACGAAAATGAAAATTTCACGTTTTTTTTATATTTTTTTCTAATATTATTTTTAGCATGTTTGGTTTGCTACTTTTAATTAGCTAAAATTTAGCTAAAACATTACCAAAATTTTGTAGATTTAAGAGGATTGTTTTTGCTATTATTTTCTTACTAATAATTAACAAAAACACATGCTAATTTTTGAAGTTTTTCCTGCAACGCAATTTTTAGTAGTTTTAGCAAAATTGCTGGTTTTGTCAAAAATTTAACAAATGAAAAAGTATCACTTAATTTTTACTATAATTATCTTTACTTTTATTAAAAAAATCTTTAACCCATAGTGGTCAGGGACAAAAATTACCCATGGAACTTCATTTTTATTATGACTATAAGATTTTAAAGCTTTTAAGTTGATAAAAAAAATTTCCACTTGACAAAAATAATTATTTTATGTAAGTTTATCCATATATGGTTAATTTTTAAACTTTTGGGCCAAAAAGAACCACTTTGAAGTTTACAGAATTACACCTTTCATAGTTTTCGGAAAAATATCACTTAAATTTAATTAGACTATAAATATTTTCACTTTTATTCAAAAAATCCTTAGCCCTTATTAAAAAAAAAAAAAAACCCATGAAACTTAATTCAAATTAAATAATTTAAAGAGGGCTTAAAAAATTATAAAGCTTCATTTAACCTTAAAACTTTAGCATCCTTTGATTAGGTTTATTAGCAATTTTAATAAATGTCAAAACGACATTTAAAACAGGTGACAATTATAGAACTTTTAATGTATTAGAAATTAAATTGTTGTTTGCCATTAACAATTTCAAGTGTTAAACAAAATTTTAAAATATTTTCAGTTGCAATTTCTTAATTTAAATAACAAATATAATTGGAATATTGCATTAAAACTTGCAAAAACTGCAAATTTAATTGTGATTATATATTTTAAGTAGAAAAAACTTTAAAGAAGCTGTTAAATGCTGCAAAACTCTTAAATTTAATTTAAATATTCGCACTACAATCAGAATATTGTGTAGTTTACTGTTTATAGTTTAATAAAAAAGTTTTCAGTTGAGTTAAAAATAAAGGAACATGCAATTATTTTTGAAATAAATATTTGTTTCAACTTTTTTATACAGTTGTTCAAAAAAATTTACTACCATTTACCGTCTTTTTTTTTTGTTTCGTGTATTATTTTCATTATTTTATTTCATGATTCATAAAAATGTTACCACAAAAACGGAATATGTGGTTTATTTGTTTCCGTCACAGTTATTATTAATTGAAATTTTTGCTTAAAAAAAAAATATTCAAAAAATTCAAGTCTGTTTTTTTTATAAAAAATATTTCAATTTAATTAACGAGAAATTGAAAAAGGTTCCATAAATACTACAGCCATACAAACAAAATCTGTATATAGTGTTGTGTGTCTACATTTTGTAAAAAAAAAAAAAAAATAACTGAAATAATTTCAAATAACTGAACAGAACATTTATTTTTACTAATCTCTAAAACACTTATTTTTAAATTACTTTTTATTTGTTCTTATGGATTTGTTAGTTATTTCAACAATATTTAAAAATAAATAACAAGAAGGATTTGATTTAAATAAAAAGTAAGTAGACCGGATTTGAAGTGATTTATGATTTATGTTAAATTACATTTTCAGTTAATTTAAACCGCAAAACTATTTTGAGTGTATCATTTAAAAATTTAAAAGAAATCTTCATTTCATTATAACAATTACAAGTTAAAAATTTCAATCTCAATTGCAAATTTTCTCCATTTCAAATGAAAAAATTTACTACATTTAAAACTCTGTAAAATGAGATAATAATAATAAATTTAATAATTTAATTTGAAAAAAAAAAAAAAAATACAAAATACTGTTTGTAATATCAAACATGTCTTGTTGAGTATAAAAATATTTTTAAAAATGGCACCAACAATTGAGAATTGTAAATAAAAAGAGCCTTTTGCTGATTTTTTTGTAATTTTGTATTTTTGTTTAAGATTTTTTATATGAAAAACTACAATTTACAAGCATTTTAAAACCAAAATTTGTTGAAAATAAATTTAATTTGAAAACGAGTGTGTTTGAATTTACAAATTTTAGTGTTTTTGCCTATAGTTTTTTCTGTCGGATAAAACTTTATTTACTTCTGTATGGGGTGATATTAAATTAAATAAGACTTTCGCATGGGTTCTACATTCCGAAAATGAAGTGAAAGTGAAACTTCCGCTCAACTTGTGTTCCCAATTCCACATAAGTGATTTGAAAAGAAAAATTTCATTTTCATTTTGTTTCTAGTGGAATTAAAGTGATTTGATGTGTTCTATAAAACAATTTCACTACAAAAAAAGTAATTGTAAAACGGTATTAGTTAACTGAGTGAAAAACCAAACTTTTTAGAAAATAAAATTATTTTGAATATTAAACGTAAAAAAAAAATCAAACAATGTAAGTTAATCTGATATGTTGTTAATATACGTTTATTTAACTGAAAAAGTGTTGTATTTTTTACGAGAAAACACATGAATCCGGAAGAAGAGGCCCCATTTTTAACATTCATGGAAAAAAAATCTGGTTTGGCCAAAGGTTTTTAGAGGGGCGACAAAACAGTTGAAGACCAGTTGTGGAAGGACTTAGCAAGTACATTAAACAGCTTAGGACCTCCAGAAAACTATGCAACTGGTTGGAAAAAGGCTTGGGCTGATTGGAAGGCTACCATTCGTAAAAAATTGGCCGAAAATAGAGCAGAGGTAACGGCAACAGGGGGAGTACCCAATAATATGCAACACATATCATCCAAAGAAGATTCAGTTGCCAAATTTTCTGGCCTTTATACAGCAGTCGAAGGTGTTCCAGCTGCTAAATCATTCGGGACGACTAGCAAAAGGTAAACAACCACAAATTCATCTACTGAATTGTCAAACTTAGATGGCACCAGTTCCGACAATGTAGTAAACGTGATTTTACAAAAATTAAATAAAAATGACAAAAGTACCTTATGAGGAACCGCAACCGATGATTTCCCTTTTTGATTTCTCAATTTCTTCGCGACTTCTGTCAAATCTAATCCATTTTGGGCATATGACAGTTTTCAAAACATTACACATATTTGTTAAAATTTTTGACGCTGTACTTCTTTCCAATGCTAGATTAAAGTCTTTTGCGATCATTTGTTGGTAAATTCCTTGTCCGAAACAGCGTAGTGATGTGTCCAATTGCAAAATAATTGGAATGCTTGTCTTTTTAGCCATTGGTGATAATTCTTCTAAAACCATCATAAATGTATACTTATTTAATTTAAAATACGCAATAAAACTATTTTTTTTTTATTAATTTTAAACACTTGATTTTTCTGGTAGTTCCAAAGGATTTGAACAGTCACGAAGCCTCTTTCTATTAAGATTTTCCGTTCTTTGTTTTTCTTTTTTAATTAAATACCAGGAAATCCACCAGGAATTGCGAAACTCATTTTATATTATTTTAAAAATAAGTATTTTATTGTTTAATTTTTATTTTTGTTAAAAAATGCACTCTTCTTTATTGCAATTTCATTCTCCTTAAAGTGATAATTTGGTTTTTTCCCGCATTTTTTTATGTTGTTGCTAAACAAAATGAAAATGAAATCGTCGTGAAAAAAAACGATTCACTCGTTTTTCAGAACACAGCGGAATTAAAAATTTGGAATTAAAAATGATTCCACTTTCACTTCGTAGTGGAATATAGAACCCAGGCCTTTATGAAGTTCCACACCAGTTTTTTTTTTAATCGGGGCATTACTTAATTATAAATCATACGACATGTGTACCAATAAAACGGTATACTTTACAATAATATAAAAATGTTACAATTAGGCAATTGAACAACAAACAGCGTTACCACAAAATCCTTTCAAAAATTGTTATTTGAAACAAATTTACTTGCAGACAAAGTACTTATCATAAAGTATAAAATATCCCGCGATCTTCAAAGCTTTTGATCTAATGTAGACCAGCACGGAAATGTCCCATTTCCCCTCCCCCAAATAGAAATTTTCAATACAAAAAAATTAAAAAGAGTAGAAAATTTATAAAAAATACTCCAGCTTCCCTCCCCAAAATCTTTTCCTGGAGCCGCGACTGGTTGTAGAGAATAAAAATTTAGGGGGACATAACTGTTTAGTTCTTGTTGATGGTTAGTAACCCCTAGGGTAAAAAATTTCCCCATTTTCCGGATTATTTTGTGCTATTTTAAAGTAACTATAGACAAATTTGGTATCGAATACCAAATTTAACGAGCGATTAAACGCGAACGTTAACGAATTTAACAAAAAATACGGTTTTCTCATATTAATTAGAAGAATATATTTACCAAGTTTCACACAAATGGGAAGGGGTCGATCTAACGATTATCAATATTGATTTGGGAACGATAAAATACCTAATTTTAAAGGTACTGATCTGTAACTAAAAAACAAAAACAAATATTTTTTTTTACGGTAAAATTCATTTTGTTCTCAAAAAACCGCGGTTCAAAAAGAACTCTTTTTTTCTTAATTATTTAAAAAAAAATATATGTCTTTTATATATTATTCTTCTATGCCGCCAAATATTTTTATATTTATTACTCAGGATGCCGTAGAAATACCATATAGGGACTTGGCAACGGCATATGGAAATAACTTAAAAACAGTTTTGTCATTTGTAGGGTTTTGTATTTATCAAACACAATTTGAATTGGTAATTGGGCATGGACAAACCTGTTTTTATACGAGTAGGGACCTTTTTTTTAACCCTTTCACTACCGAATTTTTAATAGTGGATATATTTTTATTTTGACTTCAGATTCTTGTTAGGGGCCCTTAAATTAAAAAGAAAAAGGTTTACATGTATGCCCAGTCCTCCAAAAAATGGATGCGAAAATCGAAGTTTTTAAACTTCTCAGCACATTTACTGTAGTGTACATGGGTAGTGAAAAGGTTAAACAAAACGCTGTTAATTCAGATTTTTTTTAGGGGTCCTCTATTAGAAAGAAAAAAGTCAACATATATGCTACCTCCAAAAATTAAATTTTTGAATCCAAAAATGCTTTTTTTATTTTCTTCTGGTCATTCGGAGTGATAAGTGAAATATTTAGTGATTCTAGCTTAGTAAGTTTTTAGTTAGATATACCAAACGCCCCTTTTTCGGTGATAAAGGCTGTTTATGCCTGGGCTAGTTCTTAGCAGATTTTGAATCTTTAAACATTTTTAAATATATAATTTTATCTTTATATCGATTAATCTATCATCTAGAGTAAACATTATTACAACATTAAAAATTGCTGGTAAAAACTGAAAAAAAATAATTCTTTCCCCATAGTGCACAAAAGCGATATTTCAAGATCTATCAAGGCTATCTGTCCGACACTTCGGAGTGGTGATATATGACGTACAACTTCTATAACCATTTTTGTTTAAATTATAAAGGGTGGAGAAATCGAGTGGTTGATTTTATAAATTTTCAGTCATATGTTCTCTCAGTTTAATAAATAACAACAAAAACATTTTAACCTTTAATTAAAGAACAATATAAATTATGTCATTAAAAAAAATCGAAGGAGTTCACTATTTTGTCATACCATTTTAACAAAATTTTATCAGTAAAAAAATTTGGAATTATTCTTGTGTTTTAAAAATTTTAATTGCACTTGACAATTAATAAGGCAAGTCCTAGTTTTGTGCTAACGTGCTATATTATTATAAATTAGCATTGTTTTTAAAGTCTTAAGTATTGTTCAATTTACGCTAAATGATAATAGGGAGTTCAGACTGAAAAGCTAATCATGTAAAAAGTAGATTAACTGCCTAATTTCAGTGCAAACATATGTAGTTAGTTAATCCACTTTTTACTAGTTTAATTTTTCAGACTAAACTCCATATAACTTAGTAACAAAATAGTCGTTTCTAAAATAGTTCTCTGTGTGCAAAGAAAATTTTGCGGAACAGCTTATAATTCATAAGAATATGTTCCACTCAATGTTCTACATTCGTTTTTTTATTTTGTATGGAGTTTATCCTATTATCATTAGGTTCTTTACCTCCAAACTAGAGCAGATTGCTTTAGAATCGGTTCTAGAACCAGTTATAGTTCTTTAGCAGTGAAAGCTTACATTGGGACTCCCAGGAATAAGTTCAAAATTCTGTTAACTGGAACATGGTGGTAGAAGAACATACTCTAAAACAGATGCAAATTTTACCAATTCTGAAAATATTTGCTCTGAATTTTAAATCCTGGTTTTCAATTGATGATTTCTAAAAAACAATAAGAAATTTACAATATTTAACAATAGATTTTATAACATTTTTTCAGACAACATTTTTCAGAAAACTGCTTAAAAAATATTAACCGAATTGTGCTTTTCAATAAATTACTGCGTATTTTTGGAATTATAAAAGTCCCGAAAACTAATCCGGAACCCCCTGGGATCCGGGATTCAATTTATTTTAAAAATTCCGCGATTTCGGGTTTGGCATCCCTAATATAAACCAAAACTTTCGAGTTCATTGTATACGTTTAGGTCTTTTGTTTTCAAACAATTGCTTCTGATTCGATTACTTTTAAATGTGATTTGTTTAGAAGACAGGCCAAAAAAACATTCGATGCTATAGAAAAGCCTACTTTAGCAATAATAACTTCCTAAATACTTTTTTTCGCCACATTCTTGTTCGTTGCTGTACGTACTAGGGGGCATATTGTTGACTTCCTTTCGGTCGCACCTTTCACCAATAAAGCCTTCAGGACATCTAAAAATAGAAGAGAAACGTTCATATATTATTATGCAATTACAGAAACATATATAATTAAAAAAAAAAAAATTTCGGGTTTGCCGAATCTTTGAGTACACCAAGAAAACAGACACGGTATTGGCAACCGTATTTGTAGCCAATCGAATGGCTGGGTTGTAACTATCGAATTTTTTGGTAGCTATAACCGAATTTCTATTGAGGCAATCGAAATTCTATTGTCGTAGCAGATTTTTTGTTATTTCAATCGAATGATTGTTATCACAACCGAAGAACTCGGTTCCAACAACCGAAAAATTCGATTGGTGACAAATACATTTGCTACTACCGACTCTGTTTTCTGGGTGTACATTTTATTTCCATATTTGTATTAACCGGAGTAAATAAAACGCAAGAAGACAAAAAGTTTAAGTCGGGCAAAAAGTATTTGCACACAGAGAAACAAAGTCCCAACCGAATTCAAAAGTGTGTTTTGATGGTAACAACCAATAAATAAACTATATTCAGATTTGATTTCTAAATATTTTGTATGTTGCCACTAAAATTCAGTTGTATTAACCGAACATTGTTAGGAAAACTAATATTCAGTTGTACCAACCGATTTCAGTCAGTTGGCGAATGGCTCAACCTTTCCCTGTGTGTGGGTCCAAAAATTCTAATGGTTTAAAATGGACATGAGCCAATATGATTTCGCCTAATATTAGGTGTATACCAGGTTTTCCAATTACACGGGTTTGGTTTTGTTCGAGTAAACGAGTAACTCGATTGTGCGGGTTTTTAACTTACTCGATTAATTGAGTAAGATTCGTGTAACTCGAATAATTTTAATAATTTTACGAGGGCGGATCAATAAGTCCGTGACTTTTCGAATTTCCCTCGTAGTTATATGAAATGCAACACTGCTCCCATCAAGTACCAACTGTTAATAAACTACTGTCATATTTTGAGCAAGTTCCGTCATTTACTTTGCGTATTGAGCTAAAAGGAGATTATGTTGATTATGAAAAACTGTGTTTCATTTAAAAAGTCACGGACTTATTAAACCGCCCTCGTATTTAATTAATTTTTCATTAAAAATACATAAAAACACATTAAAAAAAAAATACAATATTAGGAGTTCCGAAAAGTATTTTATCAAAATTAATTAATTTACAACTAAAAGTAAGTTTTTAAATAATATACAATTGAGATGCTTTACTTTTTTGTTTATACAGATTTTTTTTGCAAATATCAAAAATAATGTGGCATAGCAGTCAGTCCACGCCTTGGAAAAATATAAAGAAAAATTATATGACTTTTTCGCTGTCATTAATAAACGAACGAGTTTTGTACGATTTTTTTTTTGTTTGCAAAATAGTTAATTTTTAATGTGTGATTAAGTTGAATCAAGATCCGAAAGAAAGAAAATAGTGACGGCTAAATCCGACCTGTAACACTAAAATATGATGAATTCAGTTTAATTCGATCTTAAAAAAAAAAACAATTTAATAGTTTTTTTTTTTTGCTGAATATTTAGATTTATCAAAATGTTGCTTTATTTCTGGAAACCGGACCTTTTGGTCTTAAATTTTCTTTTAGTTTCGATGTCTACATAAACTAACCCTTTTTTTTGAGTATCATAATCAGAGAAGACAGATATGCTTTTTTGTGTTTTTTTTGCGATTTTTACTCATATTTGCTTTTTTTGTGACATTCAAGTTCTAGCAATAACAATTATTTGCCTAATACTAGCAACAACTCTTTTGCAGTCCTCGATCAAGATAATGATGATAATGAGAATGGTCATTATGATAGAGATGATAATGAAGATAATAACGTAAATTCTACTGAGATTAAACCACCACCAATTATAATTCCAAATGTCTCTGATATTAAGAAAATGATAAATAACTTCTCGCAAATAGTTAATACTGATAATTTTTCTTTTAAATCTATGCGGAATGGTCAGGTAAGACTGATGATTAAAGATACTAATTCATACAGGGTATTAGTTAAATATATGGATGACAAAAAATAAACTTTCATACATACCAACTAAAACAAGAAAGGGCATATAGAGTGGTTGTCAAAAACCTACATTTCTCACCGCCTATATCTGCAATTAAGGATGGAATTCAAAGCTTCGGACATCAAGTTCGAAATATAATGAATATAAAAAGTAGAGTAACTAAAGTGCCCATGGCTATGTTTTTCATTGATTTGGAGCCAAATCAAAACAACAGAAGAATTTATGAAATAAAGCATCTTTGCAATGCAATTGTTAAAATTGAACCCCCGTTGAAGACTAAAGAAATTATTCAATGCATTAGATGTCAAGAGTTTAGACACTCGAAAACTTGTTATAGAAAATCTTTTAACTGTGTAAAATGTGGTTTAAATCACCCTACTGAAAATTGCCCTAAACCTGAAAACACACCCCCAAAATGTGCTAATTGTCTCCAACATCACACCGCAAACTATAAAGGATGTCGTACTTATAGAGATCTCCGGAAAAGAAAGTATAATTTTCATAGACAAAATTCGAATATTTCCGGAACAAACTATGAGTTCAATGCGGAAAACTTTCAGTCTTTTAATAATAATAATAATTCTAATAATTCCTCAAACAATCGTTTTGAAAATAATCAGTTTTCATATGTCAGAAATAACAATAACCATCAGGAGCAAAACATACTTAAAACCTTAGAAACATTTATGGAAAAACAGAATGAACTAACGAATAAACTTCTAAGTATGATGCAACTAATTATTACAAAACTATGCGTTTAAATTTACGTTTAGCACTATGGAATGGAAACGGCATTACCAATCATACGAGAGAAATTGAAATATTCCTTAAAACAAGTTATATTGATATACTTTTAGTCTTAGAGACTCACTTCACCAGCCGTAGTTTCTTCAAAATAGATGGTTTTGACTTCATACATACTAACCATCCAGATAATAAAGCCCATTCAGGTTCAGGCATTTTAATACAATCAACAATAAAATATGATACTCTAAATGGATTTCAACAAAATTTTCTTCAAGCGATATGTATAAAAATTAAATGTAATGACGGTGACTTAATTTTGTCCTCGATTTATTTTCCTCCCCGACATACCGTTAAGTGTCAAGATTACGAAGATTTTTTTTAGCACACTCGGCGTAAGCTTCCTTGTTGGTGATGACTATAACGCCAAACATCCGTGGTGGGGTTACAGACTGGTAAATCCCAAAGGAACCGAACTTTTTAAATGTTTGACAAAGAAAAACTATTCAGTCTTATCCACTGGATCGCCAACGCATTGGCCCAGTGACCCACGTAAAATTCCAGATTTATTAGACTTCATTGTTTACAATGGCATTCCTAGACAAAAGCTGGAAGTACGAAGTAGTAATGAACTAAGTTCAGATCGCAGTCCTTGTAAATTTCAACATTTCAGTGCACTTGAAAGCTCCTAAATATCACGTTTTGTCAGCAAACACAAATATTCAAACGTTTCAACAGTACTTGGACAATAATATAAAGTTGAATATTAGTCTTAAAACCGATATCGACAACTTATAAGGGAGAAAAGAAAATTACGAAAAAGGTGGCAGATAAGCAGAAATGTATATAATAAACGTTTATTTAATAAAGCTTCCAAAGATCTAAAAAATATGCTAATTGAACATAAAAACACTAAAACATCTCAATTCATCGAGGAAATAAATAATTAAAGATATGATGAGCACCTTCTGTGGAAAGCTACAAAGTTTCTCAAAAGACCAACCAAAAGAAATATTCTTTTGAAAAAAAACAGATGCTTCTTGGTGTAGAACTGATAAAGATACCGCAGAGGAGTTTGCGACTCATTTAAAGGACACATTCGTACCATTCTCTTTTAACTCAATAACCCAACAAGATGAAATTTCGGATTTTTTAAACTGTCCTTTACAAATGGATCTACCTATAAAACTTTTTACAGCGAATGAAGTCAAAAACGATATAAAAATGCTCAACAAAAAGAAATCTCCAGAATAGTGATCTTTTAAAACATTTCTTCCTTATTTAAAAACGCAGTTTCCCCTGTTTCTATATCGCGTAAAAATGTTTCTAGAACTTGAAGTGTTTTTATTTTTAGTGTTGTTAGAAACAACTTTTTTAAAATTTTTCCAATTTCAAATCAAAAGTTCTCTAAGAGACAAGTTTTAGGGAACATAACGGATCTGCACGAAACTTCTTTTAAACAAATAAGTAAAGTATCCACTTTAAGGGACAAGTTAAATTGTCTGCCAAAATTTGCCGATTTTATTAAAAATCCACAATGTGTGCGAAAAAACCTCATAAAACGAAATTTCTGATATATGGCTAACCGATAGCCGATAATGAAAGACTTGATCGTTCTCTAGACTATATTTGTTGAAATATAAGCTGTGGATCTTCTTCCTTTGTTGATTGTGAACAAATAAACAGCTTGCTAAAAAATGTTTTTAACCCCTTACTGCATGTAACTTGGGATTAAATAAAATTTATATATTTAGTTAAAAGTTATACTTATGATACAATTTCAGGGGAAATTCACGATACCAATTTTCACTTGAGGGGGAATGAAAATTACATGGGAACAAACATTTCCCTTTTTTTCACGATAGGGGTGAGTATTTTTATGACATTGGTGTCATACATGTTTCGCCTACCCTGGTAAGTTTATTATACAATTTGTTTTGTATTTTTATTTGAATGTTTCAAACATTAAACAAAAATTTTTAAATTAATTATTTGTAATAAAATATTCTATTTTATACATATAGGAATACTTTTCGAAAGAAATAAAAGTGGAATGTGAGGGGAAAAGCATTACATAAGTGGTTATATAAGTACATATTTGGTAATGGCAAGTACATACAATTGTCATTAAAAATCTCACTACTTTTGTATGGGGATAGTCGCGCAAAATAATGACATATCCTTACTAACCACCTTACGAAGAAGAGAAAAATATGTGGTTACCTATATGCTTAGCAGTACGGAGCAAAAATAATGAGTCTAAAAAAAAATTAATTTGATAAAATATTTTTTTAATATAGTAAGCTGGTGCCATTACTGGTAGTGGGAAAAGTAATGACATGTTATTACCGTTTCTACACTAGGTAACCATTATTTTTCAACATAATCTCCTTTTAGCTCAATACACTTAGTCCAACGTTTCTCCAATTTTGGAATCCCTTTCAAAAAATAGGAGTTTTCGAGGTCCATAAAATAGGCATTTGTTTGATCAATAATTTCATCGTTGAAGCTAAATCTCTTTCCACCGAGTCATTCCTTTAGGTTTGGAAATAGGAAATAGTCACTAGGGGCTAAGTCCGGAGAATATGGCGGATGAGGTACCAATTCGTAGCCCAATTCATGGAATTTTGTCATTGAGACTGCACACGTGTGCACCCGTGCATTATCTTGACGAAAAAGAACTTTTTTCTTGGCCATATGGGGTCGTTTTTTTTTTTTTTGTAAATCCTTGTTAAACCGGTCCAATAAGTTGTCATAATATTCGCCGTTTATTGTTCTTCTCTTTTGAATGGTAATCGATATGGATTATCCCGCGTGCATCCCAAAAAACAGCTTTCTTAAACCCAACTGATCACATAAAATCGAAACCACACTGCCCTATGAAAGACCATGGCATCAACAATCTCACGCACTTTTACTCTTCGATCGGCCAACACCATATCGTGGTTTTTTTCGACATTTTCGGGTGTATTGACCTCAATTGGCCGTCCAGAACGTTCAGCGTCATTTGTACTTATGCGACCACAACGAAAGTCAGAAAACCACTTGTTTACCATTGAAATCGATGGTGCAGTCCCCATAGTATTTATCAAGCTTTTCCTTGGTTTGATTGATGGTTTTTTTTTCGCAAAAAATAATGTTTAATGAGCACTCAAAATTCACTTTTTTCCATTTTTAAAAAAATCCACGAGGTTGTATGTTTTGAACAGCTGTTAAACGCAAAGTAAATGACGGAACTTGCTCAAAATTTTACATTAGTCTATTAACAGGTGGTACTTGATGGGAGCAGTGTTACATTTCATATAACTACGAGGGAAGTTCGAAAAGTCACGGACTTATAGATCCGCCCTAGTATAAAAAATCAAATTTGCATGTGAAACAAAAACAAATTTTGCTTATGAGACTGTTACAAGAATCAACAAAATGATTTTGCAAGAGTTTAATTAAAAATTTACATTTTAGATTTAGATTTTTTTATACCCTGAGATTTATTTTGCAAGAAACATGATTTCGAATCTGTGGATTTAAAAATGAAAGATTCTAAGCGATTTTAATGAAGAAAATGTTTCCAGATGTGTTCGAGAAATGAAATCCTTAAATATAAAAATTAATATAAAGTTAATTCGCTGCATTGTTTTAACTTGAAATATAAGCTCGGCGGATTTTAAGAAAAAATAAGAAGTTAAAAAAGATTCAGAATCTATACACAGAGAAAAGTTTTGTCATTACTAAACTAAAATTCGGTTTCTACACTCAGGGATATCATCGTATTTATGAAGTTTTCATAAATATAATAAAGTTTCATAAGTTGTTCTGGCAAATGTTTCATAGACCTTTATCATTTCATAAAAAACTTTTATAAACTATGTGAAATTAAACTTTAGCTTAAATTTAATTTAAACTAAAATTTTTATTTTTTATTTAAATTTTGAAAACTTAGAAACTATCAGAAATTATTTGAAAATTTGAAAGATCAATTAAATATTATTTGATGTATTCTTCATTTTCAATATAATATTTTAAATGTAATATGAAACAAGTTTGTTATAATTTTTATTAAAAATAAAAATTATGTTTTTTTCGACCTTTAATTGTGCAATGAAAATTATTCAAGTTCGAGGCCATACTCTATATTTCTTCATTAGGATATTGTCCTAACAAATAATCTATACAGTTTTTTGTTTTCAAATTTATTATTTGACCCTTTCAAGAAAGTGTTGATAGATCTATTTCGGGAATTTTCTAGGTTCCCATCATCAGAACACGTTTTGAAAGCGGTAACAATCCCATGCCAAACATCGAACATTCATATGAACTAGTTTACTCACTACATGAGAACTAATATACATATGAGTTTGAAGTTAAAGATTATAACCATTGATCAAAAAATAAATTGAAAACTTGTTTGATGTACACAGAGAGAGAGAGAGTTTTTTCATTAAACTGATCAAGTTTTCTTCGCAATGTAAATGAAAACTTTTTTAATCCTTATGAAGAAAAAGCTTCATTGTTTTCACGAAACTGTTTTTAATAAAACATTTTCATTGGTTGTATGAAATTTAAATTTTATGAAAAACTGCATTCATTTAATGAATATATATTATTACCAGGGCAGCGACTTTCATGCATGTTTGTAGTCAGTATCCCAAAAATTTTGAATAAACACTTTTCCAAATCAAAGTATTTGTAACAAAATTATATCGATTTGTTTTTACATATTTTGTTAAAAATGTATATTTTTGCATATTTGGCTATAAATGTATATATTAATGCTTTTTTTTGGCATTTTTTGTTGCATATTTTGCATATTTTAAATTTAATTTCATATTTTGTAAAAATTAAAATTGAGATTTAATTTACAATTAAATAAAATAAAATAAACAAATTAATGCATTTGTAGCTCTTATGGCCGTAATTTCAAGCAATATATACCTACTGGTGCTTAGATACCTACCGTGTACACGAACAAAATCGGGTAGGTATCTAAGCACCGGTAGGTATCTATTGCTTGAAATTACGGGCATTAATATATAATTGTCATTTGATAGACATTTATATTGGATTTAATTTTTAAACCACCGGTCTCGAGTAATAAATCGATTTTTAAAATCTACACTGGAGGGGGGGGGGGGCAAGTCGTACCACCCTACTGTTAACTAAATCAATATTTCCCATTTTAGGGAGCGTCGGAGAGGGTTAATATATATAACAGAACACTATTACTTTTTCGAGATGAAATTTTTTCTTTGGGACCTATCCCCTCCTTAAGGGGGCTCCCATAAAATTTTATGATATTTTCAGCGTTATAGAAAATATATTTTTTTAGTTTAGAGAAATAGAACATTTTTTTATATTTATTTTACATTTTTATTTACAAAACTTATATACCAAGCATAAAAGTTATAGCAAAAAGATATAGTTATAAAGGGGTTTTTTTTATAGAGGTATAGAACTGAAATGGAATAAAACAAAGATGAATTTTTTAAATTGACATGAAATTTACTTTATTCGCAAGGTGACTTCTGGTATATGACCGCCACGGCTGGCTCGGACGTAGTCTAATCTGGAGGTCCAATTTTCGATGACTTTTTCCAGCATTTGTGTCCGTATATTGGCAATAACGCGGAGAATGTTGTCCTCCAAGTGGTCAATCGTTTCGGGCTTATCGGCGTATACTATCGACTTCACATGTACCCACAGAAAATAGTCCAGTTGCGTTAAATCGCACGATCTTGGATGCCAATTCACGGGCCCGAAACGTGAAACTATGCGGTTACCAAACGTTTTCTTCAATAAATCAATTGTTTCACGAGCTCTGTGACATGTTGCGCCGTCTTGTTGAAACCACAGCTCCTACACATCATGGTTGTTCAATTGATGAACGAAAAAGTCGGTAATCATGGCTCTTAACCAAAAGTGACCTTCATCGCTAAACAAAATTCTCTTTTGAAAATCGGGATCAACGGCAATCTTGCTTTGGGCCCATTCACCGAATCTACGCCTTGCTAGCTGATCGTGTGGCTTCAACTGTTGCACGAGTTGGATTTTGCAATCACGCAAACCATCCATAAAGTGGATGGACACATATCCAATTCGAAAATATCAAAAAAAAAAAATAAATCAAAATTGGGGGATCCAATAATATCTTATTAAAGATCCTGATATATTCCAAAAATCTAACTGGATCTACTTAAATACAAAAAGATAAGTAATTTTTGGTGGATTCAATAAGATATTTTGGGATTAAATTGGATTTACTTAAATCCCGTGACTTATATGATTTTTAGTAAATTAAAAAAAAAAAAACATTGAGACATCTGTAGCATATATAACTACCCAGCCAGAAATTGCCAATGGTCTGAAAAATCAAGCACAGGCAGAGCACTGTTTGCCAATGGTCCACAAATAAAGTCCTGGCAAACCACTGACTTACAACGCTCTGACAAATCTTAAATGAATTTATAATCAACTAACCATGCGTATGGCATTCAAATCAAATTCATACACTAAAAAAAGTCAGTAAATTCAGCACCATTTTTATAGAAAAATTGCTAACACAACATTTAAAATTACAAGATTGGTAAAATTCAAAACTAAATTGCAATTTATTTTAAGTTAAGAAAATTAAGGTCTCCTATTATAGTCAGTACAAAGTATAGTTTTTGTACTAAAATTTTACTTAAGACATTTATTTTCAAATTTCTTTCTTTGTTAAAATTGTAGTAAAAAAGTCGTACTTGGTGCTAACTTATCACAAAAATAATTTGATAAAAAACAATATTCAGTTATTTTGTAATTAACTTAGCTTTAACCTATTGTTATTTCTGTTTAAATTACCAAAATCATTCAATAAGAAATAATACAAGTCTTTATTTAAGTGAATTACAAAGTAGAACTAAACAGTTCAAAAATAAATCTCGTTTTCATTTATAATATTCTTAATTTAATTAAAAATTTTAATTTCAAACGGATAATCAATTTGTGTTATAAATTTTCTAATTTCAAATATATAAATTCAATTTTTTTTTTCGAAAATTACACAATTTTTAATTTAAAAATTAGAATTTACAAAATAAGAAAAGTATTGGCGAAATAAATAATCAAATAGAATTTACACAATTTTTAAAGAAAATCTTTTTTTTTATAAATTTCAATTTTCTCTATGAAAAATTACAAGTTCACAGTCAGAATACAAATGATTTTTTAATTGAATTTTATTTTAATTTGTATGTTTATTTTTTTACATAATTTTATTATTTTAAATAATAAAACCAAAATTTCATAAAAAAAATTATAATAAGTACACTGTTCTTTTTATTAATTTATTATATACTTATTAGTTGTTTTACCAATGCTTTGCCAACGTTATAAAATTATGATTTTGGTACTGGTGAAGTATTCATTGTCAGTGCTTTGCCAACGTTTTAAAAAAGAAACGCCAAGCCCTGAACGGTGTTATCATTTTGGGGTTGGCAAAGCACTTATTTTATCATTAAAAAAGCACTTTATTGTCCGTTCTACCAATGCTTTGCCAACGTTTTAAAATTATGATTTTGATACAGGCGAAGCACTCATTGCCAGTGCTTTGCCAACGTTTTAGAAAAGGAACGGCCAAGCCCTGCCAGGTGTTATCATTTTGGGGTTGTCAAAGCACTTAAACCTTCAGAAATCCAACGCTCTGCCAACGCTCATACCACCGTTGAAAGCAGTGGGCCAATGCGTTGCCGTTCGTATTTTTCTGGCTGGGTATGTATGTATGTACTACAATATATAATTATATCTTATACGCATAGCAAATATTAATGACCACATACAATCTTATCTCAATCTAAATTATTAATCTTGTGTCATATATGGAATCTTATATAGTCATATCTTATATCATTCAACGTCAGATATAATAATAAGCATATCTTATATCACACATAAAAATATTTTTCAGAAGACAGTATATATTATTATATCTTAAATTATATACCATATATGATTACATATTTTGTTATATATGAGAATGTGTTATTATATATGACAGTAGATATGCCAAATTATATTTTTAAGTAGGTCAATATATATCGTTATATAAGTTACCGTATAAGAATCATACAATAATATATGGCTATATAATCACATATTATAACATATTTTAAGATGAAAAAACGTAAGAATATACATAATTTTGAGTTAGTTTCTTTCATCTGATATGATATACGTATTGGCGTCATCTAATGAGTACAAATATTTAAATAATTTTTTTTTAAATTTAACTTTAAATGTCGTTTTGAAAGAACATAGGATGTGATAATGAAAATCTGAGTACGCAGTTTAACTGTATGTGCTCTCCTGTTTAATATGCTAATGATTTGTTCATGCGTGGCAAATAGTATTGAAAATTGTTGTAGGGTTCAATGTGAACATACAAAATTTTATATTAAATATCAAAGATACTTTCGGAAAAATTCCGTTTATTATTGAACACCTCTGATTCCCAACATGAAATTTGTATATGTTGTAAGTGATAGTTTGAGTTGATTGCAAAATAAAATTTATTACAATGAATTATGAGTTTATTGAGATATTCAGGAATAACTACGTTTTTTCAATTTCGCAATCGCGAAAAAAATTATGTTTGTGCAACACTGCTTAAAGATGACGATTTTATCATTAAAATTACACTAAATTTTTAATTTTCTGTTCACGCGTTCACAGGTTATAATAATTCAAACATTGTATATTTCTTACACATCACCACTTTGAGCAGTGACTAAACGCGAACTACAACGAATTTTGGAAAAAGAAAAAGTACATAAACTCCATATTAACTAGGAGAATGCTTATACCAGGTTTTACAAAAATCAGAAGAGGTAACGTTGAAAATGTCGTTGTTCTCATTATTTTTAAAATGTCCCATTAAACAATAATTGCAATATTCTTTGATGGATTTTAAATCATTGCGGATTTTTTTTTTTTTTGCAAATTCAATATTATTAAGTATGTTTTTTATAGAACTATAATGCTTAAAAATCATATTTTTCAACGAAAAAGTTGTCGTACAATTGTAAGGACTTAACTCGAAATTATCGAACTTCTAAAACCGAAAAATGTGAATTTATTATATATGTATGAAAACGTTTTTGAAATTGGCGATTACGGTTTTAATTTGTTTTTCATATTCGTAATGTACGCCCAAAAATATAATTGATTTAATTTGTCGTGAGCATAATAATTAAACGTTAACACACAAGAAGTTAATAGAGATTGAGTTAAACGATAGTTTAAAATAAAACATTTTATTGATTAAAGTTTTATACAGATTTATATTCTGTACCATATTATATAAAAGTTAAGCGTTTAATCAATTTCTGTTGTGATTTTTCTGTACACTTGCAATATGTTTGCGGCTACAAAACTATGTTTCCTACAGCAATAATTGGTTGCTTCAAGTGAATTAGTATTTTATCAATCATATTTAACCAAAAATATGGTTGCTTAAGTTATCTTATTATTGTCTTGTCTACAATTATAATATAGAATTTATTATCATATTCCTCTCTCCAACTACAGTCATATTATAGTATTTATTATCATATTCCTCTCTCTAACTACAACCATAAGATGATCAGTCTGTGATGGGCGTCTTAGTTCTTTTAGTGTCATTCTTGTTCAAGATTTTGTGAAAGAAGTTGTGAAAACAGTCAGTCCAAACAAATTAAATAATATTGAACAAAATGACATAAAAATAGAAAAACAACGCTGTGACAAAAAAAGATTAATTTGGCTTTTTTTAGATACTTAAATAAAAAATGTATGTAAACATCGCATAGCGACATAATAATGAATTATGTAAGTCCTTAATAGCACAAATCTTATTCTTCAGCGCAAAGACAATTTTATTACTTAAATTTTAGATACACACAGAAAAATTTTTAGCTATTTGCCAACTGAAATTCGGTTACTTCGACTTAAATTCGGTTATTACGAGTTTCAGTCGTTTGGTTCAACTGAACATTAGTTTTCACAACAAAGTTCTAGATAATTCAACTGAATGTTAGTTGCAACGCCCAAAATATTGAGAAATCGAATGTAAAAATCGTTGTTCCAACTGAATTTATAAGTTGTTTCTATTAAAATACACTTTTCAATTCGGTTGGCACTTTATTTCTCTGTGTGTACTAAACTAAAAAAATTATGTAAACATCGCATAGCAACAAAATAATGAGTTATGTAACTCCTTAGTAACACGAATCTTTTTCGTCAGCGCAATGACAATTTGATTACTTAAATTATTTTAAATTAAGTTTACTTAAATGTGTAAATTATTAAATAAATATACGTTTGCACTATTTAAATAAAAACATGAAAAATAATGTAGGAATCGTACTATGATAATTTATACACATAACCATAATATGATAATGTTGTGATCAATTGGGAACCATAATATAGTCATGGTTGTCACAATCATAGTAGCATGGTTGTCAAAATCATAAATCCGAATATGGTTGCCCCAACCATGTTTATTCTGTGCGTGTGAAAATAGATTTGAGAACCTTTTTTAAATCAAACTGACTGGATACGCGTAACATTTTTGTGATTTTTTTTTTAAGTCCAACTTGGATTATTTCGAAAAGTTTAAAAAAAATTTCACGCGCTTTTGATTATTTATTGTGAACTATACAATTAATTTTGACAAATAAAAAAATGTTATTTCTTAACGTTTATTTGGGCGCACACTTATACTTAATTTTTTTTAATTTTTTTATTAAAATAAAAGAACAGGTACAATTTTAAAACATCAATTGTGTTCTGCGACCTCTAAATAAAACTTTTTTTGAGATTTTTTTTTTTGGCAGACTATTTTTTATTTTCATAATGGCATATTTGAATGGTTGTGGAACTTATGAATTAGACTTTTTTTGACAGCCTTATCATACATACATATATGCTAAATTTAATTGACACTAATCACATTTTGGACCACATATATTTGGGTTCTGTCAAATATGCATTTCCGACGCTTTTTAAACAACTAGTCTTATTATAAATAAATAAATAAATAAATAGGGAAAGCACATTTTCCAGCACTTGCATTAACTACCTATGCAATTGCCTAGACAGCACTTTTTTAGGTCCTATTAAAAAATATACATAAATTTGGGCAAAGAAAACTTACATGCAAGAGTAGGAACCGATTTCCGAAAAGAATTTACATGTTCCACCGTTGAAACAGAACTCGGAGGCGTCATCAGGACAATTGTTGCCAGTACCTCTGGGATTGGGATCGAAACGTTGCACTAGGCGAAAAAATTAGATAAATATGTAAAAATCAAAATGACATGGAAATTTACTATAAATACCTGGATACGCTTTAATTACTATTGCTCTGCGCTCTACATTACGATTAACCTTATTTTTGGCTCGACACTCATAGCGACCAGCATCTGATGTATTAAAAGAATGTATTATAAGTTCAGACCTCTTTCTGTGAACAATCGAAATAAAAAAGAAAAAAAAAATAATATCGACATTTTAAGCAATTGTATCGATGATGAATTTAACCTACTTATAGTGAGAAAACTGATACAGTTTTCGGTTGCGATTTATTGATCTGTGATCTTTAAACCATGTTACTTTTGGCGGTGGTCGTCCGGTTACTTTACACACTATACGTAACTCTTGGCCATTTTCAACAGTACGATTACTGGCTGATATTGATTTTATGGAAGCAAGCTGTGCTGTAAAGAAAACAAAAGCAAATTAAAACGAATGAAATAAGTAGCGCATTCTAAAATGTGGGTAAATACTCGTAAGTACCGTATTTTTATGAAAATATGTCCTTTTTGAAAATCAGAAAAACTTTTGAAACTATTTTCTAAATTTTTAATAAAGTAGGGAATTTTTTCATGAATCTTCTAGGGTAATTTGATAAGTCACAACGCCTCACATCAACCAATTTTTTTTTGTAATTTTGAATTTTGTAAACCGCGTTGGCTTACGTGTTTTTCAAACAAAGTTGTATGAAAAGCGGAATTTTCTAAATCACCTGAACTGTCATATCTATCACTTGCGTTTTTAGGTGTTATAAGAATTAAAATGCATTGAAACACAAAAACCTCCAATAAAAACACTACAAATTCATAACTTAACGATAATTATAACTAATTAAGCAAGAGTATCATCTATTGCACAATAAAAATACTGATTACACCACTTTATTTAATTACACAATTTTATTTTTATTGTTAAAAATAACATAAATACACCATTGAACACATTTTCAATAAAATTAGATAGTTAAAATTTCAATAATATCGATTTCGAATAAATTTATTCTATTCTATTCTTTGTTTGCATTTTTAAGGGTTGCCAATCACTAAATTATATGAATCTCTGCAAAAACAGGGTACAGCTTTTGTATTTTTCCATTAAGGTGACAACTCTAAAATGTAAATAATTGACAATTCAAAAAACTCAAAACTCAAAAAGTCAATCAGAAAAACGTATAATTTTTTTAACCCCTCGTTAGGTGATTAACAAAATTAGCTCATTAATCTAAGCCAGGGTTGCCCCATCACAAATTCGTCAGATTGTTTTTTTAGAAGCAGCCTACCTAGTCTTATCCTCCATATTTTAATTTCAGAAAATTTTAGGCATACTGACAAACAGTAGTGATGACGACGACAAGAATGATTTATGTGAACACATTTTGTAAAGAAGATTGCGCGTTAATTTTGTATGCATCATATATGTCTGTCTGTCTATCTATTTGTCTTATCGCTGAACAAAATTGTGTGACATCAGTCATACACATAAATATTATGATATGATAAAATTGTCACTCTAATATTTTTTATCTTAAATAACATTAGAGCATTCATGCCAGAATACAACATCTTAAAAAGTTTACCAATCGCGGTGCACACTGGTACATATTCAGAGAAGGCAGGAAATTTTTTTGCTGAGTATAGCGGATTAATTTGTAATTTTCAATGAACTAAAATTTAGCTCAAATATAAATAAATATTTGTAGATTTAACAGATTTATTTTTGCTATTCCTATCTTACAAATATTTAAGGGGAATAATTTTCAATATGCATACTTTTTGGAATTTTTAACAGGAACGTGGTCAAAAAGGGGCTAATAGGGGAAAAAGTATCCCATTTGGCGGCCCGGTCAAACCACTGAAGCTAGGAACTTGAAATTTAGTATGTGGGTTCCTAATCAGGAGAATATATCTGTTTAGAGCGCATTTTTGGAAATTCCTAGGGGGGGGGGGGGGGGGGGGGCAGTAACGGGAAATCACCCCATTAGCGGCCTGACCAAATTTGGGAATTCAAACGGGGAGGAGCAGTAAGACAAAATACTCCCCGTTGGCGACCTAGAAACTGTTTTGTCGCATGGTCAAAAATAAAAAATGTGTCTTTGTTTTTAAAGGAATTGATTTTTTTGGATGTGTTTAGTACACACTTAACTTACTTAATCTTAGAAAAAGTATGCTTTGCGATATAGATCATTCTGTTGTCACAAGGTGTCGCTAAAGTCGTAAAATTTTTAACGTAATTTGTAATAAGAAAAAGTGAATTTTTTAAGTTTTACTAAAAAAATTGCCAAAAATAGATTTTTAAAAACAAAATATGTTAACCGCTTTTCATATTTTTATAGTTTTTTTTAGAATGCACCTTTATTTATAGTACAACAAAAGTTTAGTACAGATTTTTTACTAGAAAATTAAAAAAAAAATGGAAGCTCTTTTTCAATGCTTCGTTTTAGTTATTCATATTTTGTAGATAACTAGATTGGCTGTAAATTATGTTTTTTTTTTTTAGTAAAATGCCAAAACTTTAACAAACAATAAAATTCGTATAACCTCACATAGATTGTGCTCTTAATATTCCGAATTCCGAAAAATATTATAGCCAAAAATACCTAAAAAATATATATGTATATATTTTTAAATCTCTCTATTTTTTAAATATTAGTTCAGTTTAGATAGCTCTAAAAAAGGAAACACTTTGATTTTAATTAATTTTTTTTTTCTTTTGTTTACGAAATGCAAATTTTTCAGAAATAAATAAATTTTTTTATTTTTTATGAATTTATTTAAAAATTTAGTTTTTGTGGTTTTAAACGTTGTATAAAAAAGTACATTCTGATAAATGTTCTATTACCAAACCGATTTGACAAAAATTTTAAATAGTTGAAAGCATTATTTTAAGTAGCTGTGCCAATCCTATGATTTTTAAAAGAATTATAGACTTTTTAGAAAAAAGAATATTGGCAGCTGTCCTTGCTGCAATTGAAATGAAAATTGTCACAAACATTAATGATTACATTTCAAGAATAATAACAAATTTTTGAAACATTGTAAGAAGAGTTATAGCTTTTATTCAAAATTTACTAAATTAAGGATATATGGAATTTTGAATATCCTTACAAATATTTTATAATAAAAAATATTTTATAATTTTGACAAAATAAAAAAAATTAAGGAAATTGGATGATTTTCAAAAACTGTATAGCCTTTTTATAAAAAAGGATATATAAAAGCTATACGAGTCCTTGTAACGACTGAAATGAAAATTTCCACAAATATTACTAATTGCATTCCAAAAACAATAACCAATTTTCGGAACATTGTAAGGAGAATCACAGCTTATATTCAAAACTAACAAAATTCAAGATATAAGTAAAGGGTGCAGGATGTATGAGAGGTTTTTAGTAATTATCACAAAAGAAACCTGCATTCCAATTTCTATGCAAATACTACAACTAGTTTTATTTTTATATACTAATTATATGGGGACAAAGCACTGTACGGGCCAAATCGACAAAGCTAGGAACTTGAAATTTGGTTCCTAATCAGGAGTAGGCATCTGTATAGAGCGGATTTTTTAAAATCTCTTCGGGAGAGGGGCGAAAAGTTTTCCCCTTTGGCTGCCTTTTTTGGTCGAAAAGTTCTTGAACATAATTTTGTTGAGTCATTTATGGCTGTATATATATATATATATATATATATATATACATATATCTATTTATCGCATAACGATATTCTACAAATATTTTATTATCTTTTGTTTTCGTTCTTATTATAAGTTACCCTCAAAAAATTACTTCAAATACCCTAAGATGGACATTTTCACGACCCTGAGGTGATCATGTATTTTTATCATTGGTGTTGAAAATTGAAGTTAAATTTGGATTTCACAGAAAATTAAAGTCAAATATAGGAACCAGGCATACGCCAAATACATTTTTTAGCATTAACAACGGTCAAAAGTCTATGAAAAGCGACGTCACTTCACTAGAATATGTTTCAGATTCGAAATTGTGAAGGGATATACAGAGACCAGATTTGGAATTAGGAGACAAAAATCCATAAATATTACTTTTCTAAAATTAAATCAAACAAAAATTTCTTAAAGTTCTTTACAAACAAAACTAAAAAATTAACAAAAATCTACTCGTTTTACCTTTGAAGACCAATGGGATATATATGTCCCATAATGTATTAGTGTCATGCAGGAAATTTAATGAATCAATTCCAATTATCTCAATGTTTTTTGAAACTTGAAGGATTGGACCATGTCCTACCAAAAGTTTGATCCTCTATGTCCAATAACGTTCTAGAAAATGAGTACCAACAATTATAAAATAATACTCATATATTTTAATTTTGATTTCACCCTATTCGGCTCTGAAACCATATTGGTCCAAGTGGATGGTATAATCTGAAAGATACATCTATCCTTTGTCGATACACATTACGCTCGGAAATATCGTCTGGAACAAAAAATAAAAAAGGGACATATATCAACCATTCGTCGTCAAAGGGTTAAAAATGTGTAAGCTGTAGTGTAAGTTATTTTCTAATGTTATATTTACTATTTTTTATATTTTGTTATAGAAATCGAACACAAGAATTATGTACTTAAATGCTCCAGGTATTCTTAAAATATTTTTGCATAAATTAATGTGTTTGCTTTACTTGTAATATTCAGGGAAAATAAAAGAATTTTATAAACCGTATTTTATAAACCGCATAAACCGTTAAATGTAGGAACTTATAATTTGGAGCTGGTATCGGCTAAAACTGGATTTTAAAAAATGATTACAGGGAGGGACAATTGGAGAAAGTCTTCCCCTTAGTGTCATGCACAAACGATTCAGGCAAAAATTCTGAAATTTAAAATATATTTTATTTGGAGGTATGGGTTATATTATTGAATATAGCTTTTGGGTTTTTATAAAATCATTGTATAAGTGGGGTTTAAAACAAAGAAATTCCACATTTAATGACATATAGAATTCCATTAAGGTAGAAATTTAAAACTTGAAATCACAAAAACATCCACTTAAAAAGGATTAACTAACTTATTAGCAGCAGAATTGCCGATTTTAGAAGGGCAGAATTTTATTCGCATTAAAAAAAATTTATATAAAAAAACTGAAAGTTGCAAATTTTTTTGTTTACTAATATTTAGCAAATCTTTTGCTGATTTTAGCAGATTAATTTGTTCTTTCATGAAACTAAAATTGAGCTCAAATTTAGCTAAATACTTTTAGATTCAACAGACTTATTTTTACTATTCTTATTTTATTAATATTTAGCAAAACATCTGCTAATTTTTAGTAGTTTAACAAAATAAAATTGTTATTCACAGTTAAAAAAAGTAGATTTTTTTAACATGTGATTTCATGCGTATTTGTGGGTTTTCCGGTGTAATGAATTTAAATATATGTAATATGAAAAACATCGCAATTTTGATAAAACAAAATAAATAATGGGCTCGGAACAAAATTATTCTTTACAATTAGTAAACAATATATGTATATTGTTAATTGGTTAAAGTTTTTATTAAAAACCGAAAAAAACTAAGATTTGATAGTTGATTAAATTTAAAAATTCTTTAATACGAGGGCGGATCAATAAGTCCGTGACTTTTCGAACTTCCCTCGTAGTTATATGAAATGCAACACTGCTCCCATCAAGTACCACCTGTTAATAGACTAATGTAAAATTTTGAGCAAGTTCCGTCATTTACTTTGCGTTTAACAGCTGTTCAAAACATACAACCTCGTGGATTTTTTTAAAAATGGAAAAACGTAAGTTTCGAGTGCTAATTAAACGTTATTTTTTAAGAAAAAAAACCGTCAATCAAACCAAGGAAAAGCTTGATAAATACTATGGAGACTCTGCGCCATCAACATCAATGGTAAAAAAATGGTTTTCTGCCTTTCGTTGTGGTCGCACAAGTACAAATGACGCTGAACGTCATTTGTACAATTGAAGTCAATACAACCGAAAATGTCGAAAAAATCCACGATATGGTGTTGGCCGATCGAAAAGTAAAAGTGTTTGAGATTGTTGATGCCATGGGCATTTCATGTGGCAGTGTGGTTTCGATTTTAAATGATCAGTTGGGTTTAAGAAAGCTGTCTGCAAGATGGGTGCCGCGTTTGCTCTTAATTGACCATAAACGTAATCGTGTGACAACTTCAAAGGATTGTTTGGAGTTGTTTAACTGCAATTCGAATGAGTTTTGCGCCGTTTTGTAACTGTGGGTGAAACATGGATCCTTTACAACACTCCGGAGACCAAGCAGCAGTCTAAACAATGGGTTTCTCCGGGTGAACCGGCTCCGAAGAAGGCCAAGATAAGTTTGTCGGCCAATAAGGTGATGGCAACAGTTTTTTCTGATGCACGCGGGATAACCCACATCGATTACCTTCAAAAGGGAAAAACAATAAACGTCGAATATTATGCCAAATTATTGGACAGATTTAATGAGGATTTAAAACAAAAACTACCCCATATGGCCAAGAAAAAAGTTATTTTTTTATCAAGATAATGCACGGGTGCACACGTGTGCAGTCTCAGTAGCAAAATTCCATGACTTGGGCTACGAATTGGTACCTCATCCGCCATATTCTCCGGATTTAGCCCCCAGCGACTATTTCCTATTTCCAAACCTAAAGAAATGGCTCGGTGGTAAGAGATTTAGCTCCAACGATGAAATTATTGATCAAACAAATGCCTAATTTATGGACCTAGAAAAATCCTATTTTTTGGAAGGGATACAAAAATTGGAGAAACGTTGGACTAGTGTATTGAGCTAAAAGAAATAAAACAAAACTGTGTTTCATTTAAAAAGTCACGGACTTATTTTACACAGTTATCCCATTAGCCTATTAATTTCGTTATTTTTACTGAAAATGTTGGTTATTTTTCTTTCACTAAAATTCTCTCTGTGAGATAAAAAGAAAAAGTTGGCCGCTTATGCAGAGTACCGAATAAGGACCAAATATTCTTGACATATGCAAAAAAATATTTTGAAATAAAAAAAAATTTATAAAAACAATCCCTTCCAAATTTACAAGCTGAAAATACTCCTGGTGTAGCGTTAAAAACAATACCTTAATCAAGGGGATTTTTAAACGGGTTTGATTTTTAATAAAACTGCCTGGCATCGCCGTCTTGTCTGTATTTATGTGCTACAGTCTGTTTACTTATGTTTTTATTTTTCTCACGGTGATAACATTATTTGTGTTCACAAAGCTGGTTTTGCAGCTTCTTAAAAAAGAAGCGACACTCGCTAAAAGTTGACATACTCTTTTTCGCCGGTCTCATATAGTATCTTTTCAGAAATTGCCTTCGTGGTGCCTGCTTTGTTTACTTCGTTTTGCATTGGCTGTTTGATGCCAGCATGCCAGCTTGCTTGCCTTCTTGGTTGCAACAAGTGTTACCAATTTGGAGATTTCCAAGCTAAATTTGGTGTTTTTTTTTTCTTCTTTAACTGGAAAAAATTGTTATTTGGCTATTGGCTAAGAATCTAACGACATTTTTTTAGAAAAGCTGGTTTTAGTTGGCAAAAACACAATTGTATACAACATTAAGCAGTGTTTCTAACCTAGCACGTACAAGTTGTAAAGACGCCAATGTTGTACATAGTCATACTTGGGAATTTTTCATTGGCATTACTTTCTGTCAATCGCAATGCCAAAAAATTTCATTACCATTCCAATGCCTACGAAATGTTTTTCAATTGGCTCTGAATGGTACCCACAGAGAATTAGAGTGCCGACCGAATTGAAAACTATACTTTAATGGTAACAACTTATAAATGCAGTTAGTGCAACGATATTTACATTACATTTCTTAATATTTTGGGTGTTGGAACTAAAATTCAGTTGAATTAACCGAACTTTGTTGTGAAAACTAATGTTTAGTTGTATCAACCCACAGAAATTCGTAATAGCTGAATTTGAACAGTAGTAACAGTTGTGGGCGTTGTAGTGTAATGGTTAGCGCGTTGGACTGTTACACAGATGGTCCCGGGTTCGATTCCCGGTGACGACAACATCAATTTAGAAAAATAATATGTATGAGTTTTCTATCACTTATATGTATCGCTGCGCCCACCTTCGGTGTTCCCATAGCACTTAACCCCACCGAAGTAAACTAATGAATCAGGGCTATGAAACAAAAAGCTTCAATAAATTCGCCAAATCTACATCAGGTGGCGAGCAACAACTGTTCTAAGATTTATCATCTCGCGCAATCACAGTGTTTAAGTCCTAACTGGAAATGTTTTTGCTTTTTTTTCATGTTTAAGCACGTCTACACTACTTCGTCTTATTAGTCAACTGATTAGTCGTGATGAATTAGCTTTTCATTATATATACTTGATAAAATAGCGAATATTTATAAAAAAAATAAGTACGTATTTGTATCTAAATTTGCAAATAAATTTGTTTGTAGACAATTGTACGAAACAATTATAACAATCAATTATAATTGTCTGTTAAAGGCATTGGCATTGATCAATGCCAATTCAAACAACATTTCATTGGCATTGTTTTTAAGCAATTGTAATGCCAAACAATTTAATTACCATTAACATCACAAAATGCCAATTAAATCGTCAATTAATTGGTCTATTCAATGAACTAGTCCCAAGTATGTGCATAGTAAAGGGGAGCATGAATGTCTTACAAGACATTCGCAAGATATTTTTTTATACAACAACAATTTATTATATGTCTCCATTCAATGAACTAGTCCCAAGTATGTGCATAGTAAAGGGGAGCATGAATGTCTTACAAGACATTCGGTAGATATTTTTTATACAACAACAATTTATTATTTTGCTCTAATAATATTAAATTTTAAAAATTATGAAAGCATGGACAGAATTCAAATATCCCATGAAAAAAGTTTAAAAAAATTAAATGTTTTGCAAAACATTTGTGCGCCCTTCTAGTGCAAAGTTAACTGTTAACTGCTAAATTGTTTATATTTTTAAAACTTACTCCACCCGGGTTATTTTTTTAAATTTCCCGGGATCCCGCTCCATAAAAATAATATAAATAAGTTTAGTTTCCACACTTTTTCGTTTCCCGGGAGAGCGAAAATTTTTTTTTAATTTCCCGGGATCCCGCTCCATAGAAATATTAAAAATAAGTTTAGTTTGTTTTAATAAGAAACTTTTTATTAAAAAGCATGAATTTACTTGCTTAAAAAGTAAAACAATATTAAATACTATTAAAATAGATTTTAATTTAAAATTAACATAGAAACTTAGATTATTTACTTTTAACTTTTAGTAAAGAAAAAGTATTATTCTCTAGATATGAGATCAAAAACATAAACATAATAATTCCATTAATTATAGAATATAAAAAATACAGGTACTCAAAATATGAGATCGAAACCAAAAACATAAAAATTTAATTTTAAAATATGTAAAATATTTTAGAAAACTTAAACTAAAATTTATTTTGACGGCTTAGGAAATAGTTCTTTAATATATTCAAACCATTTATTGACTCGTTTGAAAGTCTATTTCTGATTTTATTAACAAATTGTCCTGTTACGGAAAACACTCGTTCATTTTCCACCGAAGTTTTACGAACAGTTAGAAGTGCATTAAACAAATTTTCAATATTTTAAGTTTTTTGACCAATTCCTTCAAAAAATTTGAGTTCTCTTTTTATGGAACATTTTGCAAGTTTTTTGGAGTTAGATTGAGAGCATAAATTAACGTTATTAATAGCTGCATTTAAAACTTGTTCAAATGTTTTATTTTCAACAGCAACATATTCTTCAACATCGTCATAATCATCAATTTCCTCAGTATCATTAGATCCGCCAAAAAGATGATTAAACAGAATTTCTGCATATCCAATTACGGAGCACTTAGAAGCATAGGAAAACAAACTATTATTGTTACATTATTGTCGTTGAAGAAATCATGTTCTTTTAAATATTTTACCAATGTCTGTTTTTGTCTCTCCTTTCATCAATACGTAGATGAGTAGATTGAAACATTTTTTCGCCAAGAATTGATGGAATCGATGGAATTTCTTTACATAAGGTTAATATATTTATATCACGGTTACTCAACCTTTCCACAGCTACTTTTATAGGTTTTAAAACTTCAAGCATATAATTAAAGCAAGGTAATTATAACAATTGAAATTCCCGGGATCCCGCAAGGAAAATCCCGGGAAAGCGGGAAAGTAAAATAATTGAAAAAAATTTCCGGGAATAAACCCTAGTCTCATTTCATAAGTTCCCATATATAAACAAATGCAAATTGATCCGAAAAATGGGTCATCTACATGTGTCTAATTGTATAAAATTAGATATAATTTTATACAATTCTATACGAAATTTGTCCATATCCGGAACTTTAAATTATATCTAATTAGATGTAAATATATCTGCTTTAATAAAATTTTAGCCGATAGTAGGTATGTTTTTTTTTTACTTCAAGATATTTATTTGTATTTAAGTTGAAAATTAATATTTGTAGAAATAAACAATTTTCCCAAATTTACGTAAATGAAACAACGAAATTTTTAAAAATTATCAGGAACAAATTAAGTTTTTTAAAAATATTTAATTAAGTCGTTTTGTCTTTTAAAATGTACCCATTGTATATTTGAAAATGATTTCGTTATATAAAGGGTCCGCCAAATAACTTTTTTTTTTTTGAACTCCTGAACCAATTGGACTTTGTATGGCGTCATACCAAGGTCTTTATGCAAAATTCGTCTCAATGATGTCTCCGAAATGTTCAATTGTTGAGAACGACGGTGAATTGATGTTGATGGCGCTTCAAGCACACTTTCTGCCACAGCAGCAATATTCTCGAGTGTACGCACTGTTTTTGGCTTTTCACGCTTTGGTTTATCGATGAGGATGCCAGTTTCTTTCATTTTTTTCACAAGATAACGAACATACGGACCATATTCGTTCAGCGGAAGGATAAAACTAATTATCTGTCAAATCAGACATGAGCTAAGTGTTACCATTCACGAAATAAGCACTAGTTGAAAAAAAAACGTTAGCTGGCGGACCCTTTAAATAATAAATATGGTTATATGTGAAGCCATATGTAAGAAAGTCTTATCATGCAGATAACTCAGTTGATATTGAACTTTACCAAAATATGTATGGAATTATATTTAATGCTATATTAAAGTATGAGGAAAATATTTTCAATATGATTTAATAAAACTTAGCATGGGACTATATATAATCATGTACGCTCGAAATATTATGTAGTTTAAATTTACTGAAAATGTAATTTAACATAAATGATAAATCACTTAAAATCCGGTCTAATTATTTTTTATTTAAATTAAGCTAAATTGGTAATTAATAGGTTTTCTGTTAAAGCTCTGCCTATTCTGTAGGCTCTAGCTTTTCTAAAACTTCGGGTTCTGATGAGATCTTTAGCCAGATCGAGATACAAGTATCAATCTAGCTAATATGTTTAATTTGCCTTATTTTTGTAAATATACGGAGTTTGGAAGCTTGATATAAATTAAACATGTTTCTTGTTATTTATTTATAAATATTGTTTAAATAACTAACAAATCCATAAGAACAAATGAATAGTAAGTTAAAAATAAATGTTCAGATTTTAACTACAGATCACACACATTTGTGTAAACTTTTTCAATTTCTTGTAATTGGAATTGAAATAATTTTCTATATAAACATACCAATTTAATAAAAAAACAGACACGAATTTTTTGTGGTTAAATTTTAATAAAACCTTTAATAAATAAATATAATAAAAGAAATTAAAAAATCGCTATTTGGTAGTAAATAATTTTGAACAGATGTACAAAAAAAAATTTAAACAAATACTTATATGAAAAATAAATGCATGTTACTTTAGTTTTAACTCAACTGAAAACTTTTTTTTTTTTTTAATGCAAACAGTAAACTACATAATATTCCGAGTGTATAAATAGTTAGGGTGACCATTCGTACTAATTGGATCTGTACTGATTTTTGATCACGTGTACTGATGAACAAATAGTATGCTGATTTGTACTGATTTTTTTAAATTTTTACTTTCTTTCGGAAATTATATTGCTTCCATGGAAATACTTAAGTTTTGATACATTTAGAATAAAGTTTTAAGGATTTTGCAAGTTTTTCTATACAAAAAGCATAAAATATTTAATAATCTGATTTAAACTGTTAATAAAAATTGATGAAAGCTAAAAGTATTTATGTGACAAACCCCTTTCAAATCTAAGATTAGTTCGAAAATAAGTGCTTAGAGACCGATAGCTTCAAAATTTTAAAATATTGGATGCTTTTATTGGAACAAATATGTTGCATGTTTTTCAAAAAAATAACATATTTTGAAATCTAAAACTTTTTCTTTATGAAACTTCTTAGAAAAAGCGTATCATCTTTTTAAATAAAAGTTCCCTGAGTGTACCAGGTATATTTTTTTTATAAGAAGCTTGACTTCAAAAAGGGGAACAACTTACCACAAAGTTTTTCACAAAACCAAATTGGATAACAGAAAGTTAGTTCGAAATTTTTCGACTTATTTTTGAGTATGCACAAAAAATAGAAAATATGAGGTAACATTTTTTCGATAACCCTTTCACATTTAAAATAAAATGCAATATAAATGTCTGATGGCAATTTGATGTTTCTTATATTTAATAAGTGCTGTGTTAAGATTTTTAAATTCTTCTTCTTAGCTGAACGCAATATTAGTTTTTAAATTGAAATAACAACTCAATTCTGAATATTTTGTAATAAGAGCGCAAAATATTCAAAATTCTTTTACATTTTCCAAACTAAAATATTTTAATGCGAAAATGTGTCATTTATGCCGAATTTTATTTTCTTATTACGTTTTGTAAATTCGTAATTATTATTGTTCTGTATTTTGTCCAAATGGTCCAGGGCAGTCGAAAAAAATACTTATGTAGCAAACCTTGTATTGTTAAACCATGGTTCCTATCCTATTTCTCTCCGAATTCCTAACATATACCCTTCTTAGTGCTCATGTTTCTAAAAATAAAATTTCATGTTACGAGGACCAAAACATAGAGCAGACTGTAGGAGGCACTTTAAACCCCTTTATTTTCCTGTGCTTACACTCTCATAAAAATTATATTGAATTGATTTGGTTGCTGCAACCTCGTAAATTCAGTTGTCCCAACCGAATTCAATTGTCCCAACCGAATTCAGTTGTCCCAACCGATTTCAGTTGTCCCAACCGAATTCAGTTGTCCCAACCGAATTCAGTCGTCCCAACCGAATTTAGTTGTCCCAACCAAATTCAGTTGCCACAACCCCCCAATTCAGTTGTGACAACCGAATTTGCTAGTTGGCAGCAACCGAATCAATCAGGTTGGAGGACATTTTCTTGAGACAACCGAATTTGTTATGTGAGTGTATGTTTCATAAACTAAAATTTACTGATCTTCCCATATTAAAACAACTTACGTTTTAAGTTTCAGATTTTTAGCTTAACATGTTTTAATCCCTTTTTCACCAGGTTTCCAGTGTAAATTCCAATGAGTACATTTTCGGTGTATTAGCCGACATTGCAAAAAACAGTTTTCTAGCCAAGCGTCGTAAAAGGGGACTCTTTTCTCCTTTCAACGTCTTCCATTATTATATTAAAAAAAATCCAGTGTCAGTGGGATTTTAACTTTGGGAGATCTTAAATAAGTCAATCAATTACTTTTATATGAATTATAGACAGAATAAGTTATCAAAAGTTACTTTTAGGAATGTCCCAACATTTCCACGGACTTTGTATCTTTTAAAGTAATTGTTTTGCTTAAAGAACTTTTTAGAAATAATTTGTATGGGTAAAGCTTAATTTACAAGACCATCCCTGTCCATCCATATCTACTATTTCCCAGTAATAATACAATAAAAATACAAATTTTCAATAATTTGGCAAACTGGGTAATTTTTAATTACAAAAGCACCATTTTTGAAAAATAGTTTGTACTTCAAGGAAACGTTCTTTTTAGAAAAAGTACTTTTTTTCGAATTAGTTCTTTTTTAGAAAAGGTACTTGTTTAACAAAATGATTACTTCTTCCACTTGTTGGCCGTGAATATCCAAAAAATCACGTCTTAGTAAATGTATTTGTAGGAGGAGAAACCTCTATGCCAAAACTTAAGTTAATAGGTCCAAATTAACATGAACACTAACATAACATGAAACTTGGTATATGTACTCGTATTCTCTTAATTTTTCAGAACTTTGAGTTTTTTAAATTTCTTCAAATTTTGCCTTTAACCGCGCTTTAAAGTTGGATTTTTTAAAGCAAATTACACTATTAATCACTTAAAATGCATAGGAGATGCGACTTATCAATTGTGATTGATTTTAAGACTTAGATCACGAATGTGAACACCAAACTGCAATATTAGCTCCACTTTTGGAAATATTAGCGAATTAAACTTTTACCAAAAATCAAGTTTTTTCTTTAAAATTTCTTATTAATTCCTATACCTGAATAAACTGCGAATAACTTTTAATATGGTTTTAAGGTATGGAATTTGAGCATTAAAACCCGCATCAATTAATTGCGATTGGATGAAGGATGTAGGATATCCTTGCAAATAAAGTGAAAACTTCACTGATTATTATTTTTTTGTGCATATTATAAAATCCCTTATTCGAATTTGCTAAATTTTAGCACATGATGATAATACATAATCCACTTAATTCATTTAATCGAAAACCCTTAAAAGAATATCATAATTTTCCGAAAATTCAATCTGAAAAAATCAAAATTTTTGACATTTTTACATACAACATATTTAATTTTGGTTGAGGATTTAAATTTTACTTTCGACTTCATATGATTTGTCCTGAAGATTAAAAATGAACTAAGGTTTTGATACAGTTAAGGGTTAATTTTGTTAAACAATCTAATTGAACTCTTACTTGCAGTTTAACACAAATATGTTGTAGATTTTCTGCGTATTTATAAAACTTAAAAAAATGCAGGTGCAGTCAAGGGTGAATTTTGATTTTTTTTTTTCAAATTCTATCCTTTTTATGCAATAATTTATCAACAATAATATTTTTTAACTAAGTTTAAAGACATTAACTTAATTATAAACAAATATTTTTTGGTTTATTTTATTTGACATGAGTTTAATATATACAGTTTAACGATAATCGAATTGTTTAAAAACGTAAACAACAAAATTAACGATTTTTTTTCATTAACATTTTTAAACGATATTCGCTATTGTTAAAGTCAGCTGTTGTTGTTATCTAACCGACAGCAATTTTTGTGTTTTTTATTCAATCGAGAAAAAGTTAAATTTTTAAATGGAAAAATATAGTTGTCGACTATCGTTAAGGTGTACTTAGTGAATCACTTAAACGTTAGTGCTAACAAAAAAAAAAAAACGATTGTGGGATCATTAAAAATTACTGAATCGCACTACTGGTATACATGGAAATCGCACTACTGGTTAACAATGTCCTATAAACATAATATTTTCCAGCTATTTGCCTCCATTTAGGTGAAATACAAAAATAGTCCCCTGTAATTTATTTCAAAAACCTTAATATTTTTAATCAATGAAAATGAAAATTATTAAAGTTCGAGGCCATACTCTATATTTTTTTATTAGAATATTGTACTAACAAATAATCTATTGAGTTTTTGTTTTCAAATTTATTAATTGACCACTTTCGGGAATTTTCTAGGTTCCCATCTTCAGAACACGGTTTGAAAGAAGTGACAATCCCATGCAAACATCAAACATTCATATAACCTAGTTTTCCCACTAAATGAGAACTAATATATGAGCTCGAAGTTAAAGATTATCACCATTGATCAAAAATAAATTGAAAACTTGTTCGTTTTGTGAATGCACGATCTTGGAGGTCAATTCACGGGTCCGAAACGTGGTAGTATGCGGTTACAAAACGTTTCTTTCAATAAATCAATTGTGGTACGAGCTGTGTGACATGTTGCGCCGTCTTGTTGAAACCACAGCTCCTGCACATCATGGTTGTTCAATTGATGAACGAAAAACTCAGTAATCATGGCTCTATAGCACACCAAACAGCCAGTTTTTCTTAATGTAACGGTTTCTCAACATACACTAGAGGATTATCATCACTTCAAATACGGCAGTTTTGTTTATTGACGTATCCATTTAACCAAAAGTGAGCTTTATCGCTAAACAAAATTCGCGTGTTTCGAACAGAACCATGATTTTCAAAATAAATTTACACAATTTGAAAGCGTTGTTCAGGCGTCAGTCTATTTATGTTGAAATGCCAAACCAAACTCACTTAACAGCTGACAAAATGGCCGCCAGTTAAAAAAGTGTTGCCAACTTAAAGTTCTATACCTGTATAAAAAACGTATATAGACGCAAAAGGCTATTCATGTCATCCAGAAAAAATTTAAAATAGTTTACCTAAAAGTGTCGAGAATTTTCGAAGTTCGTCATATATAAAGGGTCCGCCAAATAACTTTTTTTTTTGAAAATGCTATAAAAAAAAAAACTACTGAATATTTTCTCAAATTTATTTTTTTATTTGAAAGTACAATCATTCCGCTTAATAATGGAAAATAATTTCATTCAAATGGCTGCCTCGTCTGGCCATGCAGTAGCCTACACGAACGGTCCAATTTTTAAGCACATTATCGATTGTGTGCAGCTGTATTTCACCAACGGCTTCACGAATATTGTCCTTTAAACCGTCAATTGTCTCTGGCTTGTTGGCGTAACACTTATCTTTGACGGCACCCCACAAATAATAGTCCAACGGTGTCAAATCGTAGCTCCGAGGTGGCCAAACGACATCAGCTCTGCGGCTGATAATGCGATCTTCAAAAACAGGGCGCAAAACATCGAGTGTAGCTTCGGCTGTGTGGCACGTAGCGCCGTCCTGTTGAAACCAAATGTTGCCAATATCCTCCTCTTCAATTTTTTTGAACAAAAATTCGTTCAACATGGCCCGATAACGATCGCCATTGACTGTAACGGCCACTTCTTGCTCATTTTCGAAGAAAAATGGCATGATTTTCAAAGTAATGTCGCAATATTTCCCAGCGTTGATCAAGCGTATACACAACCATATTCGTTCAGCGGAAGGATAAAACTAATTATCTGTCAAATCAGACATGAGCTAAGTGTTACCATTCACAAAATAAGCACTAGTTGAAAAAAAGTTAGATGGCGGACTCTTTATAACGAATTTTTTTAATTTTTTATAAATTGTTTATTTACATTTCATGTCCAATTATAAATCAAAATTATTTTGACCTCAGCGCTTTAAAGGTATTAAAGAGTCAAGTTGGCAAATAATGTGTACAACTAAATCTTACGCATGTTTCTATTTAAAGAAAATAAAGCAAGTTTACATATATTTGAGTTTATTATTCAACTTTATTTACAAGAGAAGCACTTCAAGATTTTGAAACAAATGTTCTTAAAGTTCTGTTTTAAAACTTGAAATTCTGTTCACTGTTTTTAACTGCAATGGCAAGTTATTATATTCGAAACCACCAATGTATTCAATCCGCTGTTTTAGTTGTCTATAATCTGCAGCTAGGTAAACGGAGATTTTGACAGTTTCTTGTATTAAAAGTCGCTTGTTTTAGGATAAAACTGACAGTGTGATATCATATATTATTTAAAGTTTTAAAGTTGATATTTATATAATCGCCGAGTGGGAATACTGGGTTTACAAACGTTGCGATAAAAAGATATTGTTGAGTATTCTAAATAGTTTGCAAACCTTTATTGCAGCGACTTCAAATAAGTAGTGTTTTTATATCCGTATATCATCGCCATATAGTTCAGGTGGCTTTGTATCAAGGCCTGATAAATCAAAAGTTTGGTTTTTATATTGATTTTTTTTTTTTGTTTTTTCATTTTGAACAAAATTCCAACAGCTAGAGCTATTTTGTTTTTAACATCAGCAATATGCAAAGTTATTCCCAAATGTTTTACATTATGGATTTCATAAATTCTGTTTCCATCTACAAAAATATTGAAATTATTATTATGTAAAGCATTCGAATACGGTATAAGTCTGATTAAATTTCAATCGAGCATATTCAAAAATTAAGGCAATTAAAAAAAAAGTTTGTATAAAATTTAGTAAAACAGTTTCAAGTCTAACTTTACTATTATTATACTAATTTTTAGTATAAAGTTATTTTCTAGTAACATTTTTTGCTATTCTCATTTTACAAATTACTAAATTTTTTACTAATTTTGGTTGCTAATTTAATTAATTTAATTTTACAAAGAGAAATATACATCCAAAAGTTTTAATACAAAATATTCAAAACAAAATGTAAAAAATTTTTACATTCTAAAAATTCTTTATATGAAATGCTATACAATAAAAGAAAACACAAAGTCCGGCTTTTAAAAAATAATGTATGTAAAATAAAAATTCGTCATTGTGTGGAATTACTGTTCGTGTGTTAGTGTGTAATACTGTTTTGTTCTTCGTTTCCAGATTGCCAACTCTACGACACAAATAATGGATAGATTTCGAAATAAAAATCACTAGAAATGTAAGACTCCCAAAAATTAAAAAAGCTTAGTATTTACTAAAGAAGCAAGCAATTTTAGTCCAAAAACTTAATATTAAATTATATTGCTCTATAATTTCCACCAAAACAATATTGAAATATATTAATTTTTGTTTTGCAGTCGTGAATTTTATTTAATCAAAACCACAATTTTAATTTTTTTAAATAATTTTTGAAATGATGATTTTTAAAAGAATTTTTTTTTTTTTCGTTCAAAATCCAAAAACTTTTCTATTAGACAAAAATGAAAATAGTTGAAAATAGAAAAAATATTATTGATGTAAATGCTTGGCATTAAATCTTAAATTTTTTAAATTATTGATTTTGTTATCGTTTGGGACTATTTTATTTAATTTTTTTATAAAAACGACATAAATTTCTTTCCTTTTCTATAATTGTACAAAAAAATAAAGTTGTATGGTTTTTGTTTACTTTTTATTGAGCTTACAATAGTAAACATTGAAAATTTTGTTTAAAAACTGGCAAAGCAGAAAAAAAAATCGCAAAAACCCCTGATGAAAAGCAATGTTAATATTTTGTTATGGCTGAATTAAACACAGAGATATAACACTTCAGAAATAAAATAAAACGCTACAAGTTTTAAAAAATGCATGCCCTAAACTAGGAAGAAAAAAATGCGAAAAAGCTTGCGGCTAAACGCACTCTAGCGATTTTTTTTTTATAGCTCGATGAGAAAATCGCTAGATATAGCCAGAAATACAATATATTCTTCATACCATATATTCTTCCCTCTCTTACAAAATAGTTAAAACCTGTTTTCAACATTAGTTGTCGGGATCTATTTAACAAGGGATGTTGTGCAGGCGGAAACTAAGTGAATAATGAATTTATATATTGTTTTTTAATGAACATATTTTGTATTTCCCCTGCGTTCAACGCTTCACCTACGCCAACACTAACACTCAGTAAAAACCATGTTATTTTATAAATCACTACGTCAAAGCGTTGGTTCAATACTGAACTAATATGTTATCACTTCAATTGTCAAACCATTGCGTTATTATGGTTTCCTACATACAGGACAGTACTGAACTAAAAAAACAAAAAGTTGAGAAAACCAGGTTTTTTATGATCTGGTAACTGTGATTGTGAATTCAAATGTAAATACAGCTGATGAAAATTTAAAACTTCGGGTTCTGATGAGATCTTTAGCCAGATCGAAATACTAGTATCAACCTAGCTAATATGTTTGATTTGCTTTATTTTTGTAAATATACGGAGGTTGAAAGCTCGTTATAAATTGAAAATAACATAAAAATAATCTCGATGTATATAAAAACAAAAAACTAATATAACTGTAAAAAATATTACTTGAGCCAGAGTACAAACTAAAAATTTTTTATATAAATAGAACATTTTTGGTCTTCAAAGTTTAGTAACGTCATGATGCTTGTTAGGAAAAGACCTAACCACGTGCTTGATTACTAAGAAGACAAGAATGGAGCAAAATTGATTATTAATAGGTTTTTTGTTAAAGTTCTGCCTATTATGGAGGCTCTAACTTTTCTAAAACTTCGGGTTCTGATGAGATCTTTAGCCAGATCGAAATACTAGTATCAACCTAGCTAATATGTTTGATTTGCTTTATTTTTGTAAATATACGGAGGTTGAAAGCTCGTTATAAATTGAAAACAAATTCAAATTTGTGTTTATAGTTTTTTTTTTCATTTGTTTTATTTAAAATTAACATACAGTGGTGTGAAAAATAATAGAGCCACCCCAAACCTCAATTTCAATACTTAAAAATTTATACAGATAATAATTTTCTTTCAACTTTTTTATTGTTTTTTATTAGGTATTATTGTAATATAAAAAAAAAAAACATAAATTAAATATTTGAATTCATTGCTCTAAAAATTAAAACAACAAAAATTCGGTATATACAATTATTTTCTCTGTGAAAAAAATAGACCCTTATATCGCATACAGGATATAATGGATGCAAAATTTTATACAAATATTTTAAGAGAAGTTATTATGCCTTATGCTGAGTGTGAAATTCCGTTTGAATGGATATTCCAACAGGACAATTATCCAAAACATTCATCGAAGTTGGCAAAGGCATGGTTTAGGGACAACCATGTGAAGGTTTCGGGATGGCCTTCACAGTCACCAGACCTAAATCCCATCCCAATTTAATGCATGCATGCATGAAATTGATGATACGTTCGAAAACTACAAACAACTAAACCATTTTTGTTGTTGTTTTGTATTTATGTGACAAGACATTTGCCGCTATACGAAAAAGTGCGTGCATAGATTTTGCATTGCATATATTTCGTTATTTTATCTTCGTTCTTCTGAAGGAAAACACGAAGGCAATAATAAAGGTACAAACAGACTTCAGCATTTTAAATCTTATTTGAGTTAAGTTGTATTTTAATCTCTTTTCGGAGTCAACAAAATTAATCAATTTATGACTAATAAAACCATCAAATCCACTAACAGAATGCGATGAATTCTTCCTACCAAGGATTCGTTTTTAATGTATAAGTATTAAAAACAATTTTCTATTATAATATATACATTAAATTCATAAAGACAACCTATCGAAAAATTCATAGAAAAATTCACCATATTTAGTAAAATCTTTTGCTGATTTCAGCAGTTTTATTTTGCAAAAATTTTACTAATATTTAGTAATTTTTACTAATTCTTTCTTCTAAATTACTTTTACTTAAATTTGGTTGATTTTAGCAAATCGATTTCAATTAAGAGTTTACTAATATGATACTAAATATTAGTAATGTCCACTAATTCGTTAGCCTAATATTAGCAAATTTTCTGTTGTTTCTGTAATTTTTATCAGACAAACATCAGATAATGGTTGTAATCACACAAAAATCATCTGCAAACATATGTATATAGTTAATTTCCCAGTAAGACACAAGTTGCAAATGTCATTCAATTAAATTGAAAACAGCAAAGGGCACAAGCAGCTACCTTGAGGCAGCATATCACTTTTAGCATCATTGATTTGAACAAACTGCTTTCGATACTTAAGGTAATTTTCGAATATCTTTAGTTCTTTTTCCAAAACTTATGATTCCTTCTGTGTCATTATTTTGTGATCAGCCAGATCAAAGTCCTTTGTAAAGTCCAGAAACATACCTGCTTTTTGAATCCTATCTGATATCTAAAAATTAAGTTTTTATTCAAAATAAATCATTAAACACCGAACACCATTAAACACCAAACACCATTAAAATAAGAAATGGTGTATTGTATTTTATTTTAAACCATCGCCATCCAGTTATGAACAGTATTTTAAAAGTCTCTAAAATTTTAGCTCATGTTATTGCTACCCAGTGGGACAGTTCTCTAACATTTTAATGGCAACATTGTGTAGTTAAGTTGTGAGTTTAATATGAAAATTTGACAATTTTAATTCCGAATTTTGTAGTTAACAAGCAGTTGTAGCAACTAGGAAATTTGAAATTTGAATTTGTGGAAATTTTTTACTCGAAATTTTAAGGCATTAAACCGTAATTTAAGTGGTAAAAGTGCACAATTTTTATATTTTATAAGAAAGACAAAATCCCCACAAGCTAATAACGTCACTTTTTCACCAGAATGGTACTGAACATAAAATTTTTGTGAAAACTAGTGTTTCCAAAAAAACGACTTTTTGAGGAACTAGTTTATTAGCTTTAGAAATCAATAAACACGACAATATTTAGCGATTATTAAAAATTAAATAAATGATTTATTCAATAAATTATGATTGAGATATAAAAACACAATATTATTCTAAATTAGAATTCTAAAAATTATAATTTAGAATGGCAACCCTGTTAATCATTTAATTATAGACCCTTTTGTAAAGGCAAAATCAGGTGCCATCGTGGAGCCTTGGTTACTCGTCTGAGAAAAAAATTTTAATTTTTATTCACATACGAATAAATTCTTTAGTTCCTAATGTAGTCGGATTTTTAAATTTTTGATTTGCATTAAAATGGCACGATTAAAAAAATTAAATTAAAAAAACACCCAAAAAAATCGTTGTTTTTTATTTTTTAAAAAAATAGAAAACAATTGATTTTCGATATCTTGTTTTGAGAAAAAAACATTTAAAGTAAATATTGCTCATGTAAAATATAGGACAAGGCGTGTTCTAACAAGCTGTAACTTTCTTGTTTTTGCCATTTTTTCTGCAAAATTTTTCATAGCAAAGAGAAAAATGTTTAAACTATTAAAAGCTAGTAAGCCCCTTAAAGGAAAATGAAATTTTTGTTATTTTGTTTTTTGACAACCAAAATATGTTGAAATGATCTTTATTTTATTTCATCATGTTTTGTAGTCTATTGCATTTATGTATAAAACACACTATCCGTTAAATGCCCACCACGACTAATCTGGTAACACAGCATACGGGTATCGACATTACGCGTTTGATTTCGTTCTTCAGCTATTGAATTTTTACGTAGCCGCAGAGAAAGAAGAGACGTAGCCGCAGAGAAAGAAGAGAGATTTTTTATTTTGATTATATATTTTTCTTTTTTTTTGTAACCCGGGAAACTTATAAAAATATGTGCAGACTAGGGTTACAACGTTTTTTTTTGCAAAATGTTTACCAATCAGCACGTAATGGGCAATAATGTATTAATAATATAAATCGTTTTCAGGTCATTTTGAAACAAAAACTTCCCGCATAAAGTACATTTCCTTAAAATGCATTTTTTTCAAGTTTTTAACATTAAAGTTGTAGTTCACCAATAATACTGCATAACACATTGTAAAGAACTTTTAATTTATTGTGTTCGTTATTTTGCAAATTTTGATGTCTATATCGCGTTTGCGTTGTGGTGTAATGGTTAGCGCGTTGGACTGTTACACAGATGGTCCCGGGTTCGATTCCCGGTGACGACAACATCAATTTAGAAAAATAATATGTATGAGTTTTCTTTCACTTATATGTATCGCTGCGCCCACCTTCGGTGTTCCCATAGCACTTAACTCCACCGAAGTAAAATAATGAATCAGGGCTATGAAACAAAAAGCTTCAATAAATTCGCCAACTCTACATTAGGTAGCGAGCAACAACTGTTCTAAGACTTATCTACTCGCGCAATTACAGTGTTGCCATGTTTGAAGCCCTTCATCTTTCACCACCTTTCATCTCTCCACTATCCCCTTTCCAAAGAAAGCAACACATTAAGTAAGAATTTCCTGAGTGTTGCTTCTCTTTAAAAAAAGAAAAAAAGAAAAAACTCTTTAAGCTGTTTTTATCAATATCCGCGAACCACGTCAAATTTATTAAATTACGTTAAAATTTTAGCTAAATATTAAGAGGAACATTTTTTTGAAAACCGCGAAAAATAAAATTGCGTTACTTTTTATTTTTATGAAATAATATGGCTAGGGTAGCTAAAATTTGATAATTGCAAAAAAGTCAAAAGTTATAATAACCCTAGTGCACACATAATCTTTCGACTTCTAATAACCCGAATAAAAAATATTTATATGATGTTTTATATAATCATACGAAATTTAATATGAGTTTGCAATTATATAAGTTTGCATTAGTTCAGTTTAAATTTGATAATATCAGATTAAATTACATCTAAATAATGGCGCGATACAATTTAATCCTATTTTATATAACAGTATAAATTTATTTCTGATACTAATACTAATATATACAAAATAAGTTATAGTTGTATCCGGTTTTTGATTTTAAAACTTCATTAAAATCCGAAACATTTGCAGAAATAATTACAGTCAAATACGGGTTTTGCTTCAACGTTTTTAATCCTCTTAGACTTGCAAACAATTTACAACTTTATAATTTGTAGCAAAAAATTCTTTTGAAATTGTCTAAAAAATAAGCGCTTTGCGAAAAAAAACTTCGAGAAAATGAAGATATAATGAAAATGAAGAAGCTTTGTACATAATATATATATGTTTGACAAATTTTCTAGTGTGACTCTGCATGGGGTAATATACAATTTATCTAAAATTAAATTGTGTTTTTTTTTTTAAATTATAATATAATATCTAAATATATATTATTTTGTATTTTGCAATGTCTAGGTATATATAACTTCATTATTAATTGGATTAGCTTTAGCGTATTCTAAATGCAATATACAATTGACACAACTTTATATGATATCATAATAAAATTTTTCGGCTAAATTAATTTTATATATGAATTTATACAATTATGTCCGGTTAAATACACAGGCATACAAAAACGTATAAGTGTATATAAAATAATGTAATTTTTTTTCATGAACTCAAAAGTTCCAGATTTTGAAAATTAAAAGGCAAATATCCTATATAAATTGCCTGACACTTACAAGGACGCTTTTCCCTTTAAACTTAATAAAATTCGGATAGGTGATAAAGGAGCAACAACATGTGATAAACTTATTTTTCAGCGGCCCAATCCCATGTTCTGGGATATAATAATATACTCGAGGAAATACACATGTTTAAAGTAATTTTTCGTGGACCCAGGCAGTCACTTATTTATATTATTTTATATATATATTGGTGAACAATTTATTCAAAATTTTCTCTCCTTTCATTTTTTAAGATGGGCTCCAACCCATCGGAGCTAAACTCCATGTCTTGTATTAACAAAATCGTAAATTTCCCAAGGAAGCGTTTAAGCTCACTAGTGTAATTGTAGTCTGAAAGAAAAAATGATAAAATTCTTATTTTAACTAAATTATGTTTTTCCAATTCACTTTGATTTATTTTTTGAACGATTTCAGATGCTTTTCAAGCATTCTTGTGTGCTTACCCTTCATTTTTAACTTTTTCGTGAATAATTACAATTTTCTTTAATCAATTTTTTAAATAAAAACCCTTTAAAATTTCTAGAAAAAAAACCAACATCGTTATAATACAAATACTAGTTTAGCTGCTTAATTTTAAAATGCCGTATTTCAAGGAGCGCCCATCGAAATTTGTTTACATTTAGTTAAAAAAAAAAAAAATCGAGAGAGTTTAAGTCAAATTGAACCACGTTAACACATTATGCATATCGATCAAAGTTTGAGGCTTAAATTTATTTCGAAAAATTAAAAAAAAATTATCTCTGTGTGCTGAACACGAGTCGCTTTAATGGATTTTGAGATACTGTATTACAGTATATATTATAATATATAACGTAAAAAAAAAATACTGAAAACTATGTTACCAGATGCGTACGTGGCAAACCAAATTAAAATAAAAAGATTACACTGTAAGTAAAGTATCAACTTTTGAAATGACACACTACGGCACACTTAAATTTAAGTTTGGTTCGTAATGAAACAATTCTTGTCAAAAAAATTCAATTAAACTTTTGTTTGATTTCAAACTCACTTTCAATTAAATGTTTAATAATATGCATTAACTGTTTAATTGAAAATTAATTTGGTATGATGAAAATTTCCAGTTTTTATATAGAAACAAATTCAAAATTCTTAAAAAATTGTCAAAATTAAAAAAATCGATTAAAGTAAAAATTCGCGTTCTTTTTTAATTGTGCCGATTTTTTTTTTTGAATTTTAGCAATTTTAAAATTAAAAAAATTATTTTAAATTTCTGTAATTTTGAGGATTGTTTTTTTTAAATTTTTGTTTTTCAAATTTGGCGGTTTCTTCAAATGTTTTCGTTTTTTTTGAATTTTGAGGTTTTTTTTTAAATTTTGGTGATTTTTTTTTTGTACCCCAATTTGTGGCGATTTTATTTTTTAAATTTTAATTATTGTTTTAATTGTATCTACTAAAAATTAAAAAAAAAAAAAAAATATTCAATTAAATTTTTAATTAAATTTTTAATAGATATGAATAAAACTATAATTGAAAACAGTATCAATTAAATAGTTACAAATTATTTCTACAATTTTCTCAATAGGACCGAATTCAATTAAACCTTTAACTGAATCAACGAATATTTTAATTGAAACTCAATTTTAGCTTTTTCTGTGTAGACATATTTAATTTTTAGTTTGCATTGTCTCAAACAATTTTTTGATTATATTTTAAGGCAGACATCGAAATCTCTTATGAAATAACTTTTTGTCGAAAACCAACTCTAGCAATGATAGCCGCCCATTTGCAGGCGCTGTTTTCTAATGAAATTTGAAGATTCGAAGGTCATGGTTGGTGCTTTTTGGGATACGCGTGGCATAATTTTTATTGATTACACATCTCGACAAGCTTCCCTGGTTTGAATGCCGATAAGTGATTTATATATTCTTTGATGCGCTAGTTCCAAATCCGGAATCCAAATTTTGCCATCACGTTACAATTTTGAGAAAACCGTGGGTAAAGTTGAAAAAAATGGCTATTTTAAATCTTTTTGAAGCCTCTTATAATACGATTGATGCTGTTTGATGACTGTTTGTTAAAATAGCCTAAAGATACATTTATCAAATGCCTTTTACAAAAATATGGATATACATTTTTATATTAAATTGTGAAAAAGAATTATAATTTTGTACAATTTTAAAGATATATTTTATTTTAAATGCAATTTAAACAAAGTTCGTTTAATAATTTTAACGTTTTTCGCCGACTGGAAATAAAGGAAAGTTCAAAGCTTATATCGTGGCCATAAAATAAATTAAAGCTGGTCGGATGTTATATTTGGTAATTTTTTGGAGTATTTTTCAAATGCAATTGTTACCTATACAAATAAAAAAGTTTGAAACATATGTTAAATCATTATAGAGCATAAAGTTCAATATATCTACCCATCGTAATAAAAGTTTTTAAGCTATTCGGATGTGTTAACTAAATGGTTAAAAATTAAATTTTTCGCGGTTTTCTCAAAATTGTGGCGTAGTGGAAATATTTGAAAAACATATTTGGAATCAGCGAGACAGATTTAGCTCGGTCGGATTATTTTCTATTTCCACACTTTATAAAATGGCTCGGTGGTAAAAGATTTGCCAACAATGAAGGGGTGGAGTCTGCGGTTGATGGCTATTTTAAGGAGCTAGACAGTTCTTACTATAAACGGGGTATCGAAGCAATTGAATATCACTGGGAAAAGTGTATAGAGCTAAAAGGAGATTATGTTGAGAAATTAAGAAAATTTTCCCCAAATTTTTTTTGTTGTTAGGTCGGCTAATTTTGGGATCGCTCTCTTTTAATTTTTATTGTGTTTTTACATTGTTTTTTTCTAAAATTGTGAAAACTTATAAAAAATATTTTTTTATATATTAATACCTGAATAAAAGGGTGTTTTTTATACAGGTATATAACTTAAGGTTGTCAACACTTTCTTAACTGGCGGCAATTTTATCAGCTGTCAAGTGATTTATGTTTAGTTTAGTTTGGTTTGGCATTTCAACATAAATACACTGACACCTGAACAACGCTTCCAAATGATGCAAATTTATTTTGAAAATCATGGTTATGTTCGAAATACGAATTTTGTTTCGCGATGAAGCTCACTTTTGGTTAAATGGATACGTCTATAAACAAAACTGCCGTATTTGTAGTGATGATAATCCTCAAGTGTGTGTTGAGACCCCTTAACATCCATAAAAACTGACTGTTTGGTGTGCTTTATTGGCTGGTGGAATCATTGGTCCGTACTTCTTTAAAAACGATGCTGGTCAAAACGTTACAGTCAATGGTGACCGCTATAGAGCCATGATTGCTGACTTTTTTGTTCATCAATTGAACAACCATGATGTGCAGGAGCTGTGGTTTCAACAAGACGGAGAAACATGTCACACAGCTCGTGCCACAATTGATTTATTGATGGAAACGTTTCGGACCAGTGAATTGACCTCCAAGATCGTGCCATTTACCGCCGCTGGACTATTTTCTGTGTGGATATGTGAAGTTGCTAGTATACGCCGATAAGCCCGAAACGCCGGGTTATTGCCAATATACGGCCACAAATGTTGGAAGAAGTTATCGGAAATTGGACCTCCGAATTATATCCAAAACCTTTGGATATATTGTAGAATACACTATCCAGTGTGGGTAAACCCGTTTTGACACTAATGTGATAAAAATACGATGTTTACACTATATACAAAATTACATGAATCCGGTTATTACACTTGCCCTATAGTTATAAAATTGTTACTACAAATAAAATTTGTGTAAAATTTGTTCTTTGGAAAATCTTCAGCCAAACAAAGGTGCAATAAAGAAAGTGTTTTCTTAAGCTTCAAAGTTAAAATTGGTTTATCAAAATAATTTTTAATAAACCAACATGTGATTTTAAATTTTCAGCTTTCAATTAAAAAAAATATTCAAAATACCGATTGCAAAAAAATAGCAAAAACTCTATTTTAAAAGAAAAAGCTAAAATAAGCCAAATTTTTAACAAAACAAGCTCTAGCTTATTTCTGGTTGCCTTACTTTTAAAATATAAACAAAACATGTTTTGAACATGGTTTCCCATCAATTTTTTTCACCAAAACACATGTTTTGCTCAAAACACGTTAGTGGAAACACAGTATTATTTAAGAATATAATGGGACTTTTTCATCTCAATAAATCTATTACTATTAGAAGTATTCTCAGTTTTAGGAGCAAACGTCAAAGATCACAATTGTGAGCTTGGGTCTCAAAGGTATAACGATTTTATTAAAATTTATATATTCGCTATTTGCTTTGTATTTTAATACTATGTTTCCACTTACGTGTTTTGAGCAAAACATGTGTTTTGGTGAAAAAAATGTATGGGAAAACATGTACAAAACATGTTTTGTTTCAAAACACGTCCATAACAGTTTCAGTTTAAACGTAGCATAAGAAAATAATGAGACCTAATTAAAACTTTATTTTTTGTTGTTTTTGTTCTTAATAAAATAAAAAAAAAATTAAATTGATAATTTTTAAACCTTTTAGTACATATTTGTTCATGCATATTGGCATCGTTGGTGATTTTAGTAAAATGTTGTATAAAGCTGCTTAAGCTACGCAAATTCGTTTATCACACACAGAGAAAATTTTAGTGAACTAAAAATTATCAGTAAGCTAATGAGTCATTTGACATTCTAAATTTTAGTACATCGATTTAAACCATGGGTTTACTAAAATTTGACTAACTTTTAGTAAACTCCTACTACTTTCACTTGACTTATAATTACAGACTCGTTTTGCTAAAAATACTACAACTTTCACTTTACTAAAAACTACAGACAGTTTGCAAAAATTAGCTAAACGGTCTGCTGACCTAAACAGAAATTAAATTTATGTTGCGGCAACAGTTCTACGGTTGGCACCGATACAATTAAAATACCGTTACCAATATCAAAACCGAATCGGTAGGTGTATTAATACCGTTAACCGTTAATATATCACAAATAGCCCAATAATTACTAACTTTTTAATTTTGTTTATTTTGTTGACAAATTTCTAGCAGTTTTTCCTAAGATTTTTTTTGTTTAAGTTAGCAACAGTGTTGTCAACCTGCTTTGCCTGCCTGCGTGCCTGACTGCCAGTAGTATTAAGCCTTTTGTAAATTAGTTTTAGTTTGTATACATTCTATTTGTGTTAACCGCATTCTATCACAACACGTACTTTGTGTGCGGAGATGACGATGAAAACGACAACAACAGCAGCAGCAGCCGCAGCGAAAACAACAGCATATGCCACGACTGAAACGATATACTACATCGCAATGTATAAATTTTCCTTTTTTAGATAACATCCGTGGTGTTTGCGATTTCTATTCTGGTCAACCTAGTGTATAACCCAGCAAAACCTTATATTAACTGGTACTGAGTTTGGTAATAAGAAAAAAGAGTAGGTAAGCTATTACTTTTTTCTCACAAACCATAAGGACACTCACTCATTACTAGGGCAAGGAATTTCATGCAACTAAAAAATGAAAATAGGCGCTTTAAATATGCAGTAAAGAATCAATAATATGCGCTCCATAATATGACTTAAAACCCAATATAATTTACTATTTTGAGGTTTTGCGGGTTTTTTTTTTCTAATTTTAGCATTAGTAAAACATTATATATCCCAATTTTCAGTTTTTATACTTGTTTTTAGTCCTTATCTAATTTTTACTAATTTTTTTAAAACCGAATTTCTAAAAGTACACAGAGAGTATTATCTGCATAATATTAACCCTCTAACTGGCAAACGAGGTGTTGCAATAAAATTCTTAACATGTGCTAGTCTTAAAAAATAAACAATAAGTTCTTATACAGACATTTTTATCGTTGCCCTACTTAAGGCGACATGAGCCAAACTAGGTTCAGGGTGCATCTCAAATTGGGAGAAAAAGCATCTAAACTTCAATATATATTACTCAAACTTTAACGCTTTGCTATTCATGCTAAATGTATTCTTTCTGACAAGTTTCATAAAAAGCCACCTTTTTATAAGTTTATAAGTTCAGACTATGTGCTTTAGAGATATTCTGAGAAAACTTAACTTAAAGATAATTATATTTCATTAGCAAGAATTTTTAGTTAATTTAAATTTGTTTTTTATATTTTTGGAAACTATGTTTTTTTTTCAAAATAACACGGCATGACATCAACAAATTAAAAAGGTTCTGACCACCAATTCTATATATTTCGGGCATGCTGATTCCAATGGCATACTTACTTTACTTTTCGATGTATGGTACAGAAAACTTTGTCAATATATTGTATAATGGAGAATTTGAAAAAATAAAATTTTTTAAAGAAGCTTATGAATAGTTATTAATTTATAGAATTATGCAAAACTCAATTTTTCTAAAAATTGCCTAAAAATTTCGTGTAACTCGTATTAGTTTTGTAGAATATTTGTTTGTCGTCCTTCATATGCGTGTATTTCATTATTTCTCTGTAAAAGTTTATTATACGTATTATGTATTGCTCATACGCCTAGGTACCTTACATACATGTAACCCGAGTAAAAATAATATTATATAATCTTGTATAATGTGATCCAGTTTTGTTCAATTTAATATACTTAAGTATGACATCATGTATAGTAAGATCCAATTTTACTTGCCATTGTAGTTTTTGTATTATACCATACATTATTAGATATGTAATATATACATGGATTGGCAGAATGAAATTAATATATGAAGTTAAAAGATGTAAAAAAAAATATAAAAATTTTAAATTGTGGAAAAGTGACGTTTTTGTTTTGAAATCCATAACGTTATACTTGAAATTTTAAATGTCGAATATTTTAATTGAAAATATCTATTAAAATTATCATAAATGAACATCACAATTTTTAAATTTCAAACTTCAAAAATTTTAGTTTTAACATAAAAATGTTTGAGTTTTAAGCATATAAAATTTAAATTTAACTGTACGTTAAATTTACATTGGGATCTTAGTAATCGGACGATAATATCTAGCCTCCTGTATTCAATTTAACAAATTTATTTTCACTGGATTGAATCGTATCAAATTATATCAAACTTATTGTGATATACTCCATTTATACACTCATAATAATCTATAGGTAAAATACACGAAAATCGTTGTTCATTTTACGAAAGTTTTGGTTATTTTGACATTACGAAAAAATTTGTAGAATATACAAATCACATTTCGTAAAGTTTTGTAAAAACCTTTTTTAAATAAAAATGTGGTGCATACCTTACGGGTTTATTTTAAAATTAAAAAAAAAAAATGTAATGGTGCCACACCAGAATCGAACTCACGATTTCAGTGACGTCCTGCTGTGTTGAAGTATACCCCTCTACCATTTGCACCAAAGTATGTGATGCAATACAACAAAATAAAAAGGACCTTAAGTCGAAAATATTATGAAACTTTTATGAAAACTAGAAAAATATGCTACAAATATTTAATAAAAAGGTAAAATGGCAATTAAATATTTTTATTATGTTTATTGAACTAAATAAAATAATATAATTATTTTCGTTTATTGAACCTTATTTCTTATTTTTGAATTTTTTAATTATTTGAGCTAAGGTTTGTTTTTTTATATAACAGTTTTTTATTTTCGATATTTCGCTACTCCTTTGTGTAGCACAAAGGAGTAGCGAAATATCGAAAATAAAAAACTGTTATATAAAAAAACAAACCTTAGCTCAAATAATTAAAAAATTCTAAAATAATATAATTTTTTTTATAAATATATCAAATAATATATTAAAAAACAAAATAAAAAAATAATAAAATAATAATAATAAAAAACTTAAATAACAATTTCAAACTAATTGCATTTTAATATTAAATATTTTATCTTTTTAAATGTTTGTTTTATTGAATTTCATACTAAACCCGGCAAATAAAGTGGAAGTAGTGTTTTCGGGTCCTCTTTAGCTTGTTTTAGGATCCTCTTTATTAAACAAATTACAAAATATCCATTTATATCAAAACACAAAAATAGTAATAATGAAATAAAAAAATAAAACAGAAATTTAAAAAACATTAATAAACAAAAAAAATATAAAAACTAAAAACTAAAAAAAAAAAAAAAAAAGTCCTGGCCAGGAGTTGAACTCGCAACCTTCTGATTGCAAATTCGACCTCTAACCACATCAACATCCATATGTAATATTTGTACCATTACAAATTTTTGTACAATGTACTAAAAAAATATTACGAAATCATGTTTGTATTTTTGTATTTTTTACGAAATTTGTAAATTTATATAATTTGTTTTATACAAAAGTTTTGTAATATAAACAAAATGTTTGTACATTGTACGAAAAAAAATTTAGGAAAAATATATTTGTATTTTTAAGCATGGATTATTATGAGTGTATACAATACGATGGACTTCGATGGTAAATGAAAATGCAACCTTACGCGATGAAACTTTCCAGACCGCTAAAAAAACATTCAACCATATTTCATAAATAAAAAATAATAAAATCTTTTAAAACGATTTTTTTTGAAAGATTTTATTTTTTCATATTACCCATTATTGATATAGTAAAATTTCTAGCATTTGCCCAATTCATGTAAATATTAAATAATATTCTAAAAATGAAAGCAAAATTTGTTAATATTTAACCACAAATACTTTGGAAATATTTAACCACGAATACTTTGGAACATTTTTGGAAAATTTTAAAAAGTTGTTCCATTTCTTAGTCTCTAATAGGAGAGCAAATGCTGTTAAAGTAACGTATAATCAGTATTAGCTGATTTTTTTCAAAAGGTATTTACATATCCTAATAAAAATTAAACTCTGGCACAGTGGGACAAATTGGCATTTTTTGAACAAATTTGTCTACATAATCAATTCTGCTGTCACTTTTCATACAACATCTTTAAAAATTTATCAATCGTGTTGCTCTTTTATCTAAATGAATGTGGATATTCTGCTTCATCGAAATGCATCTTTACAATATTCAAGAAATACAATTTAAGTGCTGTTCAAAAGCAATAAAAATTTCATTGAAGTAATGCCTTATAAAATTATATGAAAAATTCAATTTATTAAAAGATTCAATCACTAACTGAAGGAGTTTCATTCAAATACTAATTTCATAAAAAATTTTAAGCTTTTCATTAATATTTGTAGTTATATTATGAAGAAAATTTATAGGGCCACAAAGAAAACTTTTAACACTAACCAATTTTATAAATGTGATCCGATTTTAAATATTGCACAAAATTAACAAAAAAACATGTTTACCTATTGTATCAATAGGTCTAAAAGTTATTTTGCGCAACTTTGAGAAAAATCGGATAGCTTTAACCCATGGCGCCCGCTTCCAAAGTTCTCGATTTTTGAAAGTTTTTCTTAAAATGCTTTAATAAAAATATGTCTTGCGACACATCATTTTATACTGAGTTGCTTTCACGCAGAGAAAAAGTATGGTTGCAATATGATTGCTGCCAGAAAACTATGTTTCCTACGGCCATAAGTGGTTGTTTCAATAAAATTATTGTTGTATCAATCATATTCAACTAATAGTATGGCTGCTTTCATCATGTTCTAGAAAAAATTTCTATTTTTTCAGTAATCATATTATTGTATTGTCTACAATCATAATATAGCATTTGCTATCATATTCCTCTACCTAACTAAAGCCATATTATAGTTGCGCCAACTATAATCAATTGCGATAATCATAATATGATTATGAATTATGACGAAATTGTTGTCCATGATCATAATATGATAACTAGGACTATAATATGGTTATACCGCAACTGTTATGATTGTTGCAAACATGGTTTAATCATTATAAATGTATTGTGAAATTGAATTCTTAACAATTTTTTTGTCCGTGCTTTATGCTGTAATCACTGCTGACATAATATTTCACAAAGCTTATTCTTCAGCGCAAAGACAATTTGATTACATAAATTATTTTAAACCTAAGTTTATTTAAATGTGTGAATTATTAAGTTAATATACTATTAAAAAACATGTATATCTTTTTAATCCATATTCAACAGAATGTTGGGATAATATAGTAGGGCTGATACTATAACAATTCATAAAAATTTTCAGAACCATAATATGATAATATTGGGATATATTTGAAACCATAATATGGTAAAATAATTATCATATTATGATACAGATACATGGTTATAGCAATCATAAATAATAAATAAAAAAAATGTATGATGCTCTTCGAACATGGTCCCCTCAGACATGTTTTTTATTTGCGTGTAAACACGAATATTATCAAATTTTTGAAATCGTACTAACGGTTCTCAAGATTTTGCAGTTTGATTTTCGCTAAAAATGGCGTCTTTTTCCTATCTTTTAGAATTTTTTGTTTATGCACTCAAATACTACACACATACTCGTATGCTTTCATTTGATCATAATTATGTCTGAAACTATAAATTATGTATCACAAAATATATTTTTTAAAATCCATTTTAATTTTTTTTTAAATATTCCAGAGGCTTTGTGCGCAGGTCGTTAAGGGTTAAGTAATCCAATTGTTTATAAATTTCGCACCACAAGAATATTGGACCTAGTGATATGACAATCAAAACCTTCAAAAATCATGTGTATAAAATTGAAAAGCATAACAATTTTACAATGTAAATTTTCTGTTCTGTTCCGGAGATATTTGTTAGTACGGTTACAAGTTATCCTTCAATCAACATTGAAATAATTATGCTCAAATGAAAAGTAGTTTCTCTACTTTGCTAGTGCAAATCCCCCTCTAGCGCTGATTCCCACAAGATTTGTTTCATCTTCTCTCACATTTATTAGCAATTAGTGTTTTCTATTTGTAATAGTATCATTTAATTATGATCTCAAACCTAACAATTCAAAATGAAATGCAATTTACGAGAATTTTTAAAAAAGAAATGTAGAATAGAGAAAAAAACTCCACTTTTTAGTAGTAAGCAAGTCACAATATCTCGAAAACCGATTTAAAATTTTTTTAAATATTCGTGCTTAACATTCCAAAGTTAATTAAAAATAATGTGTCATAAGAAATGTTTTATTTAATCATTTTAAGAAAAATTTTCAAAAATCTAAAACTTTGTTCTCGGGTACGAATCCGACATTCTCCCATACAAAATTATGTAGTTTTTAAAAGCTTTCCATTGATGATATATAAAAATATTCAAAATACGCAAAAATGTGTTTTTTGATAAATTTTCTTACAAAATAAAAAGTACCAAAAAATTTGTGTTCCAAATATATAGTTGGAACATATGTATCAATCAATCTTCATATGTTTTATATGACATTAAAATCATATTCGTTTTATATTATTTCGTAAGCTTCAGACAGACTCCCATATAAAAAGTGTCAAATAAATGGGTTATATCATCGCAGCAAAAATACACCTTACCAAATAATGAGTCTAGTAATCTAAACTGGAAGGTTTGGACGTATTACCCTTTATATTATAATTCAAACCTTTTTTATATGAATGTCCCAAAAGCAATGAGTTATGCATTACTGACTGCCGTGAATATGAATTATAATGGGTTCCCTATATGCATACAAGGGTATGAATAATAAACCAATACCAGAAGGAAAAAAATAATGGGTCTAAAAAAAGATTTTGAAAAACAATTACGTATTTAAAAAAAAAATATTAATATTTTTTATAAAACATGGTGGAGCCGGGAATCGACTTGGGTCGTCAGGTTAACTGGTGACTACTCAATACCCTAAGCCACCGAGGCATATAACATTTTAAAACATAAATTAATTTTTCTTCTATGTAAATTCGTTCAACATATACCAAAACTAAAACCCTAACAAAAACACGAATTTTAATAAGCCCAAAAATAGATTTCCAAAAAAGTGTGTATCATTATATTTTGCCTGGGATGAATAACCTATTATTGTTCACCAATTATTTTTTGTATGAGAGTAATTTATTATAAGTTCCTTATTTGTAATCCATTATTTTTTTTTATTTAAAGTAATGTAGAAGGTAATGAGGACTCATTACAAAGTAATTCATAAAATAATAAGTAGTCATTACCATGTTTTTGCTGGGATGTTGTATGTACCTTTTCATTCATATGCAACACAATCCACAAATAATCAAAACTTACGGTGAAACCCGCAAAAATGTATTATTTGATGAATTTTCTTACAAAAAAATGTGTTCCAAATATAGGCAATATACGTATTATTTGTTATTTTGAAAATCGGTTGCCAATGTTTAGTCTTAATTGAGCGACCGATTTGTCTTTTTAATAATGAAGTCACTAACTCAGCGGCATTTTTAAATTTTTACCATTTTTTATGTTTTTTGTGTTTTTTTTTTTTTAATTTTTTAATTTACTCTCTTACCATTTTAATGCAAATCAAATAATTTTAAAAACCGTGTACGTTAGGGACTAAAGAATTTATTTGTGCTTAAGTTCCAATGCTCCACGATGGTACCCGAGTGTGCCTTTAAAAAAGGTTCAATAATGAAATGTCCACCAGGCTAGCCATGGTTGTCCGAATTTCATACTTATAAATTCATACTTTTTTATAATTGTTTAAATGTTGTGGTTTATATTGATTTCTAAAGAGAGGCATACATATTAAGCATATTTTAACATATTTATTGTTTAAAGGGGAAGCTAAAAACTTTCACAGACTTGTTCACAATGTCGTTAAAAAGTTGAAAGTTTTAATCATAAAACCAAAAATGTCTAGCAATTGTAGCTACATCTAGTGCTTCGTAATCTCTCAACTCCGCTTTAATTATTTACAGGGCAACCAAAGATCACGAAAAATCGAAATTATCATTGTAGAAGACCAACATTTTGTATACGCATGTATTGTAGCCAAAATAATAATAATATTCAATAAAACCGATTTATTTTGAGAGTTTTGAGTTAAGTTTTGAATATTTATGGATTGTATCACATATGAATGAAAAGTTAATAAAAAAAAACTACAAAACATGATTTAAAAATAAATTTAATGCTTCACATAAAAAAATTAAAATTATGAGGAAAACCGATTTATTTGACACTTTTTGCCTGAATTGTTCGAAATAACAAACAAAACGTATATGGGCTATTTCAAATTTTTTAAGCACCTGCTGAAACCGACATACTATGGCTCTTATTTCGTTAAGTTTTATGAATTGAAAAAAACGTTGTACAGGGTTTGGATGACTATACTTGAGGGATATGACGTGCAAAGTTTTACATTGAAAAGTCTTCACCTTAAGAATTGGTGGTCATCTAAAATTCGAAAAATTAAAAAAAACGGCTTGAAACTTGCAAGAGAATTTTCATTCATTCCGTTTTCTCTGTAATAGTTTTTAGCTTTCAGATCCAAACCAATACAAAATATAGTCACTAGACTTGGAGGATATATTCACAAAAAAAAAATTTTTGATATCGCTTCTGGGTGAAAAGTTGCGTGGTGGTTTACAAGTGAAACCAAAATTTTCCGAATTTTGAACTTTTTGAAGATTTTAAATAGGGTTTTTGCGCCGTTTAATAGAAATGAATTTTAAGCGCAGAATTATAAAAACGGCGTAATTTTATAAAGTTAGAGGTATATCAAGTTGGTGTCAGCGCACCAATAACGTATCACGGGCATCACAAACTTAAAAGAAATTAGCGTAATTTTTTTGAAAATGTATCTTTTTTGCGTCTGACAATCTGAATTGTCTTTTTAGTTGGCTAGTGTATTGCGTGATGTGAGTAACTTCGTAAAGTGCACCTCCGAGGCGAAAACGCACTTTAAAATTTTTAAACGCAAAAATTTTATGAACTTTTGAAAATTTTTGCAAAAAAACAATTTTTTTTTAAGCTTTTTTTATCAAACCATGGCATGGGAACATTTTTAGGTATCTAAATAGATTCTTTGCGACGGACTAAACTGATAAAGTGCAAAAAAATTAATTTTTTTCAATCCTGGTGCGTGCAGCGGCAGTTTTTTCCAAACACATTTCGCTTTGTGACAACTAAAGCGCTGTATCAATTCCGCTCAAACGTACATCGAATTTAAGACTTTACTGAGCTTGATACTAAAATCGAAAACGCACCAAAAAATTTTAAGGATTTAAAATTTTATGGAGGAAACAAAATGTTTCTAACCTCAAAAAGCATCCTTGTATGTAATATTTGATTTTGAAAATTTAAAAGTATTATTTTTGAATTCGGGTTAATAAGTAACCCAGAATCCCAACAAGTATTTTATAATCGGTCCAATATTAATATTTGCAAAAAAAAACGCGTTTTTTTTTGAACACCTAGAAAGTGAGACTATATTTTTAAACAATATTCACGAGGGCTACTTTAACAAATTTCAACAAAACAAATAAAACATACTACCGCGAAAACCGCCAAATTACCGCCGATGCAATGACATCTTAAAGAACTTGCTTTATTATAAAAACTCTATGATCATAGTAGCCTTTGCTGAATGCTTCTAAGAATAAATATTTGAGTTTCAATTCAGTTTATTTTATTTATGTGCGTGAACAGTTGTGAATAAAAATTAGTAAAATGGTTTCAGATTATACATTAAAAAGACGTGAAATTCTAAGAAGCGAAACAAATTAACCGATAAAAGACGCAAATATCGCCAATGCGAAAAAATAAAAAGCAAAACAAAAAACAAACAAATCGCAAATTGGTGTAAGAAAGTCAGTTAGGTATTCGGTTTTAAATAACAATAATAATAAAAACAATGCCATCAAAACAAAAAATTGCGGATTAAAAAAAATTGAAAACGGCTTAGAATTTATCACTGGAACCCACGATTTAACTAACGAAACGTTAGTTACAGCTTCCAATTTGCAGAACAAATTTAAAAATTTTCAAAGGTAACAAATCAAAATAGCAAAAAATCATGAGTGGTAAAGTTTAAATGGTTATATCTCTTAAACCATTAGCGATAGGCAAATAGTTTTTTCCCAAAATATTACAAATTATGTCTTATACTAGCCGTAATTTTGTAAAATGTTTAACAATATTAAATAAATTTTTATATGCATACACGATCAAAATAAAATTTGTTTTATTTTTTTTTTCAGTGTATTTTAAAAAGTATTGAAGCTTTTACAAATATTTCAGTGTGCTAAAAAAGCCCTTAAGGGCTATTATCCACACGCGTTATCCTTTTTCAATTTTAACAAAAACTGTAATTTTAATATTTTTTTTTAATTTTTAACTTGAAACCACCGTAAAATTTGCGCCGTTTAATAAAAATGATTAACGCGAACGGATTTCACATGCTCAAATATCGGCAAATCGACATTGATGTCAGACAAAAAAAAAAAAACTTAAAAAAAAATGTCTAGGTGCCGTAAATTTTTGAAGTTGCCCATATGAGTTGAATGTAGTCTAAAAAAAAATGAAGATATTGCCTATATTTGAAACACAAATTTTTTTGGTACATTCTTTTTGTATGAAAATTGATAGAAACACACATTTTTTGCGTTTTTACTATTTATGCACTGTGTAGCACATCAATGGAAAGCTTATAAAAAAAAACACATAATTTGATGTAGAAATAAATATAATGCTTTATATAAAAAAGTTAAGTTTTATGGCACTTTGGCTTAAATTTACAGAACAAAAAAATGTATATAGTGTTAAAAAACTTGTAAAAATATAAAGTCTGATATACACATTGCCTATATTTTGTTCACAGAGCTATCAGAAAACCACTAAAATTGGTCTTTCGGGGAAAAACGCCAAAAAGACGAATTAGCCAGAACATCAAAAATAGAAAAAATACGTGTTCACTTACTCTTAATAAATTTGGTAAATTGGGTATTTTTTGACAGCACGTTTTAGCCCCTAAACCATTGATATGGAACTTAAGAAAAAAACGGTCGATCTTAGTTTTTTTTTTCTTTGTTATATATTCGAATTTCATTTAAATCGGAGAATATCAGTTGGGATACTTTCCTGGTTATTGCAAGAATGAGTCAAAATAATTGAGAAAATACTGTGCAAAATGCTAAATCCATGTAAAAAGAGACATTATGTGTCAACAAAAAAGTCAGAAAAATCCCGAATAATTTCTTTATATTTTCCAAAGAGGAATACTTAAAAATAATTAAATCACAAGTTATTGTTTTAAAAAAAGAGTGTCGAATTTGGCTCACCCTGTATATATTGTATGATTAGAACTAATAGATTTTGGAGCAAAAAATACTCGTGTTCAAACGTTGTATAACAAAATGGATGATATTTAAACTACATGTTCATTCATGCGGCGTTTTGTAATTAAATATGAGCCATTTTTTTAATGGCCAATATTTTTAATGAATTACTAATAAATTGATTTAACCAGAAAAAAATAAAATTAATAGAATATATTCATTAGTACACTCAAAAAAAGTAAGCAATAGTAGTAACATTGAGGTTTGCTGTTATTATTAATAAATATGAAAAGCAGTAGGTAGTCGAATATACCGCTCAGACTATTGTGTAGTTTATGAATTTGCTCAAAATATTTTGTATACGCTACTATGTATGATTATATATTGGGTTGTATTTACACTCATAGAAATAAACCTGTAAAGTAGCAGAAAAAGCTACTAAAATGGTACCGTGAAATATCTCCCAAATGAAATAAGTTCCAAGAAAAATTAAATAACTCCCAACTTAAAAAAGTGAAACCTCCCAAAGATAAAATGAAATAAGTTCCAATATTTGAGAGTTATTTCATAACTAAATAATAAGTCCCAACAAAAACGAAACACCTCCCAATGAAAGTCCTAATAAGAACGAAATAATTCCAAATTTAAAAATATCGAGCGGACCGATGTCACTCTACTGTTTCTTCTTTTACCATTAATTGTTTCGATCTGAGTAATTTTTAATATCTCTAACACCGATCTTTACATCTGTATGAAGGATCTCAAAGTTCAAAAAAATAAAGTTAAATTGTTTTATTTGTTGTTAGACTTCCCTTGTGAAATTGAGATGGTTGGCAAACAACTTTTCATTATTAATTTTTAAGAATAAGAAAATAAATATGATGTTAGGAAATTTCATATTTTACTTTTTAGGGCCGATTTGTTGATAAATTTTTTATAGCAAATAAAGCACATCAAAACTGAAATAACTCCTAAAGATAGAATATGAAATATGTCCCAATAGAAATGAAATAACTCAACCAAAAATATCGTTGGAAGTTATTACATTTGGGAGTTTTTCATAATAAAATAACTCCTAACAGAAATCGTGAAATCAGTCCCAATGCACCGGGAACTATTTCATAATGAAATATGTTCCAATTTGTATGGAACAATTTTGCGAGTTATTTCATTTGGAAGTTATTTTACGGTACCAATAACAATTAGTTAAAAATAAATTTATAAATTTAAGATAAGAAAAGCTTAATTAGTTTTGTTAAATACGCAAACATTTTGTTATATTTAAACAAAGTTTTAGTTAATTGAAAATTACAAATTAAAATGCTAGAATCAGCAAAAACATTTATTAAATGTATAAAAAAAAAAATATCAATCAGATATGGCCAAAACACAGATCAAATTGTATAAATAGTATTTAAAACAAATGTCGTGGGTTCGATTCCAACCAGAGACTCTATTCTGAACTTACCAGAATTAATAGTCACTCTAGTGCTTGTTTGGTGTATTAGGATATAAATAATTATATGATTAATAGGGCGCTGAAGTTCATGTAAATACATGTTTGTTGTATTTAACTGGAGGACAAAGTTAACCAAATATATTTGCGAATCAACAAAATGGCATCGACTTGTTATTGCATATTGTTACATATGTTGATATAAATGCATATTTTGTAATGTTTTGTTCGGGTTACAATTTCTTTTTGCACAGTGTTACGAAATTTTGATTAGAAAGCCAAAATCACGACAAATCCAATTTTGGTGAAATATTTATATTGGGTGAAATAGATTATTTAATTTGGGTGAAATAGATTCCTTAAAGCATTCGATGTGAAAGTGCTAGTCTGTAAATTTAAAATTTTTTCAAAATAGAAAAATCGATTGGCACAAACTGCTTTATAAAAAAAACTTACTTTTCTAAAATGAGCTATTTATCTTTTTCAGAAAATAATTTTCAAAACAAAAATAGAGAAAATAAGATTTTATATAGGGACTAATGCGAAAGCACTCTTTGGGGTGCAACGATAAAACCGAAAGCACACTAAAATTAAATTTTCATAAACCCCTAACCCTTCGATAAAAAAAGGTAGGTTTACCTTGAATTTTTTATTTCATAAAAATCGGTGTGTTTAAGTTTGCACAATGTCTTTTAAATGCAGAAGATATCTTATTTAGAGAATTTAATAAAGAGTATTGTATTTATAGAAAGATTCAGTTGTATGATAAGAAAAGAAATTCAGAAGTGTAATTTTAATATTTTTATAAACATTTGGTATATATTTTGAAAGCAAAATGCTCTTTTATTTGATGGCGATTAATCGGTTAACCGGGTTTTTCAAATCCGTTAACCGAAAAACCGGTTTCTCAAAAAGTCAGCTTTTTTGGAACCCCTAATCTTAATCGAGGGTTACAGTTGATCTTAAGTAAGTTTGTGTTAACAGATGTTACATTAATGTTAACAAAACGTCAGGACTTTCAAATTATTTCGTAATAACTGACGATTCATCTGTATTTTTTTTCTTGAAACACTACTTAAGTTATTTTCTAGAGGCAAAAACATTTCCACTGCACTCCTTGAAGAACGCAAATGATCAGCTCTTTTGTTACCTATGATATTCTTTATCTGCTTGTAATACGCTAGTCATGTCCATCACATTTAATCGATAAGTTTAAAAAAATTAGACAATGATTTCACAATTTCTATCGTTTTGAAATGGAAAACTTAGACCAACTGACACTAAAAACCCACCACCTATTTTAGCACATAAAATTCCTTTTTTGTAGGAATTAGAAGCAAATTAGTACAACGCACTTCAATATTATAAATTTCCCTAGTTTGAGACCAAATGTATTTAAATGTGCAACACATAAACATTATCCAATCTTCCAAAAATTTGGCACATATATCCTTTAAATCACTTACAATCGGGGCGATATCAAAGTCATATGAAAATCATACCTTCGGAAAAATGAAACACCTTACCAAAGTTGAACAAAGAATGAGTCTAAAAATATATTTTCAAAAAAAAATTCAATATCATTATTTTATTCTTAAAGTAATGATAAAAAAAATAATTCATTATAGGTAAAGCATTATTTTATTATTTGAAATAATGAAAACAGTAAATAGTTACTAGTAAGTTCTTATGTTAAAAATATTGGGTCTAAATTAGATTTTGAAAAAAAAAAAAAAAAAATTTGGTGTCAAAAAACCCATTTTTTCGTTATTTGCGTTTTTAAGCTTTATTAAAAAAACGATATACAAAATTGGCATCAATGAAATGTATTTGGATGACCTTTCCATTGTCAAACAAAAATTAGTTAAAAGTTTTAAAACAAAAAATTTTCGAACAACTTTGAAACTTATTTCTACCCCGCAAAATGTACGATTGGGAACGTAAGTTCTTGCCGTTTCCTCTATCTTATATCCGAATTTTATTGAAATCTAAAAGCACCACCCAACTAAAACGGACTGCCGAAATAATTATATTTGGACACCACAAAGAATATGAAAATTTAGCATGCAAAAAAATCTAAGAAAAGTACAACTTTTCTAGCAACTCTGGCCTTATGCTTCGTTTCTGTCGGCGTAACGTTATATTCCCCAAAGTCATATTGCCCAAGAAAAATGTCAAGGCTGATTCATGAAATTAAACAAAAGAATTTTAAGGAAACTTAAAAAAATTGCTTCAATTTTATTTTTTTTTGTGTCGCACGCAGAAAAGACTTTATTTCGTGTAGCCGCCTGCCGCATTCTTCGGAGGAAAAAACCGTAAGAGCGGCCGAAGGCCGCCACCCAGAAAAACTTGTTTTTACAAATCCAATGTCGAATCCGTTGAATTTCCCTATTAGATTATCTTTTGAGTGTGGCCGAAATAGTTTTAAGACTGTTTTTCTATTAAATATAATTAATTAAACACAATTTTTTTATTATCACCTAGTTAAAATATAATTTTTTGTAAATGATTACCGAAACGCCGCGAGACACTTCTGGCGTCCGTGCCATAGTTTTGACTGCTTTGTCCTAGACAAACCATTATACACCAATGCAGACGGGTACAAATGGTATTTAATGCAGCTTTTTGTGTGTTTTTTTATCGTAAACAACGAAAAAAATTCCTTTAATTTGCTTAAACTATTAATCGATGGATCAAAGATTTTACCGGAATAATCAATTTTAGAGATTTTTCGAATAATCCATGAACGGTTAATACTACCTATAAGTGAACTAATCTTTCAAAAGCATTTAAACAATCGGTGAATAGAAAAAAAATTAACTTTTTTACTATGAAACGCCATGTATAATAGAAACCTCCGAAATGAGTAAATATATAATAGCCCGCTGTGCCTCTATGTTGGATTTTGATAATTTTTTTTTGCCATATATTTTTCATAAATATATTTAAAGAAACGCGTTTTCATAACTTCTATCCATCTATCTATATATCTGTTAGTCGGGTTAGTATTGTGGTAAATATCATATTGTTAACACATTGTCTGCTACGACGACATACGAGAAGTATATTTGAGGAAGGAAGATGCTGTTTGTTAGCTTGGCTCAGCTTTGCCCGTGAGATAAATTTTTTTTGTTAACTATTTTTCTTTATGTCTTCTACCGCCTCCTCACAGTGTTTACAGTTCAGTTTGATCACAATTAGATTAAACTGTTTGTAAAACAGTTAAGTTAACGCTATTGTTATCGTCTTCTAATTAATAAGTGTAAATGCCTTGATAACACTGTGCTACAGTGACCTACTGTAGTTTGTAGGTCTGGTTGAGTTAATCACAAATCTACGTTTCAAATATGAAAAGTTTTTACACGGACTTAAAATAGTTTACACAATGGGCATTTTTTTACCTCATGTCTTCCGCTTTTTTTTTGTATATTGTGAATAGAATCGTGAAATTAATCTCTATGGTGCCATATAGACCAACGGTTCCCAAATGGGGTCCGTAACATTATTTCAGGGGATCCGCTAAGAGTTCCGATAAAATGATTGAATAAACAAAGTTTTAAAAAATGTCACAATAATTTTTGTAATTTTATTAATAATTCAAATTTGACAGTGCAACACATAAAATGCAAACTCCTTCTCGTGTGCGGTTTTTCGAAGTAATTATCGAAACTACCAAAACCAAATTTGGGTTTGGCTAGTTTAGCTGCTGTTCGGATTTTATGGCCTAATGCATATTTTGGCTGAAACTTAATTTTTCTTAAGAACATCCAATTTTTCTCATGGCTATATCTCGGAAAACAATTGTAGCTATAGACTAGGAAAAAAAAGTGTAAAACAAACTAATCCGAAAAAAACTGTATCTAGTGCCTCAAGATTGCTAAAATTTCGAAAAATTTTAATTTTTTAATTTTTTTCACCATTTTCGGTGATATTCAAAAAAATAGAATTCATAATTCTTTGAAACATTATAATATTGCAATTTTTTTCCATATATGGCGTAGTTGCAAGTGCATATCAAGCTAACTAGCCCTAGCAATCAATACAATTGGCGGCAAATGTAGCCGAATACTTTCTATCATTCGTTTTAGTAATTTTGGAGAGGCACTAGGCAGGACATCCAAAATTTTATCAGCATTTTTCGGCTGGGTTTTTGTTAATACCAACTTAAATGAGTCTAATAAGTTCTTCTAGCCTTTTCTTTTGTGTCCTAATTTGCGCCTCATCGTAGTTCTTACTAGGGCGTCCAGAAAGTTTTCTTTTCTCTTTCTGTATTTATCTCTGTATTCAACCAATTTTCGTTGTTTTTGTTAAATTTGGATACTGCGTTCCTGCATTAGCCCTTAAAAAAAGTTCTCGTTAATTCGTAAGAAAAAATGCATTTTTTTGTGAATTTTTTGTGACGACACAGTTAAAATCTCTTTATTAAAACTAAAAGGACATTAAAGCATGACATTTGAAGAATGCTGTATAAAATGTTCACGAAGAAATATTAAAAAACACGGCAATGACAGCAATTATTCGGACGTGTCTCAAAAAAAGTAGAATTGCGGTGCCCCTCATAACTTGGTGCTGGGTCATCTGAAATCAAAAAATCAAAATTCATTCGTTTGATAATAGTTTTCCCCAGGTAACGCTGGGAGGGTTTTTCGAAATTTTAATTTTTCACTTTTTTAAAACACTTTAAAGGGAAAAAACCCGATCGGCTAATTTGTTATTGTAAAATAAAAATTATTAACTTGTTTGTAAGGTATTAACAAATTTGCGTTACCTCGTAAATTATGTACAGAAATAGTGTTCAAAATTTCAAAAGGATCGGTGCAGTAGTTTTGAAGTTATGAGGGGCACCGACTTTGAAAACGTGAGTTGTTGGAAAAACGCTTTATAGTTTTGAGCACTAAAAAATCTGGTATTAAACGTTTATAAGCAAATTTTATCGGCTTACCTCACACTGAATCATCAATGCCAGGTCCATAAAGGATGTTGCTGTCATCCATGATATCTAAAGCACCTTTTTGCTCCTGTCTACGACGAATCCTGCCTTCTTTAGTTTGTCTCTCAGCTTCCTGCTCTGCTTTGCTTATAGGTTTTTGTATACTCTAGACTGACATACTTGACATAAAAATACTCGTAACTTCGTCATTATGCTCCAATCGACGTGAAATTTTAACACAATATTCTTAACATATTGAAATATTATTTCAAATTAAAAAAATCAAAATCCACAGGCAAAATTGTGGGCACACTTGCAAATTCAAATTTTCGTTTAAATGTCCAAAAATACATAAAATTACATCCACAGCCTTTCTTAAAGTCCATTTTTTTTTAGAAACGGTTAAAAAATAATAATAATTATTAACAAAGTTCTAAGAAAAACGTAAATGAATTAAGGAACCGATTTTTATGAGTTTTTTTTAAAATATTGAATTTGAGCATTTTACACCACCAAACTATTCAAGATAATTTAAAAATCTTTTCTGATGAATGTTTTTGAATATGTTAGTAATCTTACAAATTTTATTCTTTTGATTTGGTTTGGTTTGGTAGATATTGGCCAAAAACAAAAAAAGTTAAGGCAAAAAATAAACATTTAAATTTTTAGCATCAAATAGCTTTTTAGCTATAAGAGATATCTTGCCACCATAAGCATGTTTTTTGTTTATATTGTATAGGAGATTATATCAGCCAATTTTTTTTTTTTTCAAATCGGTTCATATTTGAAAAAGTAGCAAGCCCTTAAATGTTTTCTATTGGCGAGGTGGTCAACTTTGGTGTCATACTAATCACAATGTGTACGCACAGGATGCATCAAATGACAATATTCTAAAAGTCTAGGTCCTTCCCTATAACTCCTCCAATTTGTTTGTGGATTGGGCCAGTAGGATAGAAGTTCTAAACTAATTACCACTTTTTTTTTAAAACACACCATTGAGCGGTCGTACTTTAATCTATTAAGGGCACATCAACGCTACATACATCCAACTGTGCAGAGTTTGAATAATTTTTATTCCATAAAGGGGCGTCAGTGTCCGGTAGAAAAAACTGAAAAAAAAATTGGTTTAAATTTTAGACTGCCATGTATTTAATTGTTAGGTGATGGCACGCCAATTAAAGATAGAATGGGAAATTTTTGTATTACCAAATGGAATTCAAAAGTTTAATTGATTTAGCAATTAACTCAAAGTATTAAAACATTAACGGAATGCGTCCGAAAGTATCCTTGATATTTTACACAAGCACATCGCATAGCACCCTACTTAGTGCTTCCAAAAACCGACTATTTAAGAAACCGGTTTTTCGGTTACCCGATTGTTGAATAACCAGTTAACCGCCATTAAATAAACAGTATTTTTCTCACAAAAAATATACCAAGTGTTTATAAAAAAGACTCTTCAGAATTTGAATTAAATGTTTTATTATATAGGGCTACAGGTTTTCTAACCCTGAGCCTAGAATATTATTTTCTAAAAGTTTTATGTGTTCGAATCTGACCTCTGAATTTCTAAATCGCATTTAAATGAAAGTCCCAAAAATACCTGTTTTTTCGCTATATTCGGGACGTTATAACATCGCGAATTAAGCTTTGTTCACAAAACTTATTATGTTATCTAAAAGTTCTTTATGTTGTATTTTAGGACTTCCAAATGACATATCAAGTGCTGTGAATAAAGTTATATACATGGTGTTACAACGTCCTGAATATATCGAAAAACTGGGTTATTTAAAACTATAGGTTAATACACAAAAAAAAAATCGTTTCAAAGTAATTAGAAGCATTTCAACTATAAAGTTTTTTCACATAAATTATTCAAATATTAACAAGTAAAAAATTGGTAAAATGTTACTAGTTTTCGCATTATTTTTGCGATTAAATTTTATTAGTTGAAATGCTCCTAATTGCTTGGCAACGAATTTTTTTTTTGTGTGAATATCTCTAAAATCTGATGTGATGGAAAAATGCTGAGGTCAGATCCGAATTGAGGGTTTTTTGTGATTTTATATTTCTAATAATATAATATTTTTCTGCTTTCATAACTTAAATTACTATTTGCGGACTTTAAAGTCGCAATCAAGTTTTTTCGCGTTAAACTCTGCTTAAAAACTTAGTTTTTCGATTGTGTTTGCGTCCCAATTAAAATATAGCGAATTTGTTAAATAGAGAAATTGCTTTATATGAAGCAAGCAATATTTGGATTCAAAATTTAGATGATTTATCTAATGCTTTGTTAACAATAAAGCCAACATAGATAGTGAACGGGTTTTCTCCGTTGCTGGGAACTTTGTCACGAAAATTCGAAATCGGAAGTCAGGCGAATTACTAAATGTTTTAGTAGACTTAAAAATGTATTTTTTAAACGAATTGATGTATATTTTATTTTTTATTATATGAGATTTATTTTTAATTTAAAATTATCACAAATAATTTAATTTATATTTTTTTTTTTTAGTTTTCAATTCACAAATTGAATTCATATGTGCTTAATTATTTAAGTTTTAATAAAAACCTACTTTTAACAAAAAAAAAAAAACATTTCTTAGTATCAAATTACTGTGTTTAAATAATAAAATAAATTTCTCGGAATAAATTTTCCCGGGAATCCCGGGAAATGAAAAAATTCGGTAATTATCCGACCCTGGGGTTGATAGATGTAGTTAAATTAACTAAGAATTTAGCTAAATCAACAGAATTTTTGGTAAAACTGCACTTTATGACACTCTCGGAAATTAAAAAATAAAAATTTGTTCTATTGCTGGGGCCCCGGCCCCAAAAACCGGCATGCTCAGAAACATATAAGTGTGGGTCCTCAAAAGACAGGACATTTCCTCAAGATTTCAAAAATAATATTATTTTTATACGTAGCGCCATCTGGAGCTATTTTAAGTATATTTTAAGTACAAAAATAGGGAAGAAGATTTTTAGCGTTTTTTTTTTTTTTTGGTTATTTTTGTAAAATTTACTGTTCAAATAACGAATGAATTTGAAAATAATGAAATAATGAATGAATTTGAAAATGATTTTACATGAAAATATGACTTTTTAGTTCCTATCGTTGGCTTTACACACACAGAAAATATTATTGCCAACAAAATTTCAATTAAACTTTTGCTGGATTTCAAACTCACTTTCCATTAAAAGTTTAATAATATGCATTAAATGTTTAATTGAAAATGTATTTGGTGCACACAATCTTTGCAGTTTTTATAACCCATAACGACAAAGAAAAAAAACATGACAAAGTTTAAAAAAATCACAAAATACAAAAAAAATCGATAAAAATTACAATATTCGCTATAAACGTTTTAAATTGTAATTAACTGATCTTTTTTTTTCATTTCAGCTTTTTTCAAATTTGGCGATTTTTTCCACTTTGAGCTTTTTTTTAATTTTGGCAATTTTAAGGTTTTAATTTAAGTTTGGCAATTTCCTTTTTTAAATTTGGCGGTTTTGTAAAATTTTGGCGATTTTTTTAAATTTAATATATTTTTTAAAATAATGGCGAATATCCGTTTTTGGAAAACTTTTTTCATATTTTTAGCGATTTTTCTTCCAACTTTGTTTTTTAATTTTTCATGATTTAATATTGACAAATTTTTTTATATGTTATTTGGGCAATTTTTCCAAATTTTTTAATTTTTTTCAATTTTTAGCTAAAATTTTAATAATATCTACTAAAAATTAGTTTGAAGTTAAAAACAATATTATATTCAATAATATTCAATTAAAATTTCAATAGATATGATTAAAACCTTTTTGGAAAATAAAATCAATTAAAAATTATTTCAGTTGATACTACAATTTCTTTAATAGGACCGAATTCAATTAAACTTTTAATTGAATCAACAAATATTTTAATTGAAACTAGATTTTAGTTTTTTTTTTTGTGCAGGGATAACCGCGTGGAGTTGATAGTACAAAATTTATTGCCTTAAGAATTTTCGCCCAGCTTTGTCGAGGAAAGTTTTTCTGAGTGACCGGCCTTCGCCCGGGCTTAGGGGTTTTCTCCTTTGTGATATGCAGTTTAGTGGCTTCGCTGAGTAAAGTGTTTCTGCGTGACGTTCGACAGGGCTTAGGGATTTTCTCCTAAGTGATAGGCAGTTTCGCTGAGTAAAGTTTCTCCATTTTTAGATTTTATTAAAAATTTTTAATATTTTTAAATTTTAGAGTTACGAATTAAAAAAATTTAGGTCGCAAAATTAGTTTAAATACGGATGAAATTTTTTCTTGCGGTAAAATAAGGTCCCAGTAAAAAATGTTCATGTTTTAGAAGCAGCAAAAGAAACTAATGATTTTCGTATAAAAATAAACAAACATAATTTTTAAGCTTACTGTTTTCCCTAACAAGGATGCAGGTTGTAAGCAGCTTACCCTGATCCCTTATAAGGATGCAGGATGTAATGCAGAAAGTTCCATATCGTGGATTATAAACGATCTGGACAAATTTTCCCGAGTGATTTCCGATTGTGTTTGGTGTTTTTGAGTATGAAATAAAAAATAATTAGTCATTTAACAGTTTCTGAAGAGCTAGCACGTGTAGCGGTAAAACAAATAAAATATTATGTGTCAAAAATTTTAGCAATAAAAAACTAATATCTGTAGAGAGAAATGAGATTTTACTGAAACCCATGAAATCCCTGCTTTTAATAAGCGCTGAAATCCGCGCTTTTTTGCGAAAAAGTAATGCTTCCAATATGGAATTCGCCATATAAAAATCATGGCATGTGTAAGCAGGTTTGTAAGATCTTCTTTTAGGCTTACTACCTTACAAACCTGCTTGCATGTAAGCAGCGTTTTTTACTGGGGTAACTAATAACCTTAGTTAAATTACTGATTTAAACGATAACAATGCGAAAAATTACCTCAACTGAATTAGAACACGTTAACAGACTTTTGAACTAACTTCTTTTTTTTTTTTAGTGTAGTTTTTTTTATTTTTCTGTAGTTAATACATAGCTAAATTTTCTTACTATACGCGGCCAATAGCAATTGGAGCAATAAAAAAAAAATCGAAAACTGACCAGCGTCGAATTGTTTCTACACACAGAGAAAAAATTAGCTATTTGCCAACTGAAGTTCGGTTACTTCGACTAAAATTGGGTTATTACGAATTTCAGTCGGTTGGTATAACAGAGCATTAGTTTTTACAACAAAGTTCGGTTAATTCAACTTATTTTTAGTTGCAAAACCCAAAATTTTCAGAAATCGAATGTAAATATCGTTGTACTAACTGAATTTATAAGTTGTTACCATTAATATACACTTTTCAATTTGGTTGGCACTTTATTTTTCTGCGTGTACAAATTGTTTTGATTAAATATAGCGTGTCCATTATTTATTATTATATCAACTAACTTCTGTTAATTGAATGACAATTTTTCGCAATAATGTTCAAAATGAAGATAAAGACAATGCAAAAAGACAAAATGCAATCTTAAAATAGGGTCGAACCATTATTAAAATCCGTTTGTTTACACAAAGTTTAAAATTGTTATTTTAATTTTGCTTAACAATGATTTGAAATGCTGTTTAACTTTTTTATGAATACGGCCGTTGAAGTGTAGGTAAGGAATAAAAAATGAGCAATGTAAAGCTCTGATACCTTGTATATTGAAATTCTAAAATTGGCCGTGACTTTTTAGGTAATGACGGAATTGGTTTAATTTTCGAAAAAGAATGCGTTTTGTCCCAAATCCCTCTTTTACTTATACATATTATACGTATGAACATATAGAAATTTTTAGTTTTAAACAATTTTGTTTTATCGTTTCGTAATTTGAAGAAATGTTTAGTGTTTAATGCCACGTTCACACTTAAATGCAAAACACGTGTTTCGCTAAAACACGTATTTAAGCTTATTCTATTCCAACAGTTCTTTATTTCTTTCCGCTCGTTTTGGCAAAATAAATGTATTGCAATCTACACTGAGAGAATTATCTGTATGTTATCAATGATTTTTTGCTTTAGATCTATGAATTGTCACTGGACAAAATTCTAAATTTTGAAAACTTTGAATTTTTATTTCCAATATTTCCTTTAATATACTCAAAATTATATTTTGTTTTTAAATTAATTTTAAAGAGTTTTAACATGACTAATTTGGAGATGTCAATTGCTATTTTCATAATATAATAGTTGTAATTAAAGAAAAGAAAATAAATTGAAAAATTATAGTTCGTGTTTGTCTGTGGAGCGACTCCTTTCCAGGACATTTTACAAAAATTGATTATTTTTATTATTTTGTAATTTAACAAAAATTTTAATGTTTTCATGAAAGTTTGCTTAATTTTAGGAAATGTAGTACTTGAATTTGATTAGACTATAATTATCTTTACTTTTATTACAAAAATCCGTAACCCTTAGCAAGTTTTCAGGAGTGTAAAGCAAAAATTCACTTGATACAAATAATTATTTTATGCGATTTGATCCATATAAGGTTAATGTTTTTACTTTTGACCAAAACTGACAAAACCGAAAATTTAGAAAATGAATTCTTTCGGATTCTGATTAACATGCATCCGTCGTTTGTGTCCAGTTGACACAATTTTCCAATTGAAATCCTATTGCGCCTTTGCGTCAAATAGACGCAAACGACGGATGCGTGTTAAATTTGGATATGCAATAAAGGGAACTAAACTAACGAACACGTGACATCTTACTTTTAAGGGATAAAAGGATGGGTCAAAAATGTCTTCTAAACAAAAACAAAAATGGTTATCAAATTAAAGGTATTCTAAAGATATACATATGTATCTGGCGATTTACCAAAAAACATTAATTGATATATGTTTATTTGTCTTTCCTGGGGCCATTTTGGACCCCACCTGTTCAAACCTTAAAAGTAAGATGTTAGCCATCGGCTTCGGGCCAAAAAAATGCCTACGGTCGGACACTAGTAAAAGATTTAATTTTAAGACTCGATTACTGAATGTCCAGTTAAAATTTATCAAACACTTAAATTGAAAATGTATAGTGGACAGAACAGCAACAAATGTGTCAGTTAAAGTCCCAGTTAGCAGCTAACCGGACATTGTGTAAATGATGCTTAGAGCTTTTATTAAGTACAGTTATGGCTTTAAATCTAGAACATGAGAGAGTTTCTCTAAATGGTCTAAGACGTGTATGTATACATTTTTTTATTAAAAGTAACGTTTATTTTAAAATTATATACAAATTTTTTTCAAATTTTTTTGTGGTTTTGGATAATTTTTTCCCTACGGCTGTGTAATTTTTTTTTTGTTTTACTGGTGGCAACTCTGGGTAGAAGTGAAAAAAATTAATACTTGTAGGAAAATACAATGCCAAATTGTATTAATAATTGAGTATACCCAGCTCGGATGTATAATCTTATAGCAAAATACAGCTATTTAGTAGGGAATCTTTGAATCGGTTTTAATGTAGCAGCTGCTAACTGTTTTTGTTGTTCTTTACTGTGCTGCTGATGCAGCAGTCGCACAAGTAGCCTGTTGGAATTGCACTCTCATTCCTTGAATGGTAATCAATAATCGAGTTGATAACAATCGTGTTTAATTTTCATTTTTTCGATCTGGCGGATAGCTTGTGTTGTGGTTTTCGGTGTTATGTGCGACGGGTGCATTTTAACAGCAGTTGAACAGAAGTTCTTTGCCATGCTAGTTGGTTGGTTTGGGGTTTTTTTTTTATTATTAGTTTACACTGCAAGGAAGACGCGACGTAAATTATTGCTAAGAGAAACAAAAATTGGAATTCCTACATTTCGTTTTATACATATTTGTTTCAGCCTTTTTGGTTAAATAACGTATACCAATTTAGTAAATGGACATTTTTGCTTTAACTGTCATCCCTCGCACAGTGCATTTTTTACTGCTTAGTAATCAAAAATAAATTAAAATGTAGAAACTCATATTAGATTTACAAAAATAACATATTTTAATGTATCCAAATCCAAGAATATCGGTCTTTGGTGTTGTTCTACACACTTTGGTTTAATTTTATAATTAAAAAAAATTTATGTATTTGAAAGAAAACTTGGAACGTTTAAGGTAACATTTGAAAACATTAAATTAAATAGACTAAAGTCATTTTACATGACTTTTGTCTGTTTTGACCTGATTAAACTTCATGTCACTGCAATGGATTGTTATCGAAGTAATAGAAGAGATGTGAACGCACCTTATGTCCTCCAGCTCCGGCAAATTGAAGAATATTGGTCTATATTACATCACCTATCTTTTTGATTGATAGCGACTTTAATTCATGTTTGAAGACAGTAGCCCAAAATCGATTTTGACCGAACACTTTTTCGAGTCAAAGAATTTGCAACAAAATAGTATCGATTTATGGTTGCATATTTTGGTATAAATACATATTTTTACATATTCAGCTTAATTTCTGTTGTTTAATGTATTCTCTGCATAAGTTCTGTATAATTAACACAACATTTGTTTAAAAATCGTTTCTCTTAAAAACAGTTGGCATATAAAATTTAACAGATATTGAGTATCTTGGTTCTTCTTTAGTCTTTATTTTCTTTGGTTACACTTTTCTACTTTTTTTAGCTTACGAAATTTAGTGAAATTAATGTGTAACTATAGTTTCGCAACGCAGTATATAATGAAGCCCAGTAGCACTGGGCTCACGTGAGCGAGTGTGAGGAGGAACAACTTCAAATTTTAGATTGAGAAAGTAGAGTTTTACCAAACATTTTTTTTCGCTTTTAATAAACGTTGTCTTCAATTTTTTCACCGCTTTAATATTTTTGGGGCTTTAAAATACAAAATAAATTAGATATTCAGAGCCATTTTGAGGTAAACATTCAGAATTTAACGTAATTTTTGCATATTATTTTTTACCGGTAAGATTTTATTTCTTGAATTTGCAATATTCACGTGAATCACGAGTGAGTATGAGTAAAATCTAAATTTACTTAGTTGAGCGTGAGTGCATGTGATTGGAAAAAGTACTCCTGAGTGATTGTCTTTGAGTGGAATTTTTCGCTCGTGAGCGTAAATGAGTGTGAGTAAAATTCACCCACGTTCACTTATTTAAATCATAAACATATTTCTTTTTTCGTATTACTTAATTTTTATTTTTACACAGAAAACAGAATCGGTTGTAGCACCCGTATTTGTAGCCAGTGGAATGGTTCGTTTGTAGCCACCAGTTTCGGTAGTTACCTCCGATTTTTTGCTGAGGCAATCGAAATTTTATTGCAGTGGTAACTACTGTTGTTTAAATCGGAAGATTGTTATCACAACCAAAAATTTCTGTGGAAGGAACCGAAACATTCGATTGGTAACAAATACTAACCCCTGGTTTCTACAACACGTTCGCCTCTACACGAACGGGTCACTACATGTATTTTGTTTTTGCATTGCATGTATTTTGTTATTGTTTTTAGACGAACGTGAAGCAAAACGTGTTCTAGAAACAGGGCGTAATACAAATTATGGGAATAATTCGAATCAAAATCAGGAATGCTGGGATTTGATTTGATATGACTCAATTTAAAATTAATTTTCATTAAAATATTATTGGTTAAACACGTAAAGTGCTTTAAATAAAAAGTGCCTAAGAATCTCCCCTCTGCCCTACTTAAAAAATCTTTTCTTTTTTTTTATTTGAAGTTGAAACTTTAGGTATACTTTTTAAGAAATGATAAATTTTGATAAACGACATTGAAATTGAAATATTAATAAACACAATAACTCCAAAGGAGCAAATTACTATTCGGTATTCGGCATGTTTTTACTATTCGGCCGGCTCCGAATAGCAGTAGAATTATTCGTTAAAAAAAATAGATGAATAATCTCTACTTTTAAAACAAAAATTATAAAATTTTACAGAAAATAAGTGACGTCTCTATAAAAACTCTTTGTAATAACGATTTGAATGACTTATTTTACTGTTTATCGAGTTTATTTTTTCAAGAGTTCAAAACATTCTGGTTGCCCTAATTAAATAACGTCTTTTTCAGATGGGCAGAATGAGTTTGACATAAATTGAATAGGCTTACGAAATATGTGCAAGGTTTAACTAACTTGAATTCTCCCAATAAATTTAGTCCGATTTTTTGTTTGAGTCACTGTATATAAAGTTTTAAAATCAACAAAGCTACACTATGCTAATTACGTCATGTGGTCTGCCGCTTATGGACATATTATATTGTGGGAACCAAAAACTGGAATCGAACTGTGTTGTTGTGCTGTGTTGTTTGTCGAGGACGCCAGCAGTAGTCGTCGCATAACAGAGTTTTAAAGACACTTTTTTCCTCCGTTCGCCCGATGAGTTGTTGTTGTTGTTGTTGCTACTGTCGTCGTCATTGCTGCTGCTGTTGTTATTGTTGGTGTGGATTTGTTGTTATTATTATGGCTGTTGCAATAAAAAAAGTGCCTTGTCTACTATTTGGCTGGTGATCACAGTTGCCACCACTTATTCTGTTATTGAAGCTGCCACAAAAAAAATGCTGCTACTTCTGTTGTATTTCGTCGTCATACGTATTAGCAATATTGGTAGTATGTTGAAGTTGTTTTTATTTATGTTGTGGCTGTTATTTAAGTAATGTTACGCCGTCGAATAATGGGATTTTTACATTATGTTTTATGCGGTCAAGTACGGCATTTGTCGGTATTAGAATTGGTGCTACTCTACTCCACACAGTTTTACTGCGATACTTTATATATTTACACACAGAGAAAAGTGTATTTTAATGGTAACAACTTATAAATTCAGTTAGCACAAAGATATTTACATTAGATTTCAGAATCTTTTGGGTGTAGCAGCTAAAATTCAGTTGAATTAACCGATGATTGTTGTGAAAATTTCTGTTCAATTATACCAGCCGACTAAAATTCGTAATAACCGAATTTGTGTCGTAGTAACCGAATTTTAGTTGGCAAATAGCTGAATTTTTCTGTGTGTACACTCAGGGAACTTCAGCAGTCAGGATTTTTTAAAACATGTGAACAAAAAAAAAATATTCATTTGTAGAACAATTTAAAACTTTTAACTACACTCATAGAAAAAAGATCGTATAAATAGTTGAAAATTCAGCTATGACGACAACAGAAAGTAGTACTTGAATTTGCGCCAGCAGAATTTGCAATAGAGTTGAAAAACATGTTCTGCTAAATTTAGGTGGCCTAAATTTTACGTAAAAAAGTTAGTTTAAATACAATTACTTAGAAGAAGTTTTGTTAATGGAAATGAAAATAAATCAGTTGAAATCAGCACATGGTTTCTGCTAAATTTTAGTTTATTACAAACAGGTAAATAATTCAGTTAAATCTGCTAAATTTTCGGCTGAAATTACTATTGCTTTTACCAATTATTAATTTAATGAACACTAATTTATATAAATATTTATAATTTAATTTTATTATCCTAAGGAAACACTATATAAAAACACTAAATATCACTTTTATTATTTACTTTCCACTTTATTTTCTCGATCATTCTTGTCATGTGTATGTAAATATGTTAGCATACTGCGAAAATACCATTAAACGCTTATTAAAGAAATGCCCACACAATTTAAAATACACTATTTTAATATAAATATACACACACATTACAACACACAGTAATGCCACGCTTGCTAAAACTAACTAAATATCAGAAGAAAATATTAGTTCAAACACGGCTAAAATTTGTTCTTGTAGTAAAGTGGCATAACTAATAACTTTTGTTAAATAACAGATGTAAACGAAAACAGCAGAAACAATTTGTTCAACCAAATTGGAACACGTTTAACAGATTTTTGAACTAACTTTTTTTATGAGTTTACCTTTGAATGCCTCGCTCGAATAGGGGTATATAATCCATTTTAAGAACTTAAGAGAAGAGAAAAACGTGATAAACTCTTAAATAATTACATTTTCTACACAAAAGGGGTTGAATTTTTCATTTCAATGATATTAGTTAAACTATTTTAATTACTCCTGTGCACTGTATAAAAAGTATTTCAATGTGTCAATTTAGTAAATTTTTCAATATGCAATATGATGTATTTACGGCTAGAATATCGTATTATAAAAAAATATCGTTTTCAAAAACTAGGCGCTTATACCCTTATTCGAGCTAGGCATTCATTTGTTAGTCACAATTAAAATACATAAATTTAAAAAGAATGCGTAGCATTCTTTTGGCACAATCATTTTGTTGTTATTATTATTAAAAACGAAACTAAACCAAATAAATTCAAGTATTTTTTGGTAGTAAAAGTAATGGTCAAGTGAAAAAAATTCATTCATTCATGTTATTTGTACTGCTATCAAGAAAAATTAAATTTGCTTTTAAATACATTTGACGATCTTTTTACCTACATAATATTTTAAGTGTAGGCAATTTATATGAACATACATTAGGGTTCCACATGGGGCTTGAATGCCATGCAATTTAAGGTCTTGCCAAGTTTCAATCTAAAATATAGTTTGTCCAGCAAATATATTTTTTATATATTATTTTCAAAAAACCGGTGCAACAACATTACAATGTTTTTATTCCACCCATGGTACTAAAGAAAATAAAAACTTTCAAAATATGAAGATTCATTTAAAATTTCTTTTGTGATGAGTTGTGCACTCTCCGTAAACTACTCTACACTCATAGAAATAAACCTGTAAAAATATCAGAAATAGCTACCAAAAATTTGTTAAAAATTAAGTTTCTAACTAATCCGCTGCTAAAATTAGAAGTCTTTTTGCTAAATATTAAAAAAAAAAAAATATGAACTTTACAAAATTTAATAATATTTGAATTGAGATTTAATTAATTGAAAATAGCAATTTACTGTGCTGAAAGTACCAAAATCTTTCACTAAATGTTTGTCGAAAAAAAAACTTTAATAATTCCACATTGTTATGATTTTTTGTCTATCAGATTTAAGCACATTAATTTGTTACTTTCAATTAATTAAAATCTAGCCCAACTAAATATTTGTAGATTCAACTGATTTTTTTATGCTATTCTTATATTACTAATATTTAGCAAACCAAATATATTAATTTTAGCAGTTTTTTCTGCACCCAGGTAAAAATTGGCACATGGTTTTTAATACAAGTCTAATGGTATTCTCATAAACATACATCCATGTCCACACATGCATACATAAATCGCCATACATGCTTCCTTACATATATGTATTTTGTATATCTACACTAGGGTTATGACAATTATGGACAATTTTGTACTGATAATAAATACCGCTTTTTATAAGTTAATTCGGAACAAAAACCTTCCGCACCGAAGCTTATTTTACTTAAATATTTGTTTTAAATAGTATAAAACAATGAGTATGTGTATGTTGATATGGCGGTGAAATTTTTTTATTGATGATAGTATGACTATGTTATTTTAAGTAACATGTTACATTTTTTAAAAATTTAAAAAATATATATACTATTACCCTAACCGAGCACTAGCTACTATGGCCTACGGCGCGTTGTAGCGTAAACAGACCAGTGCATCTGGTGGGAATCGAACCCACGACCCCCGCACTGATAAGTCAGCACGCTTCCAACTAGCCTACCGGGGCGCACAAATTTAAAAAAAATTGAATCTAAACTTCATTGCGTTTCATGCGAAACTTTTTTAACGACCTTGAAAAGGTAATATCATCGTTCTAAATAGTTGTTCAAGGACTGCATGGCTATGTCATGTAATTTTTGATATTTACAAAAAATCATAACCCCAAAATACATACACTTAAATAAAAGAGTATGTACAAGTTACACATAAATCCAGCAGATCGTGTTGCTAAACTCTTCGTCTTATCAAGATATGGATATGATGAAATATTTATGGCAAACGATTTATGAAACAGTTTCTTCAATATAATTAAACTTTTTCCACGAGTGTAGTTAATATTTAATTGCATGAATAAAGTTCAAGATTTATCCCTATCTTGTGTAACGATCAAATAATTTTGACTTTAAATAAAAAAATGTATTACTAGTAATTTTTTTAGCTTATTTTAGCAGACCGAATTCCAAAAGTTAGTAACATTAAATTAGCAACCAAAATTAGTAAAAATTTTAGTAATTTATAAAATAAGAATAGCAAAAAATTTTACTGAAAATAACTTTATACTAATAATAGTAAAGTGATATTGCAAATTGTTTTACTAATTTGTATACTACCTTTTTTTTTAGTGTACATACAGGTAAATATTACCTCAAATTCTGTTAATGTGCATGAGATTTATGTATCAGTGTTTAGGGATGTATGAATGTTTATGAGTAGGGCAACCAAAAACAGTTATAAAAACATGTTTTAAGTGCTTAAAAAAAGATGGAAAAACGTTAAAATAAACCGTAAAAATCTAAAAATAAGCCGTAAAATTTATAAATTAAACCGTTAAATTTAAGTTTTTCATTAAAATACTCCAAATAAAATGTGCATATAATTTATTCCTTGCAATTTCGTCAATCAAACAAAGTTGCAACAGAGAAATTGTTTTTCTTAAACTTCAAAGTTCCAACTGGTTTAACAAAATATTTTAACGAATCAAATTGTTGCCCTCTATCACAAGGAACATTAAATTTTTAAGTTTCAATTAAAAAAAAAAAACTTTAAAAAAATAAGCTTTATTTTAAATAAAAAGAGTAAAATATAAGCTATTATTTACAAAATAAAATAATATAAGCAAAATTTCAAAAAAATAAGCTATAAACAGCTCTAACAAATTTAGCTTAAAATTTTCATAATTTCAAGATCAGAACTTGTGTTCAATCCAAATAGTTCTATCCTTCTAAATAAAAAGCGAGCTCTAGCTTATTTTTGGTTGCCCTATTGAGTATACACGAACATTAGGATGTCCCGTTAAATTGTATGAGTAATAGCACTCAAATGATGCGTATAGTCCAGTCAAATAAGGCAAAAAAAAGGGGTCATCCTCCGAATTCCAGGTAATAGGCTGGAAACTTGTATATGGCTTTAATTTGGTGTTCTAAATACTGTCTCAAGAGTCGTGAGTTATTCAAGGTAAAAGCTCACAAAAATCTGTTTTTGGTGATTATCTCGATTTCAATGTCTCCAATGATGTCAACATCTATTATACAAATTGTAGGTCATACAATTTGTAACAAATTTTGTTACAAACAGTTTTTCATGTGCTCAACTGTTTTCGAGATAGACTGCAGAGACTCCGAACGTTCACCCCTACCTGCAATTATTCAAGGTCAATCGTGAATCTCGGTTAATAATATCTTATATTCACTTTATAATTATAAATTACTAAAATATCACTAACAATGAATAATTTATATTATTTATTAGATAATACAGTGGAGTAACGTTATAACGAACTCGTAGGGACCGGACAATTTATTTAGTTATAAGTGAAGTTCTCTATATTAAAAAAATAATAAATTCTTAGGATGTTTCAGGATGGTATGAAACGTAATTTAATGGAAGAATTGTTTTCATATTACGATATTGAGAATTTATTATTTTTTTAATATATTTACCATGCTTATAGTGAACTTCGCATATAACTAACTATATTGTCCGGTCCCTACCAGTTCATTATAACGGAACTCCACTGTATTATCTAATATATAATATAAATTATTCAAATATAAATATAATATAAATTATAAATTGAATAACTCACGACGCACAGAGGGTTGAAATGTACCAAAAGTGAGGATTAATTCAAAAGCTGAACTTTATCCTACACATTCGTGTTTGGTACTGGGTGAAAGGTAATTAAATTCTACATCACTATTTGCCAAAAACTTTTGTTTTGAGTAAATTACTCTATCGACTGTGACCGGTCAAAGTCAAATAACTTTTTAAAATTTTGCGTGCCGTGCCTAAAAGTGAAAATTGAGACATTTCGAGTGCCGATAATTTTTATTAAGCGTTCTAAAAGTAAATATATTAAAATTGAACCATGAACTTCAGGTATTTGGCTACATAATTACATACATTTTTTTAAAGTTTGCGTATGCATATTTATAAATACGGTGACTTATTGTTGTTTTTAAGTGTCTTTTATTTTACTGTTTCTACTTACTGGGTTTAGACTTACCACCTTTTATGTACTGTGTTTACATTAATATTAGTGATATTGTTCTAATGTGTTTTTTATTGAAATTGTTATAGATTTTCCAGAAGATGACATTCGAGGAATGTCGAAATATTGAAAATAAATTAATCATTATAAAAAACTAGACCTCGAGCTCGAAGATTTTTATTTATTAAAAAAATGTTTTGCAAATATTTTTAATATTTTTTTAAAAAGTGCTCCATATTAGGGGTATTTTTGATATATACACAGAGTTTCAACAAATTTCTTTTCGCGATCCAGCAAATTTTATTAAATGATATTTTAATATAGTATTTTAGCCTATATATTCCACACCAAACTTTTGCAGAGACACCGCGTTTTTTTTACTTATTTAAATTTTTGTGAAAGAACTCCAGTTGCTAAATACTTAAGCTGAAAAAACAAACAACAAATCAACTTCTTTGTTTTTAACTCTCTTTTGTCTTTATTTTCGGTGTTAAAGTTATTGTTTGGTTTCTATCAGAGTCTACAAGTTTGATTCTATCAGAGTCTACAATTACTGTTAGATCATACCACTGAGCGTCTAGTTATGGTACAGAATTCTGTACTGGATGCATTAAACAACGAGGAAATATCGCAAATGACTTTGTACTCAAAGTGGGGCTTTGACGGAAGTTCAGGCCATAGCTCTTATAAACAAGCATTTCACGGATCTGACGCTAGTGATTCTGCGGTATTTATAACATCTATTGTGCCATTAAAAATTGTTTGTTTGAATAACACAATTTGGCAAAATTCTTGACCTTCTTCTACTAGATTTTGTAGACCAATAAAAATTGAATTTTTGAAAGAAACCGTAAGTACTTCACAACTTGAAAAAGAAAGAGTAGAAAATGAAATCAAAACTCTGAAGGATTCCGTAGTTTTAGTAGGTGATAAATCAATAAAAATAAATCACAAACTAATGTTAGTGATGATTGATATCAAAGTGTGTAATGCTATAACCAAAACAATATCCACACAAAAATGTTACGTTTGTGGTGCTACGAGTAAAGATTTCAACTGCATTAATGAAATGATTGCCAGAAGTGTGAACAAGGATAGATTTCAGTTCGGTTTATCTATTCCCCATGGCTGGATTAGGTTTTTTGAGTATCTTCTTGATGTGGCATATAAATTACCACTTAAATATTGGCAAGCTAGGTCAGATCATGACAAACAAGTTGTTAAAGACACAAAAACAAGAATTCAAAAAGAGTCAAAGAAAGAACTGGATTGATCATTGACCAAGCAAAACCAGGCTTTGGCAACACAAATGATGGCAATACCGCGAGAAGGTTTTTTAAGAACGCAGAAGTTTCCTCAGAAATAACAAAAATTGATCTAAGAGTTAATAAACAGAATGCATATAATACTTATTGTCGTGTCATGTGGCCACGAGGTCAACAGTGAAAAGTTTAGTGACTTCGCACAGAAACACAGACTTTAAAAACTATAGGGAATAATTTGTGCATAAATGCAGCCGGGAAAAAACTAATGAAGACATATTTAATAGATTTCTACTTACTTCAGATCCATTTATTTCCAGCATGAGTAAAACTAATATAAAAAAAAATACATACAAAATACCGCAGGTGGCTTTGGAATTATTAATTCTACCCGAAGAAGACGATAGTGATGATGTGGATTCTGATCATGATGATCATGATAATGATGATTATGATGATGATTATAATGATCATAATAATGATGATTATGGTGATGATGTTGAAGATATCTAAAGCTGTTATCACAATAATAACCAAAATGGATTCAAATGCATATATGTATATGTACAAATAATTGTTCTCTTCTTTTTCAAATAAAAAAATATTTTCTATCAATTTTTTTTCAAAAACCATATTTTTTCACTAAATAATGTATAGTTATTCCAAAAAAAATTTTATACCAACAATAATTGGCTTCCCTGAATTAATCCTCAGTTTACCTATGTTTCAACCCACTGTGCGACGCAGACACGAAATTTTATGAGACTTTTGAGACAGTATTTAGAACACCAAAATAAAGCAATATACGAGTTTCCAGCCTATTACCTGGAATTCGGAGGTGAAACCCTAATTTGACTGTACTAGTATTGAAGAGTTGAATACGGAACATATAACAATTTTAGATGTCAAAAGTGCTATTTTTTTTTTGCCCAATAAAAGTGTCTAACTTTTTATCGAAATAGGGCTCAAAAGTTTTGTTATGTTTATTATGAGAAAAATATTTACAAATTTTCAGAACAGTTTTGGTCCACCGCAGCATTTTTAAGTTTGTTGCATACCCGAGTAAAAATAGTTTTATCCTTATTTTGATCCGATATAATCATATTTAATTTGATGTAGAAAGACATAATTTGATAGTTTTACATAGATTTTTTCATATATAATTCATATAGATATGTATTGCTTTTAATTCATAAGGACTTCATTTTTATATCACATACAAAAACTTAAATTTAGTATTGATAAAAACAAGTGCGAGCTTATGTTTTTTTGGAAAAAAAAACAATTAATTACAAAGCCTATATAAATACATTAAACAAATAAAAAAGAATTAATTTTTACTGCCATAAAACGAACTCTACCCTAATTTAAAAGGAATCGACTGTTTATAATGTTACAAATAATTTGTTTAAAAAGGAATACTTAAAAAAAGTAATTTAAAAATTAAACCAAATAGCAATAATAAAGATTTGGTATACTCATTTCGCTTTAATTCGAAAATACGGCTCGACATAAATTCTATATAGTTACACTCATAGCAATAAACCAATAAAAATAGCAAAAAAAAAACTACTAAAAATTAGAAGAAAAAAACTACCTTCCAGAAAAAACTGCTAAAATTAGCAATTTTTTTTTAATAAATATTAATAATATAAGAATAGCAAAAATAAATCTGTTTAATTTACAAATTTTAAGTTATATTTGAGCTAAATTTTAGTTAATTGAAAGTAACAAAATAATCTGCTAAATCCAGCAAAAACATTAACTATATATTAGTAGACAAAAATAGCATTAAAATATGCGAAATTTAAATTTTTTTTTGTTTTTTTTTTTATAAAGAAATGAAATCAGAAATCTACAATTTTGCATTCTGCAAACATTTGGTTTATATTACAGTCTTTGTTTTTGAATTTTGAGTCTACAAATATTTAGTAAAAGTTTTTGCTAATTTTACAGAGTAAAATGCTATTTTCAATTAACTAAAATTCACAACGAATATAACTAAAATTTTGTAATGTTAACATATTTATTTTTGCTGTTCTTATTTTATAAATATTTAGCAAATTTTCTAAATTTAGCAGTTTTTTCTGCAAGGTTATTCTTAACTAATTTTTAGTCGCTTTTTCTGTTATTTTCAAATGTTTATTTCTATGAGTGTAGTAATAGCATAACTCCATTGAGTTCAAAGTTAAAAAAATTAGGTCCTTGTAATCATACAAAAAACTTCTTTTACTGTGGTGTGATGGTTAGCGCGTTGGACTGTTACACAGATGGTCCCGGGTTCGATTCCCGATGACGGCAACAACAATTTAGAAAAACAATATGTATTAGTTTTCTATCCCTCATATGTATCGCATTATGAATCAGGGCTATGAACCAAAAAGCTTCAATAAGTTGGCCAACTCTCGATCAGTTGGCGAGCAACAACTGTTCTAAGACATATCTACTCGCTCAATTAAACTGTTGCCATATCTGAATCCCTTCATCTTTCCTAACCTTTCTCTCCACTATCCAATTTTCCAAAGAAAGCAACATATAATTAAATAGGAAGAATTTCCTGAGGGTTGCTTCTCTTTAAAAAAAATAAAAAATATACAATTTTATATGATTTTCTATAAAACCATTTTATGATATAGTGTTAAAAACTTCCGAGCATATCTATCTACATATGCTACATATAAATATGTATGGGAACATACTTATTCATAATTATTTATATATTATGGCATATTTGAAATTGTCAACACAAATATAGTGCCACACTTGGCTATGTGTAATCATATTTGTCTACGTCTATAATTTACTATATAACGTTTTTACTCCGGTATATATGATAAATTTAATTACTTTGACTTTTTTTCACAAAAAGATTTAAATGACATCAGTTTTGTTTACTTGGCTAGCACGATTTCATATATAACTTTATGTTGCTTAATATAATGTTACGTATAATAATATATGGTATTATGTATATTAAAATATACAATTAACATACTACATATTTAAATTGCAGCATTTTCTTAACCTATCAAATAAAGGGTGAAAACGAAAAAATTTGCTATTTTCAAATGCTGATTGTTCAAAAGCTATAATCGCTAGGATTAAAATGTAAATTTTATTTGATACTCTGGCATGTAAAATTTATTACAGTTATTATTATTTAGATATTATTAGATATTATTACTTTCAAATATTATTACTTTTTCGCAGCAAAAAACATAAAAATGGAAGAAATTGGATGCGCAGTTTTTTTTTTGTTGAAATATGACATTTTTAAAACATTTATGACAGGAAGAAGGTCGATGAAATAAGAAAGATGTTTTAAATTATGTTTTGCATACATGGTGGTTTTATTAAAACATGAGAACTAAAATCAGAAGCTGTTTGGTGCCTGGTAAATTTGGTGGTTGCTAGGTGGTTGCTTTTCATATCAAAATTTAACGTTTTAAACCCTAGTTTTTGCCAAAAAATTAAAGAAGAGTATTTAGACATGGAAGAACGCTTATTGAAATTTTGATCATATAGATTAAAAAAATTTGTGCCTAAAATCCATGGAGTTGGTAAAAGTGTCACGAAGTTCTATTAAAAATTGTGTATTTCAATTAGTCATAATTTTGAAGTGTCTGTAAAAAAGACAATAAAACCGACTCATAATTGGAAATTAAACTAATTCCTTAAGTTTGCAACTGTTGTGTAGATAATATTTACATACAAACAATTTTATTAATGACGGACGACAAAAAATTATTTTCTACTGAAAAATGTTCATTTAAAAAGCCATATAATTAAAAGTGCTTGCACTAACTAATTAAAAATAATAATAATCTTGCAAAAATTTTCACTTCTCTGTTCGCAATTAGAATAATGGTATGGGGTCATTCACGTACGATAATGCCAAAATTCACCAAAATGCCATCTATCCACAAGCACTACTCCCTCTTTCCTCCTTCCCATACCCTATTTTCCTGATCAATACAATGCACTGCATGAGTAGGGGGCATCCCCTGAGTATTGGTTAAATTATAAAAAAAAAAAAAAAAAAAAAGCGAAAATTCACCACGAATCGTAAAAAACTCTTATGGGAAAAAACATTGCACACTGACAATTTCTTTAGCCAAGAATGAAATTCGGATATGGACCAGCATACAATAAATCATTTTCCCAATTTTTAAATAAGTTTTAAAATTTCATCACATTTAATAACTATAAATGCAATTAATGTTTATACCAATCAAAATAAATTTCAAGTGCGGCTTATTGATAATAAAGCTACCTCTTCATCTGGCTTCATGTCACCACAAAATTTTATCGTTCTTTGATTAATAATATACCTGATAGGTATATTAACAAATTTGTTAAAATGTCTAACAATGTTTTTTTGCTTATCTTTAAAAAAAATGGAAATGTTAGTTACGTCCTTTTGCACATTAACTGACGATATAAAGCTAGTTTAATGAAAGGAACTTGCAAAAACTAGAAATTAAATTGTGATTAACTATTTTAATTTAAGAAAATTTTAGTTTAAAAAATTTTTGAATATTCGAAGTGTCGCTTAAAAATTTAACTAAAATCTTTAATTAATTTATTGCTTCTTTAAATACAAACGAAAAATTTCAATATCAATTGCAAATTTTCTGCATTTCAAATAGAAAACTTTAATTTATTCAGAGTTTTCTTGATTTCAACGGAATCAGTTAATAAAAGTAACAGACTCGTTTTTTTCTTGAAAACTATAATAAATTTTATGTTTAGCCAAGTTTTACCATATTTATATGTAAGTCATATGCGAGTTTTTTTGAGAATACATAATATTAATGTTTTTAAATTTTCTATTATATTAAATTAGATATAATCTTTTAGTATAACGTATAATTCGATAAAAAGATAGATGAGGACAAAATTCGGACAAAAGTGCATCAAATCACTTATTATTGTATCTAAATTAATGTTATATGATACAATTAGATGTATTTTGATACAATTTAATCGGGCCATTTGTCGGATGAAATTTTATATAATTAATTATGTAGCCATATTAAATTACATGAAATTATATAAAACTTCATACAATTTTTTATTTAGTCGGGTATGCACTGAACTGTTAAAAAAAATGTATAAATATCTTTCTCATTTTTGGTATATTAACACGGGTGTCGGAACCTAAAAGCACATTCTAACAAAAATGTCGTTATATTTTTCGTATTTAGCTCTTCAATATGCACCGTTTGAGTGCCATTACACAAGCGAATTCGTAAAAACACCCTTTTTCGGCCCATTCTAATGAACATATTTTTAGCCGGGCAATTTTTTTTGGTTTTAGTAAAAATGTTTACTAATTATTTTCTTTAAGTGTATGCGTAAGATTATTTTCAATAAGTAAATTTTACCAAGAAAAATTCTACACCATTTCTAATTAAAATTGAGAGCTTTCCGAATGAGTAGGGGAAAGTTCTAAATGAAATTATGATTTTATTTATATAAAATTGAGAACATTTTAAAATTAATTAAGATTTTGTTTTTAAATTAAGAAAATTCCAAAACTTTCCAAGGTTTTCTATTTTAAATTTTTTATTTCTATTTTAAATTTTAATTTTTTATTTTTATAAAAGTAATGATGGGACTTATATCAACCATTGGTCGTCAAAGGGTTAAGCCACTTAAGCCAAATAATAGTGAACTAGGTCATATTGTTTAATTGGGCGTTGTAGTGCAATTGATCTTGTTTTTTCGAACGACAGTCTGAAACAAAATACAGATTTGAGAATAAAAGCCTCCAAAACAGTCTAGAAGATATTTTTTGTAGCCATAAAGGATTTTTATCTGAAAAATGGGACATTGATATCTTTTTTTTTTTTTTTTTTTTTGAAAAGAGAGGCAACACTCAGGAAATACTTCCTATATTTAGTGTGTTGCTTTCTTTGGAAAGGGATAGTATAGAGATGAAAGGTGGGGAAAGATGAAGGGCTTCAGACATGGCAACACTGTAATTGCGCGAGATGATAAGTCTTAGAACAGTTGTTGCTCGCCACCTGATGGAGTTGGCGAACTTATTGAAGCTTTTTGGTTCATAGCCCTGATTCATTATTTTACTTCGGTGGGGTTAATTGCTATGGGAACACCGAAGGTGGACATTGCGATACGTATGAGGGATAGAAAAAACTCATACATATTAATTTGATGTTGCCGGCACCGGGGATCGAACCCGGGATCTTCTGTGTAAAAGTCCAACGCGCTAACCATTACACCACAACGCCCACACTTTTAATGCAAAATTTTCATAAAATTATTTTTCACTCAGTGAAGAAGTTTCACTAAAATAGAGATTTTATAAAAAGCATGGAGCTTTTCATTATTTTGAAAAAATTTTCTTTTATTTGATGAAGAAAAGTTTCCTTGATTTGCCGAAATATTTCATTATTTTTCATCAGTTTAAATTCCCTTTGTGTAGTGTAGAATACAGATCTGGAGGCCATATTTAGTTAAAGTTCAAAATCTCGAAAATTTATGGACGATCGCCAGCGGTCGGATTTAAATTATCATAATATGTCTGGGAACAATATTTTTGTTTGGAGAATGTATAATGATTTTTAATATTTGGCTTTGTTATTGTAAGTATTTAATTTGTATTTCAATTTGAGAGCTAATATATAAAGTTTCAAGAAATTTCAAGGGCGTTTGGTAAGATTATTATTAAGGGAACTCCTGCTGTAAATATTTGTAGTTGTTTGACTTGTAATACCGTATCTTTATTTTTAAGTGAAACAACAGTTTGTAAAAGAAATTTAATTGCGACAACATTTGCAGTTCATTTAAAAAACAAACCACATGAAATTTCTGTATTATGATTTTAGATTCAGTTTATACCGTATTTTTTTTTATTAAAAAAAATAAAACAAATCAATGTTTGTTTATTTTTCACTACATTTGCGGTTCATTTTTTATACAATTGTGGTTCATTGTTTGAACATTAAAAAACAAATAACAATGTTAGTTGCATTTAATAAAATGTAAGTCGTTCTTTTTTCAAGTAAAATTTCTTTTGTTTTAAACTACATTTGCAGTGGTCATTACCTACATAATATTCTAAGTGTATTGCTCTGAGTAACGTCACAAATAACAGTCCTTGTCAATTAGTCTATGTTAACAATGTATTTATCCCGACCCGAACCCGCAAATTTGAATGAACTTTGAATATGTTATAGAGGAGCAAAACCAAGAGACACGTAATTTGTTTACCTGCTTTGACGAGCAACGGTTGATATAAGTCCCATCATTACTTTTTGCTTTTTAGGTTGTGATCGACACTTGAGAGATGTAGCTTAATAGCGATATCTATAAATTGTTGCCAAATAGTCTCAGAGCCTCACAAGGTCTACCCAAAGTCAAAAATTTTTTTTTTTGTTTTTCATGATTTTTTTAGGTTTCTGTTTTTAGTTTTTTAACGTTAATTTATAGTTATCATTATTTTAGAGTTATCATTATTTTGGATTAATTTGAGACAAAATTAAAATTTAGACAAAATTAGCTTTCTGAGTATTTACAGCTAAAACGATAAGTATTAAAGCGTTTAACCTCTTTGGTTGACTTATATTAAAGAGCTTGGACGTGCAAAGTTTTACGTTGAAACGTCTTCACCAAAAGAATTGACGGCCATTTAATGTAATATATAATTAGAATTGTGATTAATGCAATGCGATCTATAAAATGCTGTAGCTTTTATTTAATCTAAGCGAAAACTGTTATTCTAATATTTTTAGTTTTCTTGAAACTTAAAACCGCCATATTTTTTGCGCCGTTAAAGGTAAATGATTAACGCGAATGGATTAAGTATGCATAAATATCGGCTAACATATACAGAATAAGTTATTCATGTCATACAAAAAAATGTTTGAACATATTTTACCTCAGATTGTCGAAAATTTTTAAAGTTTGTCATTGTTTGACATTTGAACAATTGTTATTGTTTGCTAGTAGAAGGTACGAGGTTAGTAGAAATGGAGCCAGCTGACCATGGACAGCGAAGGGAGTTCGTTAATTGGGTATTGGAGAGACAACATGAAAATGCTGATTTTGCCGATAAAATCATCTTCAGTGACGAGGCCCATTTTCATCTTGATGGCTTCGTCAATAGGCAGAATTGTCGCATTGGGGTGAGGAAAATCCTCGAGTGATTCACGAGAAACAAATGCATCCTCAACGTGTCACTGTGTGGTGTGGTTTTTGGGCTGGAGGAATCATTGGACCTTTTTTTTATGAAAATGAGGCAGGTCAAGCGCAAACAGTCAATGGTGTTCGGTATCGTGAAATGATAACCAGTTTTTTCTTGCCTAGAATTGAAGAAATGAATGTGGAGGGCATGTGGTTCCAACAAGACGGCGCCACATGTCATACAGACAGAGAAACAATTCAATTGCTGCATCAGTCATTTCCCGGTCGTGTTATTTCGCGTTTTGGAGATCAGAATTGGCCGCCTAGATCGTGCGATTTAACACCACTAGATTTTTTTCTTTGGGGTTTTTTGAAGTCGATGGTTTACGCGAATAAGCCGACGACGACTCAAGCCTTAAAAGAGGAAATTGGACGCTGCATTAATGAAATACCGCAGCATTCATGCAAAACGGTCATTGAAAATTTCATTAAAAGATCGCGTGCATGCCAGCAAAGCCGCGGCGGCCATCTGCACGATATATTGTTCCATACATAACCTCATTCTGTCTACTTTACGAAATAATAAAGTTTCACGATTTTTTTTTTAAATATCTGTGTTTTATTTAAAATTTAAAAATTGCGCTCTTCTTGGGACACCCTTTATAAACCACATACTTTAGATTTTTTGCAAGCTGTTGAGTTATGTTAGAACAACCAAAAATTAAAAAAACCGTTTAATTTAAGAAATAAGCTATTATTTAAAAATAAACCGCAACATTTTACAACTTTTTATTATAATTGTTTGTAAATGGTGTTTTTTATAGAGGGATAGAACTTTGAAATGGAATAAAACAAAGATGAATTTTTAAAATTGACATGAAATTTACTTTATTCGAAAGTTAATCTTCTGGCGTTATAATTTAAACATGACTTTTTGCATATGACCGCCACGGCTGGCTCTGACGTAGTCTAATCTGGAGGTCCAATTTTCGATGACTTTCCAACATTTGTGGCCGTATATTGGCAATAACGCGGCGAATGTTGCCCTCCAAGTCAATCGTTTCGGGCTTATCGGCGTAGACTAGCGACTTCACATATCCCCACAGAAAATAGTCCAGCGGCAGGTCCGAAACGTGAAACTATGCGGTTACCAAACGTTTCCTTCAATAAATCAATTGTGGCACGAGCTGTGTGACATGTTGCGCCGTCTTGCTGAAACCACAGCTCCTGCACATCATGGTTGTTCAATTGATGAACAAAAAAGTCAGCAATCATGGCTATATAGCGGTCACCATTGACTGTAACGTTTTGACCAGCATCGTTTTTAAAGAAGTACGGACCAATGATTCCAACAGTCCATAAAGCACACCAAACAGTCAGTTTTTTTTTTGGATGTAACGGTGTCTCAACATACACTTGAGGATTATCATCGCTCCAAATACGGCAGTTTTGTTTATTGACGTATCCATTTAACCAAAATTCGCAAAATTTTCGAATTTCGAACAAAACCATGATTTTCAAAATAAATTTGCAAAATTTGGAAGCGTTGTTCAGGCGTCTGTCTATTCATGTTGAAATGCCAAACTAAACATAAATCACTTGACAGTTAAAAAAGTGTTGCCAACTTAAAGTTCTATACCTGTACAAAAAATACCCTTTACAAATAAAATTTGTTCCTATATAATTTGCTCCTTGAAACTTCATCAGCCAAACAAAGATTCAATAGCGAAATTGTTTTCCTTAAGCTGCATAGGTTTATATTATTTTATATATGACGACATTAAGTCATAGTCGTATGTTCTAATTTTAATTATGTTCTTGAACAATTTTGTAATTTAAAATGAATTTGGAAATAAAGACTAACTAATATATTATAGGTTTATCAAAATAAGTTTTGACAAACCAATAACAATGAAATTAATTTTTTTTTTTAAAACAAACTTTCAAAATACCGACTGGTAGAAAAAAGCTTTACTTTGGAAGAAAAAAGTTAAAATAGGCTGAAGACAAATGTCGAAAATAGGCTAATATTTAGAAAATAATATTACTGGTTGCCCTAGTAATGATACTTGCGTGCAAGCAAACCATTTATGTAAAAGCAAACCATATATATAAAATGTCGTGGTAGCTAAGATGGTAGAGCTGTTATCTGCTAATCTGAGGTCGCAGATCTGATTCCCGCATGAGCATTTTATTTTTAAAAAAAAGTAGTAATGATATCTCATTATCAGAGACGACAAACTAGCTTTTTAAGCTTTTTTGCTTTTTTTTAACTATCCGACTTTGAGCTTTCAATAGCTTTTTCTTGCTATTTTTGAGCTTTTTATTGCATTTGTTAAGATTTTTTGACTTAAAATGCTTTTTTTACTCATAAAATATTGTTTTTTTTTCTATATTAACTTTGTTGTTTTTCCATGTTTTTAACTGTTGCTTTTTTGCAATATTTTTTTTGCTTTAAATAAATTTTTAATTTAAATTTTGCTTTTCCTGCTCATTATTTTGCGCTACATTATGCATAGCGGCATAAAATTAATCGGATGTTTTATGGAAAAATTGTGTAGTTATTATTACCCGATATGGCGTTATAAACCCCTTAACTAGTAATGATTTTCTACACTGAGTTATTTCCTAAATTTTAAAATTTTCGGAATAAAAATGACATTTTTGTAATTTTTTCGTGAACATTTTGTTGTTTTTTGAGTCATCTGGATGACCAATTTTATATTTTTTTTGTTCCCTGATCATTATGAAAAAAAATATTTATTATCTAAAAAAAAATAAAAAATATAAAATCGCGGAATCCCGTAATCACAAATATCGGCATCTTTAAATATCTACTTGAATTGGCATCCCTAACATGTACTACTGTACTGCTATTTCTAAATGCTGTTGCTGCTGTTTGTTGGTGGTATGCTTGGTCGTAGTATGTAGCTGTTGTTGTTGTAGTCAACAGTCGTATTACTACGGTAAAACACGATTAAGACGCACTCTAAAGACAAGAAGAAACTAGTTCGTAATAAACGGGGTGAAATTTGTCCCATTAAAATAAGGGTATAAACGACATATTTTTGAAAGCGCTTTTTTTTTGCACAAATCTAGGTTTCAGCCATAAATGCGTTCTCACCTTCCCGAAACTTTTTAAATTTAAACATTTTAATGTTTTTTTAACACGGCACCAGATTAATTAAAATATAATATGTACTTCCCTTTTCATTTGCATATAAATTATTTTAATATCTAATAAACAGGGCAGCGACTTTCATGCAAATGCATGTTTGTAGCATACTTGGGCCTAGTTAACTGAATGTACTAATTAATTAATGATTTAATTGGCATTGTCTGATGTCAGGGGAAATTACATTTTTTGGCTACAATTGCTAAAAAACAATGCAAATGAAATTTTGTTTCAATTGATATTGATCAATGACAATGCCTTTAACAGACAATTATAATTGATTGTTATAACTGTTCGTTACAATTGTGTACAAAACAAATTATTTGAAAACTTAGATAAAAGTGCTATATTTGCGTACTTATGTTAGTCATTGGTGGCATTTAATTGACATTAGTCTAATCAATGCCAATTTAAATACAATACATTGGCATTATAATGGTAATAATAGTTTTTTGGCATTGGCCAATTGAATTTCAATGTCAATGAAAAATTCCCAAGTATGGTTTGTAGTCAGTAACAGAAAATCGTTTTGGACCAAATACTTTTCCGAATCAAAGAATTTTCAGCAAAATGGAGTAGATTTGTTGTTGCATATTTTTTAAAAATGCATGTTTTACTATTAATGCATTTTGTTGCATATTTTCCATTTAATTGCATATTTTAACATATTTTATAAACAATTAAATTAAGAAATAATTAAAGATAAACAAAAGAAAGCATATGCAATACTCACATCTAGTGCGATTTAGTAGCCATTTTGTAGACATTTAAAAATTATTTAAGCCATATCAAATTATATATAATTATATACGGAAATTGGCGGATATAATTAAATACAATTATTTAAAATCTAATATAATCAGATATAATTATATCCGAAAAATGGGTATATAAAATTTTATATAGTACCATACAAATATTTTTTTTTTAATTATATATTGTGCTATGTATGAGTATATATAATTATATATACATTTTTGAACAAACTCTTTCAAGTAATAAACAGATTTTTAAATATTTTAACATATTTTTTAATTTTTAGTGCATATTTCGATGTAAGTGCATATCTTAAGCGCATATTTTGGAGAGAAAAAACATTAACAAATATTTTAAAAAATAAATTCACTTTTAAACGCACACTTTAACCTCTTGCATGTTCCACATTTGATTGAAATTTCCCAGGTAGAAATTGCCGAAAGTACAAAAAAGAAAGCAATGGCAGATATCTTTTTAACAGTTTCATAAAATACAATGCTCTGGGAAGGCACTTATTTGGAACGCTTGGCCAACGTTTTCAAAAAGTGCTTTGCTCCTGCTTTACAAAATTTACAACTGTTTGTAAAAAAAAGAACACTTGGACATCATGTGGTTTGCCAACGTTTGGAAAAACGACTTTGCCAGTACTTGTTGTACAAAAAAAAATTTCTGGGAAGACAACGTTTTAATGTGCTCTTCCGACGTTTATTTTTTTACTATTATTTTCAGTTTTGTAGGCTTTATTGCAGTTTTAAACAGATAAAATGTAGATTTGCCTACATACATAAATAAAATAATAAAGACAAATACAACTCTGTATTTATATTTAACTTATTATTTATATTTATATATTATTTATTTATCTATAGGTAAAATATACGAAAACCGTTGTTCATTTTACGAAAGTTTTGGTTATTTTGACATTACGAAAAAATTTGTAGAATATACAAATCACATTTCGTAAAGTTTTGCAATAACTTTTTTAAAATAAAAATGTGGTGCATACCTTACGGGTTTATTTTAAAATTAAAAAAAAAATGTAATGGTGCCACACCAGAATCGAACACACGATTTCAGTGACGTCCTGCTGTGTTGAAGTAGACCCCTCTACCATTTGCACCAAAGTAGCTGATGCAATACAACAAACTAAAAAGGAACTTAAGTCGAAAATATTATGAAATTTTTATGAAAACTAGAAAAATATGCTACAAATATTTAATAAAAAAGGTAAAATGGCAATTAAATATTTTTATTATGTTTATTGAACTAAATAAAATAATATAATTTTTTTATAAATATATCAAATAATATATTAAAAAACAAAATAAAAAAAATAATAAAATAATAATAATAAAAAACTTAAATAACAATTTCAAACTAATTGCATTTTATTATTAAATATTTTATCTTTTTAAATGTTTGTTTTATTGCAAATAAAGTGGAAGTAGTGTTTTCGGGTCCTCTTTAACTTGTTTTAGGATCCTCTTTATTAAACAAAATACAAAATATCCATTTATATCAAAACACAAAAATAGTAATAATGAAATAAAAAAATTAAGCATAGAAATTTAAAAAACATTAATAAACAAAAAAAATATAAAAACTAAAAAAAAAAAAAAAAATTTGTCCTGGCCAGGAGTTGAACTCGCAACCTACTGATTGCAAATCTGACCTCTAACCACATCAACATCCATATGTAATATTTGTAACATTACAAATTTTTGTACAATGTACTAAAAAAATATTACGAAATCATGTTTGTATTTTTTATGAAATTTGTAAATTTATATAATTTGTTTTATACAAAAGTTTTGTAATATAAACAAAATGTTTGTACATTCTACGAAAAAAAAATTTACGAAAAATATATTTGTATTTTTAAGCATGGATTATTATGAGTGTGGGAGAAGTCCGTTACGTTTTGCAATTGAGCCTTTGTGTAATAGACCTACGCGCAAATTTGTAAACACACAATGGTGAAAAAATAACTGACTGAATTCTAAATCGATTCCTCATGGCGCATTTTTAAATGTCATTTTATTTATGTTCTTAATAAATCGTAAAAATCAGCGAAATTTCAATTGTTTTTATATTTCTGCTAAAAAAAAACATTTTGGAATATAAAGGAATGTATTGCAATTTTTAGGTAATTTTATTCTCTACTGATAATAGTTATCAAACTAGCGGTAACTTTATTATTTTGCTTTGAATAAACAAATTTAGTTGAAAATGTATCGTTTTTATTTTTCGTGCAGCATCTTCAAAAATGTATCACCAATTGTGTTATTTCTGCTTCACCGACAAGCATTCAGGAAATACAATTAAAAATATGTTCAAGCGCAAAGAAAATAATATATTTTAATTTAAAAATTTGTTAACTTTTTTAACTAAAAAACGGGTATGAGACAGGCGAATGTTTTTTCAATCCCTTCTCTTACGGTTGAATTCTGAACCTACCTAGTAGTTAAACATCTTGTAGGGTTCCTTACGGGTCATTTTCGAAACAAATTGCGATTGTTTTGAATGACGATTCAAATTTTTAGAGACATGACCGGATGACGTTTTCGTCTTCGACACAGCCCAGTAAAATTTGCTGCAGAATTTAACCTTTTAAACGCACGTTTTATGATACGTTTAGTATTTATTGGAAAAGGGACTTAAATGGCACATGAAAATTACAGATATTGGGTTAAAATGTTCTATGGCAAATTTAATCTTAAATTTTGGTTGGGGACATCAGAACTCAGAATTTAGTTCAAAAGAACTATTACACTACTTTTTGAGTCTTATAGAATACAGTGTTGGCGAAAAAAACTTTAACTTTACTTTACATACACAGGGCCAAACACTTTAGGGGTTTTACTATCGTTCGGTATAAGAATCATCCACCCCCAAGACCATGACCATCATTTTGTTCCATAGTGCTATTCAAAAAAGCTTGGGACTCCTTGTAGGAAGCTCCTGTTGGAAATGATAAGTACGAAGATTAAACAAAATATTGCGATTGTTGAAAACATTTAGGTCAAATAATATCAAAGACTCCTTCTGTGGAAAGTGTTGCTCTTCTAATAGCCCTCTCAATCAGAATTTTTAGAATGACACAAGAAATAAATCATTTTCTTCAGCTAAAGAATATTTCAACGATTTTGGTAAGATATTAAAGATGATGTAGTGAAAGCAAAAGTGAATATTTGAAATTAAATTTGATTATTATCAATAAATTAAAATGTTGACCGTGGATTTAACAAAAAGTATCAATAGAGAACACAATTATCTTTAATTTGATACACTTCGTTTATATGCCACAACTTTTATATTTTTTATAGCAGAAATATCAAAAATGGAAATCACGCGAATGTTGACGGTTTTTTGACGATATAAAATAAATTACTTTAAAAAAGTAATATCAAAAATTGAAATATCAAAAATGGAAATCACGCGAATGTTGACGGTTTTTTAAGGATATAAAATAAATTACTTTAAAAAATGAGAAGTTCAGTCAATAATTTTTTGAATTCGTTTAAAACTGTGGGATGTAGGCAAATTTGCGCAAAAAAGTCAAATTTGCCCCACTGAGATACGCTAAAACTTATGGGCTTTAACGCTTCTTGGAAAATTTGAAAATTTTCAATTACCAGGCATGGGGTAGTCATTACGTCTAGTTACAAGCAATTGGATGTAATAGAGCAATTCCCCTGTAATGAATGACCTACCCCATTACTCTTATATATTGTGATCCAGTTTCGTAAAATTTAATATAGTTACGTATGACATCATGTATAGTACGATACCATTGTAAAACGTCATATCTAATTGTATCTTACAATATGTTATATCATAAGTCGTTCAACTTCAATATGTCCCAATTTGCTGGAAAGTGGCCTTAAACCGTATAAACCCCCATATGATGCATCCTCTTATAGACCAATATCTATATTCCCTGTGATGTCAAAGCTCCTAGAAAATTATACAAAACAACAGTCTTATTCCTGATCATCAATTTGGGTTCCGTCAAAAGCACTCAACTATTGGTACATCGAATAACAAATATTATAGAAAAAATATTTAAACATATGAATTTATTGTTGCTAATAGCCAGTCAGTTCTAGCCACTGTTGCGAAGTAATGCAAGGGTAATTAGTTTAACTTAATACCAGGTATCATGTTCCGTAATGCCGAGGTTTTACTGGGCATATAGGAAAATGTTTTTTTTTGCAAGAAAACTATTATCAAATTAATATTTATCAAGGTTGGCCACCGAAACGGATAACCGGATGGGTATCGGTATTGGTATCGATTTTTTGTTTGTTTCGGTATTGGTATCGGTATGCCATTCGGATCGGTTTAACCGATACCGAAACATTAATAGCGGTATGTACCGGTATTATTAAAAAAATTAAAAAAAAAAATTATAAAAAACTTTTTAATTATTTAAAAAAAAAACTTAACAAAATTATCAATTTTTATATAAAGTACTTATAGCTTATGTACGTTGTTTTAAAATATGAACATAAAATTATAAAAATAAATTTATATTTAAAATTTTACTTTTTAAACACATATTTTTAAAAGTTTATTTGAACTACAAATATTTATTATTTGTATCGATATTCATATAAATGTGTTGTGAACGGAAATTAAAAGCTTGTAACTGTACGTCAAGTTTGTAATACAATTTTCGGCAAAATTTTATGTTTTCGTAGAGTTGGGCAGTTGCAGTTAGAGTTGGGCAGTTGCAGTTCATTTCGTTAATTTTCAAATGATCTTTTCTAACTAGTGTTCATTACATTCACAGTAGTCAAACACACCATTGGCCAATATAATCTTATGAACAATTGAAAAAATTTGGCGTTTGGGTGAATGGCTGGGGACCCTGGAGCCAGCCTGGCCTTAAAAACCTACCCAAAAGAAATTCAATTTTCTCAGGACTTCAAAAATGGATTTTGTTTTATGATCCATGATATGGATATATTTAAGATTTAAAAATAGTAAAACAAATGGTACGAAACTGAGTGACTTTTTTGTACGTAAACTTTTTGCGGTTTTTTTATTTTTTTTTTATCAAGTTAATGCTTTTTCATTATAGGACCCTAGAAATTGTGAAGAGGTAATATTACATAGTTTATTAACCATCCTCTCGTCTGTCACTGCATCTTTACTATATCAAATTTTAAAAATCGGGTGCCAAATTTAAATTTGTGAATTGTCATCAAAACACACGCTAGATAACACACAAAATTGCAACTGTTTTATTAATGAACAATTTTCCTGTACAACAATATAAATATCATTTGCAGCTAAAACTTTGAGAAAACCCTAAAATAAACCATCCTAAACCAGTCTCCTAGCCCGCCCATAGTAACCATATGGTAAAACCAAAATCAGTCGTTAAAAAAAAGTACAACAATTTATAAAAACAAGTCAGTAATTTTAAACTATTGGAGTTATATTATCAAATTAATAAAACTTTTAATACATTTACTTTTAAAAGTCGCTAGTTTTTGTATTTTCAAAAATTGACTGTTCTAAAATTTATTTCAGTGGACATTTACAAATCTACTTTATAAAATCCTGTTTCATTTATAACAGTATTTTCATCACATTAAGCACAGGCACCACAACCCAAACGTATGTTTTGTGTTCCCATATGGTAATTACATCGTGTTATGGGTTAAACAAACCCCCTATTAAAGCATCAATTGTGCTCATATTTTCCTCACAAGCATTATGACGTTACTAAGAGGCCATTTAAACGAAGAAATTAATTGCAGGCAATTTTTGAATTCTCTTTTAAAGTTTATTCTAAAAATCATGAACATTTAAACGAGGAGTTTTTGCATGCAATTTTTTTGACGTTTATTTTGCCAATCTTCTTTAATTGTTCATTCGTTGAAATTTAATTTATTCGTAATAATTAAAAATAATATAATTTAATAATATATATAATATAATTTAAAATAATATATAAATAGTTCTCTATTCCACATTATTTATTTTTTATTTTACGAAATATTTTCGATACACAACACTTGAGAAGCCGAATACGAATAAAGCAAATTAACAAGAATACGAGCGATAGAAAAAGAAATGTCAAAAAATATCTTGAAAAACGAAAACCGTGCAATTTTTGCTACCCCGCTTGCTTCTCTACCCCGTTTGCATACAAACAATAATTGCAGGCAACGTTACATGCAAAAAATTGCTCCGTTTGAATGACCTCAAAGTTTTAAAGATTGCTTAAAACTTTTTTCTTATTCAGATTTGATATTAACGAAAAATGCACGGGGAAACCGTGAACATTGTTTCGAAACTTTTTAAAAATAGAGATCAGCAAACATTTGGTTGACTTTACTGACTTTTTTTTGTTGAGTGTATTAAAACTTAATAACAGCTGACAGTTTTGACATTTCCATTCAGCAAGCAACACGGAATAAACGATTGGCTGGCTCACTTTAGCGAATAGCTCACATTAGCGAACGCTCCATTAGAAAATAATTATGTGTGGTCACATATGTAAAATTTTACTTTTAAAGTATTCAAAATTGAAAACGATATGAAATTTTGTTTGTGGAGCAGTCAGAAACATTTCACATTTAAACCGAGAGAAGTCATCTTAAAGAAAGGACGTCGTCTTAAACAAGTTTTACTGTGGATAGATTATGTGACACGAGGTTTAAGCTTTTGTGTGTGAAAATATTTTTGGAATGAGCACAAAGTCAATTAAATTTATTTTAAACACTTTACCATTCTAGGGACACATGACTACTAAAAAAAACTTAAATGAAACTATCAACTACCCAGCTAAACTTGTTTAAGTTCACTTATATTGTCGCATTTGGTGGTGGTGCTGCTGTTGCTGCTGCTGCTGCTATTGCTGCTGTTTTCTCTGATTCATCTTTTACCAGCCCAGCCACCAGTATCAAATTATGGTGAGAACTTTACAAAGATGTTATTGACATCATCAAAAACAAAATAAAAAAAAGTTTATTAAACATTTGCAAATGCAGGATGTTTATTTGTATGTTCCCATTGAGACGCAGAAGCAGAAGAAGGGGTCTAAAAGAATATTTATGTATGGTTTGTCTGTTAAAGGGGTTTCCGTAAATTTCGTTTTTTTTTTTGCTGTTGTTGGCTGTTTTTTAAATTATTTCAATACGTCTGGTAGTAGTCACTTATAATAAGGTCAGAACGTGTGCCAGGCAGCTGTACATTAATTAAGGCTCCAGGTGAAAAATATTGTTGTTATTTTCTCCCGTGCGATTATCATCATCATCATTTGCAAATAAACGCCATCATTGTTTCAGCGATAATAAAATCGAATGGCGCGCTAGCACGCTTCAAGCAAAGATAGGAGGACATGTTCAGGAATTAGTTGCGAATTCAAACGTAATTGAATTCGTTCGTTTTTGTGTTTTCAAAGTTTATGTTTGAAAAATATTCTAGTTGCAAAATTGCTAAAAAAAAAAAAATACAGGTAAGAAAAAAAGGATATGGTACAATTATTGTTTTAACTTAAGTAAAGAACACAAATTTCTCGGCTATCCGTCCTTTTGTTGAAAAGCTACAAGAAAAAGCTGCGTAAAATTCTTTTATCTTCATATGAAATAAGTATATGGTACAAAACTATAAATTGCGCACATTATTAACATGGAACCTTATCTTAGAGTAAATTGAAACACGCAGAGAAAAAATATGGTTGCAATATGATTGCGGCCACAAAACTATGTTTCCTACAGCAATAAATGGTTGTTTCAATTAAACTATTATTGTATCAATCATATTTCACCAATAATATGATTGCATTTATCATGTTCTAGTAAAAATTTCTCTCTTTTTTCAGTTATCATATTATTGTATTGTCTACAATCATACTATAGTATTTATTATCATATTCCTCTATCTAACTGCAGCCATATTAGAGTTGCACCAACTATAAGATGATCAGTTGGTTTTTTTATGAGCGTATTCGCTCTTTTAGTTTCATTCCTGCTTGAGATTTTGTGAAAAGAAGTTGTGGGAAACAGTCAGCTCCAACAAATTAAATAGTAGTAAAAAAAAAGATATTAACAAAGGACAAAGAACGTAGTGGTGTTAATTTTAATGGTGATCTGTTTTGTTTAAGAAGGAATAAGTTTGCAGTCTCAACCCGGTCCACCGTGTATGTCTAGGCAAAAGTTTAATTGTTGCTCACAAACAACGTAGTGCTGGTAATTGTAATGCTGATTTGTTTGTGAAATTAAAAATTGAATTCTCAACTCGGTCTGCCCTAGAAGTCTAGGCAAAAGTTTAATAATCGCGCTAAACTTTTGCCTAGACGTTAAATAAAATTATTGTTTATTATAAAAAAAGTGATAAAAAAAGTGCTTTATTATTTAATTGCTTCTAATTACGCAAAAAATATTGTTAAAGAAACAAAATGTGAAAGAAAAAAAAATGCACGTGCTTTTAAGTATGTAGTACGAAATAATCATAATATGTTTGCAATAATCATAATATGTTTGCAATAATCATAACATGGTAATAAATGATGACGAAATTCTTGTCCATGATCATAATATGATAACTTGGACTATACTATGGTTATAATGCAATTGTTATGATTGCTGCAAACATGGTTTGATCATTATAAATGTATTGTGAAATTGTATTCTTACCAATATTTTTATGCTTGATTTATGCTGTAATCACATGTATAGCTAGCTGACACAATATTTCACAAAGCTTATTCTTCTGCGCAAAGACAATTGGATTACTTAAATTATTTTAAACCTAAGTTCATTTAAATATGTGAATTATTAAATAAATATACTATTAAAAAACACGCATATCTTTTTAATCCAGCTTCAACAGAATGCTGGGAGAATACAAATTTCCAGAACCATAATATGATAATATTGGGATATACTTGGAACCATAATATGGCAATCTAATTATCATATTATGATACAGAAGCAGATAAGAGTATGGTTGTCACAACCATAGTAACATGGTTGTCGCAATCATAAATCCAAAAATGTATGATGCTCTTCGAATATGGTTCCCTCAACCATGTTTTTTCTTTGCGTGAAGCCATTTCAATATAATAAATATGACTTCAAAACTTGCCTATTTTAAGATTTTTATATTTTGCACCGTGTATCGGAAAAATAACCATGTGTTTTTTCATGCAAATGCATATTTGTTGTCAGAAGCCCCCAATCGATTTTGACCAGACACTTTTTCGAATCAAAAAATTTGCAACAAAATGGCATCGATTTCTTGTTGCATATTTTGCTATAAATGCATAATATAAATATTTTATGTTATATATTGACATTTTTTGTTGCATATTTTCAACTTAATTGCATATTTTGCAAAAATTAAAATTTAGTTTTAATTAAAAATAAATCAAATAAAACAACAAGTAACGCTGAACATATCATCTAGTTTTTATTTGTTAGACATTTATATTGGATTGCATTTTTAAACCAACAAGCTAGAGTAATAAATCGATTTTTATAAATTCACAAATTGTACGTGCATATTTTTTTGATTTTAATGCAAATTTTTTGGATTTTTAGTGCATATTATTTGTTTTTTTGCTTTTTGTGCATATTTCGTTTTAAATGCCTATTTTAAGATTTAAATGCATTTAGTTGCATGAAATCCGTTGCCATAACTTTTGCGTAAAACTAGTATGTTAATACTTGTTACATTCACTCTCAGAATGTTCTTACAGTAACTACATGTAGGTCATTCGGGTAGTGAACAGCAGTAGTTGTTTTAACTGCTACTGTATTCACTTTTCTATGAGAAAAAAAAACAGACAGTCATTTCAAAAAATAACTAACCAAAAATACTGTGCAGTTGTTTTGAGTAGTTTTATTCCGGCTTCCTCAGGAGAAATTTATTTTTTAGTTTTTACAATTGAATTTAAAAATAAAAAAAAAACAAAAATTTAAACAATCAATTATTTATTCAAATGTTTTATGGCTGCCATTTTAAAAATCAACAAACGGGCATCAGTTTTAAGATTATGGAGTAAACTATTCCAAAGGTTTATAGCACTGACCAACATTCAAGAGGAGAAGAGATATGTGTATTCTGGTGGAATTATGTTGCACGTACGTGGCGAGTTTCCAATGGGCAACTAGTTCTTTAAACAGACCGGTTGTCGTGTGTGAAAAACTTTATGTAAAAAGGTTACGTTTCGAATATTTACGTATGATGTTAAACTCAACCCAAAATCTGCAAAGAGTATTGAGATGTTCGATCGTATTTCATTTTATTGAAAACGTACCTAACAATTTGCAATTTTTTTTGCGTACATAACAATTTGCAATTTACTCTTCGAAAATGCATTAAGACACGTTTGCTAAATAGGTAAGAAAAGGTACAATTAGAGTTTTAACTAATTTTAGTTTTATATCGCAGGGAACGTAGGAAGATGAACACCAAAGCTTTCTTAGAAAGCTATTTATGTTCATAATAGTGTAGTCGATATGGTCTCTACAGTTAAGAAAGGAGATTATCATAAATCCTAGATGCTTAAATACCCTAATATTTATTTAACAAGTTCAGTTCCCATATAAATGTTCAGTTAAACTGTCATCCTTGTAAATCGTAAGTGCTTGTGTTTTTGCAGCGTTGACAAAAAGATTATTCTCATGTGGCCATCTGAAAATTTCCTGTAAGTTCTCATTTAAACGATATACCAGATCCTCTCGGAGTCGTGATGGTCGAGATAAATAAAGATAATTCAAAGAACTTTTACAGTTTTACAGTTAAGTAAAATAAATAATACTGGTCCAAGAATCAAAACAGGTTTCAAGTTCGAAAATCCGTTGTTTGAGGTAACTCGTTGATGGCGCACAGTGGGATTGCTTCATACATTTCTTGGTAAAAAGTATAAGGAGAGCTCGTAGAACATTGAAATTTGGCCCAAAGCCTTTCATTAATAAAAATTAAGAAAAATTAAATTAAGAAAAATTTCAAGTTTCATCAAAATTGACCACGCCTATCGCCCCCTCGCCCATATAACCCGAAAAGACTTTTTCGCTCCAAATTTTTATTTCTTCACCAAAAAACTTGAAACTGTGCACAACAGATCAGTGTTATAAAGTTGAGATATCTGCAAAGTTTAATGGGATTGGACCACGCCCATCGCCACTCGCCTATATAACACATAAAACACGGGCCTAGAAGTATACACCATTTTATATCGTGTTTCATTGAATTACTGAAATGAAATTTCGTGTGACTTTTTTTTATAAAATTTATTATTTTTTCAACATTCGCAAATATTATCCGCATTTTATTTATTAAATCAAAAGAATACACTGCCACCTTTCATTTTTTTTTTTGAAACCAGAACACAAAGGTCGATAAAGCTCTCCTTTTTTATGTCCAAGAAATACTAAAAACACTGAATTTTTGAGTGCCATCATAAAAACCTGAATATTTGTTAAACTATTATTGTTATCCATTATTTTTTTTTTCAAAACTAATGTTGAAATACTATTTTTTTTTAAATATACTTACATCAAATAGATATGACAAAAAGAAATTATGTGAACGGACCATTGAAATGGATAAAAATCTCATGCAGTTACTGCAGAGTTTCGTTTAGGTGACTTTGCCGAGTTATTTTGGACAAACAAAAAAAATTTTTTTTTAAATAATGATGCATTTCTATTAATTAAACAATTCTCTACAAAATTGCATCATTACATTTTTGATATTTTACACTCGAAAAACGGACTTTTTGCTAGTAAAATCCCATTGTGTGGCGTTCAGATAAATACGATTTTAGAAGATTGAAGGATTTAATTTAAGATTTTATATTAAAACATCGTGTTAAACGGTATAAACTGTTTTAGAAAAGTTAATTAAGACAAGAATAGTAAAATCATATGCTGGACGAATGCCCTCCATAACCTTCAGTATAGCGGTGTTGCAGCTTCATAGTAGGATGTTCAATTAGTTGTGAAGAAAGAAGCCGCTCAAGAGCTTTAGATACAGTACGTAAAATACTGATTGGAATAAAATCTCTAGGAGATAAAGGTGCATTCGTATTATCTATTAGAACGATGTTGACTATCTTCCATTCTGATGGATAAAGAGATGTTGTAATAATGTGATTAAAGATATGTCCACTTCACATAACTTCAATCACGATAGTATATAGGGTAGTATTAGTTTTACAAATTGCCGGTTAATGCTATGGTATCCCACAGCATTCGACTAAGATTCATAATAGCGTTACCAACATTATCGACACTAAATTGCCTAAAGATGCATAAGTTATCACAAAAAGTTAGATTGGTGTTGAATTGAAAAGAGTTTGTATCATGTTCAACTGTTGATTTTAAGAAAAATTCATTCATAGTTTCAGGACATATATCACAATGGATTTTAGTTTTCTTAATGCTAATATTACTTAGATTTCTGCACGAATCCTTAGCTAGAAGACTATCGCTAAGTTTAGTCATATAATATACAGATTTCATGTTCTTTGTAACAACTGTTCCTAGCAGTCCTGTGTTTTTCCTAGTTACGGTCAGATTGGCTCGACTACCAAATAGAAAAGAGACGGTCACGTAATTTAATAGCAGCTTTAATTTCGCTGTTAAAATCCCGGAAATATATATATTCGTCCATAATGAAATAACTGAGATTAATACCACCTGTAACACAGTAAATATCATGATCAGAAATAAAAGCAAGTGAAAATTGGTCAAAATGGATAATTGTAGAATCGCTAGAAGAGCACATAAGATCTAATAATGCAGATCTGCGGTTGTGGGCAAAACATGTTGGCCAAGAGTTGATCATTTTTAACCCGCAAGAGCTAATATCATCAATAAGATTTTGCGCCAGTAAGTCATTTCTCAACAGAGAGACGTTGAGATCTCGTAATAAATAATATGGTTGAAGAAGTCAGAACAATGGACACGATAACTGATCTGGGAGTCGTCTTCGGTTCCCCTATGTATTTTATTGCACATAGTTCCAAAAGCTTATGCAATGCTCGCGTTTATTAGGAGAAGTAGTTCTGATTTTTCGGATCCTAATAAGTTAAATTTTATATATACGTCATATGTTAGATCGAAATTGGAGTATACTGCTGTAGTCTGGCGTTCATATTGTATAGTTCATGTCTCACGAATTGAGAGACTGCAGAGAATATTTGTTAAATATGCACTTTCATCGTTTACTTTTGTGGACCCTATACGTTCATATGAAATATAAACGTAGATATCAATCTGTGTTACTTATCCATGATATAATTTCTGGAAGTATTAACTGTCCTGAATTGTTGTAGCAAATATCGTTCTATGTTCCACCTAGAATTCTTCAAACTATTCCTAAAATAGTACTTTATATCGTGTGTGTAGTAATATAAATTTTATTAATGAGATTGCGTTCAACAAAAATCCTAACCATGAAATTGAATTTTGCACTTCGAAATAAACCTTCAAATTGTTGCTTTTTGAATTTGTTAATATTTTTATTTATAGATACTTATTTGTATATTAATTTAAATATTAATTTTTTTTTAAACCTAGTCTGTAAGGAATTTTGTATATGCCATTGACTTAACAAATGAAATGACAATACCACCTCCGGACCTATTTTTAGAGGGTAGGAGGGGAATGGGGCTTACATGTAAACCTTCTTCTTTTTAATTTAAGCACCCCTAACAATAATAATGCGGATAGATATATATCTGCAAACAAAAATTCGGTAGCGAAAGTGTCAATTAAGGATTTTTTGAAAATTCCCAAATATATAATGTCCGACGAAGACGAAGCCGAACTTTTTGTTTTAATAAAAAAAAAAACATAAATTGTTTTTTTTATCAATAAATTTAAACCAAAAAGTTATTAAACATAAACAAAAAAAAATTCATAGGTAAATTTTTTTAAAAAAATCATATTTGGAAAATAGTCGTACATACTATTTTAAGTAAAACAAAAAGAATAAAATATTTATACTATAATTTATAGTCAAAGAAAAATAGTTGATCTATTTTTAAGTTGATATAGAAAAAAAAAAAACTTAACCTTTAATATATAAAATTAAAAAGTTTGATATTGTAATGACAGAAAAGCAATTTTTCCGCATTCACAACATGTAAATTGCTTCGTCTACATTGATATTTAAATATCGTTGTTTTTTTTTTGGTATTCTATCATATTCAACGTTGTATTTTTTATGTAGTTTTTTTGTAAATTCTGAAAAGTAAATATAACCACAGTTGTTATTTATTTGTACATTTTATTAAATAATCATAACATGTTCGGTAGTTCTTTGTAGTGTCGTGTCCGGCCGATTACTCGGTTGGACACTACAAATATACGTCTTATATAAATATTTTCTAGGTCGCAAACCCCTTAAATTTAGATGTATTTATTCCTATACACTACAAGGACTTATAGTTAAATTAAAATAAATGCGACTACTAAATTAAAAGTTTCTTTGTGCATTTTAGATAACTGAGTTAGATTCATGAGTACACTCAAATAAAAAACTTAATAAAATGTTCTATATCCCAACATATAAAGGTGGACGGAAGGTTCAAAATTTAGAATAAAAAAATGTTATTTTATTCCATTTATTTATTTCTAGTTTAATCGGATACTTTAGCCAGGAACCAAATATGACTCACGAATTGGATAGAAGTGCAAAAGTGTATTTTTTACATATATTTAAAAAAAATTTGCTGAACAAGCAAAAACTGCTGTTGTTCTTCATATGCAAAGTTTTGAGTTTACTCTTCAGTTGTGTCATTAATAGAGAAGACAAAAAATTCTAAGCCCGTCTGAGGGAGGGGCGAAGCAGCCAACTCAGAAACCACCCCCCTCCCCAAGGAAAGAATTTTCACTTAATTGCTATTTTGATATTTTTACAAACATTAAAATTTTGTTCAATTTTTGACAAAATAATCAATTTTTATAAAAGTTTTAGGAAAGGAGTCGCTCCTCACACAAATCACGAATTTTATTTTTTTCTATTTGCCAGGTGAAAATCATAATATATGGTAATATATGAACAAGCATGATTCTATGTATGAGCATATATTTTTTCATATGTCAGCATGTATGAAGATGTATGCCATATATGGAAACATATATGCATACAAATAGTTCATATATGACAATATATGATATCGCGCATTGAAATACAATATATGCCACATATTATTCCATATATGATATTAATTTTATAACTTGAATTCATTTATAATTATATATTAACTCAAATATGTTTATATATAATCGACTTAGAAAAAATCAATTATTTTTGTATCATTAACTTAGAAAAAACAATTATTCAAGTTTGATATCATTTTTATTAAAAATAAAAATTATGTTTTTCGACCTTTTATTGTGCAATGAAAATGAAATTAGGATATTGTCCTAACAAATAATCTATAGAGTTTTTTATTTTCAAATTTATTATTTGACCCTTTCAGGAATGTGTTAACAATCCCATGGCAAACATCAAACATTCATATAAACTAGTTTACTCACTACATGAGAACTAATATATGAGCTCGAAGTTAAAGATTATCACCATTGATCAAAAAATAAATTGAAAACTTGTTCGTTATGTGCAAGGTCCACCTTTGGTGGATATTCAATACACGTTTTTTGTTTTTTTTCTCCTTTTTATTTTTGTGTTTTGTCTATAAACAAAAACAGGGAGAGTAAACTAGACTGTATGTACTTTATATTTTATACAAGTTTGATATAATTTTTATTAAAAATACAAATTATGTTTTTTTTCGACCTTTAATTGTGCAATGAAAATTATTCAAGTTCGAGGCCATACTCTATATTTCTTTATTAGGATATTGTCCTAGCAAACAATCTATAGAGTATGGCCTCGAACTTGATAAATTTTCATTTTCAAAAACAATTATTTTTTTTCAGGTTATTGAAATTCAGATTTTCAAATCGCAGTAGACCGCAGTAACTCAAAAAAGACGCTCCAATAAAAACTTTAATTTTCATTCCGAATTACGTTTTATTTATATTAAAAATATATTATTTTTAATAGTGTTGTAATATTTAACTATTTTACGGAGATAATTTCTGACTTGCATTACTTATTAATAAATTGTTTAGATTTTGATTTTTTTTTTTAATACTCGTATATTGCTTTTAAATTCGTTAATATTTCATTAATTTTAAAAAATAAGTAAGAGAACAAAAAAAAGTTTTTGGTTCCAGACAATGATATAAAATGAAGTCAGAACTCCATATTTGAATAGTTTTAAGTATATTAAATGAATAAATGAAATAAAAAATCTAATTTTTCAAATTTTGGTCATTTTTAAGAAAATTTCAATTTTTTTTAAAAAAAGTTGCCATTTTTGGCAGCGATTTGGCACGGACTAACGTTCTGTAAAAAAATCTAATTATTTAATTTGGAACAAAACTGGGTTACACCCCCGAAAGAAAATCGACAAACCATTATTTAAGGGACATCCTATTGCTTACTTCTAACTTTTTTTCATTTTGGAAAACGACCCAGTATAGTGTATGTGTATCATAAATCGTAAAATGCATCTCAACATGTTTATTCAATTATACAAAAAAATTAAACAAAGGTGACCTCATTGAGCGACTGCTACATACCTACTAGCGTTGCCAGATGTCCCGCTTTGTAATATTTTCAATGCAACTCTTTTATATTTTTTAACGATGACATCGGTATAGTGAACTACTACTCAATTATTTGGTTTTCTCGCAAAAATATTATTAATGAAAATTAAATTAAATTTAAGCTTTGAATAATTTTGAAAAAATAAATTTATATACCCGAGTTAAAATATTGTTATATAATCTTGTAGATTGTGATCCAGTTTTGTACAATTTAATATAGTTAAGTATGAACTAATATGATGCAACAAAGAAAAGGATCAATTTTGATATAGCCTTATATCTAATTGAAATACAATTTGATCCGATGGATCGTATTGCATAACTATAAATGAATTATCTTACATTGAGTTTCATATAGCGAAAATAAATCTGTTATATTGAATACAGAGAGGCTAGATATTATGGTCCGATTATTAAGAGCCCGATTTAAATTTAATGTACAGTTTAACATACAGTTAAATTTTAATTTTAAATGATTAACAATAAATTTTTTTTAAATCAAATTAATATTTTTGAAGTTTGATATTTTAAATTATGATGACACGGCTTGACATAAAAAAAAATGTATAATGTTGTGACCATTACTTCTATATATTCCGAGCATGCTGATTTCAATGGCTTATATTATTTTTTGGTCTATGCTTTTTCCGCAAAATGACAAAATGAAATAGTTTGACGCATCTTCGAGCTATTTTTTATGTATGTACGATTTGTCTAAAATTTTACATGGCACCATAGCTTTCCAGGATGACCCCAAGCTCCAGCTTTTAGTATTAGCATTTTATAAAAATATTTAAAAAACTGTATTTAAATCAGCCAAAGTTTAAACTAATTTTTTTGGAAAACTGTACCATAGATAATAAAAATAAAGTACGCCATTGAAATCAGCAAGCCTGAAATATATTGAATTTGTGGTCATAGCCTTATTAATTTTCAAAATTTTTGATTTTGTCCTCCTGTGTTTTTTTTATTTTTTATATGGGACAATACGAGTACACTGTTTTGTTTAATTATTTGGTATAACATAAAAATAATTTGGTATAACGAAAAATAACAAAGGCTAGTAAAATTATATCTTACTATACATGATGTCATACTTAAATATATTAAATTACACAAAACTCGATCACATTATACAGGATTATATAATATAATTTTTACTCTGGTTGGCCCATGTAAAACAAAAAAATTTTGGAAGTTGTTGAAGAGTGACGTTTTTGTTTTTTTAATCCATAACTTCCAACTCAAAATTTTAATATCAACTCGAAAATTTTCATTAAAAATATCTTTAGTTTGACATAAAAAGGTTTGATTGTTAAGAATATAAAATTAAAATTTCACTGTGCGTTAAATTTAAATTGGGCTTTTACCCAGCAAAACTTTCTATTATCCGGTAATAACTTTGGGAATAAGAAATTAAGGCCGGTAAATGGTTAGTTTTCTATTACAAAACCTATTATTTTAACTAGGGTAACATGTAACATGTTACTCCTCACTTACAGGTAAAGAGCTATTTAATTTTTAAATCGAATATTTATTTGAAATTGTCAAATTTGTAGTAAAAATTTGATTATATTAAATTTAAAGTAGAAACAAACTAATTATAACATAAAAACATTATTTTTTTTTTTTATTTATTTTATTAATTAATAATCATATAATTACAAATTATATACTATTTCCCTAACCGAGCACTAGCTACTATGACCTTCGGCGCGTTGTAGCGAAAACAGACCAATCGAACCCACGACCCCCGCACTGATAAGCCAGCACGCTACCAACTAGCCTAGGGCGCACATAAAACCATTTAAACATGTGCGTTTGGTGTTACTAATAGCCAGTCAGTAATACCAAAAGTTGCTAAGTAATGCAAGGGTAAGGATCTTAACCTATTACCATGTAACATGTTCCGTAATACCATGCGCGGCTCCAGCATTTAATATAAAGGGAAATTTCATATACGTATGTACAAAAAACAACAAACACATAATATTGTGCATCATGTCGTACAAAATCTCCCTGTATATTAATTGCTGGAGGCGCGCATGCGTAATATAAACTTATTACTGAGAGTTTGCTGGGTAATAATCTGACCAATTTAACAAATTTATCTTCACTGGATTAAATAGTATCAAATTGTATCAAACTCAATGCAATATAATGGCACTTATATCAATTAGGTATAAGGCTATATCAAAGTTGATACAATTTTTTTGTTGCATACCCGAGTGAAAACGTTTGTATATAATAATACATTACTTTACATACACTTAAATGATTTAGCCTGTCAGTCAATTAAACCAGACAAATTTATATAAATATGATGGCATATATAGTCGCATCTTTTCTTATCTCTATCAATATATAATTGTATATTGCATTTAGTACTAGATAAAATTAATCCAATTAAATATGACGTTATATATACATTGCAAAATACAAACTTATAATTTTTTTTAATTTTATTTTTTTTATTTTATCAATTAATAATCATATAATTACAAATTATATACTATTACCCTAACCGAGCACTAGCTACTATGGCCTTCGACGCGTTGTAGCGAAAACAGACCAGTGCCTCTGGTGGAAATCGAACCCACGACCCCCGCACTGATAAGCAAGCACGCTACCAACTAGCCTACCGGGGCGCACAGGACAAACTAATATATATTTAGATATTATATCGAATTTAAGGATAAAATTGTATATTATCCTATACAGAGTCAGACTAGAAAATTTGTTAATCTTCATTTGGATATAATTACTAGAGTTAGTTTTGAAAAATAGATTTTTGGATATTATCACTTTTTAGAAGGTTTTTGTATCAATAAAAATAATGGCGTATTTTTTTTTAATTTCAACTCCTTCCCGTGCCTATAGGCGACTCAAATCGCGGATTTTGGGTCCCTTTTCCCATACAACAAAAACGACTAAATATCTGTCAAATCTGACTTCAGTATTCGATTCTACGGGGAAACTTAGGCCCATAAGCTTTTTTTTAGTTTTTGGAATGCACCAGAATGCATAATTAGAGTGGTCCAAAAAAATAATTTTGTAAATAAAAAATTAAAATATAATTTTTGTTAATATACAATGGAAAAACACTTACATCAGAGAAAAATGGTCCAAAAATTTTAATTTTGTAGTTACCCGTTCAAAAGTTATTAAAGTTTAAAAATTTAATTTTTCTTTATATATACAATGAAAAAGTACTCCTAGCTGAGAAAAATTGTGCAAATATTTTTATTTTATAGCAACCCGTTCAAAAGTTATATAATAAATATAATTATAAATATAATAAATGCTATATAAAAAAGATTTTATAGAAGTAGAAGAGGGAGAAGAAGTGGTTAATAATGTTGTTGATGCAGCTAACAAGTTGGCATATATTGATTCCGCTTTTAGTAAGTCACCGTTTGATTTTATTACTCTTCGAAGTTTAAAAACTCTGGGTAATTTTGGAATTAACATATCCTTTATGCTTTATAACGCTGTTGAGTGGCCAGCCCAGAAAGGTTTTCGTAATGCAATCGAACAAGCTAAAAATATACAATCAACAAGTATTTACACCGAACAACTTGTTGGTAATATTTCGCGCCTGAACAACTCGTGTTTAGTTAAAAATTAAGATAATTTAAATTGCTTAGCTTTATCTGCTGTTGAAAGGAATAGAATTAATTACAATTGTTGTTAAATATAAATTACAAAACCAATAAATTATTTTGTATTCACTAAAAAATTATATTTTTAAACTTTAATAGCTTTTGAACGGGTAACTACAAAATTAAAATTTTTGGACCATTTTTGGCAGATGTAAGTATTTTTTCATTGTATATTAACAAAAATAAATATTTTAATTTTTTTTTTTAAATTATTTTTTTGGACCACTCTTATTATGCATTCTGGTGCATTCAAAAAACTAAAAAAGGCTTATGGGCCTAAGTTTTCCTGTAGAGCCGAATACTGATGTCAGATTTAGCATATATTAAGCCGTTTTTGTTGTATGGGAAAAGGGACCCAAAAATCCGCGATTTTAGTCGCCTATAGGCACGGGAAGGAGTTGGAATTAAAAAAAAAAAAAATACGCCATTATTTTTATTGATACAAAAACCTTCTAAAAAGTGATAATATCCAGAAATCAAAATCAAAAAAAATTTGAAAACGAACTCTTATAATTACACATTACATCAAAATACTTGACCAATTTCACATCTCATTATGTGTTTAATTATATACATACATATGTGACTTTTGATATTTGAACAACTAATGTCGACTTAAGAAACTTTCCCTTCCATTTGTCTCTTATATACGCGTATTGATTTCCTTCTGGATCTTAAATTTCTACACTTTATACACAACAAGATGTAGGGCCCCTAAAACTAACTTATTTTGAAAAATGCTTAGTTTCTGTAGAAAAAAAACTTGTTTCATTTTAAAATTTATTTTTATCGGGATAAACATTAACTGCCTTTATAGTAATTAAATATGCTAAAATCCTAAATCTTATTTAACAAACTGTGAAAAATTATTAGTGTATTACTTGTGGTCCCTTTCCGGATTTCATTCTTGCGTATGGAAATCTTCAGGGGACAATGTTCTTAGAATTTCTAGAGATATTTGTTAGCTTATACCACAAACTTAATAAGAATTTTTTGTCGCCGTCTAGGAGCGTGATTCAACATTTAATTTGCAACACTAGAATTTTTTTTCTTTAGCTTTAGAATTTTTCAATGTAAAAAGATAAATTAAATTGTAACTTTTTATCCGTGTTTGTTATTCAAAGTTGTAAGTTACAAAATCCCATAAAATCTTTTTAATTTATTCAAATTTTCTTTTCTCAAACAACTTATTTTTTTACGTAATTTCAAGAGAATTTTAGGAATAAAATTAAATTTCCAAGTGGAAAAGAATTTTCCACAAATTTTTGTTCAAGTTATAAAGTTGTCAACTTTTTGCAAGTGAATAAGGTCTGAAAGGATTAATAACGTTGAAGCAAAACCCGTCTTTGCAGGTATTTTTTCCTGCAAAAATATCTGATTTTAAAGAAGTCTTTAATACAGAAACGGTATACAACTATATATTATTTTATATATGTTTGTATTAGTTCAGTTATAATTTTATTATTTTATATAAAAGCCGATCAAATTATATCGCGCCATTATTCAGATGTAGTTTAATCTGATAGTAACAAATTATAACTAATCTAATGCAAACTTACATAATTATATGGGACCATTTCTCTGATGAAACTGTATAAAGACTCATATCGCACTTGATCAACAAGAGGGTATTAACTCAAAATTTTAAAATTTTCAGTAGAGTCAAAAAACTGTTTATGGCCACATTTTAACAGAATTTAAAAATTCAAACATCATAATAAGCAAATTCCATTTAAAAATATATATACATTGTTTTTGTTTTAAATTTTACCACTCGTAGCAAAAAAAATCAATTTTTTGAGTTAATACCATTTTTTTGGAATTTTATCGATTTAAATGTATAGAATAAAACAAATTTTATCAACAAAACAGTATCAACTCAAAATACAACCAAATATAAATAAAACAGTTTGATTATTTTTAACATAAATAAAGGCTCAAACCAAAATAATACCTTTTTTATGAAAATATACGATTCATTTCTATTTGAACTTTTGTATTAACTCGAAATAATACCTTTTTGTTGAAATAAAGGTAATCACTACATTATCATGGAAATGGTCTCAAAAGTGGTTTTCGAGATGAAAGAGTAATCGGAATACGTTGAAATTTTTACAATAGATAGATATTGATGTTGTTAGTTGATTTCTTGAAAAAAGTGATATTTTAAAAATTTTGAGTTAATACCCTCTTGTTGATCAAGTGCGATATTAAATTACGTATGATTATATAAATCATCATATAATTTTGTTTTAATCGGGTAATATTAAATTTTTTTAATCGAGCTCTAACTCAAATTCATCAATTATTTTAAAATGGTATACACTGTATCTACACATAAATCACCGGGTAACGCTGCCGCATTTTTTGTAATTATTTTTTATTTCACAAAACAAAAATTACAATTTCTTTTAACGAAAATCGGATTTCTGACTGCTACCTACAAACAAGGAAATAAAGTGCCATCCTAATTTAAAAGTGTATTTTAATGGTAACAACTTAGTAATTCAGTTAGTACAACGATATTTACATTTTAGTTTTCAATTAGAAATGTCTTTTTAAAAAGCTTTTATATTTCTCTCAAATGTGATTCCATCAAGAGGGTTTTAAAAGTCATAACTTTTGAGTTATTTTAGTGTTATGTATTTTATGGGATACTAAATATCCTAGCTGGAACAAATTTCTACAAACGCATTTGTCTGTTTTTGGCGGTTGTAGTTATTATAACTGCAATTGCAACTGTTTTACTAAGAAAAACGATTTTTAATGTTTTTGAGGGTTGTTTTTCTAAACAACCTACCAAAATTACTGCATTTCGGTAGCAGTTATTGTATGCAGTTGTTTCGACTTTTTAACATATTTTGAGAAAAAGAAAAACATGCGTGCAACGATTTTCTGGTGAAGGAATATAATAATGTTTGTTACTTATTGTTAGTCAAGAAAGGGAGAAGGGAAAAGACGCGTCACGTCGGAAGTGAAAACTTCTCTGCTGTTATTTTGGCAAAATTTCAGTTTATGGGGGACACCCCTGGAAAAAAAAAAATGCCACGCCCCCTTAAATGACCCCAGGAGTGCGAAAATCATAATGAATAAGGGGGCTCACGCCCCTTATGGGCGTGGCAGTCGAAAAACGACCCGGCCCACCTACGTAGACAATATGGGTATCAAATGAAAGCTAATGTCTTCACGATTCCAAAAATAGCCGTAGTTGCCAGATCGGGCGATTTTTGTAGCCGATATGGCCATTTTGGCAAAATTTGGGGTGGGGGAAATTTTTTTTTTGGTTTATGGTTAATGAAAATTTGTTATACTGGCTTCGCTTAGTAAAGTTTTTCTGCGTGACCGGCCTACGGCCGGGCTTAAGGGTTTTTAACTCCAGTATGTCTTAATTCTAGACGGCGGGGATCTCGAGTGCTCGGCCTCTGGCCGAGCTAAAAAGAAATAAACAAAAAAAAGTCCTTCCCCCATTTTATAAAAATTAACATATCTTCCTCAAATTCTGGACGATCTGGCAACTACGGGTATTTTTGGAATCGTGAAGACATTTCCTTTCATTTGATACCAATATTGCCTAAGTAGGTGGCATGGGTCGTTTTTCACCCCCGCCCCTATTTAACAAAAATGGCCGTATCGGCTGCAAAAAACCGCCCGATCTGGCAACTATGGCTATTTTTGGAATCGTGAAGACATTAGCTTTCATTTGATACCCATATTGTCTACGTAGGTGGGCCGGGTCGTTTTTCGACTGCCACGCCCATAGGGGGCGTGAGCCCCCTTATTCATTATGATTTTCGTACTCCTGGGAACATTCTGAAGGGGATGGCATATTCAGATTTTTTCTCTAGGGGTGTCCCCCATAAACTGAAATTCAGCCGTTATTTTTATTAAATAAATAAAATATAAAGGTTGGCTGGCTTTGTAATAGAAAATATATTAATTTAATTTAATATTATTAAATATTGTATTTCTTTTCTTTCAGCTCTTTAATAATTGCATCTTAATTCAAAGAAACATTATTACATCACGCAGACATAAATGGGACAAGAATGATTTGGAGAAATATATATAACAAAACGTAAATAACAAAGTTAACCTCCAAAAATGCATTCTGATCGATTTTAGGTCGTAGATTACAAATGTGAACACCATATTGTGATATTAGCTCTATTTTTCAAAATATTCGAGAATTTAACTTTTTCCAAAAATCAAGTTTTTTCTTAATTTATTTTTTCGTATGCCTGAATAAACTACGAATAATTTTTAATATAGTTTAAAAGCATGGATTTTGAGGTTTAAGAACCATATACGCAGAAAACAGACTCGGTAGTAACAACCGTTTTTGTTGCCAATGGAGTGCTTCGTTAGTTGCAACTGAATTTTTCGGTTGCGACAACAATCATTCGATTGCCTCAACAGAAATTCGGTGATAGCTACCAAAAAAATTCGGTAACAACCGAACCATTCGATTGCCGACAAATACGGTTACTACTACCGGGTCTGTTTTCTGGGTGTATAAATTTATTGCGATTGGGTGAAGGATATAGGATAACTTTGCAATTAAAGTGAAACCTCCTCCACTTGTTTTTTTATTTTATGCATGTTATGAGACCCCTTAATCGAATTGTCAAAATTTTGGCACATGGGGTTAATTTATATTCCACTTAATTCATTTAATCACTTAATTCACGTTAAAACTATCAGAAAACTAAATCTGTAGTACCATTTTATATAATTTTTTTTAAATTATTAATTAATAATCATATAATTACAAATTATATACTATTACCCTAACCGAGCACTAGCTACCATGGCCTTCGGCGCGTTGTAGCGAAAACAGACCAGTGCCTCTGGTGGGAATCGAACCCACGACCACCGCACTGATAAGTCAGCACGCTGCCAACTAGCCTACCGGGGCGCACAGAAAATTAATTTTGTATGAATTTACTATTTAGAAAATATACATTTTTGAACAGGCATCTTTTCAAAGCGTTATTTTTTTGAAAATCGCACTTTCATTAACTAAAACTTTGTTGGTATTGATTAGAAAACATGTGTTGAACATACACTTAGAATGCTATGTATGTAGTTAAAGACCACTGCAAATGTATTTAAAAACAAATGAAATTTCACTTGAAAACAGGACGACTTACATTTCAGTAAATTCAACTAACAATGTAATATGTTTATTTCTGTTCAAAAAATTAACCACATATGTATGTAGTAAAACACAAACAAACATTTGTTTATTTTACTTTTTTAAATAAAAAAAAAACTGGTTTCAGTTTTTTTAAATTTAAAAGTATAACATTTAAAAAAAACTACTGTATAAAATGAATGTAAAATCATAACACAGTAATTTGATGTGGTTTGTTTTTTTAAATGAACTACAATTGTAGTCAAAAATTAAATTTCTTCTACAAATGACTGCTTTTTCATTTAAAAGTAAAGATACTGTATTACAACTCAAACAACTATAAATATTTACAGCAGAAGTAATACTTGAATGTTTTTATCTGAATTTTATTAGTTAGGATTTGTCAGACTCCATATTTTTTATATTTATAATAACCGTTTTTTGTGTTAAAATTTGTATGAATCTTTAAATAAATGAAATACAAAATTCTTTCGAAATATTCATTATTTGAAAATCATGTTTTTTAAATTGTTCATTCGAATTTTCGTTTCGTTTTGTTGTTCGATTAACCGTATAATTTTAATTCGAGTGACAACCCCAGTTAAAACTGAACATGTTCAATGTCAAATTTTGTATAGCAACGAAACAAGCATATTGTAGTTGAAAATTCATGGTAAAACATAAAGATTTTTAACCGATTTTTTTCTGTGTGTATATGTTAGATCCTGTTTCTAGATGACATTTTTCTTCGAACGAAAATACAACAAAATACATGCAGTACATAAACAAAATACATGTAGTCTGTCATTCGTGTAGCGGCGATCGTCTTCTAGAAACAGGGCATAAATCTAAAAGAATTAGACAGGTGCCCAATTGTGTATTTTAAACGCTAGAAAATGTATAAACACTCGCGATAGTCTACTTTGGAATCTTTAATTATTTATAATCATTTTAAATTTTGCTAAACTTTTTGATCAATATTTGTAATGATCAGGGAGCGGAAGTTTATGCAAATGCATGTATTTTTCATTTCCTTAAGTCAGAGAGCAGGGTAACCAAAATATCTTTGAGAATCAAATAATGTGCGGTAAAATAGCATGGATTTGTAAGTGTATATTTTTGCATAAATTTCTTTAAATGCATATCTTGTTGCATATTTGTACATAATTTGCTTTAAATGCATATTTGTTTGCATACTTTCACTTATTTTGCTTTAAATGCATATTTTTATTGCATTTTTCTTAGATTCGTTAAAACATCACTTTAAAAAATTTTGTTTTATATTTAACAAATTTAAATTCGCGTTACATAAAATATTTATTGGATTATTATTTGAAAATTATGCATTTCTCATTAATAGAATTGGCAATTCAACTACAGGAATTTAATCCATTGTAAACTCAAGCAAATCTAGTTAGTGCATAAAGTCCCTGTCCCTGGTAATAATCTATAATTATTACCTATTTTATGTTTTCAGCCCGTGTGCACCATGTAATAGGTTGCTGGAATGCATTATTGTAAATAAAGTCGAATACTCAAGGTTAGTACATTTCTAAGTTACAATAAATGCAACATTAGATTACTCTATTGTAAAATAAGTTTTTTTTAAACAATAAAAACTTCTGTCATTATACAGCTAAACACCTTAATTTCTAACGCAAATTAACCCTTTCACTGCCGACTTTTTGTTTGTGTATATATTTCTATTTTTATTTTGACTTTAGATTATTGTTAGGGGTCCCTAAATTAAAAAGAAAAAGGTTTACATGTGTGCCAATTCCCCTCGTACCAACCAAAAAGAGGGCGCTAATATTAAATTTTCGAAGCCTCTCAGCCCCATTTTCACCGCTTAAACATTTGATTAACTAATAACAAACTTTATTTTAATTTGTTCTGGACATAGGTAAAGCTACTTGCAAAAGTTCGTGATTCTAGCGTTCTTAGTTTACGAGATACACCAAACGCCCTTTTTTGTCGGAGATAAAGGTTCGTTCAAAAAATCGGATTTTCTTAACAAATATCGCAACTATATTGCCCTGCTGAATAGTTTATTCTTATAATAATTTTTTTTTTCAATATTTAAATTAATATTACCAATGGGAATGTCATTCGACCAATATACACGGAACAAATTAAAAAGGACTTCCAACTACAAAATTGTTAATAACAAATACAATTTTAATGGATTTAGCACCTATTTATAGCATTAATTACTAAATGTTATGTACGATTAATTGAACTAAAATAAAGTTTAAGTAACAATCATATCAATTTAACTATTTTCGTGTGTGATGAATTTCACTTTTGATCAATATCATAGATCATAGTTTCAAAATTGAGCATTTGACATCATTTTAATTTTAATTGCTTAATGTATAAGTAAGTGTATGTAAGTACAATTACATATAGAGCCATATAAAATAATATATTGATATACATACAAAATTTGAAACAAAACAAAGCTATATACAATTATATACAAATATTTATGGGTTAACATAAATGTTTATATGGCTATATAAATATTTATATTGAAACATTTTATTGTATTAAATTGTATCAGAATATATATAAACTTTTTTACTTGGGATTTTAAAAATGTTTTAAATTTTATCATGGTGCATTAACTAGACATTTTAATAAACAAATGTGTGTATTAAAATTGCAAATCCATTGAAAATGTTATGAAATATTTATAAACGACGTTCATGAATTTCTTTTTAACTAATTTAACAAATGCTTCAAATACCAAAGTAAAAATAAAAGTTCTTCATATGAAAATATATTATTAACATTACTACTGAAGAATTTGCAACTTTTAGCAGAATCTGTCTTTAGAATACATATTTTCTAATAGAGACACTGAGTCTAAATCTAATTTTTTCTCATTTGTAGTTTTTGAACTATCGCAGTTTTAATATTTACGTTACACACAGAGAATAAGTTGGTTGAAAGTCCATTGTAACCAACAAAATTTAATCATTATTTAATAATTTAAATTGTAAGTAAATTCATCATCAGAAAATATATAAAATTAAACAAAACGCAGTCACAGCATTCAAAATATTGGTTTTTCTAATCAATATTGAAAAAAATATTATCTTCTACAAAACTTTTAATACACTTAGAATAATATGTAGGTAAAGACCACTGCACATGTAGTTAAAAACAAATTAAATTTCACTTAAAAAAAAAACGACTTACATTTCATTAAATTCAACTTACTTTGTCATTTGTGCATTACTGTTCAAAAAATTAACCACAAATGTAGTAAAAATAAACAAACATTAATTTGTTTTATTTTTTGAAATAACAAAAACTACTGTAGAAACTACTATAAAATGAATGTAAAATCATATTGCAGTAATTTAATGTGGTTTGTTTTTTTATTTAAATGAACTACAAATGTAGTCAAAACTGAAATTTCTTTTACAAATTAATGTCTTTTCACTTAAAAATAAAGATGCTGTATTACAATTTAAACAACTACAAATATTAACAGCAGAAGTTTCCTGAGTATACCAAGAACTAACCAAAGTCTAGGTATATATAACGTCATATTTAATTGGATTTATTTTATCTAATTCTAAATGCAATGTATATATATTGATCGAGACGCGATGAGACGAAAACATATATGACATCATATTAAAATTTTTCGACTTAAAGAATTTTATATATTTATGTCCGATTAAGTACACTGGCAGACAAAAACATGTAAGTGTATATAAAATAATGCTTTGTATACGAGGATACAACATTTTTTACTCGGGAAGTTATATAGTTTTTATTTATTTATGTATATAACGTATTAGATAAAAGTTGTAAAAATTACGGGCAAGATATTGAAACTTGAAAATTGTATATACAATCATTTTTTAGAACAAATTTCAAATACGGATATAAAATAACTTAAATTCTTAATCCAATTCATATGGATTCTGAATTATATGTATAGAGAACTCCCACTATTTACGGTATTATCCTTCTCGGTTAAATAAGTAGATTTTTTTTATTACTTTTGCGTTTACTACGACAATATTAACGCATTTAACTCCTATTTTAAAATTTCATTAAGTTCAGAAGTGGTTTCTACAAATTTCTTAAAGATTTTTTAATTCGACAATTAAGTTCATGCAAAAGCGAAAAATGTGTGTATATAACTAGAGTTAATATTATGAAGCACAAATAGATGAATAACAGTTATTTTAAATTAGTATAAAGTGTTAAACTGTAACTTCATATTTTCATTTAAAATTTTGATTTTACAAGATTATAATAAAATCTTATTATTAAATAGAAAATTCAAAATTAAAATGCTAGAGTATTTCGTATTTTTATCTGTACGATCGTGTTAAAAAAAAACTTATACTATTAACATTGTTCACAATGTTTTAATTTAATGTGGTCGTATTATACTTTATTTTCAAGTTATTTCAAATGTGGTATTAGCGGCAAATATTTCGTTCTGATGCGATAATAAACATAATGTTTGCGCTGACATAAATACATAATATAAATGTTTTGCCAATTGAAACAACCTTTTTTAAACACAGTTAGGACTTTTAAATAATATTTCTTTTTTATTAAAACAGTTTTTTAAAATACAAAGTTATTCAGAAAAAATTACAAAAAATGTATTATGTATAAACGAATATGTATGACTATATACAATCATATAAGAACATATATGACCATATTTGTCCATATACGGAAATGTAGGTTCAGTTTTCTAATATGTACGAATACGGATGACCATATATGACCATTAGGGTGACAATGGTTTGTATGTAAAAAAATTTTTGTTCGAATTTAAAAGCTTTTTCAACGGAATATTGTGCTAATAGGTCCAAGAGTTTTGTCCCGAAAATTTGAGCCAAATCGGACAACGTTTTCTGGACGCGCATCCAGGTCAAAGGTCAGGTATTTGCATATTTTACAGCTAGTATGAAATAAAGTTGAGAAACTCATATATTTTCTACTTTATTTTACAAAAACATCTGGATTCTGTAGACTTTTAATAAAGAGGACACTCAAATAGTTTTTTTGGGAACTAACTCTCAAATTTCCCTTGCGTCAAAGTGATCCACAAACTATTTTATTTCAAAAATGTTTAATATATGTATGCCATTATTGGCAATGTATATAAATTCTGTGTACTTTTGATAAAATAACTTAAAAATATTGCAGGAAAAATTTTCAATTAACATAAAGTTTTTACATTTCAGGATGGAATATGCATATATTTTCTGCTGCGCTACCAGCGTCGACCGCATTCAATGGTCAATCTACTACTTTTTCTAATTTTAAAAACAAAAATTATGATCGGTGATTTGGTAGGTATTTTTTCTTTTAAAATCTACAGATCAAAATCGTTTTGCAGAGAATATAGATTAGCATTTTTTGAATACTGCTGCCTATATTTTTGTACCACCTGTAAAATATTAAACCATGTCAAGAGAAAAAAAAATTAAAAAAGTTATAATATATGATAGTTACTTTCATTAAATGTTGTTTCTGTCCCTCATCTTTTGTTATTTTGTCATGGTATTCTTGAAATAACTGAATGCCTCTTTCAGCACAATCATTAACAACAGCCAAGTTTTGAATAATTTGTTTCGCTCTTAGGTACTCTCCTGTAACACTCCAAGAACGTGGATCGTTGCTGAAAAACTCTATTGAAATTCCAAATCTCTTGAAAACTTTTTTGGTATTTTTTGAAAACAAATCTTGTAAAATATCAGAGTTGTCTCTGAAAATAAAAGTTTTTAAGTTTTCCTTCTTTATTATTAGCTTCTTTGCTATCTCTTCATCCTCATTTCCAGATATATCTACAGACATCTTCGCTACTAGCTTGCTTTTTGTTATGTTGTCTATCCTTTCGTCAAACAAAGAAAAGCCCACACATTCTTCGCTTAAGTAATACAGATGATTTAATACCTTTGAAATGGCTTTGGCCGCAATATTTTGATTGACTCTTTTGTAGTTTTCCAATTTTCTCAAAAACATAATATCATTTAAAGCAGCTTTATCCGCTTTATTTGAATCAAACCAAAAATTTGAATAACAACTTACAATGAAACCTGTTACTTCTATCAAAGCACTGATTTCAAAATCTGTCACTTCAGGAAATTGATTGCGAAAAATCACTATCTTTAAAGAGTATATAGCCTTGGCCATCCATCTTGCGTAGTGCAGTGCACCGGGTTTTCTGAATTTTATTCCTGAAGGAGGATTGCCACCAAGGAATATAATTACTAACTCCAAAAATTCTTTATAATCATTTCTCGGGAATGAATCGTTCATTTTTCCTAAAGCAAAATCTAAAAGTTCACCAACATTATCGCCTATAATTTCCATAATTCGTGGATGAGCTATTCCTGGCACAAAACTATCTGTATTTATTTCTGGCCAATGTTTTTTGAATTTTTTAAAAATCGTTATGTCCGGTCCAGACGACACTCCAACATTGGCCTCCGTAAAAACTGCTGCCAAAACAATTTCGAAAATATGGTGTCTGCAGCCTAGAAATAAAATTTCTCTTCCAATTGATCTCTCCAAAAGCACACATGCACCTTTCAATCTACCAGTGTTGGATGATGTTGTATCAAAAACAAACGCTTCCGTTCGTTCCAAAATATGTTTGTCTTCTAATGCATCATAAACTGCAGAAGAAATTTCCGCTCCAGTCCTCGAGGGAATATCAGGCATATCTATAATTTGCTCTAGGCCTGGAGCCGTAGCAATTATAGCCAAACGGTCTTCTGATTTTCCTGTTATTGTCGATAACAGTTTAGTGTCCCAATGGATGGTCAAAGGTTGATCACTTGCAGTAAACTTTTCTATAATTTTTTCACTTTGCGTTAATCTTAATTGCGCTCTTTCCCGACTTATGGAGGTTCGATTTAAAATATAATCGGATGTGTTAAGTCCGACGGCGTCAATAACTGCAACCAATAAGTGTACAGCATCTCTCTGACTTATTTTTAACTTGTCGAAAACTGCAGCTAGTCTTGACGTTAAGACACTTTGCTTTTTCGTACAAGAAGTACTGCGAAAACGTTTTGCCTCAATCGAACATTCAGAATATTCTTCCTCTGATGTTGCAGCATCTTCAGACGCGGAAAATTCAATCATATTGCAGGCTGAAATAAATTTTGTCACAGTTCAGTACTTCCAACAAAAATTTAAAACAACGTTATTTAACATTTAATTAAATTTTTACCTGATGAAGTTGATGGTAATTCGTCACTTAATTTTTTACGCAACTCTTCTTGTTTTTTGCGATTTCTTTTTCTTTCCTCTTTTTTTTTAGATTACAGTCGACTCCCAACATACAACCTTCGCGACCTTTCATTCTTTGTTTAATTAAAAATTGCTTGTCTTCTTCTAAATCTATTAGTTCCAGTGCATCGGTACGAGCAATATCGAAGAGATCGCCTAAATTATCGCTCCACAGTTTTCTTCTGTTTTTATGAATGTCGGACACTCTAGATATATTTTTTTTTAAATCTTTCCATTCCTCATACAGACGCAACATTTTTTTTGTACACCAGTGCAAATCGTGAACAGGAATACGGGCCTTTTCCCAAAAAATTATCCACTCTCTTACCACAAGATCAGCACTATCTTTTGCAGTTAATTTCGTTGTCCTCATATTATGAAAAAAAACTTTGAGGCAGTCCCCCTTCGAGGGAAGTTTAGAACCAACTATTTGGTGTTTTGAATAGCCTATTAAAAATATTTCTTCCCTTAACGAGGGCATTGTTATATATTTTTACAAAATTCACAAAAAATCTCTAACCAAAAGCACTTTACACAAGTAATTCAGACGACTGAATGCAATTTATATAATTTTTGGGGAAATACATAATTCAGTCGTATTTTAAAAATCTAGTAGGCCTTGAAATTTATCATTAGAATCCGTTAAAAATAATGGTTGTTGTCTACGAAATTAGCAATTTTAAAATTTTTGCCATGTAGATGGTGTGATTTAATACAAACAAACAAATGTGTTTTTGTAGTTAACGTTTTTGAATAAAAGCATCTATTAATTTCCTGACATAAAGGAAAGGTTAATTACCAAAAAAGTTCTTTTTACTATTTTTTTCACGAAAATATATAAATCCACATTTTTTCATTAAATATTGAAAAAAAATAAACGAGTTCAAAAAATTTATTTCGTATATATTGTAAAATATGAAAATACCTGACCTTTGACCTGGATGCGCGTCCAGAAAACGTTGTCCGATTTGGCTCAAATTTTCGTCACAAAACTTTTGGACCTATTGGCACAATACTCCGTTGAAAAAGCTTTAAAATTCGCGAAAAAAATTTTGGCTGTCACCCTAATGACCATATATGAACTTTTTTAACCGGGCATGTACAATTTTCGACTTCTGCGCAATACCGCTAAGATATCTTGAAAAAAAAAAGTTCTGACAGATTTTGATTCAGCGTACATAAATCTATTAAAAAATATGTATTTCAAAGGCAGGTTCAGCAAAAAACTTTAATTTGTTGAGTAGTGTTATTAGTAGTTTTAGCATAAATGTTTACAAACTTTTTTCTATAAGTGTAAATTTACTAAAACTATCATTCTTATATTTAAAATAGTTGGTTTTATTTATTACATTTGGTTAAATATGCAGAAATGTCATTCGAAATAATAATGGCCAAAACGATGCACCCTAGTGTTCAACAACAATGGGTAGACAAACTGTTGTCAACTGAGAATTGTGGCTTTGACTTTGATTGCAGCTGCTACGACTGCTATTGCTGATGTTGATGGCACTGACAAAGGCCGGGGATACAAAACTACAGCGAAGCAAAACTAAGCCAAACAGAACTTTAAAATTAATTAATAAAAGCACTCATTAGAGAACTGAAATAAACATAAGAAGAAAATGTACGTACGAACGTATGGTATGTACGTTTGTTTGGATGTTTGTAACGAAAAATAAAACATAATAAAAATAAAAAAAACTAAATAAAACAACAATCAACAATAGTTGCCCTTCCGCAGTGCTCATCGCATGTGTATATCTGTAGGTATGTCTGTATGAATGAATGAATACTTTACGTGTAGTTGTAGTAGTGTAAATTTACCTCTAGTGTTTCTTGATTTGCGGGTGTGTTGTGCTGCATAAAATTATTTCGGTCTGGTGAATTCTACCGGAGCGTAAAGTTGGCAAAAAAAAAAAAAAACCAACAACAACAACAACAACAGAAAAACAAAAGTAATTTAAAATTAAGGAAAATCATTAAAACAAAAAATGAATTAGAAATGTGTGTTTTTTATTTGCGATTTTTATCAAAGCCGCGGTAATGCAACAAGCATTAAAAAAATACACACACACCCATGCACACATGCATAAACTTTTGTCCGAAAGATCATACAAAATTGTTGCGCACACATACAAATATCACTCACAGATGGTGAAGCAATTCACGCACATGCAATCTCAACTGCAAATTAATAAACTAACCAACCAACAGACCAACTGATTATCACCTAAAACTTACGAATTCACACACATACATGCATGCGCAAATGCATTCACATGTTGTATTCTTCTATGGTATCCGTATCCGCTTGCATACATTTTATTTATACATATTATAACAATGATGATTGTTATTACAAATGCTAATTTGCGTGGCACTTGCGTGTGTAAAAACTGCAAACATTAAAGAACAAAAGATCTTTTAAATAATTTATACATAAAAACTAACTAACAACAGCAGCAACAACTAAAAATGTTGCATCATTTACACTCTTTTTAATTCAAGTATGTATTCCATGAATATTTCTAATGGACACGAACACGTGTATGCATGCATGTATGTATCATAAATTATATTAATCCACATTAGTGGGTGTCCCGGCAGAAAACCATCCATGTTAGCGAAATATAATTTTACTACTTTAAATTTTTTTAAAATTAGTTTAGTCAAAAAGATCTAAAACAATCGCCAACTATAGCCCTCAACAAGGTTGCCAACTCTGGGCAAGAAATCCTAAATTTGGAAAATAGTTAATAGTAAATAATAGTAAAAAATAGTAACTCAAAAGTTTTCATGTAAATTATTAATAATAATGTGGTCTACCTCAAATTTGACTCTAGTACTCTCTAAATTAAAATGTTTTCCTCATTTCTAAAATATTTTCAGTTAAATTTTAGAAAAAAAAAAACATTATATTAAATTCATTGTATAAATTATATATGAAATTACATGTCAAAACTCTCTATCAGATGGTGCGCAACAACTGTTCTAAGACTTATAATCTCTCGCAAGTACAGTTTTGCCATGTTTAAAGTCCTTCATTTTTAATCACCTTTAATATCTCCACTATACCCTTTCCAAAGGAAACAACACATTAATTTATAGTAAGAATTTTCTAAATGTTGCTTTTCTTAAAGACAAAACCGAACCATTCGATTGGAATTCAATTCGATTTTATTGATTATTTTAAAGTTCGTAGTAAGCAAAATATGGGCAAAATATGGGGTTTCAGTAGGTTATTTACATATTTAACTAATGACAAATATATTAAACCTTTTCCACACGAAACTCCTGATTTTATTCAATATTTTCGCTTTTAATAAATTTTTTGGCAAAAAACCAAAAAGTGTAAAAATTTCGGATCTCCAGAGATAATTATTATCTCTTTTTTATTATTTTATTTATATCAAATTTTATTGTTTACTTTGTATAATTTGGTAGAAATTTGTAACCGATTATGGCCTTCAGGCTAGGTTATTGAAATGAATAAATAAATTAAATTAAAATTAAAAAAAAATATAGCGAATATTTAGAAACTAAATTATGTGTGTCGCAAAGCCTATAATATTTTCTTAATACCTAAGTAGTTTGTTTCATAACTTTTAAATTATTGCCTTTAAATTGTAATTGTTTAAAAATTATAAAAGGAGTTTTTTTATTGGAATCACTTTTTTATAAGTTTTTGCTATTTTCTTCCCACAAAAAAGGCTCTATCTCCAAATATAGCGTTATTTTAGATATATAAACTGTGTGCTGTTAAGATCCAGAATCGTATTTAATAAAAAGTATGTCTTGCTTACTTATATCATGCGTCATTTAGTAAATGGTTAATACCGCTTTGGAACGCTAACCATATAATCGCTACTTTATTTTATATAATCGCTACTATACTTTATTTTATAATTCAGGGAGAGGGAAACTTAAAATTACATAAAAACAGCTTGGAATCTTGTAGGTCGAGATTAGTCAACTTAAAAAAAAAATTTCCATATTACCTATGAAATGTTTTTATTATATTTAACAACAAAAATTTAAAAATTGAATACAAGTTAATTTTTTGTTTTTCAAATTTTAACGAATGCGCCAAATTGAGTTTCGTTTTATTTTTTATTATATTGTTTTTTTTATCATATCATTTTAATTGATTAAAAAAATAAAAGTTGTCATTGAAAACTAATCAAATAAAGATTAATTCGTCGCTTTCGTATTGTTCTTAGTTGCTCCTGTTTATGTTAAAATTTAAAAATTTCTATTTATAATATATGATAACCATATTTTTAAAATGTTTTCTTTAAAACATTTTAAAAGTCCACACGCAGTTGCGTTCAATTTTTTGATATATGTTTTTAAAACTTGGATTGTATTAAAAACTGTAATTTTGAAAGAAAACATAAAAATTTATAAAAAACAATTACCACAATTCGATTACTTTCCCAGTAAAGTACAGTAAAAATTATTCAGTAACAAAATTACAGAGAGTAAGACAAATTTGCAAAAAAAGTAAACGGACGGAAAATGTGTAAGAATTGGTAAAATATATAAAACAGCTGATTTTAAATACCAAATATTAAAAAAAAGAATGTACTGGTCGTTATGGAAAAGATAAACGTTAATTGAAATTGTCGACTAGAAATAATTTAGAATGTTTTTTAACTTCTTCCAAAGGTAATTCTTTAATATTTTTCACTTTAAATCCATAAACAATTATAATTTAATTTAATATTTGTTTTTGTTTACTAAAAATACAAGCATATTTTTCCAATCAAATGTTTTTTTCTTTTTACAAATTCTTACTGGCAAAAATTTATCCAGTAAAAACTTGTACGTTTTTTAGCAACAACCTGTCACTTTACTCTCTCTTTTTACTATTTTTTACTGAGTATTTGTGTAAACGAACACCTTCCAGTAAAACCTTGTACAAATTTGTACAAATTTTTGCGTAAGCGAACAAACTTAATAAGAGATATTGGAAAACTGGTAAACAGAAATCACCCCAATGTCCATAACATCGTTAAACGGTGTAATCAAAAAAGCAACATATAAAGTTATTATTTTTTCTTATAAAGCTGAAGAGCGCTATTTGGTAAGAAAAATCAAAAATCATTTTTTTTAACTCACACCTTATGTACAGGGCAGCGTTGAACTATTTTGCTTTGAACTAAGAGAAAGAATTTAAAAATCCTAAAACAGCACTTAATTAAAATAAGAAACATCAAATTACCATCAGACATTTATATTGTATTTTTTTTTAAAAATCATTGTTATCACGTTACTCATTTAATTTTAAAAAATCGAAACAATTTGTAGCACATATGTTCTATTGTTGTGCATGAAAAATAAGTCGGAAAATTTCGAACTAACTTTCTGTTATCCAGTTTTGGACCACTTATAGATACGCTGAGAATTTGTGAAAACTTTGTGGCAAATTGTTCCCCTTTTTGAAGTCAAGCTTCATATAAAAAATATTGCTGGTACACTCAGGGAACTTCTGTTGTAAATATTTGTATTTGTTTGATTTGTAATACAGTATCTTTATTTTTAAGTAATAAAATTTTTGACTAAATTTGCAGTTGATTTAAAAAAACAAACCACTGTAAATTACTGAATTATGATTTGACAGTCATTTAAAGCAGTAGTTTTTTTTTTATTCAAAAAAAAAAAAAAAACAAATGAAAGTTTGTTTATTTTTTACTACATATGTGGTTCAATTTTACTCCAATTGCGGTTAATTTTTTGAATAGTAAAAAACGAATAACAATGTTTGTTGAATTTACTGAAATGGAAGTCGTCCTTTTTTCAAATTAAATTTAATTTGTTTTTAACTACATTTGATGTGGTTTTTACCTATATATATAATATTCTAAGTGTGGTTACACCTTGTTAGTGAGCATGCCATTAATAAAACGAGTAAAAAAGTGGAAGTCGGGTATGCCGATTGTAGGATACTCTGCGGTTTAAAGATCAAAGAGTATCTGGTTCCGAAATTTTAATGGATTTGGGTCAATTTGTATCTACAAATTCGTAGGCGAGTAAAAAATCTATACACAAATTTCGATTTTGAATGAAGTTACCTACACACAGAAGAAAATTTGAACTTTTGCCAACTAAAATACGGTTACTTTACTGATCTAGGATGGTACAACTGAATATTGGTCTTCAAAAACAAAATTCTGTTAATAGAACTGGTTTTTAGTTGCAGCACCCAAAACCGGAAATTACATTTGAATAAGGTTCTGCGAATTAAATTTTTTGTATGTAGCCACCAAAATACACTTTTTAATTCGGTTGGCACTTTATTTTTCTGTGTTCTACTTTTGGTGGCCTTATAGGGGTATTAGGTCTAAACATGGACGGAATCTATCAAATATGCTTCGATCTTGGGCCGATATGAGTCAATGTATTAAATTTCATGGCCCCACAGTAGCATGCGAGCTGACAAAGCCAATTTATGGGACCCCTTATAGGGCGCCAAGTCTAAACGTGGACTGACTCATTTTTGATTCGATATAAGTTAGTGTGTCAAATTTTATTAAAATATCTTTATATTTTGCATAGGACCATCTGGGAGAATGCGGGTGTTGGCAGAACCACGGGGATTCTCTGGGGCAACCCGGACAGGGACAGGACGAGGGAACCTATATATGCCCTAGATCCAAACATGCACCGAGTCTAACCAAAATGAATAGGAGTTGTCCGTAGGTCGATATAGGTCTGTGTGCCAAATTTCATTGAAATATCTAAATATTTGAGCATGCGGATAAGCATAAAAGCCAATTTTTTGGAGGAAACCCGTAACAAATATCCGCAAATATTGAATTCATTGCTGTTATGGTAAAATTAAACTTTAAAAAAGTATTTATAACGTGTTCCTACATACCTCCTAATTCAGATATATCTGTTTACGCTAAACATTTTGAATTTATAAATTGTGTTGTATTGAAGTCTAATCCTGAAGACTCTATCTTTGTTATTGGAGATTTTAACTTACCTCATGTTAATTTCAATTTTCACCTGATTCTGATAATTATTCACCCATAAAATCAAATGATGACACTGATGACTTTTTTAACAATGTATTCGACTTATGTCTTTTTCAAATTAATGGTATTTATAATAGTAATTGTAAACTGCTTGATTTAGTTTTTGTCAACGCACCCAAGGACTGTACAATTAACCGAATTCATCCAATCACATTGCATTAGCTGCAACATTCAACATCTTCTCAAACGTAATTCGATAAACGAAAACATCAAAGTCTTTTGTTTTAAGAAAGCAAATTATAATGATTTAAATAGCCACTTAAATAATACAAATTGGCTTCAATTACTCTCTATTTCCAACGGAACACCAGCTGCCACCGACAAAATGATAGAATTATTTTACAAAACTATGTATGATTATATGAAAGAATGTATCCCTAAATTTACACCGCAAAAACTGTCTGGCCCACCTTGGAACTCAAGACTTAAAAACTTAAAAAATAAACAATATAAGAAATATAAAAAAATCTGGTTCCATCGTTCAATTTGGAAAATATTCTGTTACTCGTGCTGAATATAATTTACTTAATACAAAACTATACAACGAATATTTAGCTAAAATAAAATTCAACTTCAAACGCGATCCAAAGTCATTCTACACATTTGGTAACTCTAAAAGAAAATCTACTGGTTTTCCTACCGTCATGAAACATTTAAATCAGGAATCTTCTGATAATCTTATTATTAGCAACATGTTTGCAGATTTTTTCGCAACCACATATTCAGATGCCCAATATAGCAATTCTGCTGACTATCCATTCAAAATTAACTCTAACCAATCAATATCATTGTCTCCCATTGATACTTCGCACATTATTACTTGTTTGAAAGGTTTTAAATCATAATTTTATAGTGGGCCTGATAACGTACCAAACTGTATACTTACTAATTGTGCTTCAGCTGTTATTTTCATGTGCTTCAGCTGTTATGTTAACCCACAGACGGGCTGTGGAATTGACATTGTCATCTGTAACTATGGATGGTATAGGTATTGAGGAATCGGATACTCTTGATGTTCTGGGCATGAGAATACAGTGTGATGTCCGTTGGAATAAGCACGTATTTCAAGTGTCGAAAGAGGCATTCAAGTGTCTCGGTTTTCTAAAACGGTGCAAGACTTACTTCACTCCATCCGATCTCCTTACTATTTATACCAGCTATATCCGGCCAAAAATGGAATACAACTCTCATATATGGGCAGGGGCTCCACTGTCTATTCTGAAGCTTCTGGACCGTGTTCAGGGGAGGGCGGTGAAGCTTATCAATGACAGTAGTGTATCCAACTCTATTGATTCATTGGAGCATCGTCGGAATGTGGGTTGTGTGTCACTTTTCTATCGATATTACCATGGGAGATGCTCATCTGAGATAAGTGAACTTATTCCACGAGCCCGAGTTTTTATTCGTAATACTCGCTTATCTAGTAGAGCACATCCGTTTGTAGTTGATTGTCCTGTGTTTCGCACAACGCATTACAGAGAAAATTCGTTTTTTAGTCGAACGATTCGTATGTGCAACAAACTTCCCGCAGAAGTCTTCCCTGTTACTTACAATTTAGAAAAATTTAAATCAAATATCCACAAACACTACTCCCTCTTTCCTCCTTCCCATACCTTATTTTCCTGATCAATACAATGCACTGCATGAGTAGGGGGCATCCCCTGAGTATTGGTTAAATTATAAAAAAAAAAAAAAAAAAAAAAAAAAAAAAAAAAAAAAAATGCATTACCGATTTTCTAGTACACCCAGTATCATCGTTGCTCACACCTTTTCAACATGGTTTTCGTAAAGGCCGCTCAACAATGACTAATGTTCTACAACTAACAACCATAGTAAACCGAGGATTTTCAAATGGCCAATTTACCGATGTTATCTTTACGGACTTTAGCAAAGCCTTTGACAAAGTCAATCATAAACTTTTGCTCAAAAAACTGCACTTAATGGGGTTTAAAGGTCTCATTTTAAGTTGGTTAAAGTCATATCTTCAATTCAGAACGCAATCTGTTAGATACATTGATGCTACTTCAAGGAATATCTTGGTAAACTCTGGAGTACCGCAAGATAGCCATTTGGACCTATTTTATTTCTATTATACATTAATGATCTGCCAGAAGTCATCAAATACTGCAATGTATGTACGCTGACGACGTAAAACTTTTTCTAAGTTCTAAAAATTCTTTTGATCAAGTTCTTCTGCAAATTGACCTTGATAGTTTTTTTTCATGGTGTAATCTAAATTTAATGGATTTAAATAAATGTAAACATATGCATTTCTCCAGGAGATGTGATGCTTCTAATTACTATGTGTTAGGTGGCTACCAATTGGAACTAGTTGATGTATTTTTAGATCTTGTAATTCTATTAGTTGTTAAACTTTATTTTATCCAACACATTGAAATGTCCGTCAACAAAGCTCGAGGTGTGTTCGCTTTTATAAAACGATGGGCTAAAAATTTTCTGAGCCGTTTGTTATTAAACAGCTGTTTACAACACTATTTTAGAATTTGGCTCGATTATATGGGATCCTCAATATAATAATCATATAAATTGCATTGAATCCGTGCAAAAACAATTTCTTTTGTTTTGCTTAAGGGACATATACCGAAACGATTCATTCAACTTACCATCTTATGAAACAAGGTTACGTAGAATTAGCTTGCCAACATTAAAAAGTAGAAGGACCATGTTAAATGTGACATTTTTGGTTAATTTGATAAATAGAGATGTTTGTTCAGTTTCTTTTACAAAATTTATCATTCAATGTTCCTCAACGCACTCTACGCTTCTTTAATCCCTTATACATAAAATTTTACAAATAAGACCACCTAAAGAATTACTCTGGCATAGCAGACGTTTCCCGGATGAGGCCCGATCAGGTGCTATATATATGTATTTAGGAGATGAACAACTTTGTGCTGATATACCCAAAGATAAGCTAGAAGTCTTCTTTCACGTTTTTAACAAACGAGATAAACGTATTCTATGGACTTGTCATGATGTTCAGAAAATGGATGGTCTACCGAAAAATATGATGATACAGCATTTAGTACCACAGACAGATATTTTGGCACATCCCCACATAAAACTTTTCATCATGAACGGTGATATTTTTGGTTTACAAGAAACCATAGTCGGACAAGTAAGTACCTCTCCTGGGTATACCTCTATTTAAAAACGAATTGGAAAATGTAATACTAGCAGAAAATTTACACATCGGCATTAGTGTAGACTATGAAAATTTAACTGAATCATCTCTAACCTGGGCTTTAGATAATATACTACATAAAGATTTTCATGTTACGTTATGGTATTATTCCTTTAAAAACTCAAGGTGTTGGAATGCCTCTCAATCAATTGCATTTATCAGATATCACATATTATTATATTCTTGTATTCTTGTATCATTTGTAATTGTAATTATATTAATCGGTTTATACTTTTTAGGTGTTTTTATGGAAGAGACAAGAAACTGATAAAATGTTTTCCAAATTAAATTAAGTGATTTTTATAAAAGATATAAGTTTAATAAATATTAAAAAAGAATACCAGTAAATAAAACGTCTGACCAAAAAGCTACAAAAGCACGTGTTTTATTCAAAGTGAATGCGTTCAAATTAAGGTGAAAAATTCATTGTTTTTAATTTAAAGTTGCCCGTGAAAAAAGGTTATTCCATTTATTTCGAAAAATGGATTAATAAAATTAAATCAAACAAAGTCCCGTTTTATTAGATTGTAATTATTTTAAATAAAATCTTATACAGTTGGTTCGGATTTTGCATTTGAATATTAGTAAATACAATCAGATATGATCATATGTACTGATATGTACTGATATGTTTGACATTATAAGCAATATCTTACAAAAATATCAATTCATAAAACCAAATAACCTCTTATATTATCAAATCAGTTTTTAATAAAATTGAATACATTTGAATAAGATTATTTTTTCACGGATGGAATTGTTAAAGGAAAGAAGCCATTTACTCTCGTTCATGAGAGTACGTTCAAAAACAGAAATTTATTAGATTCAAGCCCTTTGATTTTTTAAAATTTGGCATACATTTATTCTAGGATATCTATTATTTTAATTTCTTAAAATTGTGTAAACTAGCGTTATTATATCCATTTTAAATGTTTTTAAAAATAAAAAAATCGTGAAAGTAGTGAACTTTGAAGAGCCATATTTCCCCAAGTAGATGGACTATTTCAAAAATTAAAAAAGCAGAAGTTGCAATTTTTTACTTTACGATTTTTTGCGGAAATGCATTCACAATGCAAATGCAATTTTTGATTGCATGTCGCAATTTGCCCTCCTTCGATTTTTAAAACGTCATTTTTAAAAAAGTTTTTACTTTTTTTTTTTTGTAAATAACAACTTCGACCTTTTTGGGAGCGAATGCTAAATATTTTTAATATTTTTTTTAAAAACTTGCTTTCTACATTTTACCATATAAAAAGAAAATTGTTTAGAATTTTAAAGTTTTTTTATAATTTTTAGTTATAAGGAGCTTTTAAAAACATTTTACACACCTTTCAGATAATGGTCTTTCAAATTTCATTTAAGTGGTCAATTTTAATGGATACATTTTTGGAAAAATTGGGTTAAAAACGTTGTAAGTCATGAACCGTTTAACTTATCGAAATCAAAACTATGTGCCTGAAGCTTTATGTGTACATTATTTATTGTTAAAAAACCAAACCAATTTTTCTCGTATAATTGCCGAAAAACGCAAGTAAAATTGGGAAAAGCTGCATCCATTTATGTACTGCTAGTGGCCAAAATAATTTGGGTGAAATTAGATTTTTTTTTTTGTTATGTGATATTTTTCAACAGATTTGTATAAATTTTAAGTCGAAATTTATCTCAATTGCTCTTTGTTCTGTGTCTCAAATCTGCAGAAGAAAAAATTATATATATCTCTATTTACCGTTGAATTATCTTTAAATTTTTTTTTTCGTGTATATGAATTGGGTGCATATACATATTATCAATTGTGAGATGTGCAGTAATCGAAATTTCGAGGATTTGTTTTAAAATTTTGCCGATTTTTTATTTTTTTTTATGATATGTCAAATTTAATTATATGACGCGAAAACCATGGTTATGTGAAAATGTTATATTTAAAGTAGAGCCCCCCATTACCCGAGTCTCGGTCTACACGTGCTACCCGTTCTTAAAACCGGTCTTGCGGTCTAATCGGTCAGACCTAAAGAAATAAAGACCGTGTAAATGGAAAAATCGGTAAGGACAGTTTTTTTTTAAAAATACAATTTTTCAAAAATGTACACACAGAAAACAGTTTCGTTGCTCCAACCGAATTTTTTGCCAACCGAATTTTTGTAGTTACATGAACTATCTCCAAATTAGATTTGCAATTCGATTGTTGTACCCAAATTTCGTTTTGAATAATCGAATCATTTTATTGTCCAAAACGAATTTGAAAATGGGTTAGTTGATTCAATTGAATTTATTTGGTGGGGCTTATCGAATTATTTTAAATAATACACTGTTTCCAAGTATTTTTTAAAATATTTTTAATCTTTTTTGTATTAAGAATGATACATAAATTTTGTGAACATATAATTTAACTCAATTAGCAAAATTTCTGATAAAAAAAGAGCTTTTCGGTATAGATACCCATCATGTTCTTATGCTTTTTCTTGAAAAATTTACGAAACTTTAATTTTCGTATAAAGAATCCGAGATTTTGATGTATTGACCCTATAAAAAAAGAGGTTTTTAACCGAACCCCGGTTTAGAATTTGAGTATTTTTTATAAATAAAAATACATAAAATTCGCAATATTTTCTGGAAAACAACTTTTTCTATAAATTAAAAATTTGCAGAATCTGATTGTGAATAATAGTTTTGTTTTTTAAAGAAAAATTTTCAGACTCGTTTTTGGGATGTGAATCAAATTCTGGGACATTTTTCATTAAAATAGCTTTAGGCAACTTTCCTGGAAAATCGTTAAATTTAAATGCATTTTGTACATAAGAAACTTATTATTTTATAAAAAAAATATTTTTCTTTTGATGGATTTCTTCAGTTTTAGAATAGCGGTATTGGTTTATCATGTCAAAACTGAAACCAATATGAACATTTTAGAACAAGGATACTATAGGTGTATTTGTACAAATATTTTACCGTGCTAAGTTTTCTAGTTTTGCAGCTCTAACCCTTTACATATTCCCAACACCGTTATAAAACCTTTACGATAGCAAAACAGAAATTTATAACGGTCCTGATCATATACCTTGAATTTGAACCGGAAACATAGCAGACTAAATACGTTAAAATTTGAGAGAAATTAGCCTTTATGTTATCCTGGCCTTAAAACTTTCATATCGTATTAAGTCTTGACATGATAAACCAATACTGTTATTTCAAACTGAAACGGAAACCATCATTGGTTATTTGTGCTTTGAGAGTTGGGATCCACAAAAACTTCCGCAGATAAAAATTTTTGTTTGCATCTTAAATAAAAGTCTCTCATCCACCTGTAGTTTTGGCTCTTAAACGAATTTATGAAAGTGCATTGGATAACCTGTTTAAAAGTTTCAGAATAGTTAATGCATCTTCGAATAGTATTTATTTTATACAAACTACCTTTGTGAAAATTCTGTGGCCAAATGGAATTGGCATGTCTATTTTTCCGGAAGTCCTGCCAAAATTCGGTTTAATTGTCGCCTTCATAAGTAACATTGAATTTTTCTTGAAGTGCCCACAATATTTTTTATATTTTGAAATTAATTGTTTGTTTTTTTACAATTTTATTTTTTTAATTTTGTATGTACATAAATTTTTTGTAAAATTTTGGAATTTTTTCAACATTTAAATTTTTTAAATTTATTTTTGACAATTGCTATGCTACTTTGTTCATTTATCATTTGAAACAAACTACTTATAGTTGAGAGTGTCGAAATTGTTTAAAAATAAAGTAAATTAACAAATTTTTTGTTACAACCGAACATTTTAACACTATTTGACCAACAGTCGGTAATAAATCCTTAATAAAATAATATGAATGATATAAAATTCAAGTTTGATTGGAACTATTAGATTTTATTTTTCATAGCCAATTTGTCGGTTGAAATGTTAATTTTTTGGTTTTTAATATGATCGTTGCTATGGTATTCTTGTGACAAGATTTTTTTTTGATCAATTTGGTTGGAAATACCTTTTTGATTTTTAAATTGAAATTTAATTAGTTGTAACAGTAAAATGTATGTCATTAAAGCAAAAAATTGGTTGTAATAGTAATAATTATATGCTGGGAAATAAAATTGAGTTGATGGAGAAAAATCCTGGGGGTCATGATAGTATTCCAACTAATTTATTCTCTGTGTGTACTATTTCGCAGAGGTTGTGGAACAAAAATTTTTCAAAAATCTTTTTTTTTTTGGGAAACTCATTACAATGTATTTTATTTATTTTATTTTTGTAAAGCTCATAAACAAACTTATCAAAATGTAAGGAATCCCGATAAAAATTACCTTCATGGGAATTTTTAATTTCCGTAACGAGAAAAACGAGAAGAGAACAAAGTTGCTAAAAAAAAATCAAAAAACAACTTTTATTTTTGACCAAAAAATAAAAACAAATTTTATTTTTGTTCATAAAAATAAAAGTCAACTTTTATGTTTGCTCGAAAAAATAAAAGTAAAACAAAACATTTATTTTTGCTTAAAAAAATAAAACTGAAAAATATAACTTAATTTTGCTCAAAAAAATAAAAGTCAAAAAATATCTTTTATTTCTGCTCGAAAAAATAAGTCACCGAATAAACATTTTTGCATCTGACTTTTATGATAAAAGGAATAATAATTACGACCCGTGAAAATTTAAATACGTATTTAACAGTCAAAAAATAATTTTTATTTTTGCTCAAAAAAAAAAAAAAAAGTCAAAAAAATAACTTTTCTTTTTGCCAGAAAAATTAAAAATCACAAAATAATTATGATAAAAAGAATAGTAATCAAGGTCCTTGAAAACTTAAATACGTATTTAAACTCATTTTCTAAAAAAAAATTTTATTCTATCGGAAATATTTTAACTATGGATATGTTTTTGGGGAAGTGTTTTTATTTGTGCTCTAAACTAAATTATATATTTAAAGTTCACTTTGATTCATACACAAAAATAAATTACAAAAATAGTGTTTGTAATATCAAACATGTCTCGTAGAGCACTTTTGTAACTAAAAAAAAAAAAAGTTTTTTAAATTTGCACCAACAATGGGGATTTGTAAATACTCTTTGTAGTTTTGTTTTTATAGAATTTTTATATAAAATTATCTGATCTTTTAATTTTTGGATTTTATCATGATTTTATCAGAGAACTTATATTTTGCAACAGTTTTTTGCCCCCAATTTTTTATTTATTTGTAAGGTTTTCGTATTTTTTATAGATTATGGGGAAGCCCTAAATATGTATACATAATTAAGATTAAGCTGTTGTCATAAATGACTGCGTTTTGATTTAAAACGGAGTGCAATATTCTAATGCGATGTTAAAATAATTATATGCGAGAACTTGTAAGCTTATCGAGAAAAATACGAATTTATTCTAAAATTTTATTTAATTTACCATTTCTGCCAAAAAAAAGGGGTATTATACGATTTTTTTCTATGTCGGGATATACCGACGTGTCCAATTTAAGCCATTCGTAGTGTCGGCTTATGCCGACGTGTCCGCGAAAGGGTTAATAGGTTTTTTTTTAAAGCTCTGCCTACTCTGGAGGCTTTAGCTTTTCTAAAACTTCAAGTTCTGATTAGATCTTTAGCCAGATTGAAATACTAGTATCAACCTAGCTAATATGGTTGATTTGCTTTATTTTTGTAAATATACGGAGGTCGGAAGCTCGTTATAAATTAAAAATAAAATCATATTTACTTTAATTAGATTCATACTTAATTTAAAAATGTTCGTAAAAAAATAAAATATTAAATTATATATCAAATAATGATTGATTTAACTATGATTTTTTTTTGCGTATATTCGAATATGTCAAAGGGCTTAGGCGACAGCCGATTCAAGCCGATAGTGTCGTCGGCGGCGGCTTGAAAAACCCTGTCTTCGGCGGCAGCTAACCGGCTGGCGACCGACGGCTTACATCACTGATCGGAACTTTTTTCGTCAGAATGAGAATTTTTACTCAAATATAAATATTTTTTGACATTAATAAAGGGTGTTTTTTATACAGGTATGGAACTTTAAGTTGGCAACACTTTTTTAACTGGCGTCCATTTTGTCAGCTGTCAAATGATGGTCTGACATCTCAACATGAATAGACTGACGCCTGAACAACGCATCCAAATTGTGCAAATTTATTTTGAAAATCATGGTTCTGTTCGAAATATGAGAATTTTGCGACTTTTGTTTAGCGATGAAGCTCACTTTTGGTTAAATGGATACGTCTATAAATGGATACGTCTATAAAAACTGCCGTATTTGGAGTAATGATAATCCTCAAGTGTATGTTGAGACACTGTTACATCCAGAAAAACTGACTGTTTGGGGTGTTTTATGGGATGGTGGAATCATTGGTGCGTACTTCTTTAAAAACGATGCTGGTCAGAACGTTATAGTCAATGGTGACCGCTATAGAGCCATGATTACTGACTTTTTCGTTCATCAATTGAACAACCATAATGTGCAGAAGCTGTTGTTTCAACAAAACGGAACAACTGGACTTTTTTCTGTAGGGATATGTAAAGTCGCTAGCTTACGCCGATAAACCCGAAACGATTGGCCACTTGGAGGCGTTATTGCCAATATACGACCACAAATGGTGGAAAAAGTTATCGAAACTTTGACCTTCAGATTAGACTAGGTCTGAGCCAGCCGTGGAGGTCATATGACAGAAGTCATATTTAAATTATAATCCCAGAGATTATCTTTCGAATAAAGTAAATTTCATGTCAATTTAAAAAATTCATCTTTGTTTTATTCCATTTCAAAGTTATATACCTCTATAAAAAACTCCCTTTACACGACAATATGATCTACTACCAGAAATTGATTGCGAAAAATCGAAGATGTAGTTTTTAAAATATTCGTGATAAAACAGCGGTTTTGACTTTTGCCAAACTTTCTAGAAAGAGACAGTATAATCTTTCATACGAAATTAAATATTTAAATATCGGATACAAACTTAAAAAGTTTGATGAGTTAAAACATTAGGTATTTTTCTTAGTTTCACGGTACCCAAAAAGAAGCTTAATTAGAAATCATTAATATTTTCGACCAAAAATTGTTATTTATATGAAATGTTATTAAGACTTGCTAACTTATCTCCATTCAACCAAAGATTAGTGCTAAACCATGAATGTCAAATATAGGGCTGCTAACTTATCTTAAAATAACGAAAGATTAGGTCACAACCATAGTAGTAAATGACTTGGCTTAAATGAAGTTTAGCCGGCACTCTTCAAAATTTATGAAAATTGCTCAATCTATTAATACACTTGGCGCAACCGTCCTTTTAAAAGAACATCTGACAAATGAGGAAAAATCGCCGTTATTATTATTGTTTATGTTTTGTTATTTAGCTTCGCAGCTCGAAAGCGTCAGTTGTTGAAAGCAGTTCCGGGTATTTTAATTGTTTATTGAGTGCTTTGCGAATGGTGATTTTTTCTAATAATTGAAAAAAACATGTAAATGAATCATTTACATCCAGTTAATTGTTATTTTTTGTTTAAAAATTAATAAGAGTAACATCTTAGTTAAACAATAAATAAATGGAAAGCTTGCGTAATGCTGTTTTGCAGCGCAAATTGTACTGTCTTTGGACAGTACTTTTAAAAGGACACCCGATTCCGGGAAATCTATAGGTTTAAAAAAAAATGTTATTTGATAAAAAATGTTAAGAACCCCATAACGATTTAAGTTTCGAAATAAAAATTGAAGTTCTCAAAAAAAAAAAAATTCCGGCGCTATTTGGATTAACATTAAAGATACATTAAGTGATCAATTGTTTGTGCACAATTTATTAAGCTTTCATTTAAGTTATAATGCAATCCAAAAGCTGTATAAACGCCGTAGTTATTACAGGCAATAATTATCTCAATCCATTAACACGTTAAGCACCCCCATGTATATTTTTTTCTTCAATGTGTTAAATTCAAAGATATAAAAATTATTTGGGTCTACACCTTTTTAAGCATTTTTTTAGGGTTATTTTTATTAAATACAATTAATGTGCAATAATATATGCCTTAGAATATAGATTGAAATATTTTCTTTGTCGGCGACGTTCCCTTGCAGCTGGGAAGAGATTTAAAGTTGGAAAATTGTAAGTATTTAAAAAATTACACGTTTTTAAAATATAGTACCAAGTAGGTGTAACATCTTCTCATAACATCTTATTTAATTTTTTAATCTTGTTTTTTTGGAAAAATGTTTAAGGCTTGGTTGGATTGGTTATTCATAAAAAAATTACAAAGAAAAACGCTTTTACTCAGAAAAACTTTGCTCAGCGAAACCGGTTTAGAGGAGCCAGAACTACTTTGCTCAGCAAAGCCGAGTTTTCGGCACTAGAGGAGAAACCCCCTAAGCCAGGCCAAAGGCCTGTTACGCAGAAAAACTTTGCTCAGCAAATCCATAATTGGTTATTCATAAAAAATTTACAAAGAAAAACGCTTTTATACAGAAAACTTTGCTAAGCGAAGCCAAAAAATATACATCGAGTGCTTAACGTCTTAATGGATTAAGATAATTATTGCACCCACTGATATATATTTCCAATACCTATTGATATAAATATATTACAACGAGTAAAAATAAGTAGCACTAAAAATTTAAACTAAAACCTGAAAAGTAAAAAATTTCAAAATTCAACAAGTAATAACTACGGTGTTTATTCGGTTATGGGGTAGTGTTTTACCTAAAATGAAAGCTTAATATCATGTCCACAAATCTTGACAAACTAGTATCTTAACCACCTAACGTATCCTTAATTAGGGTAATTTTTAATATAAATGGGCTTTTTCGTAAAAAAAACGGACAAAAATTACAGTTTTATGCTGGCTTGTAAAGCTTTAATTAAATGTATGTATATAGATATTTAAATTTCCTTTCCAATGATGCTTAAATCGTTCCGATCCGTTGACCACTTTTCGGTTAAATCGCAAAAAAAAAATGACGGAAAAATTGTTTGCCATTGCCATATTCAGCGTCGAAATATTAGTCGATGGACCAATTTTCATCAATTTTGGAAAGGGTCGGCTAAACTTTATGTATTCCAATGTCTTAATTTATATGAAAATATCTGTGATTAAAGTTTAAACTCAGGTTATTTTTTAGAAAAGTTGCTCGCCATAAATTCGTCTAAACCGCTAACTTCTGCTAACTTCACGTCGCACTGTGGTCAATATTTTGAGATAGCGGCCAAAACTCCTTTTGGTTTTTGTTCTCCGATTTTAAAGTTATTAGACTCATATGAAAGTAGACAGTAGTAAACCTCGGGAGCCAAAAAATTAGAACTCTATTTCAACTATTTCACTGAGAACAGGGTGGCCCAAAATGGGCTTTTTCAGAATTTAGTAAATTTATGATATTTTTAGTTAATTTTTAAAGTTTAAATGATCATAACTTTTTTGTTTTTCAAGAGTTTTGGACGAAATAAATTTTGTGTTGTAACTTAACTTATTTCCTATTACTCTACTGTTTTCAAAACAATATAAATATTTTTTTTTAAAAAAGGTAAAATTTCTCGGAAATTTCCTACTTCATAGAGCACAACTCCTGTGAGTCAAGCTGAGTCAAAACACAAATTTACTATTTTGTAGTCCTAACTCTCCCCTACATTCCTATATATACATGTTCATGCATCGGGACTGCACTTTTTGAGCTACAGCAATTTTTCTGACCCAAGGTAAGATATTCGGTACAAATGCACGTCATATTTTTTGAGAAGTTATTTGTATGTGAAAGTGGCTATTATGCATATATTTTGATGAAATTTTGTACAAGAGTTCTTGTTGACCCAAAAAATAATTCTGTTGAAATTAGGAGAAGTTGGCCCATATTTGGACCTAGTCCACATAGAAGGGTGTATCAAAATTTTGACAAAAATGACAATAGAACTCTCAAATTATGTGGTATCTGGCAATTCATTTGGAAAAGGTACAAAATGATTTTATTGCCATCTAATATTACATAACTTAAATACCTGAAAACTGCAAATAAATTTAAAACCAATGGAAATAACTGGTAAAACCAAGTACCTGTTATATTATTGCCAGTACCTGTTAACTCTCAAATTATGTGGTATCTAGCAATTCATTTGGAAAAGGTAAAAAATTCCGATCCAGAAACTGCAGCTTCTATAACTGGAGTAGATTATGATTTAATACGACGATTCCAAATCATATTAGAAGTTATAGCATGTAGCAAAAAGATAGATGCAAAAAAATTTGGTCAGTATGCTAATGAGACAGCAACCCTTTATAACCAAAAATATTCTTGGAGACATATGCCAACCACAGTTCACAAAATTTTGTTCCATGGGGAACAAATAATTCAGCACAATATGCTTCCAATTGGAGATCTCTCAGAAGAAGCGCAAGAAAAAAGGAACAAAGACTACAGATTCTTTCGCGAGCACAATACAAGAAAAATTTCCAGATATTGTACTAATGAAGATCTTATTAATATTTTGTTGTGCACATCAGACCCATATATGTCCAGTATTCGACAAAAATGGAAATCAACCTCATTAGAGTTAGATGAAGAAGCTAAACAACTACTGCAAAATGAAAATCAAAGCTATTTGGAAGAAATTTTTACTAATATTGTTTAATTAATACTAGTTTAAAGATTATAATTTGTTTCTAATTTTAGTATAAATTTTTATTAATACATTTAAATAAAATATATGTGCACTTTAAATCAATAGTAAAAGTTTACTTAAAATTTTATCGATGTTGTGTTCTGTATATAATATATCCAAATAGTATTGATATTGTTGGGAATTTCAGTGTTGTTTTTTAGTTTAATCCTCACAAGAATTAGCTTTCTTCCAAAACAAACCAACCTTTGGCCCCTGTGAATATTGAGACTAAATAAATGTCAGGGGCCAAATGTTGGCATTTTCTGACCAAAATTAAGTTTTGGAATAATAAATAAGTATTGGTTGTAAAATACGATTGAAGAACCTATTGAAAATGTCAAAATATTCAACTTTTACATGGAAACTCAACAAAAAATTAAAATGCATTTTTAACTCCACATTACTTACGTTCCTATCAGTCGATTTTTACGTTTGAACACGCAAATTGAAGCTTGAAGTCCCTCCTATTGAACAAAATAAACTGCGTAAAAAAATACCAATCCGGTCAAAAGTTATAGAGTTTTGACCGCTATCTCGCGAAATTGACCACTGTGCGTCGATCCGATTTAATTCCTTAATAAAGGAAAACTTTAAGGTGTACCCCACAGTGTCTTAAGGCGAGACTTTTGTTTTTACAAGAACAAAGTGAACCAGCAGAATGCTTTGGTGATTTAGTTACCAAAAAAACCTTTGATATTCAAAGTTAGCTTTAGATGATATACAGACTAGATTTAATTTTAATTGGAAATCTAAAAAATTTACCAACAATCATATACGAGTACTTACCTTTAATTTAACCAAACTAAAATATGGAATACACACTACATTCGGCAGGCAACGTTTTGCATTTGCGAACACCATTGTTGGAGTAAGTTATCTTTTGTGGACATTTTTAAACACTTTTTTATATATTGGAGACACTTTTTATCTAATAGAACCGGCAGATCGTATAGAACGTTTTGGTTTGGCGACTGTCCACCAGGTAATGCAATTATTGCATCAAATGTTATTACAATAACATCATGTGAATTCCGTTACTGTGAAGTACAAGAATCTGTATAACGACGTTAGAAGGTTCCCAATACGACCCCGAAAAGAATATCAATCACATTGGTAGTAACCCACATTGCGTATGAGCATATTTTGATTGTTCTAAAACACTATTGTATGTATGAACATAAAATTGATAAACAATTTTTTTTTAACACTAATTAATATAATTTTTTTCTTGTTTTAATTCAATACACTTCTTTTTATGAGCATTTTTGACGCCTTGAAAAAACAAACGGTAATTTTTTTTTTGCGTCAGCTTGCCAGATTATCTTCACTTATGTCAATGAGAGTGCAACACTGCTTGGTTTAGCGGTTAACCAGCGACAATTGCAGTGCGACTTGAATTCCGCAATCGCAAAGCTAGGAATAAAAATTTTATTGTGACAACAATAGCTTTCGTAGGTAAATACTCTTGTTAATTTTTCACAAACAATCGTTGCCAAGTAATTAGTAGCATTTTAACTAATAAAGTTTATTCGCAAAAATGATATGAAAACTTTTAGCAGTTTACCAAGTTTTTTCTTGTTTCTACTTAATGTTTGAATAATTTATTTGAAAAAACTTTATTTGTTGAAATGCTCGTAAATATTTGGAAACTATTTTTTTGTTTGTGTAAATGGGGTATAATACCCCATTCACATAAATGAACTACTTGTTTGATTTGCTTTTTTTATTGTCTTTATATTTAATTGTCTATAACTCACCCTATGTAAAGCAGAGCAAAAAAAAATTTAGAGGAACGCTTATCAAAAAAAGGGTATAATATTACCAAATATAGTAGGAGCATTTCAACTAACAACTATTTTCAGTAAAGTTTGTCAATCAACTTAGGAAAATGATTTGTATAACATTATTATGTCATTTAATCACAAAAACTTGGTAAATCTTTCTCTTTTATTTATGACAGTAAAGCATTTAATCCTAATAATATTATCCGTTCTATTTCCTAACAATCCCTACACGCAAAAAATAAAAAGTGTAAAATCAACTAAAAAAAAGCCTTTAAGTTACCTAAGTTTATTGAATAGAATACAACTTAAAACGTTTTTCGACAAGTTATAAAATACAACTTCGGTAAAAAGTTTTTAAAAACTACGGACATTAATACTTTAAAAATTTAATTTTGTTCATTTTATATATTTTTATATGTAATATTTTTTAATGAAAAAGCCTTTTATTTAATATTTTTAATAATATAAATTTATTTGTACTTTTTTTCTGTAAAAAATTAAATAAATCTAATAAACTGCTTAACTTACATCCCACACATTGCACAAAAACCAACCTGTGGTATCAGAACCAACCATTCCAGTGACACCAAGTTTCAGACAAGAAAAGGCTTAAAAAGAGAAATCCAATAAAATAAAAATTCGTTAAAATTTGTTGCTATTTTATTTCAGCACAAATAAATACCAATTTCAATTTACAATATTTTAATTTCGAGTTTTTATTAAAAAAATATAGACTTTTGTACATATAAAAAAAAACCCCCTATTTCGCTTACCGTATTATCGTATGGTTGTTTATATACATTACATAGTCAAGTTTAATAGTTTTCTTTTAGAACTTAGTGAAAAAATCATTTGCTATCTTGACCAACTACTTCTTTGACAGCTTTCAATTTTTTTTAGAAAGTTACAAAAAACTTAGGTAAGATACAAAATAGTACACATTGAAAAACAATGTGAAATATTTTAAATTGCAAAATAAATGATATATGTAATTTATATTTGCACTGCGGTTGTTTATAATTGATAGTTTAATAAATTTTTCCATATATTTAGATCAAATATGCTGTTCTTTTTGTTACTTTATTAAAAATTATTTTAATTATAAAATATAAAAAAAAAAAACACTACATCAGTTTTATATAATACATATCTTATTAATATTACCTCTTTCTTCAAATTAGCCCCAATAAAATATATGTTATCCAATTTCAAAAATGTAATAACTTTGATCTAAAAAAATAAAATTGGGGTAAGAATTTAGTTTTATAATAAATAACTGAAATAAACTTACCATTTTTTTCTTTATTTATTTAGAAGATTTAATTAATTTATATTTAAATATATTTTTATTTAATATATACTTTATTTCACAGACTATTTTGTGTTGTATTTTCTTTTTTTTGGACACGAAAAAAGTATTTTATCTTTAACACTTATATTCAAGAAATTATCTATTATGTTCGTCCAAATTTATTTTGTTACTTTTTACCAAGTATGCTTTCATCGCCGCATTCACTCTGGGAATTTTTTGTGTGTGCGGAATTTACAGAAACGGTGTGTTGACTATTACACTGTGAAGTTAGCGTTTATTTTCGAAAAATCTGGCATTGTTTCTTAAAAAAATAACGGTGGAGGAGCAGTGTTGCATTTGAATTGACATATGTATATATAGTCTGGCAACCAAGTGTGTTTAAGCTTACTCGCATAATAATTTACCGTTTGTTTTTTATCACGGCGTGTTAACAAAAAAGTGTATAAAAAGTGAATATAATTAAAACATTAAAAAAATAGTGTCAAAATTAAAGAACAAAATTGTTGCATTAACAATTTAACGTCCATATATACAGTAGCGCGTTTAAGAACAATTAAAATGTGTTCGAATGATGTGTGTAGGCCACACACAAAAAAAATCATAAAATAGTGTTTGTCGTAATAATTTTTATTAACAATTTTAACTTAAAATAATACTAACGCGTTTTAAAAGCATGCCAAATATTTCCCTATCGCTTTTGGTCATTATCCGAACAAATTGTAAATGATTGCCTGCTACCAACGATTTACGTATCTGGTACATATTCTTTGCCGGATCATATTGGTCACATCTTAACGTTTATCAATATTAATTTCTTACTCGTTAAGATTTTTAGATATCCAGTTTTAAGCGATAATTGTATTACCGGATGAACATAAGCAACACGTTCTATATGATCGTCCGATACTGTTAAATAAAGTGTTTGCAATAAACAAAAAAAAATAGTGTGTTAAAATGTCAATTACAAAACTTACTTATGCGCTTAAAAGTAAACTTTTATCTTGTTAAATAAAGTCCATTAAAACGCGGACGAACTTATGAGCTGACTATAAAATATTAAGAAGCGAACGTCAGCTTTTTTTTTTATATAAAAAATATCTTTGAAAACAATCAAATACATACATATGTTTTCTGGAAAGTATCAACCAATATAGATTTAAGGTAAGCTATCTTTGTATTGATGTGTTCGTAATGTTTTTAGGTTCCAATTTTTTATGTTCCAAAAATTTTTGATTAAATCCAAAAAAATATATTGCCGACGCAAATTGATCTTGCAAAAATATAACTATTGGCTTCCTATATGACTTAAATTTACGCCAAGTTATACAAATGATAGCAATAATTCGGGTTTCTTTCCATAGGCACCCAATTTTAAAAGGGGCCATTAGCGCCGTCTTGGCATTGTCATTCTTAATATGCACTTTTCCCCTGCTGACAGTAAAAATTTCTTTGTGTGTTATTGTATTATCATGCTTATATTATTTGATTCCAACGCTTCCTTTATTTGTGTAATGTTAAAGCCTCCTTTTTACCAACTTATTCTTGTGCAGTTTATTTCAGTTTCTTTGGAAGTTATCGCTTTAAATTTTACATTATTTTTATTCAAACTTCTTAAATATGGTTTATTTATTACATCTTTTTTGAATTTCAGTAAATTACTTGTAAAATTTTTAAAATTCCTTTTGTAATATTTGCCTTTTTATTTGCAAAGCTTTTGCTTCCATTTATTTACTTTTTGTTTGTTAAATGTCAAAAAGGAGCAGTTGTTTAAATTTTTGTTGCACGTCAGTTAAAACTGACACTTTACAACACTACAGTGTTGCCAGATTTTGAGGTTAACAAATAAAAGTGTTAGTTTAACCCACAGTGATTTTTTAAAAAGTAACTTTTAATAATCTCCGGAACAAATCTAATTTACTGGCATAGCTACAAAATAAAACCACTGAAATTAGGGTTAAAATAGGTGAGTTTAAAACAAAAATTTTGTTCGGCGTCCTATATTTTCTGAGATATAGCCTCTAAAATTTGAATATTTCATGTAATGGATCGGTGCAGACAAAAAATCGGCGGCGGCTTGGTCGGCTTAAAACCACTTTTGACGTGTACTTTGAAGAGGCTAGTGCAGATATTTAAAACAAATCTATTTCAATTGGCCATAAAATAGAAATCCGTGCCTACCTTCTCAAACCATTTGAGGGATTTATTTTAGCCAATGATGGATACCGTAACCGCTAAAATACCGATGTATCAACAAGTGAACTACAAAATAAGAGCCTATATTTTTTCAAATTATTTTTGAAAAAGAATTTATATAAAATCATTAACAGCATAAAAGTTATAAAATAATGAAAATGAAATCTCTCAGTTACTAAGAAAAATCTATTAAATGGTGGTGTTCAACATATTTCAAAAATATCTAAAGTTAAATCTTAACCACAGATATTACACTTAATTATGTGTTTAGCTATCAAATATTTCTTCACCATATTTGTTATAATTTAATATTCAAATTTATTAATTCTCCATTGGTTTTTCTAAACTCCTAGAAAAATATGACAAAATTTTAAATGCAATTCTTATTTTAAAAGCAAATATAGACTTGGTATAACCACAATGAAAGTATTTGTGATTTTTTATTATCAAATTAATTTAGTACCGTTTAATTTATTTATAATCCACTAAACATTATTGCTACTTTTTTATGTACAATTAATAACATACGCAAAAACAATTGAAGAATCTGTTAAAATATAAATTGTGACATTCCGGAGCTTTAAGTAATAATTATGAAACATTTGGCCAATGTTGCCAACACTTTTCCTAAAAATATCGCTTTATCTGTTAAAAAATTACTAAAAAAAATAGCTACATTTTTCGAATTTTATTATATTTTTTAAATTTAGCCTTAAATAGTATTATTAGGACATTTAAAGTTTTGTTTAAAAACTTTGCAATAAATCGCTAAATAATAACTCAAATAAATAATAATAACTCCTTGTTTGACAAGGAAATAAATATATGAAAACACACAAAGAAAAACGATAAAGCAGACTTGAAAAGAATTGCTAGATTTCCCGCTAAATGCGTTTAAAAATCGCTCGCTTTGATGAGAAAATAGCTAAATTGGCAATAATTAATTTGAGAACAAGTGACATATGTCAAAAATTATTGAGTGAGATATAAACTAAAATCTCCATATATTTTGCGTTGATATATGTTCCTTTCTCGCTCTAGACTTCTTTACTTTGTGTCAATGGAAAATTTCCGTTACAATTTTTCAGAGAAAAAGGCAAAAACCCTGCAGGTACCATGGTAATAATTCGTTTGGCATAAGAGCACGCTTAGCACAAATTAATAAAAAGATGTGAAACAAGTGACCACATATTCTATACAGATGTATTACCAATGACATATGTCAAAAAATGTAATCCAGAACCGTATGGGTTTGTTTACATTGCACCGATGTGAAGAGAGAGATAGTTATAGAGAATCTCCATGTATTTTGTATTACACATTTTTTACATACATATATCTGTCTCTTTTTATATATGCATTTCATTTTGCTTATTTTCTCTCCGCTATATTTCTTTAATCAGCTGATTCCCATCCGTATATCTGTGCAAGTGACACATTTCAAAAATTTGTGAAGCTTAGGTAGTAATGTTTAAAAGTCAATAGAAAATTTCCGTTATAGTTTTTCTTTTCTCAGAGTAAAGTCCACAACACAAAAAATGTGTAACGGTATGCATACATTGCGCAATATTTTTGTGCAACTTGTGCTATTGTGCAAAATATTACCTATGTGTATGTCATATTGGAAGGTTGTATAATATATGGGAAAAAATCAAAAAGGTTTTGATTCTTATTGCACAATCAAGAAATGCGAAAAATATTTTATAGTATGTTGGCCACATTGTGCAATTTTTATATCCCTCCAGAACAGAACAAAAGATTGGTGCCATATTCTGTGTAAGGGCAAAATGGCAATAATACTGGCAATAATATTTACAATAATATTGCAAAGTGTATGGGTACCTTAAGAGCGAAAAAGAAAATAATAATAAAATCGGCTCTGTTGTATAATCGACTTAGAGAACTATGATATTTAAAATCGATTTTGGGCTACTGACTAAAAATATACATGTGCATGAAAGTCGATGCCCTGGTTATAGTGTTGTCTTTTTTAAGTTTTTTAAATTCATTTGAGGATTTTATGTACTCACAATAAAAAAAATTATTTTATTTCTGGCCCAACTCATGATTTTCTGTTTTTGATCTGGTAGATAAGGTAACATAGTATCCAATACTCTACAAAATAACGTATATATTAAGGTTTACAATTTGAAAAATTTATTTAATTTGGGAATGAATTGCCTAAAATTGAATTCAAGTTTTTAATTAAAGGAATAATTTCTTCTAAGAATGAATTCCTGTGAATGAAGAATTAAAATTTAGAAAATGAATTCCATGACCAAAACATTAAGCATTAAAGCTTAGGAATTCATTTAAACTCAGTTAATTCAAGTTTTGCTCAGAATTCATTAAATTCCCTGAATTTAAGCTTTTCACTTAATGCCCAAAAAACTAACTTTTCATGCGTGTGTAGGTTGTTAGAATAGAATAGAAACTACACTTAGCATACTATATAGGTAGAGACCACTGCATACGTAGTTAAAAACAAATGAAATTTCACTTAAAGAAAGGACGACTTACATTTCATTAAATTCAACTAACATTGTTATTTGTTTTTTAATGTTCAAAAAATGACTAACAATTGTAGTAAAAATAAACCACATGTTAGTAAAAAATAAACAAATTTTTATTTTTTTTTAAATAACAAAAATCGACTAAAAAATTAATGTAAAATCACAAAACAGTCATTTGATGTGGTTTGTTTTTTTAAATGAACTACAAGGTTAATAAAAAATTTAATTTGTTCTACAAATGACTGACATTTAGATTAAAAATAAAGAAAATGTATTACAACCCAAACAACCACATGTTTTCAAAGCAGAAGTTCCCTGAGTGTAGAATTCGTAGTTTATATGCTAACGTGCTACCGTTGTAAAATAGCTATTTGTTCGATAGAACTTTATATGTGAATTCATTTATATTGCTTGAAAGTCAAATCATGTATCTTTACCCATTATTAAAGAGTCCATATTGTTGGAAAACGATAAATTTAAGTTTTAAATTTCAGTTATTTCTTCAATAGAGATTTGAATTTTTTTGTCCATTACTATTTTTAATATAAATTTTCAAGAAATTGGTAAATTTTCGAAAAGGTTTTATTAAAAGAAGTATTTTTTAAATTATTCGTTTTATTCGATTAATCGTCAAAATTAATTCGAATTCCCTAATGAATACAACAACAAAAACCAAAAAAACATCTGTTCTGAAACTCCAAAAAGTGAGTGCTAATGTTTCTTCTCAAAAATCAATCCTTTGGTACACGAATTTATGATAAATATTTATTTATTTCGAGATCTAAACATTGTATAATTCTCTTTCTGAAATATAATTAGAGATAATAAAGAATAACTTACAACAAATTTAATATACATTCGTATATAAAAGGATTAATTTTTAAGAATAAAGCAATCACTTTTTGGAGTTTCAAAAAGATTGTCTTTTTCTGTTTTTGTTGTTGTGTTAAAAAAATATAGGAATCTTTCGGGACTTTTTATTCCATAATAATAAAGAATGTATTATAACAAATAAAAAGTCGTGACATTATTTTAACAAAATTTTAAAATTTGAAATTTTTACATTTTGTTAATTTCATATGACACTGTGGCCATCTTGGAAGAGGAAACGAGATACGAAGTGGTGTATTATTTAACCACTTGATTCTACTTTATTGCTACATTCAAAGTTTTTCAGAGCTGTGCTCAGGGGCTTTGGATGTAGTAATAAAGTAGGATCAAGTGATTACCTAATCCACTAGGTCGGATCTTGTTTCCTCTTCCAAGATGGTCACAGTGTCATATGAAATTAATAAAATGTTAACAATTTCAATATGTGACATTAAAAATGGCCCATAGCTCGGCTCCTGAGCACAGCCCTAAAAAATTTTTAAGGTAGTAATAAAGTAGGATCAAGTGGTTATCAACACCAGGTCGGATCTCGTTTCCTCTTCCCAGATGGCCACAGTGTCATATGAAATTAACAAAATGTAAAAAATTTCAATATGGAATATTAAAATTCGCCCCTGAGTACAGCCCTGAAAAACTTTATATGCAGTCATGAACCAGGATCAAGTGGTTATCTAATCCACCTGGTCGGATCTAGTTTACTTTTAAAAAATGGCAACCGTTTCATATGGAAGTACCCAAATGTTAAAAATTTTAAAATGGGATATTCATAATGGCACATAGTATCGCCCCTAATGATTTTCAGTTAAATTTGTTATTTAATTTTTTAATAAATAAAAAATTATCATTAATTTTTTCACTGATTAATTTGCTTTATTACAAATTTACAATTTTTATTTCATTTACACTATTAAAAACAAATATTGTTTTTTTTTTCATGTTTTGTTATTTTTCTATTGAGAATTTAACAGCTGATGGTAAAATTGACTGGGTGAATTTCCATAAAATGGAATTTAACTATGGAATTTATCTTCACATACATTCGAAAAAATCTGTCCTCTAAACTTCAACGCAGTTGGTGCGGGGACTTTCTTAACGACAGCGAAATAGTAATACATAGCATATTTTTCTATATTTTTAGAAGTGCAAAGACAGGTACACCCTAATATTTTCTCAAAGTCGATCTTATAAAAGCTAAAGACAAATTTGTTTAAAAAGAAAGAGTTGTAATTAATTTTCAACAAAGTTGGCGGCCGATCAATACAAGTTTTTAATATTATTGGATCATATTTGGTGCCAGATCTGTTCATATCTAGAAATATATCATAATCCTCTTGCCCATATCTGATACCAAGTCTAAGCCCTTAGAACCGTTTTCGAATGGATCAAAATAAAAGTTTAAAATTTTCTTTTCAGTTTTTATTGTGTTAGTTATTTTGTTAAATGTTTTACTTTCAAATTTTAAAAAATTAAAACTAAAAGTTTATTTTTCGATCTTTTATCATAAATTATGATGTGAGCAATATTATTAAGCTTCAATAAGGTGGCGAGCCCCAAATGTTCTAAAACTTATCATTTCGCGCAATTACATCTTCATCCCTTCATCTTTCCCCACCATTCATCTCTCCACTATCCCGTTTCCAAACGTTCTAAAACTTATCATTTCGCGCAATTACATCTTCATCCCTTCGTCTTTCCCCACCATTCATCTCTCCACTATCCCGTTTCCAAAGAAAGCAACACATTAATAAATAGTTAATAAATAGCAGAGTGTTGCTTCTCTTTAAACAAAAAGTGCAAGATCACTTGTTTTTTGTTAAACAAAAAACCTTGCAATGTTTATTTATTAATTAAAAAATGTCTTCATCCGCTAATTTAATGCAGACTTTATCTACTGACATGTAAGGACCACATGTTTCATTTCACTTCACCGAAAATCTTTAGAGGCCCAATGTAGAGAAATGGTAGAAGATTTACCCAAATTATAATCTTTGATTTAGTTACTTGATGAGAAGTAAAAAACTAAATTGGAAGAATTGGACTAATTCAAATCAAAAATAAAACATTTTTAACTAATGAACATTGTTCGTGTACAGGCTAGAATCTCTAGTAATAATACACTGTGCTCTTATTGTTTATTAAATAAACAACAACACTTTCTGACTATAGCATTAGGAATATAAGTCAGTTTTGCCGTACTCTGCAATTTTCAAATGTTTTACTTTAAAATTTAAAAAAATTTAAACGAAAAGTTTATTTTTCGATCTTTTATCATAAATTATGATGTGAGAAATATTATTCAAGTTCAAGATCATTTGTTTTTTGTTTAACAAAAAACCGTGCAATGTTTATTTATTAATTCAAAAATGTCTTACATCCGCTAATTTAATAATAATATGTTTACCAAAAAACAAATAATCCTGAACTTGAATAATATTGCTCACATCATATTTTGTTTAATTTTAAAAATTTTGGAAACTTTACAAGCAAAAAATAAACTAGTGTAATAACATCGATGTCAACTTTGTAATTCTTTTTTGTTATACATAGAAATTAAGTAAGTCCAGTATAAACCAACGCATTACAAGTATAAATTACATGTTCTCTTTCTTTTGTAAAAAAGAAAACACAGTATCCTAAGTGATGATGATGATAAGTGCTACTGTAGTTTAAAATAGTTCACTTTGTTCACCAATTAATACAATTTTGTAGCTTACCTAAGTTTTTGTTTTGCAACTTTCTCAAATAAAATCTAAAAACTATAAAAGTATCAGTTAAACAAGATACCAAAGTGGTTTCTTGACAGACATACAAAAAAAAACTATAAAATTTAACTGTGGAATGTGTACAAAAAAACAAAAAGTTAAACGGGTGGTTTTTTGTTAATGACGTCATAAAGCAAAATGTGAAAATAAATTTTTTTGAGAAGAAAGAAAATGTAATTATTCTTTATCCCTATAAAAAAAATTTGGAATGAAGAATTAAAGAAATAAAAAAAATATTAAAAAGTGTGGGAATAAGTTGGAATTGTTATGTATTTTCAACACATTTATTAAAACAAACTTTTAGTTTGTTTTAGTAAATTTGTATTTTATTAGGTTGCTCCTATTATTTGTCTTGGAAACGTCATTAATAAAACATTCAGTATGTCAGAGCAGGATGCATTGATGTAAGGCAATAAAGTAGCTTCTTGCCAAAAAGTTGGATATACATTGGGACCTAAATTTTATCAGCCAGCTGGCCTTTTACGTTTTGTTTGTGTAAGTCGATAATTAGTGTTAAATTTTCTCCAAACTTTTTAAAAAATTATATAAATTTCTTTAATTATTTTATTAGAAATTTTATTTATTTCATTTTTTATTAAGTATTAATAAGAAACACATACAAAATAAAATTAAATAAAGGGATTTTTCATGGAAAGGTATTAAAATATATTAGATAAAAAAATATATAAAATGAACAAAATAAAATTGTTCGATATAATAAAGTATAACAATCGAATTTCATATAAAACTGATAGTTTACAAAGTTTTTAAAGTACAAATGTCAGTAGTTTTACTGAAGTTGTTTGTACAACTAGTCGAAAAACTTTTCAAGTTGTATTGTATACAATAAACTTAGGTAACTTATACGCTAGTTTCATTTGATTTTAAAATTTTTAATTTTTTTGCTTGTGGGAAAATTTAAATCAATTTTATTAATTTTTTATATCGTCACCTTTTTATGGAGAGACAAAAAACATTATAAATAAAAAAACTACTTGAAGTTTAGTATCCAAGTTTTAGAATTATGGTTACGAAACAAAGACGGATTTGTATTTATAGTAATTAAATGTGCTAAAATCCCAAAACTTATTTAACAAATTGTGAAAAGCAATCTGATGTAGGCGTGTCCCTATCCGGATTTCATTCCTGCCTAAGGAAATCTTCAGGGGACTTTGTTATTAGAATTTCTAGAGATATTTGTTATGTTAAATCACAAACTCAATGAGAATTTTTGTTTCTGAGAAGAAAATTAATGAAAAACAGTAGTTTTTAAGTTACGGCCTTTTTTAATCGATTTTGCTGAAACCAAAAAGCGTAACTCCAATACAATAATGTATGCAAAAATAAAACAAACGTTTAAGATAAAAAATACTGTTTTTCGACAGTAATTAAAACAGTTTTTAGTCAACTTATGTATTTTTATATATTTATTGTGAGTAGTTTTAAAACAAAACGAATTTTACCTATTTAAAATTTTTCGATAAAAATTTATAAAATTCATTTATTTATTTCGAGAAAATGAAATTAAATGGTTAAACAAAAAATAGTGTAAATCATTACATAAAAGCCAAAATAATTGCACTACACGACTTTTTGTTTAATGAATGTATTGAAATTGCAGTTACGGCCTTCTGAAACAAAATTCATGGTTTTGGATGTAAACGTGTAAAATTTTGTGGGAAGGTGTATTTTGGTTAACAACATCGTATTCAATCAAAAAACAAATTTTTAAAATTTTTGTTAGTTACGGCCTTTTGGGTTTTAGGTGACGATATGTACCTACTACAAATTTGTTTTGGTATGTAAAAATATAACTTTTTCTTTGCAAAATACAAAGAAGGTAAAATAAAAACATATATTATTAAGAAAGTTTATTTAACAATGATAGTTTTTTGTAGGCCCATTAACCAATATTTTGTACATATTCAAATGTAAGAAAGAAATGCAGCGTCAATCTACGTCCGTATTCGACCAAACGAAACAGACAGACGCAACATTTTAAGATGAACCCCGAAGCCATAGCCGAGTTCGAAATAAGTAAACAAATTTGGTTTGCTTAACTTGGACTTGCTTCCCATTTATTTGCCCTAAACTTTTGAATAAAGTTATTAAAATTAACGTTTTTCAATCATTTCACTAGAAAATATTAAAACTTATTGAAACTCTTCAAATCTAAAAATATCAGATCTGCCCAGATTTGATCAGATCTAATTAGATCTTAAATTTGTTAAAATTGCTGAAATTATTGGAGTTACTAGAGTAAGATTAAAATATACTTGATTTATCGAGAAAGCAAGAAAAAACCAAACCCGAGTTTTTTAATACGCTAGTGATATAAATTAATGAAACATTTCACTCACCATAGTTTTCACTCACTGCACTCCGTACTGCCTCGACGACTCTTTTCGTCTTCCTAATGGGTTGGCCAAGTATGGTGAAGTTCCCAATATCGATTTGTTGTACAAATAACAAATAAATACGCCCTGGCTCTATGGTATCACCTCTGACCAAACCTCTCGGTCTCAGTTGTTCTCGATAAATGTCACATTCACCGCTATTGTTGCGATAGACAAACTGCAAGCGAAGATATTTTTGCAAACGAGAACCAATTTGTTGTTTAAACACCTCCCTGACTTCTACCGTAGCGGAAAAGTTTGACCGGCGATCCGGTGTCATTGATACAATTTTGCCTTCGAACACTGTTGGCGCTTCAAACGCCAACTGAGCTGGATCTCTCGCAGAGCAATAACGTCGCGAGTGTTTGCGCTTGCGTTGCTGCAGCCTCAAATTGTAGTAGTGGTGGTGTTGGTATGATGATGACTTCCGAAAGCCCTGCATATGAGCTGACGTTGATGGCAAATCATTTTCATATTTCCTTGTTTTGCCACGAAGAGATTCACGTCTACTACGGGCCGCCTGCTGTTGCTTTGTTCGCAATTGCTTAAGATGTTCTTCGTGTATCAGCATGCGGCGTTGTTGTTCTGTTAGCTCACTTGCCAGTGGCAGAGAAGCTGGCACCTCGTAGGATTCTATTATGAGGCGTATCGGAAAGGTTGACGACTTGATTTTGTTTACATTAGAGAGATCAATGTCGAAAGCATTATCATCTCCTGCCACCGATTTATTGTGTGTTGTTGAAAATATATTTTTTAGGTTTTTCTCTTTAGTATTTATCAGTTCTAGTTGTTGTGATAGTGCTGGTGATGGCTGCTGTGTTGGTGATAGTGATGGAAATGATTGTGCAACATGATGCGCTTTATCGCCCAGCCGCCTAGGGTTGTTGTCGTAATGCTGCACTGGAAAGTTACGATTTTCATTGGTATAGCTGCTCACTGGATTTTCCCAATTTTGAGGATAATCAACTTGAACTTGTTGTCTGTTGCTGTTTCTAACACCCAACACTTTTTTATCAGCATCAAACACATGCACATCATCACTATCATCATCTTCATCATCATCATCATCACCATCATCGTCAGTGTTATCAATGAACAAGGAAGGTTTTGTGTTATCGTCGTTATACAACGAGTGCACTTGTGATGTGAGGTGCCTAGGCATCCCTCTCTGATTGAGAATATAGCCCATATGGTGATTGTTACTGTGTGGCTGGAAATTTTTATTGTAAATGGGCCAACGACTATCACTGCTGCTGCTGCTGCTAATGTAGTCTGGCATATCTGGCTGCGTGTCATCTGTATTGTAGTTCTTGTAATAGCCCGGAAATGATTTTTTGTCGTTGCCAATATTTTTGATAACTTCCACTCTCGATGACGCCAGTCTGTGATTTCTGTTTGGTAATGTTAATAAAGATGACGAGGGAGACGACGACGACAACAGCAACAACGATGATGATGATGTTGTTGTCTCCTTGATTGCATGTTTTTTTGGTATATATGGTGGATCTGTAACAAATGATGCGTCTAAACGAGAGTTCATTGTTGCCAGTACTAGGGATGGCGCACATGTGACAAGCAGCAGCAGTACAACGACCACAAGTGAACACACTGAGCAAGACATTAGATTTTTCGTATGTATACTCCATTTGCGCAATATTCGCGCATTCATGGCGTTTCCGCAATTGATGTAGAATTTTTACAAAAGTCTATTTTTTAATGATGATTATGATATTTCAAATTTTTCTTTTGAATTTTGTAGGCTTTTTAGTAATTTAATTTTTCTAATCGAATACACATAAATTGTAATGGGCTTCTTTGAAAACTTTCGTTTTGTTGTTTTTATTATAATTTACTTGTAATTTCACTTAATTTTTATTATTTTTGATTTTTAATTTTCTCCTTACTAAATGAGAACTTATCGATTGCGTTCATACATTTTTGGAATTTTTCTTAGAAATTGATTGCAATGTAGCCACTTTTTCGTATTGAACACTAGCGTCATTTTACCACTTTATTAATATTATTTTCTTTTCTAAGATTGTATATTTTGATTTTGATTTTGTTTTTGTGCGTTAGTGTGTGTGCATGTGTAATTTTAAAGGGGATGATGGGGGATTCAAATTCGTGGAATATCTTTCAATAACTCATGTTAATACAATTTGTTTGTTTGTTTGTTTGTTGCACTAATACAATTTTAATTTCTTCATTACTTTAATATTTAGCTTATGTAGAACAGCAAGATGTTTATCTAAAATTAATTTATACAAAAAAAAAAAAAAAAAGAAATATATAAAATAGAATTCAGTTTCAACACACCGAAATGAATTCATTCGAGAGAAGAAAATTAGACAGGTTTTGTCATAAATGAATTATTTCTCATGTATTTTTTTTTTTTTTTTTTTTAATTATTAACTATTAATTTTTTGTTAAAATTTTAATAGCACGCGTAAACCAAAGTGAAAGAAAATTATACCGAAAATATTAAAATTTATTTGACAACATTGAGCTTCTTTTGGACACCCTCGCTCGATTTTTAACAGTTTCACTTTTCGCTAAATAAATAAAACAAAACATAGAACAAAAAAAAAAAAAAAAAAACACCACGGAACATTTACAATCCGAAAATACTCTCAATACGATCAAGAACAGTATGGCGTTTTCTTTTTTTTATTTGTTTGATCTTTTTGTGGGTCTTTTTTTTTTTGTTTTTGTGTAATCCGTTTAAAAGAAGGTGCTCCGATGTATATAACGTATTACGACTACGTTGGAAAGACGGACCGACGGTGGATGGATGGACGGAGACGATGTTGGCGAGAATTGGTGCTGATTTTCAAATTATGTGCCGTATGGCTGATGTGTTGTGTATCCCCAACAAACATAGACGACGACGATATAGGCGAATATATATATAAATATATATATATTCATCTACATATATATCGTATGTAGATGAAAACACAACAACGGCAACGGCAACAGCAGCACTAATAATAATATATGTATTGTAGTATAAACCCTGTGTAAATATTCTTCTTTAAACAACAACATGCGGGTATATTTTTTTTTTTTTTTTTTTTTTTTTTTTTTTTTTTTTTAATATGATTCACAATGATTTTCACGAGTTCACTTTCTGGCGCAAGCTGTTTTGACTCTAGAGTGGCCGTCGTCGTAACCGAGGATGATGATCATGCTCTTGATGATGTTGTTGTTGCTGCTGTTATTTTTACTGTTCTGTTGTTGTTGTTGTTCATCATTATGATGAAGAGGGAAAGATTCGTCTATACTGGTACTATGCTCGACATACGTACGAGTTTTTGTGCGATATGCCAGACACACACTTTTCTAATTTTAGACAAAGTAATTAAAAAAAAAAACTGAAAAAAGTTGTATCGAGACGATAAATCGAGTCTACGACGAGTGCGAAGTTAAGTTGGAAAATTCATGAATGTTTAATGCCCGTCTATTTTCTAAGAGGGAAACTTTTGCGTTCGTATTTGTGTATCTTTCAATTTCGAAAAGCAATTTTGAAATAATTTTGAAATCTCATTAATTTTTTTTTTTTTTCTTTCTTTATTTTATTTCGTGTGCGTTTTCGGTTTTTTTTCAAGTTTTTTCCTTTTTCAATTTCATTTGAATCGAAATAATTAAAGATATTTTTTGTTGCAAATTTTTACATGCGATAATCCTTTGATGTCAAATTGTGAATTATGAACGAATCTTGGTCTCGGAACACTTGTATACGCAGCGTGTTATCCGTAATTTAACAACTAGACATTAAAAAAAAGAAGAAGAAAATACGTAGTCAGTCAGTCCGACAGACAGACAGACAGACAGACACACGTACACAAGTATGGATGTGTACACATATCTGTTCATATATGCATAATTTATATACTTTTAATTCAATTTGTTTGTTAATATGCGGAACAATGGCAAATTTTCACAGAAATAATAAAATATTTTTATTATTATTATTTATATTATTATTGCAACGTAACTGTTAAACATTTCATTTAATTATTATTTAAAGTATTAATTTTTTTTATTTTCAAATTTTTTATTTTTTTTATTTTGATGTTTCACTTTGATTGCTCATTTGATTTCTCATTCAAATTGAATTTATTATTTTGTGTGTATTTTCACTGAAAACTTATTGCAAATGATAATTATGATCTTTAATGATGATCTTTAAGATATTTTCTATATATAGTATATGTGCACATATGTAGACATCATCAGTTTGTTTGTGCATGTGTGTATATATGTGTGTGTGTGTGTGTGTGTGTAATAACTGGCGCTACATTGTAATTTTCAAAATAATTGAATGGGAATTGTAGTTTTGAGATTATTTGTAAATTTATATATATTTATATTTATTTTTTAATAATTACTACGCCTTTTTTGAAAATAATTTATGGAGCATAAGCATAAACGTTAGATGCTGCTGTTTGTTGTAAGCATATTCTTTTGTAATTATCATTATGGTTAATTGTCATTACAATTGTTGCACACACTATATTGTGTACATTGATCACAATATTTATTATTTTTATTAATTAAATTAAATTTTTTTTTTTTTATTTTAACATTACTCACTACACTTTATTTTTATTTTTAAAATTCACGTTTAAGTTTATTTTTTATTTTGTTATTCAACATATTTTTGAAAATTATTTAATTTAGTTTGATTTTTTACTTTTTCAAGTATGCCAAACATAAAACAAAAAAAAAATAATTCGTACGTATGTGTGTATATTTACTACTGAATGTATTTAACAAAAAAAAAATACACATTTATTTATATGTATCACTTTTTTATTCTTGTCGAAAAAAAGAACTTTTGATTAATTTATTCCACCGCCTTTGTGCTTAAATTTTTGCCACCCGGTACGTTTTCGAAAGACGTACGAACTCCACAATTGACGTTATTTAACTGAACAAACCTCTTAGGAAACGAACATCTACGCACTTGTGTTGCACAATAATCTCAACACATCGAACATGTTGGACTGAGTGAGCCGTAACGGCTGAGCCAACCAAATGTTACTACAACTAAAACTCGCTCAGCTGATGCTCACAATACAACACGAACTGTTGGGAATGACAAATAATATTCTCAATATATTTCTAACTTAAGAACGGTTCCGTTCAAATTGCAAATCTTTTAAATCGTAATGACGTTTGAACGAAAAGAACAGAATGTGAAACGTAACATTGCAAAGATTAAGTTACATACAGTCAGTGTTGCCATGCATTTTTTTCAAAAAACTGTAATAAAAAACTGTTTTTTTTAGAAAAAAACTGTTTTTTTTTTTAAATAAAACAACAGTAGAAAAAACAGTTAATATATGCATTTTGAATTCAATTGCATTTAATTTAAACATAAAACAACATAAAAAACATTAAACACATAACATATTTATATACACAGAAAAAAACTATTTTTTGTTGTAGACTAACTTTTAATTATACTAACAAAAAAAAAAATGTTTTCAAATTTATGTTATTACAGATCACAAGTTGTGCTCTGTTATAAAACTACATTTTAATTAACAATAGGAATAATATGTTTTTTTTTCTGTGTACTTGTTTAAAGTAAAAAAAAAAATATAGTATAAAAAAACATATTTATATTTATATTAATTATTTAACATATAGCAAAAAATAGCTACAAAACCATAAAAACATTTTGAGATCTTACTTAATTACATAAAAATATCAGCTATACATTTTCTGATTAAATTTGATTTTCATTTCGTTTGATTCCATAAAATTTTAACACAAACAAATGATAAAAAGGGAATTAAAACTTTCTACACAGTTGCATTCAATGCGTAGTATTATTTTTTATTGAAACATTTTGTGCAACTTTTGTATTAAATTTATAAATTCAAGTAAAAGAAAATAAATCGAGCAGGTAAACTGTTAAAAACTGGAAAAACTGGAAAAAAAATGTTTTTTTTTTCATGAAAAACTGGAAAACTGTTACGCATCCTAAAAAACTGGAAAAAACAGTTAAAACTGGCAATATGGTAACACTGCATACAGTAGAGTTACCTCACCTTGTTTCTACAAAAAAAAAAACCTGATTTTTGTCCACCCCTCAAAATGTATCATGGTTTGTTTTATGATGATTCCCAGTGTCTAGCATTAAGATCCCGTGAGCTGGGTCGTTTTTAAAACATTTATTTTTTTTTTTTAGTTGTTCATAGAATTTTGTTTTAAATTAAATAAACACAAAGTATAAAATTTTTGTATCATATGAAATTTTTTTTTAAGGCATGTCAAACGGTTATAAAACATGTCAAAGCATGTCCAGACCTATCCGCTTTTCTGGGATATTCCGTTAAAAAATGGGTTTTTAAGTTTTTTGTACAGAGATTTTTGTGATATAAACGTAAAATTTTCATATTTTAATCTTTAGTTGATTTAAGTAAATACGTTTTTCTGCTTTTTTTTGAAATTCGCAATAGTTCACGTTATAGCAAAAACTCAAAATGCTTTAAAAACTAAGTTCGGTATTATATAATTATTCCTTGTGTGGAAATAGTTAAAAATGTTGCAAATTAAATGCTTTTTCCACGGCTGTTTAAAACAAATTAAAAAAAAAAATTTGCATGTATCCAGTCTGCAAGCCGACTGAGTTTCTAGTTAATGTAAGGATAAAAATTCGGCTTAAGGAAAAATAGCCACCTTGCCTGTTTTGGTGGAATCATTTTTTTGTTTTCGCGAATTCAATATTTTACAAAGTTTTATGTTTTAAAAATGCAACAAGTAAGCTAGATATATATAAAAATTTAAAAACTGCATAATTTTTTTTAATTAGCTAAAAAAATTATGCCTGGAAAAAATCGCGTATTTGATTTTTTCTCCTAAGCTACATTTTCATCATTACATCAACTTGAAACTGAATATAATTGCAGATTGGATTAATTATAAATTGTTCTCAAAATTTGGTGCAGATAAAAGAGGAAAATGCACTAAATTTGTAAAATTTCAAAATATTGCCATATTGATATGAATAAAACATAGTTTACCCACCATATTGCATTTTTGGTAAAACGCGAACTAGTGCGAATATCAAAAAAACTGAAGCACGGGTTTACTTTAATCGCCTAAGGATTAAAATATGAAAATTTTACATTTAAATGACAACAATCTATATACAAAAAACCAAAAAAAAATCTATTTTTTTACAGAATATATGGAATATGGAAATGCCTGGACATTTTTTATATACCCTTTCATATGATACTAATATTGTATACCTTGTTTTACGTTAAAGAGCAAAATGCTTTGAAAAACTAAAAAAATACCTTTTTTGAAAATGGTCCAGCTCACAGGATTTCAATGCTAGACACGAAATATTTTTGGAATCACCAAAAAACAAACCAAAGTAAATTTTTGAGAGGTGGACAAAACAAACTTTTTTTAGTGAGTCGGTCTTATATACAGTGTTGTGCAAAACAAAACATACATGAACTCAGTGCTGCCAGGTTTGTTGGTTATAAAATCGTCCAATTTTCAAGAAAACATCGTCATCAAATTTTGAGGAAGAATAGTCCAACAGTTTTCAAAAATCGTCAAAATATATATATATATTTTTTTTTTGTTTTTTGAGTGGATACATTTTTGTTAAGAAAACAAAAGACAGAAGTTATCTTACTTTTTTACACATATTTTTGTGCTTTTATTTTTTTTATTAACAATTTTTGGTCTCTGAAATTGTTTCATTAATTATTAAATTGGGTAGTTCCACTCACGAAAGAAGTATTGACTAACGTAAACCATAACATTAACCCTGTTCTTAATAGAGTTGATTTGATAAATTACTTTCAATTAGAGTGGATTTGCTAAAACACTTTTAATAAGAGTGGATTTGCTAAATCCTACGGAATTACAAATTTGGGAAGCTTGCTGTGTCGAAACTATTTTGGAGTCTATAGTAAATTTTTAAAATAGTTTTTTGTATGTAGAAACGAAAATTCATATCACTTTGACTACAAGGCAATTATTTTACTTTAATTAAACATTTTCTACACGAAATAAAGCAAAAAAGAAAAATACTCGAATGTGAATTACAGAACTCCAAAAGTAAAACAAATTGATTTGGGTCATATCAAACTATATTAAATTATATATAAGTTAGATATGCGATGAGATCAAATTTGATCCGAAAAATAAGAACATTGTATCTAAATTAGATCACATTGTTCCGAATTCGATACAATCGTATCGAATTAGATCTTATTCGATGCAATTAACCACAATTTGATGGATATTAGATACAATTTCATCCCAATTTCGTCCCCATAAAAAAATTTATAAATGTATCGAATTAGATATAATTCGATCTTATTAGGTAAAAGTTGATACAAACAGTTCCCAGTTTTTCTCAACAGGTATATCAATTATATTCTAATGTCATAAACTTATATAATGAGTGTTTTTTTACAGGTATAGAACTTTAAGTTGGCAACACTTTTTTAACTGGCAGTCATTTTGTCAGCTGTCAAATGATTTATGTTTAGTTTGGTTTGGCATTTCAACATGAATAGACGCTTCCAATTTGTGCAAATTTATTTTGAAAAACATGGTGCTCTTAGAAATTCGTATCGCCCACGAATTTTTGCGAATTTTGTTTAGCAATAAAGCTCGCTTTTGGTTAAATGGATACGTCAAAAAACAAAACTGCCGCATTTGGAGTGATAAGAATCCTCAAGTGTATGTTGAGACACCGTTACATCCAGAAAATCTGACTGTTTGGTGTGCTTTATGGGCTTATGGTAATCAATGGTCCATACTTCTTTAAAAACGATGCTGGTCAGAACGTTACAGTCAATGGTGACCGCTATATAGCCATGATTACAGAATTTTTCGTTCATCAATGGAACAACCATGATGTGCAGGAGCTGTGGTTTCAACAGCTCGTGCCACAATTGATTTATTGAAGAAAACGTTTTGTAACCGCATAGTTTCACGTTTCGGACCCGTGAATTGGCCTCCAAGATCGTGCGCCGGACTATTTTCAGTGGGGATATGTGAAGTCGCTAGTCTACGCTGCTAAGCACTAAACGATTGACCACTTGGAAGACAACATTCGCCGCATTATTGCCAATATACGGTCACAAATGTTGGAAACAGTCATCGAAAATTGGACCTCCAGATTAGACTATGTCCGAGCAGCCATGGCGGTCATATGCCAGAAGTCATATTTAAATTGTAATGCCAGAAGATTATCTTTCGAATAAAGTAAATTTCATTTCAATTTAAAAAAATCATCTTTATTTTATTCCATTTCAAAGTTCTATACCTCTATTAAAAACACCCTTTATATGACGAATATTATTTTTACAGTTTTTTACGACGGTGAAACTGCGGAGCCAAAAAATCATGGCTCTATTTCAACAATTTAACTCCGAACAGTGTTGTTTTGTAGAACAATTTGCTTTTCTCAAATTTTGAAAGTTAAATAACTCAGAAATCTCAACTCTGCATTTATATAATTATATCTAAAATTACTTACAAAATATTTGTCATATGGCACCACATATAACTAAATGTGGCTTTGTAATGGACCATATATAATCATATCTGAATTCAATTAAAAAATATTCAAAGCATTCAATAACTACTATAAAATCTGTAATATTACGCAAAATGCCTAAGTTTAGACACCGAATGTGTAAAAATCTCGTACACACATTTTTGCATTTTGTCTGCAAAGATACGCATTAAACAGATTAATAGGCATTTTATTTGTAATTGTAAACACACACATTGTGTTTACAATTACTTTTGTTGTGCCTAAAAATAAATATTAGGCATTAAGTGTGTAATTCTACCAACATTATAAAGTGCAAGTTAACTTGTCATTTGAATATTTTATAAAAAACAAAATATAGTAAATTAATAACATTTACAATTGGAAAAACGCTAATGACGCGGTAATATTAATCCAAAATGTTAAGAATATATAAGGACCATTTGGAGGATGGTATTAATGGTACGTAAGAAAAATCATTTATTTTTGATTTAAAAAAGAAAAACGAAATGTATGGAGAATTCTTTTATCCATATGCATTCTCGTTGATAAATATGCGCATTTGCTCCCTCGGCATTGCCACAACATCGCATGAAATTTCCACAACATCTCTTAAGTTTTAGCAATGGTGCGCTTGTAAATATCAGTAATGGTACCAGTGTTAAAAGCAGGAAATTGTCTTTTAAAGCACCAGGTAGTCTGCGTCTGTAAAATCACCAATCAAGTCTGGCGAGATTATAAGATAAGTAACTTTCAATTTTATTAATTATACAAAATAGGTCAACTGCTTTTTACTGCCATAATATATGGCCCTTATAAGGAAACTCTAACAAGTTAGAACGGCGGTTGTACTCAAATTTGGAAACGCCGCAGGGAACATTAATCCATAAACACCATTCAAAGTTTTCAGTTCCGTAGATTTCGGACGAATCTACTGAACTGGATTTCTAATTTACATCAATTCGAAAGGAGCGGAAATCAGGGTTAGACTTTTGTACGGATATGTTTACAAAATATCAACTTTTTTACTCGTTTTACCGCTAAAACTTGAGATTGAGCTGAAAAAAAATAATAGGTGCTTTATAATTCTCTTTTCCCAATATCAAAATTTTTACTGACAAGGTAGGTCTCCCTCTGATTTTGAGTTACACTAAGTCTAAATCTGACTCTAAAATTTCGTCGTCACATCTGGTTTTCAGATATCTTGATCTAAATTTATGCGATTTTAAGGGCATTGTAACAACGCACATTAAAAAAGGATGGCATTCAATCATTTAACCGTTACTCGATTAATCGATAAATTTCAATCAAATAATTGTTCGAGTAATTTAAAATGTCCAATTTCGAGTAACGAATAACTCGAACAAATTTGACCGATTAATCGAGTAAATCAAAAAAACGTTTTATATCAGTTTAGTCTTATGTTTTTTAATTGGCTTCGTATTCAAAAATAAGAAAAAATTAAAAAATATAAATTAATGTGCCCGTTACCGTTTTAATTTACATATTGTATATGCTTAGTAGTGGTATAACTTTTATACATTGCACCACGATCTGGGTAATACTGAACAGATAAAAACATTTTGTCTTCTGTCATTTTGGAGAAAAACGTTCCGCACTATGTAAGCTATAACAACAAACGTATGACCAAAAGGCCCGATTTCCAGACATTGACCGAAACTGTTAAATATCCTAATATTCAACAAAAATCGCAACAATCGCAAAATTATTACATTGTGTTAAGTTTTTTTTTTCCAAGATTTGGATTCAAAAATTCATCATCATCTTTTGGTGTTTTTTTCTTTCGTTCGGATCAATGTTCATTTAATTACATAAATCAACATTATCTATTTTGAAAACAAACCTAACAAAAATTTATCTTTAAAATTTTTTTTAACGACCGTAAAGAAGTAATATTATTTTTGTTTATATTTTGCCAAGACATACTCTGCTTGCCATATTATTGTTTATATTTGCAAAAAAAAAAAATACTAAAAGTTATATCCCTAGTTTTCTTAAAGTCGAACTTTATAAAAGCAAATATTGTGTTCTTTTGAGGGAAAATTAATGAACTAAAGTTATTAAAATTATTCGAGTTACTTGAGTAATATCAAAAACTCACTCGATTAATCGACTAAGTGTATAATCTCAAAATCGACTTACTCGTTTACTCGAACAAAAGTAAACCCGAGTAACATGTGTCTTTATTTTACATCAAACTTATTAGAATCTATAACTCTTACTTTTTCACTTAAAATGCTTTTTAAATTTTTTACACATCTACCCAGTTATAAATTGCCAACCGTACAAATAATATTGTACTAGGAAAACACTATCGTGTTTGAAAATCATGTGTTTTGCCAGTATCATTCGCAAAATTCTTTGCAAACATTGTTTTTACCAATATTACAACCAATTAGAAGCTATTTTTAATTTTATTTTATTTCTCCTTTAAGAGACTAAGATGAAACTGTATTGCATATTTCTCAAAATTAATTTAATTTAGTCTATTTTAAGCTATTTTAAAAGCACTAAATTTTTTGATTACCAACGTTATGCCAATGGTGGCAAGTTCCTTAAACCAAAGGTTGGCCACTGTTATTAATCGGGTAACAGGACCATGCACAGATAAAAAAAATTGTAAATACAAACAATATTTTACTTGAGATTGCTCCTATACTTGATCTTGTAAATACAAACAACATGTTTGTAGCTTGATTGTGAAATTTATTTCAATAACATAGTAAACAAATGCAAAGCAAAGCAAATTTTAACAAACGATGTTGTTGAGTTGATTGTAGGCTTTCAAACAAATATTTTGTCATATTAACAAACGGGATTGTTGAAATGAAAAAAAAAAATTAAAAAAAATTTTTGATTTTTAATAATATTTTAATTAAAAAACCCATTTTAAATAAAAAAACTCATATATATGTATATTTTTTTTAAAAAATTTTTTTTTTAATTAAAAGAAATTCATTAAAAAAAAAAACAAAACAAAAAATAAACATATTACATATTATAAACATATAGAACTTGCCTTTTGAATGAATATTTCAGAGAACATTTTTGAAAGCATTTATCAAATTTGCAACAATATTGTTCTTTTTCTTTTGCATTTTTTGGATAGCATCCATTCAAATGCTAAAAAAAACTTATTCGGACAAATAAACAATTTGTCGCAAGAAAAACAATTAATAAATTTTACCATTTTCAAATTTTTTTTTTTAATATTTTCATTTTTCAATTAGCAAAATTAAAATATGTTGCTAAGAATGACAGGTACGAGTGTTGCATATTATATTATTTCTAAACATTAAAACGCAGTAAAAATCGCTGAAACGCAGATATACTTTTAATGAATTTCTTTTTATTTTAACTAACTTTGGTTATTAATAAATCAAATAAAATAATTCTTTATAAAAAATACACACTTTTTATTTAGTAAACAAGTAAAATATGGAAAGTAATGTTAAAATAATCTTTTAATAATTTTACTCGCAATTGAAGGCACACAAAGTAGTTGACAACATTGCAAGTGTTAAGATTTTTGGGTTTCAACAAACGTGATTGCTGAAACATGTATTGCAAATAAATACGGAGTTTTGTCATATCAACAAAATATTGTATTGATAATAATAAAATAGTTATTGAAATGAAAGTTGAATTTTAACAACTTCATTTGTCACTTCAAATTTGGTGATATTTTTATCTGTGTGTCAAGATTGTTAATCCCATTTTCTGTCAACGCATAACCGACAGTCGCTGACGCTTTGCCAACATTGTGCCGATTGTATTTTTCTGCCTGGTTAGTTTATCCTTTAAGATATCATCCGCTGAAATTTATTAAAACGGTGCTTTAGTAACATTTTTTGTATTTTTAGTTAAAATTTCAATTAATTTCAACAACGATTTCTCCTGGAAGAAATACGATATTGGAAATGTTAAACCTGGTGTTTTAATTGAACGGGTACGACTTTTAGAAGTCAAACATTTTTGTGAATACAGACTAATTCGCGAGGTCCCTAATATAGCTAAAATCCGGGTTTTTAGAATGATGACGAAATTCAGATTCACCTCACTGCACTGTACACTCTAGTCATAGGGTTTTGAAATTTTTAAAATTTTGTCGTCTGGTGTAATTATTGATTTGATGTAATGTGTTATTGGAGTTTTAACGATTTCATTCTCTTTCCAACCTGTTTAAATGGAAACTGTGGTAGAATCGTTAACCAAAATAGGCAATACAATTGATAATTCTTATGATGGTATAAATCCAAAGAACAAATTTAGGAGAAAGCGATAAAAAAATGTTTTTAATGTTGGTGCACTAAAAGTATATACATTAGAGCACCAAAAAAGCAAAGTTGTTTTTTTCTCGCTCCCCGCTCATTTTTCTATCGCGCAAACTGGGCCTGTCGTTTTGCAGTTTGACCTGAAAAATGGACCAAAAATGGTTAATAGCTTTGTTGTTCTACAACTTTTTAAATAATGGGTTTTATACAAAACAAACAACAATTATTTTTCTCATACATACTTTGGACATACATATTAAAAAGTCGTGACGTTTTTAGCGATCGAACTCAAATTTTTGGAAAAAAAACTTAAGCGGCTCATACTAATATTTGTGAGTTGATAAATTTGTTTGCTACAAATCAGCTAATATAGTATTAAGTATTAACTGCAGTTTTACCAAAGAATTGTTTTTTTTTTTTAAATATATCTTCTCTTCCATTACGAAATCGTAAAAACTTTACAATGAGATACTTTTTTCAAGTTCTGTCGTGTACTCTTTAATGATATATTAGTTGTGGGATAGTGGCGATACTCTGTAACACCAATCCCCATTAAATTTTTATAGCACTTACTCCTACTTGCTCTAACTGTCTCCAGGGTGACCCTAGCCGTGACAAATATATGACCGACCCCCAATATTTTTTCAATCCCAACATTTTGTAAGAACTTAACTAGCCCCTGTCTTTACTCCCTAATGGGGCTCCTATACAAAATAACATTTTGTAAAATTTGCTCCCACCGCTCTAACTGACTCAAGGGTGACCCTAGACGAGTAAAATACCGTTACCGATATAACTAAAATATCAATACCCTTAAAATACCGTTGCCAAAATAATCTGACAAGATCAGAAAAATAATCACTGCAAATATATATGTATTTTTTCCCAAATTTTCATCATAAACTAGCCAGTCATTGGAACTCGGGCATGACGGGGCTAAAAATGTCGGTGTGGATTGACGTTACCTAAATAACTAAAGTAGCATTACCCTTAAAATACCGTTACCGAAATAACTAAAACGCCGTTACCACTAAAATACTATTACCGAAATAAGTAAAATACCTTTATCGCTAAAAAAAAAAACGTAACCGAAATAACTGAAATAACCTTACCGGCACCCGCATCGAACCGGTTATCATCCATGATGAAAATACCAATAATATTGTAACATATACCCTTATTCCACTGAACACATTTTCTAAGTCCAATTTTTTGCGACTATTACCATGTTGCCTATAATTATTAAATAGCAAAACAAATTTATCGAAAATCAATTTTTTGACCGCTCCCAAAGTTTTTTACCTCTCCGGAACACTTTGGTTTTTGGATTTTATTATTCATTTTAATAACATCTCAATGTTAAAAAGAGGAAAACGTCAGTGCTTGTAAGAATATTTCACAAATAAGTATAATACTAATATATTTTGAGGACAAAATTTTGGCTCATCCATTTTCATCTTTCGGTTACAAGTTAATAAAGTAATAATTTGCAACGAAATCTTTTGGTAAATTTAAATACATAATTTTACATATTTTGCGATGAATGCATGTTTTTAATGAATACTTTGGTACAATAGTACATTTTGAAGCATATAAAATATAAACAGTGTTGTGGCAATCATCCAAATTTCACCAACTTTGAAAAAACACAGATACCGATCTTGCCCGTGGTATGACGATGAACCAATTACAGAGAGAATCAGTGAGCATAAAAAAATTAAATATAGCCCATTTAATTTTGTTTTATCAATATTACAGAAATATCATATATTACAGAAATAGAGGGCGTGATCACAAAGAAGTACAAAGCGAACTTGTCCGTGGTATAGGATTTTCGTGAACCAAATTTGCGCAAAATCCGTTGAAAATAAAGAACATAAAATATTCAAAGCCACAATACAAATTCCATTTTTTTTATAAAAGTTTGGGCAAAGTAGGCATGGTAGTACAAAACTATGTTGCGACCGTGCCTGGGTTATATGTTAAAAATTAAACTTTATATTAGCACTAAATATTCGACGTGAAAAAAAATTCGCAACAAAAGTTTTTATAAATGGAAAGATTGAATTAAAATATAAAAATCGTGGGCGTAAAAGAGGGCGTGTCGAATAAATTGGTTGTGCCCTATCAAAAATCATATGACGACCTTCCCTGTAGTATGGTGATCGAGTGCACATAATTTCAAAGAAATCCATTAATAAATAAAAATTTGTATAGCAAACTTTTAAACAAACATCCAAACAAACAATCAAAAAACTAATTTTAAATAAACAAGCGGAGTAAAGCCCGGTCTTGCCAGGAGTCCCCAGGTGAAAAAGGATTATAAATAAGGTGATTATTAAAGCTCTTCAAATGTAATTCTACGGATGAAGTTAATACAAGAAATAAATAATTGAGAAAGTAATTATTTAATTTTATTTCTCCTCAAATACAGCACCAAAAATAAAAATATATTGAATTAAATTTTCTATTCAGCCCACTTTTATCACAGTACTCAAGTTTTTATAAAACGCTTTACCAAGTTTTGGTCATATTGGTTCTAAAGGAGGCGAAGTAAAGCAATATAAATTTTCGGATTGTATATTAGGTGCCACGCCCACTTCTTCCATAACGCCCACTTACTTTCAAATTTAGATAGAAAACACAGTGCATGGATTTGCTGAAATTTCCTGCACAGATGCCTATGTAAAGCAATTTACAAATTAGGCTTGCGTAGGATGTGCCACGACCTTTTTCCGATCACGATATAAGTATGGCCTATATATAGTAATTTAGTGAATATGCGATATCTATTTCGTTCACCTTTCAACAAAATCGGTTCAGCTGTTTGGGTCTGGTGATGCTAAAGGGTCCGCCATCTAACGTTTTTTTTTCAACTAGTGCTTATTTCGTGAATGGTAACACTTAGCTTATGTCTGATTTGACAGATAATTAGTTTTATCCTTCCGCTGAACGAATATGGTCCGTATGTTCGTTATCTTGTGAAAAAAGTGAAAGAAACTGGCATCCTCGTCGATAAACCAAAGCGTGAAAAGCCAAAAACAGTGCGTACACCCGAGAATATTGCTGCTGTGGCAGAAAGTGTGCGTGAAGCGCCATCAACATCAATTCACCGTCGTTCTCAACAATTGAACATTTCGGAGACATCATTGAGACGAATTTTGCATAAAGACCTTGGTATGACGCCATACAAAGACCAATTGGTTCAGGAGTTCAAAAAAAAAGTTATTTGGCGGACCCTTTACAAACATTCCTACAGACACACAAAAGGATTTATAATGGATGATGATGGTAGGGTGTGTGCTGGGTTGCTATATTAAGGTTAAACTTATTTATCAATCAAACTGCCGACTATAAAATTAAGGCCGAAGTCTGCAAAGTATCTATTTGATAATACAGTAAGTTCGCCATTTAATTTTTTGTTCATTTGTCTTTTTAACGCAATGAGAATTATATACTATAGCCTAATGGGGTTTAAACAATTTTTTTCCGAAAAAGCACTTCTTTTGGAATAAGTATTTTGGTTTGAAAAGGAACTTATTTTGGAATACAAAAATTGTTTTGAAAAATAACTTTTTTTTTTTGAACAGAAGAGAATTTGTTTGGAAAAAAGTAAAGTAATTTTTTGTTAGCAAAAGTACTTTTTTTGGAAATAGTACTTTTTTGGATGTACTTTTTTTGACAAAATACTTGTTTATCCGGGTTCCGGAGCATTATCTCGCATTCATTGTAATTTCATTAACCCACATATCATTTTGTCAGACTTTCTCATTCTATCAAGGCCACTTTTGGCACAGTTTTTAAAAATTTAATTATAAAACGCGATGCCAAACTTTGCTCATATATGCTCAACGCCCTCTTTTCGAACAGTACCAAAATTCATATTATTAAATACGAAATTGTAACAAGTTACCAGTAACTCATTTTTTGCAATTACATCAGTGTATTTTCGGCTAAATGGTATCACGGTTATCAAAAGGGTTCACCAAATCTTCTCTTTAAATGAAACACCCATTTTCCATAAAAAACGTCATAAAATTTAGTTAAGTTTTTATTTAAAAATTATATTTATTATTTTAGCGTTATTTGAATTATATTAAATTTCACATTAAAGTTTTTGTTGTTGAGTCTGTTGCGTAAGTGTAGGTTGAACAGTGCGAGTGTGCGCGAATATGTAATGTCAGCTTTTTTTTTTTAAAGAGAAGCAACACTCAGGAAATTCTTCCTATTTATTAATGTGTTGCTTTCTTTGGAAAGGGGATAGTGGCGAGATGAAAGGTGGTGAAAGATGAAGGGCTTCCAACATGGCAACACTGTAATTGCGTGAGATGATAAGTCTTAGAACAGTTGTTGCTCGTCACCTGATGTAGAGTTGGCGAATTTATTGAAGCTTTTTGTTTCACAGCCCTGATTCATTATTTTACTTCGGTGGGGTTAAGTGCTTTGGGAACACCGAAGGCGGGCGCAGCGATACATATAAGTGATAGAAAACTCATACATATTATTTTTCTGAATTGATGTTGTCGTCACCGGTAATAGAACCCGGGACCATCTGTGTAACAGTCCAACGCGCTAACCATTACACCACAACGTGAACAACATCTAAGTATTTCTATAACCAATTATCAGCAAGTCATTATATTTTATTTTAAAGTAATGCAATTAGTAATTACTCATCATTACTTGGTAATCTAAACTGAATGACCTGTTATTACCATGTTTTTGCTTTAATATTGTGATCTACACACTAGAGAGATGTACACTCAAAAAAAAGTTTGTAAAGTCAGAAAAAAATTTTGCTGAGTCAGCAAAATTTTAGTCAGGAGGGTACTAGCAACAAAATTGCTAATGTTAGCAAAATCTTTTGCTGAAAATCAGCGAGGTGATTTTTAGCAACAAAATTAGTAGATTCAACAAAAGTTTTGCTAACACTTAGTATATTAGAAATAAAAAAGCCTTGCTAAAAATTAATAAATTTTTTGCTGAATTTTAGTAGACTGAAAAAAACGCAAACAATTTGTAGAAAAATTGTAATTTAGTTAATTTATTTGCTGCAAATCATAAAACATATTTTTGTGATTCTTTTAAAAATAATTTACAATAATTACGATATATAAAAATTTTCATTTTCCCACATTGACGACATGAATTAATTTAATATCTGAAAATATATAGAAATAAATATATATAACATAACAAAAATTTTCTTTCAACTACTTACATCAATGGTAGTCTAAATGATGCTTTCTTTTAAAGAACGCAACTGCCGAAGATAATTATAGAAACGAAACGAAAAAATAAACAAAAACAAACGAAACGAAAAAAACAACCCTTTTTTTGCAATAAGAAAAATGAACCATACAAATCTACCTAAGATGTGTGTCTTTGTCTTTCGCTTTACTCTGTCTACATGTCTGTATATGTTTGTTTGCAATTTGACCACACTAGATTATTATTCTATTAACATTTATTATAGAAATACATATTAAATTTAAATATTTTCTTTTGTCTTTTATTTTATTAATAGACAATTATTTTCACAAGCCGGTGACAACGCAACATTTAAGTTGTTTTAATCCTCAATTTTGTTTTATGTATGAAAAAGAGATACAAAAGTCTTCCATGGTTGATTTTTTATATGTCTTATTAGAGTTGTACTTTTTTTTATCATTTTCCTCTTCTCTGCTACATCTTGACATGCCGCGACATCTGCTTCATTCTGCGTATATCTTTCAATCTGGTTGTCACTATTAATGTGCTTATCAGCACGATTTTTTTTAGCAAAATTAATTAGTAAAACAGTATATTAGTAAAGCATTAGTATAAAACAGTTAAGTGCTGAATAAGTATAACAAAAATTTTAGCTGAAAACACGATTTTAGCAAAAAAAATTGCTAAAAAATAGTATACCTGATTTACAAGACGTTTTACTAACTTTTGTACTAACTTATTTTTTTGAGTGTAGCTTTTAAAAGATACCAAATTTTTTTCGAGTTTTTTTTTATTTATACTCAAAAGGTTATTGGTTGTGAATTAAACAAAATTAAAATTTAGGCAAACCCTTAACCCATTAGGGATCGATTCCTGATAGGGAGTCAGTAATGCGCAAAAAAACAGCATTTAATTTTTTTTATCATGTGCCGATGATGATTCATTTAAAAGTTGTTTCAGTTTTGTTTGCTGGGAAGTTGTATCTTTTTCCACTGACAGTCGACGCATATATTTGCAAAATAGTCCACAACTTTATTTAGAGTACCGATATTTCATTGAGTTGAATACAAAAACAAACAACTACATTAGGCAGTCGTGCTTTTTTGTCGTTTAATTTATCGGTAGTGTATATGCAACATCAGACATGTTGTGTTTACGTTTTTTTTTAACAAAAACAAGCAAAATTCGTTTAGGTTGGTTGTGTGCATTAGTCAGCTTTACTTGTTTTTTTTGTTGTCGTTCACTTGTTTTAACCGATTTATAAACTTTATAAAAGAATGTGGTTGTGTTGAGCCATAATGTAACTTATATACAAAACACACAAACACATCGCCCAGACGGTAAATAATTTCATTGAATTTACTAAACAGCACTAGTGCACAAGGTTTTTGCACAAAACTCTGACCAACTTGTTTAACCCTTTGACGAACGAACTTAACCCGCTAAAGAATTTCTGACAAAACTTAATGGAAAAGTAATCAATTTTGTGATACTTTTGGCGCTTTACTGATCCCCCGATCACTTCTCCGATCGGGGGATTAGTAAAGATCAGTAGCCACTTAAGCTAAAACATTAGCTATGCCAAATCCAAAAATAATTACCATTTTAGATTACTCTGAATTTTTAGCTCTGGATAAGCGAAAACTAAGAACCCCCCCATAAAACAAACTATTTTTTACAGACATTTTTTCAATTTGAGTCTCTTATAAAAAAATAAATAGAAAGACTTTAGAGGATATGTTTTTAGTTTATACATGCAGGGAAGCTACTTACCGAAAAAAGGTTAAGTGACATTTTATTTAAATCTAAAACCACATATAAAATGACTGGAGTTTATGAGTTCAAAATGCTGGACTCAAAATAATATATCTGTTCACTTAATACCAAAATTTATTACAATTAACAAAAAAAGTTTCCTGTTTTTTTTTGGCTCAGAACAAATGAATACTCCAAAGAAACGAACATTTTGTCCGTTTTATAAAACAGGATATTTTTCGAAAAAATTCCGATTGTCCTGGTCCCCACCGAGTACAGAGGGAATTTCCCATTTCCCACCCCTTGAAACCGCGCCTGCATTACAGACAATACACTTTTGATTATGTTGTATGAAAAGTAAAAAGGCTCTATAAGGCTCGTAGCTTGAAATTTGTTTCGGAGGGGCTTTTTCGATTTTTTATTTTGATTATGTATTTTTTTTTTGAGTATCCCGGGCAAACTTATAAAAATATGTACACACTAGGGTCACAACTTTTTGTTGTGCTAAATTTTTACCTATCACCACGTAATGTGAAATAATATATTAATAACAGAAATCGGTTTTTCAGTTCATTTTGAAACAAAAACCTACCGCATAAAGCGAATTTCCTTAAAATGCATTTTTTCAAGTTTTTAACATTAAAATTGTACTAGTTCACCAATAATACTGCACAACATATTTTAAAAAACTTTTTAGTTATTGTGTTTATTTTTCGATCTTTTATCATAAATTATGATGTGAACAAGATTATTCAAGTTCAAGGTCATTTGCTTTTTGTTAAACAAAATCCCGTGTAATGTTTATTTATTAATTCAAATATTTCTTCATCCGCTAATTTAAAGCAGAATTTATCTACTGGCAGGTCCTTACATGTATTGTAGAAGAGAAGTAAAAACAAAATTGGAAGAATTAAACAACACTTATATCAGTGCTGATTGCAATGTGGAGAAAACGGCTAATGATTTAATCTTTGAAAGCCTTAAATTTAATATCGTCAGATCAAAGCATTCTATTTTTAGTTCGTATGACAGTTTACAAAATCTTCTGAAAACCAAGGACATCAGAATCTATAAATTGCTCATTTAGTTTGTGAATGAAGCTGGACTTGAATTTTAGATGAATTTCTTACGGGATAACATGGAATTATGAGTTATACACTTGCCAACCAATGAAAATTAGAGCACAAAAAAAAAGAATGGAAAATCAAAAAAAAAAATAAACATTTTTAGCTAGTAAGCATTGTTTGTGTACTCACTAGAGTCTCTAGTCCTAACACACTGTGTTGTTATTGTTTATTAAATAAACAACAACACTTTCTGACTATAGCATTAGGACCATCAGTCAGTTTTGCCGTACTCTACAATTTTCAAATGTTTTACTTTTAAATTTAAAAAAATTTAAACCAAAAGTTTATTTTTCGATCTTTTATCATAAATTATGATGTGAGCAAGATTATTTAAGTTCAGGATCATTTTTTTTTTTTTGTTAAACAAAAAAGGTCAGTAGATAAAGTCTGCTTTTTTGTTTAACTAAAAACAAATGATCTTGAACTTGAATAAATTTGCTCACAATTCGCTCATAATATGAAAAAACCTTCAAATTTGAAAAAAAAATTGCCAAAATTTAAAATTGCAGAAACTTAAAATTATTGCCAAAAAAAACACCAAAATTCGAAAAATCTCTAAAATTAAAACAAAATTGCTAAAATTAAAAAAAAATCTCCAAAATTAAAAATCGCGAATTTTTTACTTTAATCGATTTTTATTTTTGGCGATTTTTTAAAATGTTTGGAAATTTTGTTTATACCAATTTCATTTTCAATTAAACAGTTAATACATATTATTAAACATTTAATTGAAAGTGAGCTAGAAATCGATCAAAAGTTTAATTGAAATTTTTTTAACAATAATTTCTTCTGTGTATTTTGACATAATCTTTTAAAACAGAGATACCATTACGGAGATACTACTAAGGCCCAAACTTAAGTTTAGGTGTGCCGTAGTGTTTCATTTCAAAAGTTGATACTTTACTTACAGTGCATTCTTTTTATTTTAATTTGGTTCGCTACTCACGCATCTGGTAACATAGTTTTCAGTATTTTTTTACAATATATATTACGATGTCTCAAAATCCATTAAAGTGACTCGTGTTCAGCACACAGACTATTTTGTTTAATTTTTCGAAATAAATTTAAGCCTCAAACTTTGATTGATATGCATCACATGTTAACGTGGTCCAATTTGACTCAAAGTCTCTCTCATTTTTTTTTGAGACTAAATGTAAACAAATTTCGATCGGCGGTCCTTGAAATGCGACATTTTAAAATTGAGCAACTAAACTAGTCTTTATATTATAATGATGTTTTTGTTTTTAGAAATTTCAAAGGGTTTTTATTTAAAAAAATTGATTAAAGGAAATTTGAAAAGCATCTGAAATCGTCCAAAATATAAATCAAAGTGAATTGGAAATACGTAATTTAGTTTAAATAAGACCTGGGGGATGTCGGATAGATGAAAAAGAAGAAAAAATAATGAATAATTTGTTCACAAATATTTAAAATAATTCAAATAAGTGACAACCTTAAACATATTTTCATACAAAGATCTGTTAAATTTCACCGCCTCTTTTAAACCCCAAAACATGGGATTGGGTGCCTGTAAAATACGTTTATCATATTTTTAACTGCTTTATCACCTATCCGAATTGTATTAGGTTCAAAGGTCATGCAATTTATATAGGATATTTGCCTTTTAATTTGTCTTCAAAATCTGAAACTTTTGAGTTCACGAATAAAAAATACATAGTTTTTTGGACGGTTATAAATCTTTAAATTCGCGATTTAAAGCGTTTGCATAAAATAACACATTATTTTATATACACTTATAAGTTTTTGTCTGTCAGTGTATTTAACTGGACATAATTATATATATTCATAAATAAAATTAATTTCGTCGAAAAATTGTAGTATTATGTCATATATAGTTGCTTCTTATCGCATCTCGCTCAATATATAATTGTATATTGCATTTAGAATACGCTAAAGCTAATCCAATTAATAATGACGTTATATATACCTAGATATTGCAAAATACAAACAAATATATATTTATATATTATATCATATTTAAAAAAAACACAATTTAATTTTGGATTGCTTCATTTGTAACATTAGGAGTTTTTAATTTGCTACAAATTACACATTGTACAAATTGTACACTTTCTGCAAGTGGCTCAAGTCTGAAAGGATTAATAACGTTGACGGTAATTATTTCTGCAAATATTTTGGATTTTAATAAACTTTTTAAATCAAAAACCGGATACAACTATAGCTTATTTTGTATATATTAGTATCAGTGCAGATATAAGTTTATAATGTTATATAAAATCGGATTAAATTGTATCGCGCTATGCTAGCCGTATATTAGTCCATAAAAATATAAAGTAACGCAATTTTATTCCGCATAATCCTCTTTGAAATGCGTCACAATGTTTTTGTTTAATTAAACTAAAAATTAACATTTAGCTAAAATTTTATCTAAATTATACAATTACGATTCATATCGAGAAACGTTTTCAAATTTGACGTGTTTCGCGGATTTTGATAAAACAGATTAAAGCGTTGTTTCGCGATATATACATCAAAATTCGTGGTATACATCAAAATTCGCAAAATAACGAACAAAATAAATAAAAAGTTATTTAAAATGTGTTGTGCAGTATTATTGGTGAACTGGTACAATGTTAATGTTAAAAACTTGAAAAAATGCACTTTATGCGGGAGGTTTTTGTTTCAAAATGAACTGAAAAAGCGATTTTTGTTATTAATATATTATGGCACATTACGCGCTAAAAGGTAAAAATTTAGCACAAAAAAGTGGTAACCCTAGTGTGCACATATTTTTATAAGTTTCCGCGGGTTACAAAAAAAAAATACATAATCAAAATAAAAAATCGAAAAAGCCCCGCCCCTCCGAAACAAATTCCTAGCTACGTGCCTTTCCAGGACAACTTTATCCTTCCTGTCTGCAATAGGTATGCCAGTAATTTTATTTTTATAATTTTTTTTTCTCAAAATCACAAAAAACGGGAATGCCTTGAAAACCGCTAAAAACGTTGGTATTCGAAAAATGGCAATGTTTGGCGATCTTAAAACGTCATTCGATTTCGCTGAAATTTGGAACATATGTTAGTGAGGTCCACACACAACGATACAGCTTTGAAGAGCTAAAATCGGATTACGTCTAGTGTCTTCATAATATTTGAAAGCATCTTCAGCTACATTAGTAAAAAGTGTTTCAAAAATAATTTTCTTTGTCTAAAATTTATATCATAGATTACAGCTGCTCAACTGAAGCGTTTGTCATCAAAAACTATTTATTCAAATTATGATAGAAAGAAGCCATTCGACAATTTTATTAAAATAATGATACATACTTAAAAATAATTATACCTTTTAAGCGTTTCCACACTGGTACACAGAGAGAATTTTATTGGACGAAAAATAACGACATTCATCAGTAAATCTATGAAACTTTTCTTGACAAAGTAAAAGAAAATATGTTTAAAAGTAGTGAAAAGCTACATACTTTTTATGAAACCAATTTTTTATTAATTTTTGTTGAGTGTATTCGGTGTTCCCATAGCACTTAACCCCACCGAAGTAAAATAATGAATCAGGGCTATGAAACAAAAAGCTTCAATAATTTCGCCAACTCTACATCAGGTGGCGAGCAACAACTGTTCTAAGACTTATCATCTCGCGCAATTACAGTATTGCCATGTTTGAAGCCCTTTATCTTTCACCACCTTTCATCTCTTCACTATCCCCTTTCCAAAGAAAGCAACACATTTATTATATGAAATTTTTCATATTCTTTTATGAAAACTTTCATTAACTAAATTAAAGTTTTCAATTATCGAATTCCAGTGCAATTTCATGTAGATAACGCTATCGGTATATGTTTTTTAGAAGACCGACCGCAATCAATAGGACATTCTAAATGTTCTCGATACAGGATCAAGAAATTGATTACAGTAAAACTTCTTAATAAATTTAACCAAAAATTATGTCTGTCGTGTTTTGGGTTAAACTAATTCTAAATATATTATTTTACCAAATTTGCAATGGTGTTCAGTAAAATGTTTAACATTATTAACGAATACATGTTCAAAAATACTTTTTACATATTTTTTTTTTTAAATTTAACCTTCTAACCTAATCTACGAGGTTTTTGCAATGGATTTTGTACCACATGTTCAACTTGAAAAATATGATTACTATGATATAATTTCTATTTAAAAATTAAATGTTTCATGATTTTCGCTTTTCTGAAACAGCGAAATTTAACGAAAACGCACCTTATCTTCGATACATACTTTTGAAATTTCAACGCTTTATCTATAATACTAAATACATTGTTTCATAAAAGCTTCATAATAATCGTTTTTATGTTATCAGCATGTCCTTTAAAGGTATCCTGATCGAATACCGTGTGTACTGGAACATAACTTATGACCTATTATAAAACTTAAGCCTTAATCATACTTTGTGTTTCTTATCAACGGTTTTTAGTAATTTGAAATACGTTTTTAAGGTTTTTAAAAATTGTGTTCCTTTGGAAATAATTATTATTTGAAATTTTAACCTTGACACTTCCTTGCTTCCAAACCTTGCTGCTAATATTTAGCTAGTTGTTTGGTTTGTTTTAGCAAACTTATTTGTAACACACAATTCTGTTATAAATTTTATTTAAAACAAAAACTTTGTTTTCGACATTTAATTTTGTTTTTGTTTGCATTGATCAAAATGTCCTCGAAAACATATGAAAAATTATTTATATTAATAATCTAAAGAAAGTATATGCACTCAAAAAAAAAGTCAGTAAAGTCAGATACATTTTTGATGGGAGGGTTCTTGCAGAAAGATTGCTAATTAATATAAGCAAAAAATTTGCTAAATTTGGCAACATTTTTGCTGAATTTATCACCTTTTCGGCTGATATTAGCAATTTGTCTGCAGGGATGTTCCCAGAAAAAATGTTGCTGACATTTTTTTTAAGTGTTTATATTTGGTAAGACCATGTAATTTTATTTTAAATAAAATTACATTTCAAAATCGTTTAAAAAATTACTTGGATATGTTGTTAAAGACAAATAAATATAAGATAATTTTGATACCCATATTGCATATGCTGTAAGCCCAGTGTTGGCACTTATTGGAAATATTTAAAATATGAGTTATAAAAGCTCTTCGGAAAATGTCGTGTTGAAGCCGAACGATTACTAGAATTGAAAAATTATTATATATTAATTTGAACTCAAACCAACAACAGCTTCCCATACAAATGTGGTATACGAAAAAAAAAATTTTTAAATAACCAAAATGTTCGAACATGTTTTATATACGAGTGGATGCGTCTTCAAAATACCTTTCATTTGATACCAAATTATATTTTTATTACTTATACAAGAAATATATTTAAAAAAGTGTCAAATTGGATAATTTTTGATCTCACTTTTTAGGCCCTAAGCTTGAGATTGCGCGCCTAAAAAAATACGTGTCTAATAATTTGTTGTCCTTTTAATAACGCTTTCAAATTGACGTTTTTCTCCACAACGAGTTAATACTTCACAAATATTCTCTATGGGGTTTTGATTCGGAGAACATGCGGGCCATTCCAATGCTGTTGTATTTTTTATGATAGCCATTCCAACGTCTGACGACTTACGTGTACTGAGGCATTGTATTGTTGGAAAATGAATTCTTCTTCGTTGCTAATTTCAATAAATGGCACCAAATTCTCTCCTAAAAGTGTAATGTACTCAGCAGAATTCAATCTAGTGCTTAGAAATGCCAAATCAACCGTACCGTCGAAACAAAAAGCCCCAAATTTATTTTTGAAAAATATCGTGGTCGTATGTAGGTCTACCTCTTTGGGCAATTCACATGCTATCCAACCATATCTACTATTTCCATTTATTGGTGATACTAATTGTCAAATTATTGTAAATTCTCTGTTGACAACGACAGAATAGGGGGAAATAGTAGATATGGGTGGACAGGGGTGGACAGCGTGTGAATAAAGCTTAATCTTCGTTTTCAAAATCCCGAATCCCGGGATTTGTAAAACAGCAGTATCGTTTGGCATCCCTAGTTAATATGGTGAAGCTACTTATGAGCCAGCAAAAATGTGAATAATAAAAAAAAAACTTTATCGTTCTCGCACCTCTTTGGCGAAATAACATGTATGTAGGTTATCTTTTAAATGATCAAAGCCTTGTTATGCTGCTGCTGTCCTTATTGTGCAAAGATTTGGTGAGTGCCATTACCAATCGAATTCGATTGAATGCACCACAAATTTTGGCATTTTAGACATGTCGTTTCGGTAAAGTCAACAATACCCATTGACTAAAATACATATTTTAAACACTTACCTGAAAAAAGTCGCTTGTGTTTTTATTCACTTTATTTGTTGTGTTTTTTTCGCAGGGATTAAATTGTAGCGCCGCTTTGAAGCAATCAGCGTCACCTTTGTTATTTCATAAAAAATTTAGTTTAAAGTTTTTTTCTTTTTTTTTTTTGTCCTCATATACTAAACAGTCCATTCCAATGAGGACGGTAGTCGTCGTCATTATCGATGTTGTTGTCGTCGCCGTCATCATCACAGGAATCTGCAAAAAACTAAAAAAAAATAAATAAAAATATACCGAAAAGTGTATCAAGTGAACACGTAATCTGATTTTTGCATTAATTTGTGGAGAACAATGCCTTTTCTTAAATCCCAAAAGTCACAAATATTTAGGCATTGGCCAGAATGTATGTCTGCATCAAGGTGTTACAAATATTTTCCCAATATTAAAGACATTTTAACTGTACGCTTTGGAAACATATTTATGAACAAAAAAAAAAAAAAAAAGAAAAACCAACCACCAGCTAACAAAAAAAAAATAAAAAAACACACGAGTACACTTGAGTCATAAAAGGCACTATCGTTGAATGCCCAGCAAAACTTGAGCTGTGTTTAAAGACTTATTATTTATTTGTAATAATTTTTTATTTAAAAAAAAAAATACAGAAAAAGTTGTTAGCAGATCCATTTGAAAATGGCATGAATAGAGTTGAAAATGGTATGCAAAATAGTACAAAAACCATCAAAAATGGTACAATAAATGGCAAAATTGGTAAAAAAAAAAAAAAAAAATTTAAAAAAAAAACTAAATATTATAATTGTATTCCATTTTTCTTTATAAATGTACATTAATGCGCCTTTTAAAGTTATCAATAATAACAGTTGAATAAATTGAATTTACGCGAAATACAAATACATCAAAGTATTTATTTAAAGCCCAGTATTTAGATAGAAAACTTTATTAAATTTTAATGTTTCCTTTAACTCGATATATAACATCTTAACTTTTGTCCCGCTCTTTTCTTAATACCTCAATACCAAGAATTTTGTACGGGGTTTCCCTGAATTTACAGAATATGTAGCAAATATTTAAAATTTGTAATGTAAAATGTAGTGTCCGACCGAACTCATTTTTTCGGCCGAAGCCGAGACCGAACTTCGGCCATAATATCAATGTTCGGCCGAAACCGAAGCCAAACTTTTTGTTTTAATAAAAAAAAATTTAAATTGTTTTTTTACATCAATAAATTTAAACCAAAAAGTTATTAAACATGAACATAAATAAAAATGTATAGGTATATTTTTTTAAAAAATCATATTTGGAAAATAGTTGTACTATTTTAAGTACAAAAAAAAGAATAAAGTATTTGTACTATATTTTATAGTCAAAGAAAAATAGTTGGTCGATTTTTAAGTTGATATAGAAAAACAAACTTAAACTTTAATATTTGAAATTTAAAATTAAAAAGTTTGATATGGTAATGACAGAAAAGCAATTTTTCCGCATTCACACCATGTAATTGCTTCGTCTATCAGAATACAGCTGTCCCGGCAGCGCTAAAAAGCTGTTCGCTAGCTACACTAGTTGGTGGGGCTGATAAATATTTTATTGCTACAGCTTTTATATTTGTAAATGGACTTGAATTCCAATACTCACACTTAGGAAATTATGTTGGTAAAGACGACAGCAATTGTAGTCAAAAACAAATGAAATTTCATTTAAAAAAAGGACGACTTACATTTCATTAAATTCAACTAACATTGTCATTTGTTTTTTAATGATCCAAAAATGACTAACAATTGTAGTAAAAATGAACCACATGGTAGTAAAAAATAAACCAAAAATTTTTTTTTTTATTTTTTTAAATAACAAAAAACAACTGTAAAAAATGAATGTAAAATCATAAAACAGTCATTTGATGTGAGTTGTTTTTTAAAATGAACTACAAGGTTAGTTAAAAATTTTATTTGTTCTACAAATGACTTACATTTACATTAAAAATAATGAAACTGTATTACAACCCAAACAACTACATATTTTAAAGCAGAAGTTCCCTGAGTGCAATTATACTTATATTTCGGGACTTATGCTATAAACACATAGACGACTGCAGCTACACGACTACAGCCTGTCAAAAATAAAATACACACGTTTATATGAAAACGATTATTTTGGCACCAACACAACTACACGGCTACCCGGCTACTTTTGCCGCTGTAGTCAACTTAGGATAATTTCTATTTTTGTTGACTGCAAAACAAAAATAGTGTTGACAATAAAACAATATATGTAACAAATTAGTGCTTAAAAATATTTTATTTTGTTAAACACAAAAAACGTCGCAGCATTAAATGGTATAATTGCATTAATATTCAAGAGCGGTTAGATAAATTTATTTACACGTTATAATAATGTATTATAAATCAGTAATTGTATTTTAAGTGAACTTTATATACGTGTCTACAGCCATGCATGCTGTTCTATTTTAATAAAGCAAAAAAAAAAATGTAATTGGCACTACTGAAATAAAAATTCATTTGTATAAAAACAGCTTTTTATTATGTTGCTGTCGTTTCCAAAATAATAAGTAGCTGGCCACACGGCGACGATTGCAGTGAACGGCATTTGTAGTCGTGTAGCTCTGTAGTCTGCTGTTTTCTATGTGTTTATAGCATTAAAGGCTCCGTAATAAACATTTTATTTTCTTTTTCAATAAAATTTTCATTTGGTTCTGCTACTTCTAAGTCTGGTACTGCATCATGTCTATCCCAAATTGATGAATCTGTTATTCTCTTTTTAGAATTACTTAAAACTCGAAATTAATTGCAAAATATAAAAGTATACGTTTATTTAAATTATATCGCATTAAACTTGATTATTTGCAGTTATATTTCTGAAAATTTTTTTTAAACTCTTTTGACTTTTTGAAATTTTTTCACACACACATACCTTTAAATATCGTTGTTTTTTTTTTTGGTATTCTATCATAATCAACGTTGAATTTTTGTATGTAGTTTTTTTGTAAATTCTGAAAAGTAAATATAACCACAGTTGTTATTTATTTGTGCTTTTTATAAATAATCATAAAAAGTTCGGTAGTTCGGCCAAATTCGGCCAAAATTTGGCCGAACACCGAACTTGGCCGAACTTCACTTTTTTTCCGAACTCCGAAGCCGAAGCCGAGTACTCGGTCGGACACTAGTAAAATGGCACACTTTTATGTTCTGATAATCCTTTTTAGGAGTAGCGTGTTGAATAATCATTTAAAACCGACATAATTAAGATAAAACCTCGGTTATTACGAACAAATTTGAAAGTCCTGACGTTTTAACAGTACTCGAGTATTATGTTTGTAGTTTAATAAAAAAGTTTTCAGTTAAGTTAAAAATAAAGGAACATGCTTTTGTTTCTCAAATAAATATTTTTTGTAATATTTTATACATTTGTTCAAAATAATTTTCTACCATTAACCGATTTTTTTAGATTCATTTATTATTTCCATTTAAATTTACAAATTTAATCACAAAAACGGAATATTGTCATTTATTTGTTTCCGTTACGGTTAATATAAATTTAATTTTTTTTTCAAAACAATATTAAAAAAATGCGTGTTTGTTTTTTTATTAAAACGGTTTGTTTATATACAAAATTATTTCAATTCAAAGAAATTTAAAAAGTTTGCACAAATGTGTGTGCCCGGTAAAAATTTTAATATGGAGTCTAATAAAATTATAAGAACACAAGAAAGGAGCAAGGTTTTTTGTTAAAGTTCTGCCTATTATGGAGGCTCTAACTTTTCTAAAACTTCGGGTTCTGATGAGATCTTTAGCCAGGATCGAAATCCTAGTATCAACCTAGCTACTATGGTTGATTTGCTTTATTTTTGTAAATATACGGAGGTTGGAAGCTCGTTATAAATTAAAAGTAAAATTATATCTCATTTGATAAGTTTCAATATATAAGCACATACAAACTGATCCGAAAAATTGGTCATCTACATATATCTAATTTAGATATAATTTTTAGTGTCCGACCGAACAGTTCGGCCAGAAAATGCATTTGGTCTGTATTCGGTATTTTAAAGCATTATGGACAAATTTGGCGGATGGAAAAATGTTTATTGGGCTGATTATATGCTATTTTGAGTGTCAAATTTGAAGAAAAGTTTGTAGTTAAGTAATGAATTCACTGTTCGGCCTCAGAAAGTTCGGCCAAATTGAAAATAGTTCGGCGGCCGAACTTTTAACTAAACTTCGGCTTTTCTCTTAAATTTTATAAACAAAATCGAATTAAATCGGCTCAACAAACATGTTTCCAATACCAAAATTTGTCATCATTGCCTCTAAATATCAAAAAACCGACAAAATATAGGTTTTTGGCTGAACTGTTCGGTCGGGCACTAATAATTTGATACAGTTTTATCCGAGATTTGTCCATATCCGGGATATTAATTAGATATAAATGTATCTGATTTTATAAAATTTTAGCCAATAGAAGTTATGCTTTTAGTAACTTGAAGTTATGCTTAAAAGTATTTAAGTTTAAAATTTAAATTTCTAGAAATCAACAATTTTAAAGACCAACATATTGTTAAATGAAATAACGAAGTGATTCAAAATTATCAAGAACAAATTTAGTGTTTCAAAAATATATATTTAAGTGGTGTTGTAAACATGTTTTTTATTTGAAATTATTTAAATTAAATCACTTGTAAATAATTTCGTTATAAAATTAATATGGATATATGTGAAGCCATATGTAAGAAAAACTTAACTTGCGTATAATTTAATTTGATATTGAACTTTACCAAAATATGTATCGTATTATATATACTGATACATAAAATTATATGGAAAATATTTTCAGTATGTCGTCACATATAGTTTAATAAAGCTTACCATGGGACTATATATAATAATATCGATCACTACATATATTTGGATTATTGTTATATGGCTTATGTAGTTATATATGTTGTAAGATTTGGAGACATATAATAATATCAAGTGCCATATAAAAAAATCTCTCAATAAAAATGATCAGATGTATTTGTGTATAATAATATTAGACACAAAGTCAGATGTGATTTAATCATGTTATGTATGACTAGATATAACTATTTTTATCCGGGTGTGTATACATTTTGTAGATAAGAAAACAAGCAAAAAAAAAACTGAAATAATTTCAACATTTAACATTCATTTTTAACTTACTATTCTTTTGTTCTTACGGATTTGTTTGTTATTTAAACGATATTTAAAAAAAAAAATAACAAAAACATTTGATTTAAATGAAAAGAAATTAGACCGGATTATAAGTGAATTATCATTTATGCTAAATTACATTTTCAGTTAATTCAAACTACAAACTATTTTCAGTATACATCTGTTAATACGAACATGCCGAAGAAAAACCCTCGGTTATGATGAACTATTTTTATACAAAACTCCTAAAATTTTGAAAAAGTTTCTTTAAATTTAAACATATTTTCATCAGCTCAACACACCGAAATTCTTCTCCAAAATGTATCAAAAATCTCCATTTATGAAATCAAATGCAAGAATATCACAATATTTAAAAAAAGTTTATGAACATTTTTAATATTTTGTGGCAAATTAAAAAAGTACGTTCACTCATAGAGAAAGTTGGTAGAAAAATTAGTAAAGCAGTTAGTAATCAAACTTTGCAAGTTTTAAACTAATTTTTAGTTCAAATTGAGATTTAAATTAAATATTTTGCTATTTTGACTTGATGAAATACTAAATTTTTAACTAATTGATTTTGCTGGATCAACAAAAGTCTTAAAATATTATTTTAATAATGAAAACCAGCAGAGGTCGTTGTAATGTGATGTTTGCGTTTCAGTATTTGAACAAGTCTTGTTAGACAAATATTTATAAATATTTATGCAAATGGTTTTTCTATAAAGTAATAAAAAATAAAACTATAAAAAATATTTAAGAGTTTTATAAAAAAAAGTAAAAAATAAAAAAAAAAATTGGTCTGATTGCTTTCGCCGCCAGTAGTGGGCGCCAAAGTTTGGTTATATTTAGCAAAAATTACTAAACAACAACAAAATTGTTTTCAGTTGTTTCACGAAAATAATTCTCAAAAATACGTTTCTTAAATGGTGGTTCAAGGATTTATTTTTTTATTAATTCGATACATTTGTAGTTAAATTTAAATACATATTTGAATGTAGGTTTTTAAAAAACAAATATTTTATAGCTCCGAAAAGCAAGGTTTTGTGGCTGAAAATCCTGAAAATTTCTTAAGTTTGATGGAGATTAAAAAAAAAATTTTATTTTTACTGGTTCAAAGTTTTGTTTTTTAATTACTTTAATATATTTGTAATTAAATGTAAATATAAATTTCAGTATATGTTTGCAAAAAAATATTTTTTATAGCTGCAAAAAAAAACATTTTTGTTTGCTGAAAATTAAATAACTTTTTTAATTTTGATGGACTATAAAAAAATTATATAAATTTAAGCAATTTCTTTTTGTGTTTTCGTAAGTCTATAATATTATCTAACTTAAGATAAAAAAAATGTACCGGGTTTTTACCGGAAATTAAAATATATGCATTCGTGAAAATGCGTACATGCAAAAAACAAAAAGTGTAAAATCAACTAAAATTAATGTAAAGCGTCCGCCATCTAACGTTTTTTTTTTCAACTAGTGCTTATTTCGTGAATGGTAACACTTAGCTCATGTCTGGTTTGACAGATAATTAGTTTTATCCTTCCGCTGAACGAATATGGTTGTGTATACGCTTGAACAACGCTGGGAAATATTGCGACATTACTTTGAGAATCATGGTAATGTTGCAGAATGTGTGCCGATACACTCAAAACGATTAACTGTTTGGTGCGGATTTTGGTCCAGAGGCATAATTGGGCCATTTTTCTTCGAAAATGAGCAAGGAGTGGCCGTTACAGTCAATGGCGATCGTTATCGGGCCATGTTGAACGAATTTTTGTTCACAAAAATTGAAAAGGAAGATATTATCAACATTTGGTTTCAACAGGACGGCGCTACGTTCCACACAGCCGAAGGTACACTCGATGTTTTGCGCCCTGTTTTTGAAGATCGCATTATCAGCCGCAGAGCTGATGTCGTTTGGCCACCTCGGAGATGCGATTTGACACCGTTGGACTATTATTTGTGGGGTGCCGTCAAAGATAAGTGTTACGCGAACAAGCCAGAGACAATTGACGCTTTAAAGGACAATATTCGTGAAGCCATTGGTGAAATACAGCTGCACACAATCGACAATGTGCTTAAAAATTGGACCGATCGTGTAGGCTACTGCATGGCCAGCCGAGGCAGCCATTTGAATGAAATTATTTTCCATTATTAACCGGAAGGTGTACTTTCAAATAAAAAAATAAATTTGAGAAAATATTCAGTAGTTTTTTTATAGCATTTTCAAAAAAAAAAAAGTTATTTGGCGGACCCTTTATAAGTTATTGTATAGAATACAACTTGATTGTATAGAATACAACTTCGATAAGTTATACAATCAACTTCGGCAGGAAGTTGTAAAATAAAACTACGGACATATATGCTTTGGAAACTTTGGAAACTTTCCATGTGTTGTTTTTTGTACAATTACTTTGTTAACTCGACCAATTTCGTTTTGTTCGTTTTATACATTTTTATGTTATATTTTCATATGTATGATTTTTTTTTTGCAATGAAAAGCTTATTATTTAGTTTTTTTTTTTTAATAATATGTGTTTATTTGTGATATTTGTATAAAAATATGAATACTTAATAATTGTTTTGATAATTAATTAACTTACAACCAACCATATGAATTGAGCAGACGTAATAATGCTACTGGTGGCTGACAGTTTCAGACGACGTATTCAAGAAAGACCTAAAAGGAAAACCAATAAAATAAAATTTATTAAAATAAACGGCAATTTTTTTTTTAACACAAATACACATAAATTTCAAATAGCTCCAACACCTTTTAATAGTGTACTTTAATGAAAATTTTTAATTCTTAATTTTTTTTGTTTCTAAAATGTAGACTTTATAACGTATCAAAAAAAAAAACAACCCCTATTTTGCTTTCCATTTCACCTTTTTGTTCTTGGTAAGCTGTTCGCAGTCAGGTTATATAGATTTCTTTTGTATGTCTGTCAAGTTACCCATTTGGTATCTTGTTTAACTGATGCTTTGGTAGTTTTAATATTTTACTTCAGAAGGTTACAAAAAAAAAACTTAGGTAAGCTACAAAATTGGAGAAGGAACAAAGTGAAATTATTTAAAGTACAAAAGTACTTATCATCAACAAAGTGAACTTTGTAATTGTACAAAATAAACTATAAATGTCATTTTTACTTGGACTGCGGTGATTGAGTTATATAATTTCTATCAACTTTATATAAAAAAATTACAAAGCTGACTTCGATATTCTCACACTAGTTCAGTTTTTGAGTGTATAAACACAATTACCTAATATACAAAATTGGAATTATTAAGGGTGTTTGTTTTTGATTTTAGATCGTAATATCTCAAGACTTGTTTATGGCATCTTAATGCTTTCTACATATTTTATAATTCGGAATAATGTTAAATAAATACAAACAATTTTGATAAAAAATTTAAAATGTTTATACATTTATTTTTTAAATAGTAAATGGTCTATCCTAAATTTTTACAAAAATCTGCGTTGGTGAGCGTATTTATTGGTCGGATATCAGGGGGTTTCATTAAAAAAACTAAGAATATAAGAATAAGTTAATCATTATAACTCAAAAAAAGTATAAAATTCTGAGTGAAATTATTTTGATACAATCGAAACTCCCAAACTTCTTGCAAAAATGTATCACTTTCGAACAATTCTAGCTGTAGGGTGCATTTCCAAAAAACTATAAAATTGCACACATAACGATTCCTAACGCCTGCTTTTTAACAAAATTTTTTAAAAAATGTGAAAGACTAAAAGTATCACTTTTGGAAAAATTTAAAATTTTTGGACATTTTTTTTAAGTTTTGATTTGAGAGTATTTTACTCCAAAACGGCCCAAGATAATGACATGAAATAAAAACAATATTATTTCCATTTTTATTGGTAAACTTTAATATTTTTTAAAAAAATGTCCGAGGTTTCAATAAAATGTAACCAGTCAAAAAAAAAAATCTGGTCAAAAAATTATAATTTTAAAAAGCAATTATCTTACCGAATTCATTTATCTTACCGAACACATTATTTTACTGATACAATTTTTGAAATTGGTAATTAATTGTAAAAGTTACAGTCCTGGAAACGTTTTTTTAACACTTTTTTAAATTGCAGGATATATGGGAGGTTGGCGTTTCCGTTTTGGTCCATTTAGGTCCCTTTGGTCCATTCGATACATGGAAACAAAGTGCCCTTCCGATTTGCATGACACTTGGTATGAGTAATTTCATAATTAGTATGACAAAACAATTTGTCTATTTTTTTTAAATTCGTTGTCTTCGGACTGAGCGTCCAATATAACTGAAGGTAAAATGTAAACTTTTGAAATGACACACCAAAACCCCGCGACACGTAAACTTAATTCTGGGTCGTAGAATCCAATGGTATACTTCGTTTTAATAGGTTAGGCCATATGCAGTGTAGAAACGGTAATGACATGTCATTACTTTTCTCACTACCAGTAATGTCACAAGCTAACTCTCTGCATTACTTGATCACAAATAATAAGAACATACTAATAATTAGTTAACTTCCCATTATTTCAATAAAATAGTGTAAAAATATCGAAGTCAACTTCGTTATTTTATTTTATTTTTTATATAAAGTTGATAGAAATTATATAAGTCAAGTATAAATCACCGCAGGCCAAGTATAAATTTCATATATCATTTGGTTTTATAATTACAAAGTTCCCTTTGTTTATGATAAGTACTACACTCAAAAAAAAGTTAGTAATGTCAGCAACATTTTAGTCAGGAGGGTGCTTGCAAAAAAATCGCTGCTGTCAGCAAAATTTTTGGCTGAAAATCAGCGAGAATTTTAGCAACAAAATTAGTAGATTCAGCAAAAGTTTCGCTAATACTTAGTTGATTAAAATTGCTGAACATTAGTGGACAAAAAAAACTCAAAAAATTTGTAGAAAAAGTATACTTTAAATAATTTATTGGCTGAAAATCTTAATTTTTTTTCTCATTCTTTTAAAAACAATTTGTACCTCATTTATACTGAGTGAGATCGAAAAAAAACTCGACATATTTTCACTTAAAACTTCTTTTGTGTATGACACGGAACTTTGTTTTTGTCAATTACCTTTAAAAACGTTGTCAGATTATGAGTGCAAAATATTCAAGCGATCGGCTCATTTTTTCGCTTTCAAATGTAAACTGAACAAGAAGTGAGTAATGGAGTTCTTTTGGCATATTAAGTGCCCTAATTGATAGAAGCCATCATTTCCAAAAAAAACTGACAGTATTGGGAACTTGTTCTGTAGCCTTCATCAATCATTTAAAAAGAATCTTATGGCGTTTTCTTTTCTGGCAAAAAATGTAACATTTTGTTTGCCCTTTCTAAAAAATTGCACTTTTTGTGTTCTTTTCTAAAAAGTTGACAGCAGAGTTCGAAAATGTATGTACCATTAACATAACGTTGCTATCAAAAAAACCAATACAACGATCTCTATTGTTTCGTTCGTATTTATAAACACTCTGGTTGACAGCACTTTAAAAAGGAATCATGTTCTTTTAAAAATATGTCGCCCTATTAACATGCAAAAAAGTTGCCATTTTCACCCATTATAAAATGATGGGGTGAAAATGGTGCACTTTTAAAACAGCTGATTTTATAGTTTTGTTTTGAAAAAAAAAAATATTTAAAGACGAAAATTAACAAATTTTGTTTTATAAATTATAATAATTTTAAAAAATATACATTTAAATTGCTAAAAATGGAAAAAGCTGCTGTAGTGATATGCGTAAACAATGTTGTTGGGGTACTAATGGATTCTTCCTCATCATCAGATGAAGAGGAAATGATTAGTGGTCCTATTGCTGGCATATATTCCGCATACAAATCCAAAAGGAGTCTGCTTTCTCCAACCGTCCATAATAAACAAGAGAGATTAGATATAATTTTGTTTTTTCTTTATAATCTTTTCATTTGTACATACGCTCAACTTTTTTGTACAAATACGAGCTTGCATCAATTCCTGAATCCATTTTAAATAAAAAAATAATTAATTAAAAACAATTTGAATGCCAATTTGCAATTTGACGCTTTTTTATTTTTCAACTTTTTTTCTTATATACACAAATCAGCTGGTCTAAAGCAGGGCAGCATTTTTTTGTATAAATTCATGTTTTATTGTGACTATGAATATGGCAACATATTAAGAGGGTCATGACAACATTATTTAAATGTCACTTATAAAAATGCAACATTTTTTTGTCAGAAAAGAAAACGCCATTAATATCAATTGATTTTTCTGAGTTCTGGACAATTAAACAAATTCTTTTTTTGTAAGAAATTCAAGGTTTTTTTTAAATCCTATAGTTTTGCCCTCACTTTTTGTTCAAAGTCCATTTGTAAACAAACTAATAATCCGATTTCGCTAATATTTTGTTAAAATAATCTGACGAATTTTTAAAAGAACTTGATATAAAAAAAAGTTTACTTTTAAACATAAAAAAAGTTATTAGTGATAATATGTGTCGGGAATTATTCGATCTAACTCCTTAGGGCCAAAAACCGAGTAGGTTTCAGAAACTACTTTTTCTATTTTAAACCGGAAACTAAAAGTTTAGTTGCATTATAAATGCAGTATTACAATACGTTACAACATATAAAAAAGCAAACATAAAAAATTACCTAAGGTGTGTGTCCTTGTCTTTCGTTTTAGTTTGTCTAACTGAGAGTATAGTTGTTTGACCGCAGTATTTGAATATTACATACTATACATGAATATCACTGAAAATCACTATAAACATTTACGCAAGTATTCATAAAAAATTTTAATTCAGATTTCAAATACATTTTAGTTGAAACACTTTTTACGCCTTAAAACTGTATTCATAAATTAATATAAGCTTAAAATTCCTCTTTTAAACCTTGTCTAAAAAATAATATTCGTTTATGAATACAGTTTTAAGACTAAAACTTTTGTTTTAACTAAAATATATTTGAAACGATGTTTAATATTTTTATGAATACGGGGGTTAGTTTACAAATACACATTTAATCTTTACTAAATTTAAATATTTTATTTTGTCTTTAATTTAAATAATAGATAATTACTTTGACAAGCCGGCGACAACACAAAATTTAAGTTTTTTTAATCCACAGTGTATGCATACATATTTTTGGCGTTCTTTTCTTATATATGAAAACCAGATGCAAAAATCTTCCATGGTTGATTTTTTAGCAAAATAAATTAGTTAAACATTAGTAAAATAGTAGTAAAACATTAGTTCAAAACAGTTAAGTGCTGAATAAGTATAACTAAAATATTAGCTGAAAACACAATTTCAGCATAAAATTTTGCTGAAAAATAGTATACTTGATTTACAAGATGCTTTACTAATTTTTCTACTAACTTATTTTTTTTTTAAGTGTACTGTACTTTCAAATATTCCACTTTATTCGTACTCCAATTTATACAATTTGGTAACTTACCTAAGTTTTTTTTGTAACCTTCTAAAGTAAAATATGAAAACTACCAATGCAATCAGATAAACAAGATACCAAAACGGGTGACTTGACAGATATACCAAAGAAAACTATAAAACACTGACTGTGAACTGCTTACCAAAAACAAAAACAAAAAGGTAAAACGGAAAGCAAAAAAGTGGTTGTTTTTTTGTCATACGTCATAACATTTTAGAAATAAAAAAAAAAAACATAAAATTAAGAATTCAAATTTTTCATTAAGTTACATTATTAAAAGGTGTAGGAGCTATTTGAAAATGGTATGTATTTGTGTTAAACAAATTGTTGTTAATAATTTTGATTGGTTTTCCTTTAAGGTTTTTCTTGAAGACGCAGTCTAGAACTGTCAGCCACCAGTAGCCTTATTACGTCTGTTCCATTCCTATGGTTGGTTTTGGTGAAATATGTTGTGTTGTAAGTTAATTAGTAATTAAAACAATTATTTAACAATTATTTAATGTTTAATGTTTAATAATATGTCTTTGTTTATGATGTGTGTAACATCATAAACAAAGACATATTATTAAAGAAAACTAAATAATAAGCTTTTCATTGCAAATGTATCAGAAAAATATAACATATTAAAATAAAAATGTATTGAAATGAACTAAATTGGTCGAGTTAACAAAGTATATACAAAGTAACTTTACAAAAAACAACACATGGAAAGTTTACAAAGCTTCTAAAGTATAATTGTTCGTAGTTTTATTTTACAACTTTTTGCCGAAAACAACTTGCATTTTGTGCAAGCAAGTCATTTATATTTTTATCTATCCAGTACAACATGTCGAGATAGCACAGTTGGTAGAGCGGCTGGCTTACAATCTGGAGGCCCGGGTTCGAATGCCATGTGGGCACATTTTATTAAAAAAAAAAATTTCAAAAACCCATTTTTTTATTAATTTTTTTTTTTTTTGAAAACTTGTTTTTGTCCATACTGGTAAACATATAGGTAACAACTTATTTTTCTATTTTTTGTAACGTCTAGTAATGGTATGTCATTATTTTGCGCGAAATCCCCATATAAAAGTAATGAGATTTGAAATGACAATTGTAAGCACTACCAAATATGTACTTGTATAACCACTTATATAGTAAAAAGATATTTAAATTTGAATTCCCTAAAGCGATTTTTTGAGTGTATTTTAAGTAAAATGCTTCGAAAACTCTTTGGAAATTACTTTATTTATTGTTTATATGTCGAATTTCAAAGCTAACAATGATGGCCGTCCATTTTGAGAAATGAAATTTGAAAATTCGACCCATATGACACTGAACTAACAGATGTCAGTCAGTATAAGTCAAAGGTTATCACCCTGACGTTTTGGATTGTACACTCATACAAATAAGTCTGTAAAAATAGCAGAAAAAGTTACCAAAAATTAAAAAAAAATTACATTGCAGGAAAAAGCAGTGAAATTAGCAGAATCTTTTTCTAAATATTAGTAAAATAAAAACAGCAGAAAAAACTGTAAATGCTACTAATTTTTAGTTAAAATTTTAGTTGCTTGCATAAAAACTAAGAGCCATCAATTCGTGGAAATTGTTATTATAAATAATAAAACAACTTAAATACAGCTCTGTATATATAAGATAAATAAATTATAGAGTTGTATTTGTCGCTTATTTGTCTTTATTATTTCCTTTGTTCCTTTTGTATATACTTAGGAATGCCATATGTCAAAGAAGCGTAATCTAAAACAAATAAAGTAATATAAAAACAAGTACAAATTTCATTCCATGAGGACTGATTTTCCCAATTCTTTCAATATCCATTCATTGTTAAAAGTGAAAATATTTTTTAAATTATATTATTAATATAAATTATGAAAAGTTTTTCGACCTTTGAAATGAATGATTTTATTAAATAATTGAGCTCTAGCTCACGTTTGCATTTATAAAATATCCTTTATTATTTTATAAATCTCCAATATTTCGCCATTCTTTGAATGACATCTTCAGGGAGTATGAACAACAACAAACAATATTAAAAACAAAATTTCCTGCCGCTGCAGGAAATTTTGCAGCGACACAACATTTGTTTAGGGCATCATACCGCTGAAATGCCGAAATACAGGAGGGTTGCAACCTGAAAGCACTGGCGACATGCAAGCACACTTTAAGCAGCGATAAAGCGCGAACGACAAAGACTTTTGAAAAAATAATCAAATACCAATTTTCAAGCAAAGCGGAAGGGGTAAAGTTGAAAAAGTCATATTTTTGTCCATATGCCTTCTGGAATGACTCGTAAAAAATATATACTCATTAAAAAATATATAATTTTTGTTTATTTCTTCTGTTTTTGACTTTTTTAAAATATATGAAAAAAAAAAAATGTTTCGGTAATATCATCTCTATCAACATATCAATTTTAAAATAAGTTTAATTTTTTTATACAAAGTCGGTACAGATAAAATTCCTTCCGTGCTATGACCGCTTTGTTGCAGTCAAGGGACTGAATCCTTTGGCACTAATTGCCATGTTTTTATTCACTGCTAACGGGTCTAGTTGCTAAAGGCCCTAGTTGCTCCAGTACACTTTGATGTTATGTTACTTTTTCTCCAGTTACATGATATATATTGTACCAACTAGTCCATGTTTTGTCACTTTTACTACAGCGATGTGATTGGTAATTTTACCCAAATTAACACTTTTTGGTACACCACGGTTTCACCAGTTTCGTGACGGCCCAATCAATATCACAGAATTGTCGTTTTGGATTAATCGACCCTTCATTTCCCGCAGGGCCAGTATAAGTTGTTCTGCAACCTGTTATTTGGATTTTACTATTTTACTGGGTATTGTTACTCAATAAAAAAATAAACTTACATATAAATCTTCAATTCGTGATTCAAATGCTATACGGTAATTTTTAAAGGAATAAAAAAATATAAATAAAATTGAATCTTAAAACATTCATATAAAGAGTATTACTTAAAAATAAAATCGTTTAGCGTTCTAAATGACTCATAAAAGACTCCATTCTACGGCGGAAATTCATATTAATTTTTCGGACTCAAATATAGCTCAATAAAGACTCCAGTTTATATGGACAATTTTTGTATGCACATTCATTTTTCTGACAAGGGGAGACTACCGATGGATTCGCTCCGATCTAAATTTAATTTGGATATGTGATGAAGAGGAACAAAATTAGGGACACGTATTATTTTTAACGGCCTAATATCACGTTTAAGGGTTAAAATGTGAGGCCCAAATTAATACATTTTTGTATGGAAACATGTCTGAAACTAATAAAATTCAGATTGCTAAACTTTATTAGTTGAAATGCTCCTAATTACTTGGCAATGAGTTTTTGTGTGGATCTAGTGTTTAGGGTTGCCTTTTATTTAAAATATATTTTAAAAAGCTCTTCGAAAAAAGTTGCGTCAAAGCCGAACAATTATAAAGTCGGAAAAATCTCATACTTTTTTACATAATTTCAACTATATTTCTTTAACAAAACGCAAGTTTTAATATCACTTAATACACATTTATTTGAATAACAAAAATACCTGAAAGTTATTTGACATGTTTCGTATACCAGTTAATGAGTCTCCAAAAGCTCTTTCATTTGGTACCCCATTTGTCTAAAATTTCTCTGAAACAAATCTAAAAAAGCCGAAAAACAAAAAATGTGGTAATTGTTACCTTACTTTTTAACACCGAAGCATGAGATTGGACCTGCTAAAAAAAATACATGATCCTTATTTGTTTTTTTATCACATATCCAAATTTCTTTAAGATCGAAGAGAACACATCGGGGATTCCTCTTGTGAGTCATTTCTGGCTCTAAAAAAGATCATTAAGATGAACCACTTTCATACAAACATTTTAAAGATAATAGTATATTTTGAGCCCATTATTGATTTATTTTTGAGCCCCCCTTTGGCTGGCTGGGTAAAATCGTTTTAAATTACCGTATTTTTTTAAAAATATCCAAATATTTTAGTTACGAATTAAAAACTATATTAAAACTTGAAAAGCTCAGACAAAATATATTTTCAAACTAGTTACAAAATACAAAATCGGTTAAGTTAAAAATTTGTAAGTGTTCAAAAACAGAATTTTAACAACATCAATCCTTTACAAAAAAGGCGCATAATTTTAATATTTGATAATCGATCTACATAATTAAACGAACTTTCAAAATAAAACATATAAAAATGTTGCATTATAAAGTCATTCAAAAACTAAAAAATCCATATTTTCATGAAAAAAGTAAAACAAAAGTTAAACTTTGACCTAAAATTCCTCAATAAGTACTCAATCGATTTTAATAAAACTAAATCTGGAATAACTACAAGAAATAGTCTAAAATATCTCAAGCGTTTAAAAAGTTACAGAGTTTTGGCCAACGAAAAACAATTCTGAGCCACTGTGCGAAGCACTAGGAAAACACATTACAAATATAAAGGTGTTTAGGCAGGCCACTATGGGGAAGAAGTTAACGGCCCTGGCAAGATTGTATTCGAAGGAAAATATATTTTAAATTTATGGGAGCGGATTTTCTCCCTTTTAACTCCTATTTTCACCACGTTCTTCGGCGTAAATTAAAAAAAAATCATATCATAAATTTCGAATTAGAACCAAATAATATGACTGGTAGTGTAAAACGTGGTGGTGGTTCGGTCTTAGTTTGGGGACGCATGGTGGCATCTGGGGTCGGGAAACTTGTTTTTATTGACGGCACTATGGTTAAATACTTGTACCTCAATATTCTAAAAAAACAACTTGAAAAAAATTGCCACACAATTAGGACTGACAGATTCATTCATATTTCAGCTGGACAATGATCGAAAGTATATGGCTCTCATTGGCACGGAATGGCTTCAACGTAAAACTCCACCTAAATCGCCAGATGTTAATCCCATCGAGCATCTTGGTCGTCTCATATGAAAACGGGAGATAAGGAGAAGATATGAAGATTTTATAATATATGAGTTTGACATTGATACGCTATACTTTTTCCTGCAGCGGGACAGTTGGCTTGGAATGCCTCACATGTAGATATGATTGTAGAATGTGTGACGGCAATACATTTGATGAGAGCGAAAAATATATAACAAGAAGACGAAAAAGCAAAATAGAAGCGATGTGGATTCTAATTGCAGCTGAGCTTGACATATAGGCACCCACGCGTGACGATCTATTAAAATACAGGTTGGCCTAATGTAACCCCTAAAGAAGCAACAGGAGAAAAGTAATAATCAAAATGTAAAAAGAAGAAGAACAAAAACTAACAATCTAAGAATGTAATATACCAAGAACTACAGTAGACTTACACTGCGGTAAAATACTGTCTACACTGCATCCATCTGGTTTAAACTTTTTTAGGTAACCAGCATTGCCTTCTAACAAATTTCTTTAAATAAGTTACGGTATCGATGACCGGTGAGGTTTAAAATAATATATTGCGGTAAATGAAAGCGCATTAAAGCCCAAATAAATACAGTATGGATTTAAGTCATAGGCAATTTGAATATGAGTAATTTCAAAGATTTTCGACATCTGTTGAAACTGGCTTTAGATGCCTTTTATTTTTCAGGTTTTTTTGAATTGAGAGAAACGATTTAGTAGACTATACTAAAAAACTGTGACATGAATTGATAGCGGTATAAAATTTACAAGATTTACAACAGTCATTAGACTTTGATGATACATTCGCTACATTGTATGGTTGCTTACAAGTGAAATCAAAATTTTCCGATTCTTAAAGTTCCGCAGTTTTTTCCATAAGGTTTTGCACGTTTAATGGAATTGAATTTTGAAAAAAGTATTTAAAAAAAGGTGTAATTTTATACAGTTGACGTCAGCGTACCAATAACGGTATACAAACATCAAAGCGTTATAAGGAATTGGCGGAAATTGTTTTTAAATGTATTTTTCTTGCGTCTGACATTCACAATTACATTTGAAATTGGCAAGCGTATTTTGTCAACTGAGTTTCTTAGTAAAAGGCACCTCTGAGTCAAAAAGGAAATTTTTAAACGCAACAATTGTATGAACTTTTTAGAAAATAAAAAATTTTGAGAAATTAAATTATACAAACAGACTCAAAAATTAATCAAAAATGGGCTCAAAAAAACATTATTAAAAATAAAAATGTTTGTATAAAAGTGGTTCATCCAAAGATACATAATTCTTTTTGAACCCACAAATGAAAAATTAGTGTGTAAAACGAAATTTCCCTCATAAATTGGAGTCTTTTTTGAGGCATTTTGAGTCCCAAAAATTAAAGCCTCGTATATTGGAGCCTTTTCTGAGTCATTTTTGAGTCAATAATATGAATGGAAAAGTTCGTCATTAATTTGACTCTTTTCTGAATCACGTTTGAGTCTAAAAATGTAAATTTTGTTAATTCTTTTTCGACAGTTTTTATGCTTTTTTAAATTATGTAAAAACTACGATGTAAATATTATTATGCTGCTTTTATTTATTTATAACTATAAATCACAAAATTACATTGCAAATTTCACACAATATTTAATTTGTTCAAAAAACATTAATTTTATCCATCTTTTTGCGTGGCTCTTGATAAAAAAATATTAAAATAAAGCTGCTAATTTACATAATACATATTATTTTGTTGTTCAAAAGCGAAATAGATCCTAATTAATTATGTTATTGTTAAGTTTTTGACAATTTTAAAAAAAATTGTCTGGATTTAAAAAGAATATTTTCTGGAGCATTTGTGGAATGTCCAAAAAACACTTTTGTGAGTCACTTCTGACTTATTTTTTGATTCAATAATTTCCCTACATTTTTGAGTTATTAAGGAATATTTTTAGATTGCTCATTTTTGCCTCAGAATAAAGAGTGTTTATTAAAGAAAAAAATATATTTATAATTTCAGAAAATGATTAAAATTTTAATAATTTTTGGAATTCATTTTTGGAATAATTCTAGTCATTTAAGAATCAGAAATTTTGAGGGCACCTTAGAAGGGTTGGCTGGGAAGTCTTTAAAAAAAATTTAGCTGAGGGCTAAACAAATCAACTTAAGCCATGTTTAAAACAAGACTCCAGAGCTTTTCTACGAAAACGAGAGAAATTTTTCGACCAAATCTTTATAGTCATTAACAGGGCAACCAGAAGATATATATATCATGTTTTTTCTTGTAAGTCGTATTGAAAAATAATTGAGCTGGTTATTAGAGTTCGATTGGAAAATTTATTGGGATATCTTATTTTTTTATAAAAGTTTTGGATACCATAGAAATAGATGAAAAAACTAATTATAAAGTTAAAGTAATGATTTTTGCATTGTATTAAAAATTTGTTTATTTTTTACACACACAATGCAAAATAAATTCAATAAAAAAGCCGCATAAAATTATCGTAACCCGTTTAGAAGTTGTTAAGCTTTAATATTGGATTTTTAGTCTGTTTTTGAATAGTAATGACCAGGAACAGGAACTTCATGAACTAAAAAAATATGTTTTAGACGCCTATAATATGCATGAAAAATCTAAAAATTTTAAAAATATCCACTTTACATGTTTTTTAATATAAATAATTGAAAAATTGTGTTAAGAAATATTCAATAAAAATATACATTTTAAGCAAAATATGCAAAAAATATGCCTTTAAAGCAAAATATACATTTATTTATTTTTTTTAGTATTATTTATTAAATTATCATGAAGCCACTTAAGGACAGCCGATTACAGTAGATTTTTTTGACAGTTTTCATATTATTTTCCTAATATTATTTAAAATTAATAGTATATCTATATCCATATCAATACTTTTACATTTATATTAAAAAAATGCATTTTTAAATTCCTAAATTTCCCTAACACGAATATGGTTAATCTGTTTTCCCCCCATGAAAGTGGCATCCAATGGTGCATGTACTGAAACGGAGTAATATAAGAAGCGCTCTAGGAAAACACATATGTGCTTACACGTATGTAGTTTCCTTAATGAATTATTGAGGATAAAAAAATTTTAAATTGCGAAAAATGCCTACTTTCGTACTCTAAAATTGAGTTCCACAGTCTGGTAACTCGAACTACAAAAGATTGTTGCAGAAAGAGTATATAAAAAACGGGGTAATAATAAAGAATGAGTTCGAGTTGAATGTGCAAACTCAAATCTTCAAATGATAGCGATGCACCTTTGAATACTTTATAAAATAGAGTCAATAGCTTAATATTTACATAATCCTTAAAGCTGCATCCCAAAAAATCATCTACAGATGCCGACCCCTAACTCGTACACCATACACGTACCTAATATTTCCATTGAAACATCTTTATATTTTTGAAAAATTACCAGAGAAGGTTCCGGCTATAAACTTCTAAACCATACACAATTAGTGGCATTAGAAGAGTATGCCCAAGTTATCAAAACTCGATGGATCATAAAATTAATATGTTGGATAAATGATAAGTTTTCATCGATATAGAAACCAAGAGTTTTAATATAGGAAACAAACTCCAAAGGAGTGTTATTTAATAAAATATTAGGAGCAATTCCTAGTTTATTATTAAAGTCAACCGCTTTAGATTTTGAAATATTTAATGAAATATAGTTTGTAGCACACCATCTGTTAAAGTTTAGAAGGTCCTCTTGTACTATTCTAATAAGTTCATTTCTTCATTCTGCTGTAGCTATTAATTGCAAATCATCTGCATACATGTAACATTTTAACGAAGTCAAATAGGAAAGAATATCATTAACATAAGTCAAAAATAATAATGGGCCTAAAATAGTACCTTGAGTTCTTTGTCTAATAAACGTTTCCACTAACTTACACGCAGTTGTAGAAAACCTAAAATTAGAATAGAGCTTCAAGCACTTCATGAGAGATTGACTAGAAGGCTGTACTAAAATCTAAACTTATCATAACCGACAAGTGATGATTATCCAAACTACTTTGAATTTCATGTAAAATATCAAATGTGGGTGTCGTTGTGTTATGTCTCTGTCGAAATCCTGACTAATATTCCGATAAAAGGTTTCCCTGTTAATAAAACCTAACATATGAGAATTCATCAAAGATTCTAACACCTTTGAGCAGCTTGATACAATGTTTATAGGACGATAATCGCTACAACTAACTGTATTTGGCAAAAGAAAATCTATTTTCATTCATGTCTGATTGTGTAAGATAAAAAAATTAAGGGCGGGTAATCAATTGGTGATAAAACATAATAATTGTTGCATTCCTCCACATCAATATTAGGAAATCTGTTATTATTGGTTCGAGTCGCACCAACTCTCTTAAGTTCGTTCCAAACCATTTGCGACGTTCCAGAGTCAAAAAGAGCGAAGTATCGCTCTTTCTTTTCGTATTAAGCTTTTTAGTACATTACGATGTTGGCAATAAAAACACCAACTACCGTCATTTTTGTTATATGAGTAATTTCGAAAAATTGCATTTCTCAAGCGCTTAGCATTAATGACATTCTCAAATTTCATTCTAGGATCTTTTTTTGCTAAAAATATCGTTCTTAATGGCGCTTGTCTGTCATAAAGGCCTAACAAAGCAGTTTTAAAAAATTCTAACTGATATTTTGTATGACTTGTTTCATAAATAGGACCGAAGTCGATTTGATTTAACTCCTGAATACAATTTCCTTGGTTAAAATGTTTGTAGTGCCTTACTTTAATATCGTTGTTAACATTTGTAGTTTCAATTTTATAAGAAATGAAAATCAAAGCATGCTGTGAATTAAGAGCAGAAAATTGGAATTGTCATTTTCTCTCAACCAACTCTGCATTCGAAACCAAAAATAATCGATCAACTTATACCTTCTTGAGCGCAAATCATAGTGAGTCGGCAAACTATTGTGAATAAAACTTAATCGTACCTCATTGATCATATCTCTTGAAGTTGCATTCTCTTCAAATAAATTTATATTGTTTTCCTGTTCTCAGACTTAAGACAAAACCACATAAATATATATTTTTGAAACGCTCAATATTTTCTTGACAATTTTTAAACATTTCGTTATGTTTTATTTAAAAATGTTTGGGTTTTTAAAATTATTGATTTTTAAGCATAACTTCAAGTCGCCAGAAGCAACCTACTATCGGCTAAAATTATATGAAATCAGATATATTTTGATCCAATTAGATATAATTTAATATCCCGGATATGGACAAATCTTGGATAAAATGGTTTAAAATTTTTTCTAATTTGATATAATTAGATATAAGATATAATTAGATATAAGATATTAGATATAATTTGATATAATTAGATCCATTTTTCGGATCAATTTGTATGTGTTTATTAAAAAAAAAAAAATTTTAACCGGGTATTTTAAAATTTAATGATATATGTAATAAGTTTCCATTTAATTTAATTTTTATGTAGAAAAATTCTTCAATTTTTTATTCTAAATTCTGTGGGAATAATTGATCAAAATCTTCTATTTAAAAAAAAAAAAAAGTTTTTCAAATCTATTTCTTAATTAGAAAAAGTCCTTGGTATCAGGGATTTGATATAATTAAAAACAAATTATTCATTACCTAAATAATTTTTTGTAGATAAAAGTTTTATAAAATTTAAGATTTCGATGTAGAAAAAATCATGAGAATGAAATCGTTATACCTACCACCACTGCGTGGTCACTATATAATTTTTCTATTGCTTTTAAAGAATGATAGTAGCAAAAAAGTTTGGTATTTTTGCTGTAAAAAATAAACGCTTTTTCCCAAATGTTTCAGAAATAATAATTTTTTCACATCTGAAAACGTTTTTATTTTTTTAATCCAGACAGAAAATTTTGCCCTACTAAAAGTCGGACTAAAAAATCTTAAAAAGGATAATAACTTCTACAACTTTTTAATCAGTAAAAAAATCTTCAAAATTATAACCTATTTCCAAAAATGTGGTTTTAAAAGTACATTTTTAAAAATTTGTGTAATCATTTTGGGAATCAATTTTGACATGTTATAAACACAATAAGATCTATAAATTGATATAAATTTTTTTACTACTTCTTCCTCAGTTCCGATTTTGCTCGGTATTTTGCTTTTTAAAATTAATAGAAACATTAAATTGATTCCTATACAGCACGATATATCAAATCTATAAAATATTTTGGCGATAATTCCAATTATAAAGTCAGATTTTTTAATAAAATATCGATTTTCGCGATAATGAGATTAAATTTTTTTTGTAAATTATTTTGAAAATCTTTGCAGTTTGTCGTCTTATATCATAATTCTTGTACTCAGTAGAATTTCCACTCTGCCAACAAACGTTATCTACATAAAGTCTATTTTCTAAAACGTTTTTAATTTAATAAATTAATCCATTACCTAAAAAGTTGTTAAGAAAAAGTAAAAATAACTCATATTTTATGAAAAATCGACTGGATAACGGTATCCTTCCTGCAATGGGTATGCCGGAGATAACGGTACCCTTCCTGCAATGGGTATGCCATTAATTATTTATTTTAGGCTTTACGAAGATGATTAAATTAATATATTTCTTCGTGCACACTAGGGATACAACTTTTTGTATTTTTTAAAAATATCAAATCTCCCACGGTATATTCGGGTAGGGCATAAAAAACTGCTAGGAAATGCGACATTACTTTAAAAAAGTTAACGCGATATTACTTATAAAAGTTCGCACATCAAACGCGTTAAAAAACTGTTTTTATTATCTGTACAAAATTATTCTGCCTTGGGAGCTTGCACACAAAAAAAGTAATACCCCTTGTGTACAATAGGGTGCGCCAAAAATGTCAACTTTCGATTTTATACCGTCACCTCCCCTAGAAGTATTCGGTTTAGTATTAAAATACACTATGCAAAAAATGATGGTGTTCGCTTAAGGGGAAAGGGTGCCTCAAACGCCTGGAAAATAGGAAAATATGTCAAATTTGACCATTAGATGAAAAAAAATTTTTTTTTTTAAAAACACCCTTTATTTAAAGAAGTTATAATTTAATAAAAGATTTATTTTAAATGAGAATTTTGCGTTATTAAACATTTTACTTAAAATTTTCTCAATTTCAAATACTTACCCATGCAGAAAAGTACAATCGGCACAGTACTGGCAAAGCGTCGGCGACAGTCGATTATGTGTTGGCAGAACGTGGGATTGAAAATCTTGAGAGTATTGTCCCGTTACCCGATAGATAACAGTGGCCAACCGTTGCTTGCCACGGTTGGAAATTCAAAAAATGTTGTGCTTTACAAATACCTTAACGTCTCCTTTTAAAACCAACGACGCTCCTTTTAAAACCAGCAAAAGTTACTAAAGTCAGCAAAAAATGTTGCTGAGTCAGCAAAATTAGTCAGGAGGGTGCTGCAAAAAAATTGCTAATGTCAGCAAAATCGTTTGCTGAAAATCAGAGAGTTGATTTTTAGCAACAATTCAGCAAAAGTTTTGCCAACACTTAGTGAAATCGAAATTAAAAACCCTTGCTAAAAGTTAATAAAATTTTTGCTGAATATTAGCCGACTGGAAAAAAATAAAAAAAATTGTAGAAAAATTATACATTAGTTAATTTATTTGCTGAAAATCATAAAACATATTTTTGTGATTCTTTTAAAAATAATTTACAATACGTTACAAAATATAAAAATGTTCATACTCCCATGACATAATGTAATATAAAAAACAAAATAGATATAATTATATATAACACAATCAAAATTAGCTTTCAACTACTTACAACAATGGTTGTCGAAATGATGATAGTGCAAAATATAACATATACGCAAGGGAAAAATGTAACACATACAACCCTTTTTTGCAATTAGAAAAATGAAACATAAAAATCTACCTAAGATGTGTGTCTTTGTCGTTCGCTTTAGTATGTCTACCTGTTGTATATTTGTTTGCAATTTGACCACACAAGATTATTAATCTCTATAAACATTTAGTTTACAAATACACATTTAATCTTTATTAAATTTAAATATTTTATTTTGTCTTTTAGTTAATTAATATACAATTACTTTAACATGCCGGTGACGAGTCAAAATTTAAGTTAGCTGAAAACATAATTTTAGCAACATAGTATACCTGATTTATAAGACGTTTTACTAACAGGTGCACAGGGTGTCGCAAATGGCAATAGCCTAGGTCTTCCCCTGCAAGTCCTCCAATTTGTATGTGGATTGGGCCAGTAGGACAAAAGTTTTATACTCATTACCACTTTTGTGCGACCGCGTAAAAAAAGGGTAATGTTTTTTAATATTTTTCCCAGGCCTACACAGTTATTCCATGTAATTTGTGCAATTTTATTTGCAAAAAATAAAATGCAAAAAATCATTATCTTAGTAGTCATAGCGAGGATTAGGATGTCCCGAATATGGCGGTTTTTTCGAATTGGTTGAAGAAATACCACTCATTCGATGCATTTTAAAGAGCTGAATATGGGAAAAATAAGTAAACAATTTTAGAAGTTTATCTTCAGTTCCCTTCTAGCGATTGAAATTGCCGGTTTTATTAAATTTTTACCAAATGAAAGTTTAGAATTATTTTTCGAAATAGGGCTCAGCAGTTTCCTAATTGTCAGCTTATTACTGGAAAAATATTTTTAAATTTTCTGTAGCGTAATTTTAGTAAATCAGAGGATTTTTTAGTTTCGACCAAGTACAATTTATAAAATATATAAAGTACAGAAATTTTACTTGCTCAAAACTAAAAAATTACTCTTCAGAAAATTTTAAAATATTTGTCCAACACTAAAGGCCTCATTAGTTTTTACTTTCTGTTGCCGTTCTGTGTCGTTCTGTTCTGTAGGTAATATTCTGTAATTACTTTTTCTGTGAAAGGAATCAGCTGTTTTCAAAAGTAAAAGAAACTCCAACCAAAAACATTTAAATCAGGGATGATAAATGCGATTTTAAAATAGTACCAACCTGCATATAAAATAGTACTTTTTCGGCATCAAAAGTAAAAAAAAAAATTTAAATATAAATTAACGAACAAATCTTTGTACCCTCCAAAATGAACAATTACAAATGAAACAACAAAAATATATTAAAAAAAAAAAAATATGTTAAGATGTGAAAACAAAATTTTGATGTGAAAAGCTTTTTTGGCTGTAAAAAAATAAATTGTGTCGTGAAAAACATTTTTGAGGTGAAAAATTTTTTTTTTTGTGGAGAAAAAAAATTTGCGGTGAATTTTAAATATTATTCACCTCTTAGCGTCTGGTGGAAAAATATGACGTTATATTTTATACATCAGACACTACAATGAATTCTAATAATATGCAGTGCATTATACACCAATTTGTATGAAAAATTTAGAGGTACTTTCACATTGTCACTAATTACTTTTGAACCGCTAGTTAATAATAATTATAACCCTTAGTGATTGAATTCAATAATTGGTTTAATCGGTTAATAAAACTCTAATATAATCACCTGTAATCAGTCGCACTCAGTGAAATCATGTGATTGAATTCACAGCATTTGGTTCCAAATTAATTCATTGTTCATATAGGACTGCAAATCGAATTAATAGTTATTGAATTTTAAAGGGACCAAGAAATTCATACATAGGAAAATTTGTAAATCGTACTAAATGAGTCATAGGAGTATCATGGTACATTTGAGGTTCAAATAGTACCATAAAAAGTACTATAGTACCAACTTTATCATTCCTGATTCAAATATTGAAAAAAAAATTTCACAACAAACCAATACATACGCACTTTAGGATGTCACTTAACGTTGAATTCTATTTTCAATAGAATTGTCCGCAACAGAACAGAACGAAAAAGTGAAAACTAACCACACATACAGACTTTCAATTGAACAGAAACAAAACAGCTGATTCGTAACAGAACAGAACGTACAAACTAATTCTGCCTTAAGTCAAAAATTACGAAACTTTAGAGTACTATTTCGAAAAAAAAAAATCTAAACTTTTTTTGGTCAAAATACACTACAACCGGTGACATCAATCGCTGGTAGGGGAACTGAAGATCCACTTCATAATTGTTTTACTTATTTTTCCCATATTTAGCTCTTTAATACGCATCGATTGAGTGGTATTTCTAATTTTTTTATTCGGGACATGCTAGTGAGGATATTTGTACGTGTTGCATTTGATATTTTGTATTAGGTTGTGTTTTACAGGCTCTGCCTCTAATGTTATGTGCCCTCCTTGCTTATAGCATCCGATTATACGCACACGTTTTCATTGTTTGTTCTTTGCTACAAACTAAATATAAACACAGAATGTAAGGAACACTAACAATGAAATTAAACGTGTTTCACTTTCTTCCTTCTTCCTTATTTTGTAAAAGAACTCAGGAAATTAACAAATGCTTCCTATTTAAGAACCAGTCAATGTCCTTCAATTGTTTTCATTCTTAACAGCAAGACAATATTGAAATTATACACCTTTGTAACAACCAAATTTCTTAAATTTGACAATTCAATTAATAGGTTCGTTCGACGTAATTTTGGGTCAAGTTTGGTAAAATGAGAACAAACTAAATAATCTCTCATAGAAAGATAAAACTGCAAGAAATACTGGGAACGCACAAAACCACATTTCAAGCCCAAAAATAAAGTTCAAAATTTGTATGTAAAAAAAGATGTTATTAAGAATTAATTAATAAATAAATAAATAAAAATACAAATAAGTCCCGATTACTGAATGTCCAGTTAAAACTTAGCAAACAGTTAAATTGAAAATTTATATGGTAAACAACAACAAATGTGTTAGTTAAAGTCCCAGTTAGTAGCTTCTGGGACATTGTGAAAATTAGGCTAAATAATATAAAGTGATATTTTAAAAGGCAATTAATATTTTCAGAAGTTATGTTACTTTTGGTTTATTTTCAGAAATACAAAATATGTATTTTATTAACAGCTGATGATTTAATAGTTTTACAATTTTACCCGAACAAAAAGTACGGCAAACATTTCAAAAAAGTGAAACACAATTAAAATCTCATTCGCGCACTCATTTACCCAATTTTTTGACAATAGCAACGCATTTTGGTAAGATTGGGTTCCGCGTATACTCGCGGTAAAGAACGTCGAACGAACCTAATATTAATTCCTTATTTAATACATTGATTCTTCCCGGCAGGTGATCAAATTGTCTACGTGTAGGTATTTATTTCGAATCCTATTAGATAAAATTTGTCGTTTCAACATTAATGACGAAAATGTGTTTGAACTACTGTCTCGAATATACCCAGTCAGAAATTGCTAGTGGTTGATTTGCCATGGTATTAAAAATAAATAAATTGTTTAAGACGCTTTGTCATCGTTTTGCGATTAGACCTTTTTTTGGTTTACAACATGTTGAATATTTTTTGAAAAAGGCATTGTGGCAAAGCATTTTTATGCACCCAGCCAGCAAAAATATTTAAAAAATAAAACGAAAAAGAATTTGAATTTTAAGTAATATTTTATGAGCTCATTTTTAATAAAAATTTTGTATGAAAGTCGTGCATCTAAAAGGGCCTTCTTTTTGAAATCAAAAATTACTCAGTGTGTCGATAAAATTGTCCCTCATAAATTATAGTCTTTTTTGGGTCCAAGGACTAGAGACTTTTAGGAGGCATTTTTGAGACCAAACAAATAAAATTTTTGAGCCCTTTTTGAGGGTATTTCGATAAAAAAAAATCTTTTTGCTTCATTTGTATATAAGTCGCTAATCTATGCGAAAAAAGTAATTTTTTAAATACTTTTTGAGGATCTTTTATTGCAATCAATAGTTACAATCATTAGCCAGTAATTAAAATTCAAAATTAAATACAAAAAATTAAATTAAGTTAAGTTAAGAGGTTTCAGTGTTTTTGCCGAGAATAAAAATAAGATCAAAATTATATCTCCGACTCGCAACCTGAATCCCCTCCTTTATTTACAAATAACGATACCCTTTTTGTCCCTTTATCTTGTTGAAGAAATATGTATCTTAAATGCAGGCCGCTTTACCTATAAATATTTTACGGTCGTTTTAGAGGTATTAACACGAACCCCCGCGCATAATTTGAATATTAATCTCATTGTTAATTTTTTCTATCTACAAAACAATATTTTTGACAAGTTTCAATAATTTTCTTTGCTCAAAAAAAAAAATACTTTTTTGGAGCATTCTTGGATTGTTCAAAATCACTCCTATTCCCCTATTTTTTTATGTCATTTCTGAGTCACTTTTTTGAGACAATAATTTCCCTCATATTTTTGATTAATTTTTGTTTCATTTAAGACTGCTCATTTTTGACTCCGAAAAAAGAGTGTTTTTGGAAATTTTTTTAATTTAAAAAAATTAGTTCATATTTGAACAAGTTTTGACTCAGAAATATAAGGGTCATTTAAGAGTCATTTAAGAGTCATATATGGGCCTCCTAATTTTGCTGGGTGGGTGAAAAAAGAATTGTTTGCATAGTGGTCGTTTCCTACGCTCGCATATTAGTCATTGCATGTCAGACCGTACGATTTTTGCTAAAATTGACTGTGATGTCTCCGATGTCTTTCAAAATTTTAGTTAAAAAAAATTTAATTGAAAAATATTTTACACGTGTTTCCAGAAAAAAATTAAGCATTTTTTTTTCAAAAAGTTATGTGCATTTGAAAATCGCCAAAATCGTGAAAAATCTTCCGACATGACAACTTTTAAACTAATGTTTTTCTAAAACTAATGAATGGATTTTAAAGTTTAATATCTTATTTTATAGGTATTTGATATTTCTTTTTTAAAAATTATTATTTTTTTTTAATTTATTTTTTTTTTATTTTTAAAAATTGGTTTTTTTTTACTTAATTTCTGTTTTCTCAACCTTAATATACCATGTAAGAAGTGGAAGTCGAATGGATTCTATTTTTGACCGTTTTTTTTTTTTCCATTGTAGTACCACTATTAATTTTTTTATTTTAACAAAAAAATATGAAGTCTGTGACAAATCCAGGAGGAAAACCAGGATTAGCAATTCCGTGGTAGCTTGGGGGTAGAATTTTAACACAGTGGTTAAGTGTTTTGTTATTAGTGCTTATAAGAATAATTTTGGTATACTTAAATGGATTTTCAATACTCTAAACTTTCATTTAAGCCATGACTTTAATAATTATTTTATGTTGCAACTTGAAAAGTAGCTTTAGATTCGTAATGCAAATTCATATTTTTATAACTTTTTAAGTTCTTGCACAAATAGTAAAAAATTTTTGTTAAAACTACTAAAATTTTGTTCTAAATTACTTTGCAGGTAAAGCTTGTAAAATAAGCAGATTTTTTTGCTAAGAAATTTGTAAATACAAATAATTTTTGTAGCTTTGTTAGTAAATTTTTAAATACAAAAAAAAAAAAATTTGGAAAAAGGGACTTAATTCACAAATTATACATTTTTTGGAAAAAGTAATTTTTTCAAATTGTAATTTTAATTTTGAAAACATGTATTTTTTTGAAATCGGTACTTTTTTAGAAAAAGTTAACTTTTTTGGAACTTTTTTTTGGAAAATGGAAATTTTTTTTGGTACTTTTTTTTTGAAAAAGTACTTTTTTAAAATTAGTATTTTTTTAGAAAAATTTAATTTTTTTTGGTACTTTTTTCCAATATTTTTTGATACTTTTTTTGAAATTTGTACTTTTTAGAAAAAGAAAATTTTTTTGGTATTTATGTCCAATAGTTTTTGGTACTTCTTTCTGAAAAGGGTACATTTCATGTTACTTTTTTTGGAAAATTTACTTTTTTGGGTATATTATTTTTTTGAAAAAAGTACTTTTTAAAATTTCGGTACATTTTTTATAAAGGTTCATCTTTTAAAATGGTACTTTTTTAGAAAACGTAATTTTTTTTGGATTTTTTTGCCAATAGGTTTTGGTACTTTTTTTTGGTAAAAATGTATTTTTTGGTACTTTTTTTGAAAATTAACCTTTTTGGCAGTTGTTCTCTTGGAAAATGTACTTGTTTACCATGCTTTTTGGTACTTTTTTTTGAAGAAGGTATTTTTTTTGGTACTTTTTTTTCTTTTTCCATACTTTTTTTTTTGAAAAATTTACTTCTTTTGTAAAAATGGACATTATTTTCCGAAAAAGGAGGAGTTTTACCACTTTTTGGCCTTCTCCGTTGGAATATCTAAAAATCGCTTCTTAGTGGAGGTCTAAGTCGGAGGAGGAACATATGAAAAAAATTTCGAGTTCCTATGTCCAGAGGTCTTGGCTGACCGATGTTGAATCACTCAGTCACACAGTCACGCCACTCTTATATAGTTATAGTATAGTATAGATATAGTATAGTATAGTATAGTATATATAGATATATGATGGGATAAAAAAGAAATGGAAGAGTAAAATATAAATGTATCAGTATTTAAAAAATTTGATTAGTAATATAATTCCAACAAATAAATTGAATGACATCAAATAACGCTTTACTCATAATTCTCTTTTAACCCTTTGACTATCACGTTCAAGTATAGTGACCAAACGTTGTATAATATATTTTTAAAGTTGTTTTTATTATGGATACAAGCTCTTTTTGATGTTACTACTTTATATACAAATAGCAGTTTCAATAACGAATTTTTGCAAATTTGAAAAGTAAAGATAACACTTTATGATAATCATACGTAATTTAATAAATATCTTTATACTGTTTAATCCGAGAAATGGGCCGATATAATTATATAAGTTTGTATTAGTTTAGTTATACTTTGATGCTATCTATAAAATACAGTTCGATTTGTGTTATCGAGTGTGACGTATGTGTGTTTGTGCAAAAAATTGAACTTTACAAAAATTAAAACTTACTTAATAAAAAAAAAAAAATAAAAATACAAAAAAACCAAAATTCCTAAAAGGGGTTTAAATAATTGCGATGTCGACGAAATGTCTTCATCAAAATTTCAAAAAACTAATATTAATAAAAGAAATCCGAGGAATAATTATTGGATGCCTTTACAGGCTTTGGACGACAATGCAGATGATTCCGGTGAAATGGAAGACTCTAGTGATAACCAGAGTAAACATTTAAATAAAAATGCAAATTATTTACCCCCAATAAAAGTACTGGGACAAAATATTAATAAAATCCAAGAAATATTTGGAAAAAAAGAAATTCTTAATTATTTTGTTAAAAAAATTTCTATTGGTGTTAAAATAACATGTGATTCTCTTTCAACACATGAATTAATCAAAAAAACTCTTACTGAGAACAAATTTCAATTTTTCTCTCATGAGAATAAAAATGATCGTAAATTTAAAGTTGTAATGTATGGATTAGAAGGGCGTACAGATGATGAAGTGAAGTCATCTCTAATTTCACTTGGTTTAAAATGTACTGATGTCAAAACAGTTATAAAAAAATTCGATCGTTTTGAAGATACTCTTTACATTATTTCTTTTGAGAGAGGAACGGTAAAACTTAACGACCTACGACAACAAGTTAAATCTCTGTTTAGAACCATAGTTAAATGGGATTATCAAAGAAGAATGAAAAACAAAATAATTCAATGTAAAAAGTGTCAGATGTTTGGGCATGGGGAAAGATCCTGCTTTGTAAATGTCAAATGTGCAAATTGTGCCGGCAAACACCTTACAAACGTTTGTCCCGATGCAAATAAATTACGGTGTGCTAATTGCGATGGGAACCACAAATCCACTCATAGTGCATGCCCAAACCGAAAATTATATTTAGAAATTAGAGATAAAATAAATAACAAAAGTTCTAGACAACAGAATATCGTTCCATCAAACCGTCAAAATGCTTCTTCAACAAATCGTGGTGTAAATATTTTACATAACTTTAACGATGAATTTCCTACTTTGAGACCAAGTTCGAGCTCTCAGCCATCTTCTGGATTAACTCCAGCATTTAATCCTACATGGAGTCAACCTTTGTCAAACCAAAATGGTTCACAACAGCTTGATGATTTGTTCACAGAGCAGGAAATAACAAGTTTAACATCGGAACTAGTTTTAGGTCTAAAAAATTGTAAAAATAAGCATGATCAATTCAACGTAATCGCTCAATTAGCTGTTAAGTATCTAGGTGTAAACCGAAATAACAAATAATATAATGGCTACTAACAAAATAATTATTATTTTTTGGAATTGTCGAAGTGTCCGTAATAAATTTATTGAACTTTTTGATCACCTTCAAAAAGAAAATGTAGATATATGTTTGCTTTCAGAAACGTGGCTTAAAAGTACCGATATATTTTTTCATCCTAATTATAATATAGTGCGTTCTGATAGAGAATCTGCAACAGGTGGAGGTGTTGCAATATTAATAAAAAAATCTATTCCTTACTCTGAATTGCCCATAATTAACACGGAAATTATTGAAAATGTTGGTATTGAAATTCGATCCAACAGTTTAACAAAAGTAAAATTGTACAGCATTTATTTTCCTGGTGGTCAAAGTTCACCTGAACTTCAACGTAAATTTAAAACTGATTTGAGAAAAATCTGTAATAATAATGAACCATTTATTTGCTGTGGTGATCTAAATAGCAGACACCGAAATTGGGGTTGTCTGAGAGCGAACAATTGGGGTAATATTTTAAATGAATTTACCACATTTTTTCCGATCTCTATATTAAATTCTGATGATCCCACACATATTCCTTTTTCCTCAAGGTCATCTCCATCCAATATCGATCTTATTTTGACAAATACAGCTTACCTCGTTTCACATCCATTTGTTTTAAATAGACTAAGTTCAGACCACCTACCGGTACAATTTTTATTGGACTTCAACTCAGATCGCAATAACAACTTAGATCTTGACTATAGTAAAGCTGATTGGCATAGTTTCAGATCTTATTTAAAAACAGAATTTTCAAATTTACCAACTAATCTTCAAGAAAACGTTACTACTGCTATGGTTGATGAAAACATCACATTGTTTAACAGTAAATTGTCAAATGCAGAGGCTGGCTTCATACCACCCAAAACATTTTCTGGAAATTATATTAAATTACCAAATAATATTTTACATTTAATAAAAATTAAAAATTTCTACAGAAGGCAGTGGGTTAAGTATAGGCAGACTACTGATAAAGAAAATATGAACAATCTAATTACAATTATTCAAAAAAAAATATTTGCATTAAGAAATCGTGTCTGGAATAATAAAATTTCTTCCCTGAAAAAAGGAGATAAACCATTTTGGAATATTTGTAAGGTTTTACGTAAAAAACATCCTTCTATTCCTCCACTAAAACTGCAAAATAACACATTTGTTTCAAATCAAGACAAAGCTAATGCATTAGCACAGGAGTTTTTTTCAAATCATAATGTATCTGCTAATCTTGGAACACCTTCTAATAACCAGATGATATCTACCTTTATGGACCGATTTAATAATACAAGTATTGAAAGTCTCAATTGTGACTTTGTGAATTGTGATTATATTAGTCACATTGTAAAATCCTGCTCCAATAAAAAATCATGTGGCATGGATGGAATCAAGATGATTCTTTTAAAAGAATCTCCAAAAATAGTTATCTATTACCTTACATATATTTTCAATTGTTGTATTAAACTTCATTATTTTCCGTCCTCCTGGAAAAGAGCCAAGGTAATTCCAATCCTCAAAAGCGGAAAACCGTCAAACATGGTAAATAGTTACAGACCTATCAGTTTACTGAGCTGCACAGGGAAAATTTTTGAAAAAGTCATCCGAGATAAATTGCAATCTTATGTTGATGATAAAGGTCTTATACCAAATGAACAATTTGGTTTTAGAAGCTTACATAGTACATCACATCAAGTTAAAAGAATTTGTATGTATGTTAAGCAGGCTTTTGATCGTAAAGAATCAACAGCCTTGGTTCTATTAGATGTGGAGAAAGCTTTTGATTCAGTCTGGCATGCTGGCCTAATCTATAAATTAGTAAATTTTGGGTTTCCTTTAAACCTTGTTAAACTTATAAAAAGTTTTTTAGAAAATCGTTATTTTTTGTGTTTCCATAAATAACGTTTTTTTCGCACAATATTCTTATTCCTGCGGGAGTCCCACAGGGGTCTGTAATAGGCCCACTCCTTTATATTATATTCTGATCAGATTTCCCACGTTTAGAAAATTGCAGCTATTCGTTATATGCTGATGATGTGGGAGTTTTTTCATCACATAATTCTCCACAAATAATTATCACAAATCTACAAAATGCTTTGGAAAAAATTAACGATTATATGCTAAAATGGAAAATAAAGCTAAATGCAAACAAAACTGATTCCATCTTTTTCACGAGAAAGAGAAAACAGTGCAACTTTCCGGGAACATCTTTGCAAATGTCAGGATATAATATTCCTTGGTCTCAAAATGTTAAGTTCTCTTAGATACTAAATTAACTTTTCGAGATCATATTTCTTTTGTTAAAAACAAATTTAACATAGCAATCAGAATGCTTTACCCTTTAGTTAATAGAAACTCTAATTTATCTATGGATAACAAAGTTTTATTATTTAAAACAGTTTTTCAAGCTATACTTTTATATGCATGCCCCGTATGGGGAAATTGTGCAAAATCACATATTAAAACTTTACAAATATGTCAAAACAAACTTTTGAGAATGATGTTAAAGTTACCATGGGACTACTCCACAAATAGATTACATAGTCAGTCAAATATTAAACTATTGTCAACTAAAATCCACGACATCAACGACAATTTCAACACTCGCTGTAGTTTTTCGGAAAATCCGTTAATTACAGGGCTAATAGAGTAAATATTACAATCTTTTTTTTCCATTAAAAATTTAATAATTATTAATTTATTTATATAAATGTTAAATGTCTTTTCTATTATATACTGTTAAAGTATATATCGTACATATGTATTTATATATATGTATTTTTTTTTTATTTCTTATAAATTCGAAGGTTTTTAATAGTAGAATTTTCCTTCGTAAATTAAAATTAATTAGTCATATAAGTTCTTTCCACTCCGTGTAATTATAATGTTTTAGAATTAAGGTATACCATTTCTGTAAATTGAGCGATCTACCAAAAATTATGTACACTATTTTACTACATTAATAAAGACAATTTCAATTTCAATTTCTATCTATAAAATACTATACTGTTAAATTACATGTGAATAGTTTCGCGATATAATTTAATCAGATTTTATAAAATGGTATAAAATCATATCTGAACTGATGCAAACAAATTTATAAATCAGTTCAGACTTTAGTCGCTTGAAAAAAGTTCATGATTTTATAATTGCAGGAAATTTTGTAAAAAAATTCCTTTCCATTTTGAAATTTTATTTTATTCATAAAATTTTCTTAAAATTACCTCAAAATAATAAGTTGTTTGAGAGAAGAAAATTTAAAAAATTACCAAATATTTTATGGGATTTTGTAACTTACAACATTGTATACCAAACACTAAAACCGCGTCGACTTAAGTTGTTTTATCATAAGTCCATAAATAATAATTGCAAGTGTTTTGATGTAATATATAATTTTATCCAAATGAACAATTTACAATTAACCCTTCAAAATGTGTTGTTTTAAATATGTTGTTTTAAATTGTGTTTTTTTGAATATAAAAATATATATTATTTTGTATTTTGCAAATGTTTATAAAATAATGTATAATTATATAAAGGGTCCGCCAAATAACTTTTTTTTTTGAAAATGCTATAAAAAAAAAACTACTGAATATTTTCTCAAATTTCTTTTTTTATTTGAAAGTACAATCATTCCGGTTAACAATGGAAAATAATTTCATTCAAATGGCTGCCTCGGCTGGCCATGCAGTAGCCTACACGATCGGTCCAATTTTTAAGCACATTATCGATTGTGTGCAGCTGTATTTCACCAATGGCTTTACGAATATTGTCCTTTAAAGCGTCAATTGTCTCTGGCTTGTTGGCGTAACACTTATCTTTGACGTAACACTTATCGATGAGGATGCCAGTTTCTTTCACTTTTTTCACAAGATAACGAACATACGGAGCTGACGGTGCTTTTCTTCTTCCAAAATCCGTACGGAATTTTCGCACACATTCTGCAACATTACCATGATTTTCAAAGTAATGTCGCAATATTTCCCAGCGTTGTTCAAGCGTATACACAACCATATTCGTTCAGCGGAAGGATAAAACTAATTATCTGTCAAATCAGACATGAGCTAAGTGTTACCATTCACGTAATAAACACTAGTTGAGAAAAAAAGGTTAGATGGCGGACCCTTTACAAGCGTCTTTACTTGGGATGTTATCTCTGAACTTTGTCAATAAAATCTTTGTTTTACTATTGTATTTTAAAGTTGTGATTAAAAGCAAAAAGTTCTATGCAATTAATTTAAAAAAATATTGAAAAAAATAAAAATTTAACTTTTAAACCCGAGTGAAAAACATTATATGGTGGCATATCTAATTAGATAGAATCCAATAACTAGTTACATACAATTTAAACCGAAAAGTTTTGATTACTATTGTATCACTTTGGATTTAACTTCTTCAAATTATAGACAATTAAATCCGAATTTGGACCAGATATTATTGTACTACATAATATTATTGTTCATAAAATAGAATACAATTAGGTCCAATTTCGTATAAATGGTTCAAATTGAACTTTTATTAAAAATAATATGTAAATTAAAAAAAAAAAAAAATACAAATTAATTATAATTTTACTGAAGCTGAGATTTGAATTTTAAAAGTAGTAGTTTGTAGTAGTTGTAGTTTTTAAACCAATTATTTATTTTCAAATAAAATTAAGATAACACATGATCTGATTTGAAATTAATTACGAAGAATGAAATTATGCATGAATGGTATTTTAAAAATTTTAAATCATATCGAATAAATGTTTTTATTTTCAAGAAAAATTTAACTGACAATATATGGATGATATTAACCGAGGTAAAATTTCTTTATCATTGTTTATAGATTCCCACAAAGTCTTTAAAATTATAAACTATTTGAAAAATTGAGAAATTCTTTAATTTGATTTTATAAAAAATTGTTTTCGATAAATTTAATCAAAAATGTATGTGTTTTCGGTTTAAGATTCAAAAAAATTGCAAAATTTTTGAAAGTTCGTACTAAAAATGTAAAATTATATGAAATTTTGTTTGCGGGACTGGCAGAAATAGTCTAAACAGATGGTTCGTAAGCCAAAACATAAATTTCTTATTTGAATTCATAAGGATATTATAAAATGTGTATTTCAAGTAAGAATATGCGAAAAATATTAAGAAAACGGATATATCTGCTTGTTTTAAATAAATTAAAGTGGTCTGTGTATGAAAATGTTTTTTTAAAGAACACCAAAGAAATCGCGCAACAATCAACACAATATAAAATAAAAACATTTTCCAATGGAATGTAATTGATTTCGAATAAAAATACAATTTAAAAATGTATATGGAACTGGATTAAATTTGATCTTGCAATTTAAATTCCTTGTGACAGATCTGATTAAATATGGCAACATAGCAAAAAGATATATTGAGATATGGGGCCATAAAAATTTTCTACCAAAAATAAGATATTTGTTTATATATTTTATATATTGTGCCATACAAAGCAATATATAATGAAATATAGTTGTATTAAATAATTTAAAATAATATAGAACTCTTTTTACTCGGGAAGTATGTTTTTTATATAAAAACGCAGAAAAATAGCAAAAAGTTTACCCAAGTATGTGTAAATATAATAGTTCTATTATATTATGTATAATTTTTACATAAAAAAGTTTCAGAAACTTTGTGAAACTTTTGCTTTGCATTTTATTTAAAATGTTATTTTTATTTGAAATTTGGAAAATATTATTTGCAATTTAGACTTTTGGAGATTAGCACTAGAGGAAGTGCCGCACTTAAGACCTAAGCGACTAGGTCATCTTCAGCCTCATTCTAATCCACCACCCACAAGAAACTCCAGATTTGATCAGGTATATACATATATCAACCAACCACAGAAAATCGGTGATGTTATTTGATTTTCGGCTCTAGCGTTGATCCCAACAAGATATTTTCATCTTCTCTTACATTTATTAACAATTAGTGTATTCTATTTGTAATAATAACATTCAATTATAATCTCAAACCTGACAATTCAAAATGAAATGCAATTTTAAAAGATCAACAATACATACAAATTTTTCAATTTATGAAACTGTTTCATCCAATTTATGAAATAGTTATTAAATTTTTTGATGCATTTCATAAAAAATTATGAAACTTCTTTATTAAAAAATCTATGAAACTTCTTCATCATATTTGTGAAACATTTCATAAATATGAAGACGCCTGTCATCAATTTGCCCTTTCATTAAACAGATTCATCATATTTATGAAGTGTTACATTGGACGAAAATCAATGAAGTTTTTCGTCATATTTATGAAGTTTATCATAAATATGATGAAGTTTTTTCCCTGAATGTATACCAATATTCGCCTCCACTCTTCATATATTGCTTTCCAAGCCAACTGCTGTTCAGCCAAACAAAAGTATATCATTGCAATGTCAAACTAACAGTACTTCCCCGCAAAACTTTCTATTATCCAGTAATAAGTTTGGGAATAAGAAATAAAAGCCGGTAACTCGTTAATCTTATATTACAAATTTATTTATAAATGCAATAACTTTTTTTTTGAAAATTTTATTTTTTTATCTTGGTTATTAAATTAAAACTTGAAACATGAAATTTTTTTGTATGTTTTGGGAGAAAAAAAACTTTTGGTAATAAGGAGGTAACATGTTACTTTCTATTCCAAATCCTATTATTTTCACGAAGGTATGTCCAGCGATGTAACTAATTACATCGGTAACATGCTACTCCTCACTTACAGGTAAAGAGTTCTCAAGAACTTTTTATTCAAAGCTTTGATTTTTAGATCAAATATTATTTTAAATTTGTAATAAAAAATAAATTATATTAAATTGTATGTACACAGAGAGAATTCCTTGATCGAGATTTTATAAAATTTAAACTAATAAAGTTTTTTCATAATTTCAATAAAAAAAAAATCTTAAACTTCATGAAAAAGCTTCATAGTTTTCATGAAACCATTTTTAATAAAACTTTTTCATTGGTCGTATGAAATTTTTAAAATAATCCAATCCAGTGACATTTCATAGATCTAATGCAAAAATTCATTGATATCATGCAGATAATTCTCGTAGTGTATAAACGAACTTATTCGACCATAAAAACATTTAGACATGTGAATTTGGTGTTACAATTGGGCAGTCGCGAAATAATGCAATTGTAACATGTTCCTTATTACCAACGTATTAACGAGGTTTTGCTGGGTTATTCTCCTATGGCCCGATAACTTAATGTCCAGTTAAAATTAAACAAATAGTTAAAGTGAAAATTTACATGGGAAACAGCAACAAATGTGTTAGTTAAAGTCCCAGTTATTAACTAACGGGACATTGTGAAATGATGCTATGTGACATAAATTAAAAACGGAACAACTTTCACAAAAAGTGGGCGAAGTGAGAACTAGTTCTGAATTTTTAGTGTTATCGAAAATCAACCAAAATTGTTTTTATTAACAAAAAAAACTTTTTTTTATTGTTCCAGAAAGTTACATCTTGTAACTCTGATCGGATTTGGAGAAAATATTCTTTGAATATTATCCATCGCAATTCCTCATATATTTTTTTATTCGACTACAATGCGTATTAAGAATTGTATTATATTTGACGCAATTTTTTTATATTCTTCCCGCATCCTTAAAACACGCTACTACACTTATCCGCAATATTGACCCATTATGTAATTTTTCCTGGGTGAGGAATTAGAACAACTCTCACAACTCGGAATGACGATTCGATAAGATGAAACGACCAAAATGCCATAGTATAAGGCTGTTGAATTAAATCGTTTTTTTTTGCTGCTGTTTTATTGTTATTTTTCGTTGAGAGTAAATTTAATATATTTTAATTTTCTCAAAGTTTTGTGGGTTTTGCGAGCTTTTAACTGCGGTGCGAATGTTTTTGCAGTACGTACAATATATTTGCATTTGGTGTCTGGTTAAAGGTAGTGTTTAACCTTTTTTTTGCGTTTTCATCTTTTTGTCTTTTTGGATTCTTTTAGTTGAATTCACATATTTTATTAAAAGCTGTTGCTGCCAGCTTGATTCACCGCGCGCACCTGCAAGGAACAATGTCTGCAACTTGAATATGTATTGTATGTAGGTACAATCATTATTTATTGGTGTCAATAAATTGCGATCCAATTGGGAGTCGAGTCCTTTTTAAATGCACACAAAAATATTTGAATTGTTTAGTCGTTTGTATGATATGTGTACAACTAACCGCCATTTATTTGAAATGTTCTGTTAATGCGATATCGGTATTTACATAAAGGCAGCGGCTCCCACTAACTTTTGCCTCACGGGCACCTTAAGACATTTCTATACAATTTCTATACAAACATTTTCTATACAAATCTTAAAAAAATAAAAGCAAAAGTAACGTAACAGACAAGCGTTTTTACAAGTTTTTGAGTGTTCTTAAAATGATGCAAATGAAACACATTTTTGAAATTTTAGAACTTTTTGTCCCAAAGACTCACAAAAGGTACAAAAGTTTGAGAACAATTATTTCATCCAAATATGGGTTTAAAATTCCCTACCTTTTTCAAATTCCAGGAATCGCGAAGCTTTTTTGGACAATCCCGGGATTTTCGAAATAAATATTTATTTTGGTTTTGGTAGTGTAAACTTTTTTTCTTTAGAAAAACACAAAATATATTTATATTTAACGATCACTGTTAATATTTTTAAACGTTTATTTTACTAAAATATTTCATCTCTATGTAGGAGAGAAAACTCTAGATTCGTTATTGAATTTGAACAAATTTGTAAAACATTTCTGAATTTTGTGATTTTTTTTTAGCTTTTTACGGATTTTTAGTTTAACAATTAGTGTCCGACCGAGTATTCGGCTTCGAAGTTCGGCCAAAAAGTGAAGTTCGGCCAAATTTTGGCCGAATTTGGCCGAACTACCGAACTTTTTATGATTTTTATTTATAAAAAGCACAAATAAATTACAACTGTGGGTATATTTACTTTTCAGAATTTACAAAAAAACTACATAAAAAATACAACTTTAAATATGATAGAATACCAAAAAAAAAAAAAACAACGATATTTAAATAAAAAAAATTTCAAAAAATTTTCAATGCGGAAAAATTGCTTTTCTGTCATTACAATATAAAACTTTTTAATTTTAAATATTAAAGTTTAAGTTTTTTTTTCTATATCAACTTAAAAATCGGTCAACTATTTTTCTTTGACTGTAAAATATAGTACAAATATTTTATTCTTTTTTTGTACTTAAAATAGTACAACTATTTTCCAAATATGATTTTTTAAAAAAATATACCTATAAATTTTTATTTTTGTTTATGTTTAATAACTTTTTCGTTTAAATTTATTGATCTAAAAAAACAATTTATATTTTTTTATTAAAACAAAAAGTTCGGCTTCGGCCGAACATTGATATTATGGCCGAAGTTCGGCTTCGGATTCGGCCGAAAAAAATGAGTTCGGTCGGTCACAATTAACAATCATGGTTGTTTTAGTGTTTTTTTTTTTTTTTTAATTCGGGAAGGTTAATCGGCAAGCTTTAAATCGAAAACTTTTTTGGGAATTTCGTCCGAGGAAATCCCGGGTTAAAAACCCTACATCCAAACAATGGTTCAGAAATGTAAATGCGCCCATGGACAGTATTTAATGTTCTGTGAAGGGTTATTTTGACTGGTGTATAATCTATAAGATTTGATTTTAGATATAGTTCCGCAACTTTGTTATCTGGAACCTTGATTAAAAGGTCACCACCTCTCTTTTCTGTTACTTCCAGTATGTCCGTGCTGATATAATCAAGACCAAGTTCTACTTGTAAGATGCAAGTGGGACGACTTCAATGTTGGGTTTTGTTGCTGCGGCCGATGCTACAAGATAGCGTGGAAGATGTTGTATAATTACAGCAATTTCCAGCAAAAGGAACAAAAAACATCAGGGCGCAAGCGTTTGTTCCTATAGATCTAGTTTTTCCCAGGCATAGAACTAAGTATATTCAAAAACTTATTCAAAAATTAATTAAAATGCAAATAAAATATTTTTTGCACTTAATAAAACAGATATGTAAACACTTATCGATAAAAAAAAACACACACACACAGAATTAATCTATCAGAGAAAACGTGTTAACGTGGCGACTGCCAGACACAGACTGAACTCGGTTCAATATATCGAATTTTTTGGTTGTTGTCACCAAATTTCTGTTTAGGGAATCGAAATTCTATTGTCATGACAGAATTTCTGTTATTTTAATTCAATGATTGTTATCAAAACCGAGAAATTTGGTCGCAACAGCCGAAGTATTCGATTGGCAACAAATACGGTTGCTACTACCGAGTCTTTTTTCTGGGTGTATAATTTAAGCAAAAATCACTTTTAAAAAAAATTTAAATTATCTTCTATGTTAAATCGCAAAAACAATTCATGAAAATGTAATATTTTTTTGGCATTTAAACATTAAAATTGTATAAAAATAAAACGTTTTACGGAAAAGGCGCTAATAGAGTTAATAAAAAGGCGAAAAGAGCCAACTGACTATTTTATAATTAAGAAGACAATGCGAGCAGCTAAAAAATATGTGTAAGAGTACACAATCAAGAATTAATGGTTCAAAAATATTAAAATAACGACATTTCGTATAATTGGAACTTGAAAATTCGATCACAGCAGTTAGCAGTGATTTTTAAACACAGAGATTAAAGCACTGGTAATAGTTTGTCCTCATATTATTAATTCATTTTGATGATTTGATTTTTTCGTGTCCATTAAACCTGGCAACACTGCATGCAGCAGAGACACATAAAATACAATGGTAGGTTGCGTAGCAAAAACATCAACCACCAATACAACATAAACCAGTGTTGTTAAATCCTTCTATAGTTGACTTCTTGACACTAATACTTTTAAGTACTCGAGGCTACTCAATAATTTTTGATCAATATTGTAATTTTGTTTAAATAATTTAAAAATAATGTAATATGTAATGACCTATCATTACTTGGTAATATAAACGGCAATGATCGTCATTACCATGTTTTTGCTGGATATTTTCTTATATGTTCATATTTGAGCCCTTATAAGAAATTCCATATACTTCCATATTTTCCCGTCTTTAGTGAATATGAAAAATTTTTAGATTTATTTAAAAATGTGTTCACTGCAGAGTAGAAGTAAAAGCAAAAAAGTTTCGGGTAGGTTATTTTCGATACCCGTTAAATTTATTTCTATCGAGTACGTGGTACTCAATACTTTTTAATACCAACACGAACTGAACAAAATCAATGACGACGTTACCATTCATCGCTTATGTTTTTTGCGGACTTTTTTAAAAATACAAAAATAGCACAGCCAAAATGTCCACGACTTAGCAAACGTTTCAAGGTTTCACACCTAGGTGGCGACAGATATGTTGTATTTTTGAAAAACTAATTATTTACTGTTAATTATGAGAAAAACAGAAATTCTGATAGATGGATTGTAATTCAGTTAAAAAAATTCCGTTTCCGGATTGAAAAATCATGAACACGACATTACCATAATGAGGAAATGTCCTCAAATAACAACCCTGGTTTTAAAACAGTGATGTCACCTCTATTGAAGCAAAATGCCCAGCAAGGCCACTAAAATAGCTCTAGATGATAAATTTTCTCAAAATCTACTTTATCAACTTATTTGTTCTACGAAACAGTGCAAAAAGCACTATTTTCGAATATATTTTTTTTTTTTTTATTAATTAATAATCATATAATTACAAATTATATACTATTACCCTAACCGAGCACTAGCTACTATGGCCTTAGGCGCGTTGTAGCGAAAACAGACCAGTGCCTCTGGTGGGAATCGAACCCACGACCCCCGTACTGATAAGCCAGCACGCTAACAATATATATATATATATATATATAATATATATATTGGTAAAATATAATATATATTAAGTTTTTTAGTGCAAATTTATAAAAAAAAATCACGTTTATATTTAAATTCCTTTGTAAGATAATTATAACAAAAAATTATTAAACTGTAAATTATGCTCACATACTCGTACAAGAGAAACCTAAGAGGCCAATAAACAAAACTTTAGCATGTTTTTTTTTTACAAATTATAGCGAGATTTTTCGCCAAACCTGTGAAAAGAAGTTATTTTGCGCCTCTCGTGGGGAGTGTGGTGGGTCCTATATTCAAAAAGCTAAGGGGGTTGAAATAAGAGATTCATATTTATAAATTTTGTGTTTTAAATTGCAAACATCTCTGTCAATGGAACCGTTAAAAAACATTAAAATAAAAACAAAAGCTAGGCTTGGAGACGAAATCCTATATATGAACCAAATCAAAAGTACATTTATGATTACCGAAATATTGGGTAAAGATTTCGCATTATGGGAATCAAAATACGCAATACGACTAGCACATTATGTTAACAAGTTATTATTAAAAGTTTTTTGCATTTATTTCGTTTTCTACTGAAATTTTAATGATAAAAATGCATATCAAAGATTTTTTAGAAATTGCTATTCATGTCCCAAAAATCCTATTTTTATTATGAATAAAAAATAAAAAAAATTATAACCCTAAAATTTAACATTTTATTTAAATCTGTTTAGAACTCCAAACTAGTTAATACTTACATAAAATGTGCATTTGAAGATTTTTTTTTTTTTTTTTTTTGTAAACTCAATGCCACAACATTATGTTATATGACAAGAGTGTGTCTGTGGCAAATGATAAGAAATTTATTTTTATTATAATAATAATAATGAAAACATAAAATATATTTTGGTGTAGAAATTTTCTTGTCATAAGTAGAAACAGCATGTGTTCCAGCATGTGGAACTGTTGTTAGAGTAAGCTTTATTGCCAAATGTTGTGCACAATCTGTTTTCCCTTTAATAAAAGGGACATTGTTGTTGAAGGTTTTCTTGTCTGTTCTCTCTTTAATAATGATGGTAGGATCCAATTATTTTTACGACATAAATCTGCTTAAAAATATTAAACGTAAATGTTTAAAGTATACAGAAGATGTTAAATGTTGAAATACTAAAAGAAAATTAACGGCTGTATTCATAAGTCACATTTAGGCATATTCACTAAATAAGGATTTCTTATTTCTTACTCTGTACTACGACAGTAATAAATACATCAGTAATAAAATTGATACTTAACATGGATCGATTTCCCTATTTGACTTTAGATTAGATTTTTTTTATTTATTAATAATTATATACATAATTAATAATCAAAAATTATACACTATTACCCTAAACGATTACTAGCGACTAAGGCTTTCGGGAGGGTAAACAGACCAGAGTCTCTAGCTGGACCCGAACCCACGACCCCCGCTAGCTTGCTATCCTACCAAAAATAACCAACAACAATTTTACAACTACACCCTTGTGAAATATCCTCATGTTTTAAACAAATACTACGGTTAAGACTGTATGACACCTTCTTTTTTGTAGCAACCTTTCCAGAGTTTTTCTATAAAATGTTTTAAAAAACAAAACGTCATGTAAAAAAGGTACCATGAAATAACTCCCAAATGAAATAACTCCCAAAAATTTTTCATATTAAATTGGGATTTATTTTATTATGAAATAACTCCCAATGCGTTAAGACTTATTTCACAATTTTCTGTTAGGAATTATTTCGTTAAGAAATAACTTCCAAATTAAATAATTCCCAACCAAATTTTTGTTGGGAGTTATTTCATTTTTTTTTTGTCATTGGGAGTTATTTCACATTTGTTGGGACTTATTTGATTTTTAAATGTGATTTTATCGTTGGGAATTATTTCATTTTTGTTGGGAGTTATTTCATTTCAATTAAAATTGTAATAGCAATACAATTAGTTATTTTACCAAAAGAAACGCAGTTCTTGCTAGAATTTTGGTAAGTAAAGATCGGTATTAAAGTGATTAAAAATAATGGCAAATCTTGAATTTGAAATAAAGTGTTATGTGTAAAAGTCGAAAATCAAATTTATTTAAAAAATTCAGAAGCTAGAGGAAGAAAATATTATACGTGTTACGACATAAGGTCCATGGACATTATACTCCAGTGTGGAAACAGATCAGTAATTTTGAAGTTTCTTTTGTGTCGCACGCAGAAAAAACTTTATTTCGCGAAGCCGCCTGCCGCGTTCTACGGAGGAAAAAACCCCTAAGAGCGGCTGCATTTTCCAAATTGTCATAAAGTCCATGTACATTATGACACTTTTCGAGTGACATAACGTCCATGGACATTATGTCATTGGACGTTATGACATGCCACCTCTGGAAAGCGGTGCGTACGATTCGCGTCCTGTGGCGCGGCCGCGTTTCGCGTAATGCGGCTCCACCGTGTTTCGCGTCCTATAGGCGCGACCACGACCGCGAATCACATGCGCCGCGAATAGCACGCGCCGCGCCGCCTCCCCCCTACGACTGTTTCACTACTTCATGTTATGTAAACTAATTTATTTTAACTTTTAAAACAAAGATTATTCCAGGTTTTTCTATAAATATATTTTTAATATGTATTTTTCTATTAATTTTGTTGATTATTTTTGTATATTTATGTATATATTAAATTCTATCTTTATAATATGTTTAATAGTATGTACATTTTTACATGTATTTATGAAATAAATAGAATTCGATATTTTTGAATTGGGAATTATTTCATTTTCATTGGGAGTTGTTTCATTCTTTTTTGGGAGTTATTTTATTACTATGAAATAACTCCCAACTGTTTGGGTTTATTTCATTTTTCCTTTGGAGGTTATTTCATTTATTAAAATTGGAACTTATTTCAGTTTTTTGGGACTTATTTCATTGGGAGTTATTTCATTGGGACTTATTTCATTTGGGAGTTATTTCACGGTACCTGTAAAAAAATTGTTAAGTTTTTGATACAAAAACCCTGGTAAAGTTGCTGCAAAACAGCAGGTGTCATACAGGCTTTATTGATTACATTATAAAACATCAAAATAAAAATGATGTTTTGCAAGTTGGGGTCCCACTTGTGACACATAATTTTTATATAATTTTAACACGAATGAATACAAATCAACTTTTAGATTTTCATTGAGCCCAATATTTTAAAAATATTAAAAAACATTTATTTTGTTCACAAGGAGTGTGCTAAATGTTGTTTACGTTGTATTGTATTTTGATATCCCAGCAAAATCTCAGTAATGGACTCTCATCACCAATACCTAAATAAAAAGCAGTAGCAGTAGGTCCTACTCCATATAATTCGGCGTTAAAACTGATTATTTTTGTTTGACGAGGTCGTTTTTGTAAGTACCCAGCCAAAAAAATACAAACTGCAAAGCGTTGGCCCAGTGCTTTCAACGGTGGTATGAAACGATTTAAGTGCTTTGCCAATCCTATTTTGATAACCCCAAATGATAACACCTGGCAGGGTTTGGCCGTTTCTTTTTGTAAACGTTGGCAAAGCACTGACAATGAGTCCTGCACCAAAATCATAATTTTAAACATTGGCGAAGCTAAGCTAGAACAACTAATGAAGTACTAAATAAATGAATAAAGTGTATAAAGTGTGTACTAATCATAATTTTTGTATGAAATTTAGTTTTTATTATTTAAAATAATAAAATTATGTAAACAAAAAAAAAAAAAAAAAATAAGCATACAAATCCAATTTCTGCAATGTAAATTAAAATAAAATTTAATTAAAAAAATATTTCGATTTCGATTTTGACTGTGAATTTGTAATTTTTAATAGAGAAATTTAAAATTTATAAAGAAGAGGTTTTCATTTAAAATTAGGTAAATTACAATTTTTAAATTAAAAATTGAGAATTGAGAATTTTTGGAAATAAAATTGATTTTATATTTGTAATTAGAAAATTTATAACTGAAATCTATTATATAATTGATATTAAAATTTTTAATTAAATTAAGAATACTAGATATGAAAACGTGATTTATTTATGAAATTTAGTAAATCGAGTACTAGCAACGCACTTTTGGCCAACGTTGGGAATGCGCTGTGAACTGCGGCTGTGCTAGTGCTTTTATTATGTTAATGGTTGGACATTGTGTGAATCCAGTACTGGCAAAGCAACGCTGACAGAGCGTTCTAAGCCAGGACTGTGCCAATGCTTTTATTTTTATTACGGTTGTAAATTTTGTAAATCAAGTACTGCGAAAGCACTTTTTACTAACATTTTGCAGATCGTTGTAAATCACTGCTCTTTATATGTTGGCCCATTGGCAAACAGTGCTCTGGCAGTGCTTCATTTTACAAATTATCGGCAATTTCTAGCTGGGTAGTTTTACATATTCGCAGCTAAAAAAATATGTGGTTACAAGTTCCTAAATTACATGGCTTACCCTTTTACTTGTCAGTAATTAGAAAATAAGTAGTTGACACTAAAGCTACACATACACTACGCAATATTCTTGTGCAACTTTTGCTATTGTGCAAACTATTACCAGTGTGTATGTCATATTGGAAAGTTGTACAATATATTGGAAAAATCAAAAAGGTTTTGGTTCTTATTGCGCAACCAGGAAATGATTGCAAAAGTATTGTAAATCTTATTGCACACTGTGTAGGGTAAATTGACAACAATAATATGGGTACCTTAAGGCATTATTTTTGTAATTAAATAAGTAGTCGAGCGTAAGCTTGACTACTTAGAAAAACGTCTTTCGTCAAACAAAAATAACTAGTGCTGACGCCAAATTATAATATGCTTGCATATTTATTTTCATTATATAACCCACCCAGGTAGAAATTGGCAACCATTACAAAAAAAAAAAATACAAATATTGGCAAACCACTGCTATTTTTGTAAATCCCAACGTGTTGAAAATGATTGAAAGATACTTATGTATTGAAGAGACTTATGAAATAAATTAGTTATATGTTGGAGTATGTATGTATAACCGCTTCCGCTACCTAATTGGTGGCATGCACAATTTTTAACAGTGGTTAATGTTGACATTTGCCTTAAAAATGTGGCAACTTTAGTTCCTGTTGGCGGTAAAAGTATATACAAATCATAACATTTTTTTAACACAACTCGCTTTTTTATAAAAACACCTTCCAGAATAGTATGCTCGCTTTATATGTTTAGAAAAAATATATTTATCTGGAGCTAAAAGACTGTTGGTGCTTTTTGGGGGAAAAAATCGGAAAACTTTGATTATTCTTTTTAATTTCTACCTTAAACGAAAGTAGTGTTTGAGTGGAACAAGATATTCAATTAATTTTATGAAGAATTAGTTAAGTTAAATAACACATTTTCAAATGGGAATATCTCCGGAACTATTAGAGAAAACCCACACATGTAAACAAGTTTTCTGTTAGTCTCTACTAGCAGATTACAAATATGTTAATTTTTTCAAATTCAGATTAGATACAAAAAATATGGCGAGCACTTAAATTTGTATATATAAAACGTTCCCCAGTTTAGGTAGTCATATTGCCGCTCCCGAGGTGTTGGGAAGGTTGAAACCCAAAATCATTGCAATTGGACCAAAAAGTAAAAAAATGGCCGAGTTATTTCCAAAAATGTTGTAATATGCTGTGATATGATGCGCTACGATTTCTAAACTGGCTACTACAAAAATCTAAAAAAGTTCTAAAAGCTGGGTTTGTCTTCTTTTAAGATCTGTAATCGAAAAATGACCTATTCTATTTAAAAATGCATTTTGACTGCTGCTGTGTTTTTAATTTTTTTAATTAATTTATTAATTTTTCCCCTTGCGATTTTTAAAAGAATGGAGCAAAATTGATGATTAATAGGTTTTTTGTTAAAGTTGTGCTATTCTGGAGGCTCTAGCTTTTCCAAAACTTCGGGTTCTGATGAGATCTTTAGCCAGATCGAAATACTAGTATCAACCTAGCTAATATGTTTGATTTGCTTTATTATTGTAAATATATGAAGGTTGAAATTATAAATCAAAAATAACATTGTGCGCCCCGGTAGGCTAGTTGGCACTGGTCTGTTTTCGCTACAACGCGCCGAAGGCCATAGTAGCTAGTGCTCGGTTAGGGTAATAGTATATAATTTGTAATTATATGATTATTAATTAATAAAAAAAAAAAAAAAAAAAAAAAAAAATAATCTCGATGTATATAAAAACAAAAAATAAAGAAAACTGGAAAATCTTTAAATTACAAAATATGTTATCTTTCGAAAATATGCAGACTAACTACTGTTTAATTTTTCGTACTGCGTATTTGTTTTCCTAAAAGATCCAATATTTTGAAATATTGTAGCTCTCGGATTTTAAGCACTAATTATAGATTTTAAACGGGTTTCCCATATAAATACTTTCAGTTTTAACGAATTTTTGTTACAGTTTTCATCCGATTGAAAAAAATACTTAAATTCAGAAAACTTTACTATAAATGGAAAAAAATTTAAGTTTTTTAAGGAAAAAAATTAATTTTCTGAAAATGTTAAAAATCAGTACAATCAATACAAATTAGTACACGACTTTTTCGTCAGTACAGATGGTCAAAAATCAGTACATGTACTGATCAAATCAGTACACACAGAAAAACAATGTACCAACCAAATTGAAAAGTGTATTTTAATTGAAACAACTTATAAATGCAGTTAGTACAAAGATATTTACAGCAGATTTCTAAATATTCTGGGTGTTTAAACTAAAATTCAGTTGAATTAATCGAATTTGTTGTGAAAACTAGTGTTAAGTTTTGCCAACCGACTGAAATTCGTAATAATCGAATTTGATTCGTAGTAACCGAAATTCAGTTGGCAAATAGCAACATTTTTCTCTGTGATTACAAATGGTTAGCCTAAGTATGATGCAACATTTTTATCTAGTTTAGTTTACTACACTCAGGGAAAAAAGTTTCATCATATTGATGAAATTGTTTCATAACTCGTTTGTCATCAATTATTTATCATATTTATGAAGTTTTCATACATATGATTAAGAGTTTCATAAAAATGTGTGTCAAATGTTTCATAAGTCTTCATCATTTCATAAAAAAAGTTTCATAAACCGTGTGAATATATTTTTAGTTTGTTTTCCTATCCATTGAAATTAAGAGTTTTCATTTAATTTAGTCAATTTAGAAATCATTAACAGAATTTAGGATTTTTCATTTGAAATTAATAAATGTAATTTGTTATTTAGATTTTTAATTTGAAATTCAGAATCTAATTAATTAATGTGTTCTAAATTTTGCATTAAATTTTGTGAACATAAATATAATTTTTATTGGAAATTCTTATTCCAATTAATGTTTTTAAATTCAAAATTAAATTTCTTAACTTAAAAGAATTTTTTCTGAATTTAAATATAAATTAATATCAAGTGATACTTTTTAAATTTCAATTTGAAATTCTGAGTTTTAATTTATATATTCTGAATTACAGTTGCAAGAATATTGGGTTTTAAAAATATTGTATTACAAATAAATTGTCTCCATTGGCTGTAGCCTTCATCGTATTTGTACGCTAGCAAAGAAAATTTGTCATTTCATAAAATGTTTCACATTTAGGAAACATTTCATAAAAAGCTATTAAATTTCTTTGTATTTATGAAGCAAACATTTCTTAAATATGAAGTGTTTAATTGGATGAAAACCAACTCATATTTATGAAGTTTTTCATAAATATGATGAAGCTTTTTCCCGAGTGTATGTTTAAGTGTACTAACAAAGTAAAAACTCAACGCAAAAACCCAAAATCTTCGTCAAATTGAAAATAAAATTTTACCGTCTCTATTTTTACTATACAACATTTTTTGACTGTTTTCTCGTAGAAAACTTTAAATAAACTTAACCAGTAAGAACACATTGAATTTGTTTAGTTAGAGATCCTTTATCTTAAAAAAATTAAGAATAAAATTTATATTTTCTTTGTATGGCTAAAAAATCGGTTTTAAAACGACGAATTTCCTTATGGCACATTTTTGGCTACGATTCGGCACAAATTCAATCACTGGTTCTGTTAACTTTCTTTCATTTTAAAAACACCAAAATTTCTAAAATATTAACGTTTTTAAAATATTTCACTGCTGTTTCTAAAATACAAAAAGGGGGATTTTGGTTTACTGAACGGAAAAAATATCAATCCCGGAATAATCCCGTCAAAAGCGGGGCTGGGTGGTTTGGTTATTGATTTTTGAATTCGAAAAATTCTGAATGTATGCTTTTTAAGCCATTAAGTGTTACCCCACACGCAGAAAAAAGATATTGTAAAAACAAAGCACAAGAGATAAAATTATAATGTTTGCTTCGTAGATTTATTTTTTGGATAGAAACCATTTCAGCAGCTAATGGGAAAGTTCGCGAAAGTCTTTTTTCTTGGGCTCTAACTGTTGCAAAAAACCTAAAAATATCCTTTTGAAAACCAAAATAACTGCAAATTAAATTTAAAATAATTTCACCACAAGGAACTAAAGATTCACTTTAATAGTCAAAAACGTTTCCAAACACGAAAAGAAAATAAATAATTTCTACTAAAAAATTTAATATATTTTTGCCCATAAATATTATTTCCACGGAATATATTTCAGCAGGCATGTCACAGAAAACCATTTCCGAACATTTTTTTTCGTTTTTCAACAACAACCACACACAAATTAAAACGAAAAATGTTTGTACGATTTATTTTCTGTGACACTCCGGAAAATATGTAATAAATTTTTTTTATCAAATGCTTCAAAACATTTGTCTCTAATTTTTTTCTTTATCTTTAAATAAGCATCGTTTGCGCGCTATTTCTTAATTAATAACATATATAATAGAGTGACCTGAAAATTTAGAAGTTTCGAATTTAAAAATTTCTTAAATATGCTGAGCGCAAATGTAATAGAAATATAACACAAATAATTAGAAATGGCTCAAATATTTATAATACATACACATGAATTATTCTGAATTTGCAAAATAATCCAAAAATTTACGCTACTGCACGCTGAAAAACGCCCATCTGGAAAAGTAAATGCTGGTATCCCGTGTTTCTAATACAACATGCTAGCAAATATAATTATTAGGGCGGGTCGATTTAAAAATCGCTCAACGTTCAAGGAAAATCGTATTCTAGGGATCAAAATAAGAAACTTTGCCGAAGGAACCATACCTCTAAAACGAATTCTGATGTCCCGACTTTTGACCCGTAGGCTGAAATTTTGAAAAATCCCACTTTGACCCATTTAGAGTGCCCCAATCGAATCCAACCCAATCGAATATATTTATACTTCTTCTCCGGAAGAAATAGGGCCCTAATCTTGGAAAGACACCTCCTACTTTCTGAAATATCTGTATCCCGAGATTTGTACATTTTGCTAAAAAAACACGGCTAAAAAGGCCCTCTTTTAACTTAAATTTTAACCCCTAGAATGATGATTTATGCATTAATCTGCTAGCGCGTCTCCCGGAGAAGAAGTATCTCCCATAATCTTGGAGAGATTCCTCCTACTTTCTGAAATATCGAAGTGGGCTTTTTCAAAATTTGACCCTACGGGTCACAAGTCGGGACATCAGAATTCGTTTTAGAGGTATGGTTCCTTCGGCAAAGTTTCTTATTTTGATCCCTAGAATACGATTTTCCTTGAACGTTGAGCGAATTTTTTGCCTCCATACAAATCGACCGGCCCTAATAATTATGTTTGCCTGTAAATATATATATGTTTGGAATTATTGGAAAAACGTCTGCCATATACATATATATTTGGCTGCAAATATATATACAGATGTGTATTATAAGTATGTGTCACTCACACATATAAACTCCCAAACATAATATGGCTTATAAAAAAAATAGTTTTTGTGATGGAAATAATTCTGAAAACTATAATTTTTCTTTCGGACTGACGTAAAAAACCCTGGTGGCCATTTCATTAGCATTGTTTTGTACCTGACACTTAACATGTACATGAAAAACACAATTGGCCCTAATTTTAATATATTTCTATATAAACTGACAATTTATCGACGTTGCAAAAATTAAAATGTCAAATTTTTTATGGAATTTCGTAACATGTATGGGAAAAAACAAGCCTATTATAGATCATATTTTAAAGTCAAAATCGAGTGCAGCCGTGGAGCCATGGATAATGGTCTGAGAATAAAATTCTTAACTTTGTTCTTCATCTTAACTTTGTTCTTCATCCGTAAAGGCTGCACAGTGGCATCCGATTTTCAATATGTTGCTTTGAGAAAAAGGCATTTAAAGTAAATATCGCGAAAGTAAAAAATAGCTTAACAAAAAATAACCTCGATTTGGTAAGCAGTAACTACATTTGCTTCCAAAAAAGCGCTTAACCGTCTTGCATACAATAAAGCAATTGGAAGGCATTTTGAAACATTAAATAATGCATACAATGAAGCATTAATGTTGTCAATACACAAAACAGCGCTTTTCATTTCCTACAATAGCATGAATTTATTGCTTCTTACAGCACATAAAGGAAGCGCTTTTCAACTGCTAAAAAGTGGCATACCAAGTGGGACATCGCAAACAAAATCACGTCTTATGGAATTGTTTAGAAAGCTGTACATTTTTTTATTTCTACAGTATTTGGAAAAAAGGGACAAGCTATCAAAATGTTAAATAAAAAAAAAATCACTAAATAAAAAAAATCTAAAGAGAGTAACCCCCTTAAGACTTCCAGCTTTTTTTTTTTTTTTTTTTTTTTTTTTTTGATTGGACCACTCTAACATACATATTTATGTATTTATAAACTTTTTTTAGGATTATAAATGGATTTTTTATATATCATTGACACTATGCTCACATTGACAATTCAATAAAAAAGCAATAAGTAAATTCGATAATAATACAACACACACAAAAAGATACATTATCGATTGGTCATTCAATTACAGGGGGACAGTTATTTCACAGCCTTAAGGTTTAATTTGATATACTTAACAAATTGAAAACATCATATGAACACACTCACAAAATTTCTATAGTAACTGAAAGTTAATTTTTAAAAGGAGAAGCAATTAAATCAAATGCATACGCTGTGGTTTTCACCGAATAAGTAACTTTAATTAAACTCTTTTTTTTTTTTTTTTTTTTTTTTTTTTTAAAAAAGAGAGGCAACACTCAGGAAATACTTCCTATATTTAGTGTGTTGCTTTCTTTGGAAAGGGATAGTATAGAGATGAAAGGTGGGGAAAGATGAAGGGCTTCAGACATGGCAACACTGTAATTGCGCGAGATGATAAGTCTTAGAACAGTTGTTGCTCGCAACCTGATGGAGAGTTGGCGAACTTATTGAAGCTTTTTGGTTCATAGCCCTGATTCATTATTTTACTTCGGTGGGGTTAATTGCTATGGGAACACCGAACGTGGACATTGCGATACGTATGAGGGATAGAAAAAACTCATACATATTAAGTTGATGTTGCCGGCACCGGGGATCGAACCCGGGACCTTCTGTGTAAAAGCCCAACGCGCTAACCATTACACCACTATTGTAGTAATTAAACTCTTAAAGAAAAGATCAATAAATTATATTTTAATTAAATCATAGGTACTAATATTTTCAGTGGTTCAATAAAAGACTTCTTATATTACACTGTGTAACAAATTTTGGGTCATCGCCGTCAGCCTCAATGTTTAAATCATAGGTACTAATATTTTCAGTGGTTCAATAAAAGACTTCTTATATTACACTGTGTAACAAATTTTGGGTTATCGCCGTCAGCATCAATGTTTCCAATGTGAAGTTAAAGTTGACTATTAAATAAATAAAATTGCCAAAGAATTTTGTAAAGTAAGTTCGAATTTAATTTTGATGGTCTTTTGAAGTTGGGATATTTTTGGCAATTTTTTATAATATGAGTGAAAATTAAAAAAATAATCACTGCAAGCATTTGGAAGATATATTTCCTAAAAGATATTTTCTTTTCATCATCAATAAAAAAATATCAAAGTATCATTTTAAATATGTGATTTTTTTTATCAGCTGGAAGAAATGTTAGCGATATTAAAAAATTATGATGTGAGCAAGATTATTGAACTTGAAAGATCATTTGTTTTTTGTTAAGAAAAAAAACCGTGAAATGTTTATTTATTAATTAAAAAAATTCTTCATCCGCTAATTTAATGCAGACTTTATCTACTGACCTAACATGTTTCATTTCGCGTCACCAAAACTCTTCAGAGGACCAATGTAGAAGGGGTAGAAGATTTACCCAAATTATAATTCTTGAAGGAAAAAGATCAACACTTTACCCGTATTGTTTTATTTACCCGATGAGAATTAAAAAACACAATTTTAATCCAAATCAAAAATAAAACCATTTTTAACTACTAACCATTGTTCGTGTACTGGCTAGAATCTCTAGTCATAAAATACTGTGTTGTTATTGTTTATTAAATAAACAATAATAACACTTTCTGACTATAATATTATGACCATAAATAAGTCAGTTTTGCAGTACTCTGCAATTTTCAAATGTTTTACTTTTAAGTTTTAAAAAATTAAAACCAAAAGTTTATATATATCTTTTATGTCATTTATAAAATTTTTAAAAAATATATAAATTTAAAAATATTTAAATTTAAAAATATTTAAATTTCAGAATATTTAAATTTAAAAATGTTTAAATTTAAATTTCTTTACACAACAATAAACTACAATTTTGCAAGCAAACGGATTTCTACGGTCACTGCTTAATATATTTACAATTTTCCAACAATTCAGAGTTCTGTGTAAGTTATTTAGATTTCTGTAAATATAATTACTAAAAATCAATCTATTCTTCTTTTTAGGAACGGGCCAAACCGTTAACACATCTGAAAAGACAACAAGCAATATTAAAATTAAAAACTCTGAAGAAGATAATGGCAGCGGGTAATTGCGTGGATTATATATATTTTATAGCAAAATAAAACGTCAAATTTAATTTCAAAAATATATCAGTATTTTATTAAAAAAAAAATATCAATATCGTCTTGTTATGTTCCAGGTGATATTCTAGCAATATCGCAGATTTATCTTCCCGGCGATAATTTTGCGATAAAAAAACGTCTTAAAAATACGCCGATTTATGTTCCTGGCGATAACTAATGTCTTGAATTATCGCCAATTTATCTTTCCGGCGATAATTGGCCGATAGTTATTATCGCGGATTTTTGTTCCGATGGAACTGCTTTCGTAATGTCTGGATGTATCGCTTTCGGGTAACACTTGTTCCCTACGGAATAATTTTCCGCAATACGCAAATGATTATTGTCGATAATAATTGTTTTATTCCAGGCGATATGATCGGCGAATCTGTTTCGTATTGTCATGCTTTATTTTAATGTAATTGTAATTATTGTTCCATTGAACTCATAGTCGAAAAATATATTCTTTCACATAGTATTTAAACAAATAGTAGGCGAGATAGGAGTAGTCAAATATAAAGAAATCATAAATTTTTCGTAGATATACATTAATTGGTAACCATTACAAAGAATTTTATCCCAAATACATCTGAAAGTCTTCTGACTCTATAATTGATTTTCGGAATTTATTCTGAATATCTTGCGAAAGGGTTACATTCTAATTGATTTTTTTTAAGTTTACCCAACTTATAGTAGGAAACTGTACTCCTACTATATGTTGGGTAAATACGCTCTATGTGTGTAAATTTGTACACACAAAATGTGTACAAAAATATACAGCAACATAGTTCATTACACATAATGTTTGTAAATTTACTTATAATGTGCGTAATAAATTTTTTAGTATTTACATATTCACATATTCACATACATAAATATTTTCATAAACAAAAAACGAAAATTTTCATATGTAGAAAAAACTATTTTTATTTCCATAAATATTAACAAAATATTATACTAAAATCTTAAGTTGACAATAGAAAAAGGAAAGGCACATACAACGCGTGTCTCAGCGGTTCAAGATTCTTTTTCCAGAATTTGTCGCAGGAGTTCAGCTTTTATTTTAAACAACATTTTTTGGTCCACTGAACTTTTATTTGTGGTTTAGCTTAATTTTCAGTTTCAATTTTCATTTTCAATTATAATTACGAAAAAAATTTAAAAATTGTTGGTTGCTTTCAATTTATAAAAAAAAAAAAAATCTTTTTCATTCCCCGGTTAAAAATCAACATAAATATATTCATTTATGAACATGTATGAATTCAGTCATGTTTACATATGAATACATTTGAGTTCATAAATGTCTATATACCTAGATGTGATTCATATATGCTCATAGATGTTCATTAGGGTGATAACTTTTTTTGGACAACATTCTCCCCAGGGGTTTTCTAATGGCAAATATTGTATTAATGATAAAAAAATCTATTTCAGTTCAATTTGGTAAAAAAACCTTGCGCACCGACAGCGATTTCTAAAATGCCTTTAATATGTATATTTTTAATTTTTTTTAATAACAATTTTTTTAAAATATGGTTTATAGCATATGTAAGTAAGCAAATTTGGAAGAAAACTATTCCATTGACTCGAAAACGGACTTTACTATTGACATCAGCATGCCTTAATTATATAGATGTGATGGTCAGACGTTGAGGCATCAAAAAAAGTTTTTTTTTTTAACTTTGTTTGATTCAAAACTTTAACGCGTTTGGTGCGGAACCTTTTTTAACGATAGCGAAAAACTAAAAACGCAGTTCTTAATATTTGTCCATGCCCTACACGATTTTGTCTGGGGAGATTTGATATTTGCAAAAAATGCAAAAAGTTATCACCCTAATGTTCATATGCGATCATACATGTGTCCATGGGTGGAAATTTATGGACATGTGTGATCATACATGTAAATATTACCTCAGTTTTCGTTAATGGATACACATGGACATATATGGTGCAACATATAAATCATTTATGAACACATCCGAATCATGTGATCATTTATACGAATCATTTATGAAGCACGTGTGCTCATGTATGTACACACAGAAAAAAATTTAGCTATTTGCCAACTGAAATTCTGTTACTACGACTCAAATTCGGTTATTACGAAATTGAGACAGTTGGCACTACTTTATATAAGTTTCCACAACTAAGTTCGGTTAAATCAACAGAATTTAAGTTGCAATAGCCAACACTGTCAGAAATCGAAAGTAAATATCGTTGTATTTACTGAATTTATAAGTTGTTACCATTAATATACACTTTTCAATTCGGTTGGCATTTTATTTCTCTGTGTGTATGCATATATGCCTATTTTTAAGTGGGTCGTTATTTTACATTTCGACAATCAAAATTTTCTACTGTTTGTAGGTAAAAATGTTTATAAATTAAAAAAAAGTGTTTCGAAACATGTTTTTAAGCTTACTAGCTTACAATTTGCGTAAACTTCAGCAAATTGATTTGAGATTTTTTATTGGTTTTAGTTTTACTAATAAAACTACGATGCCATACATAGGGTTCATTTGAGATAAAAAAAGTCTACGGTCAGGTTAACACTTTTTTTTAGATATTCCATTTTGTGAAAAAATAAAACGCAAAATGACGTTGACGAAATCTTCCGAAAACTAAAAATTCTGATGCGAATGTTAAAATATAGGTATTCTGATAAAAGTTTGTAGTTTAAACTAACTGAAAATTTAATTTAACATAAATGATAAATCTTGTTGTTTATTTTTAAATATTGTTTAAATAACAAACAACTCCGTAAGTTAAAAATACATGTTCAAATTCTAACTACAGATTTCTTGTAATTTTAATTGAAATAATTTTGTATATAAACAAACCATTTTAATAAAAAAACAAACACGAATTATGTGAAAAAAAATAATTTTAATTTATAATAACTGTAACGGAAACACATAAACTACAATATTCCGCTTTTGTGGTTAAATTTTAATGAAACTTTAAATACGCGAAAATAACAAATGAAACTAAAAAATTGGTAAATGGTAGTAAATTATTTTGAACAAATGTATAAAAATGTTGAATGTTCCTTCATTTTTAACTCAACTGAAAACTTTTTTATTAAACTGCAAACAGTAAACTACATACTGTTCTGAGTGTAGGGTTTTTGAACAGTATTGATTTTCCCAACACACCAATTATTTTAAAAGAGTATTTTTTTGTTTTTGAAATCCTTAATAACGTACAATTTTGCTACTAAAATTTAGCGTAATTGCTGATTTGAAACGTGCCAATATCCACTTGCATGCAAAATTACTTACATTTTCGGCAGTTCTTAACCGAATTGAAGAAAGTAATGCCTGAAATATTTCTAAAAACATATGTATATAAAATTTCGTAATTACATCTGGGGTGCAGTTATGTGTGTTTACTTTTGTCCTGATTTTAAGTGGGCCATTCTTTAATTAAATTTCCCTTAATAACAGTAAAATTTCCAGTTGCCATTGCAGGGTTTTTTTCTTAGTGTAAGAATTTCTAATTGCAATTTAATTCCTAAAACACATATTTTTAAAATAAAACTATTTCATAAAGGAAAACTAATTCAAAATTTTTCATGAAAATAAAAATATTTTAAAATTTTTCATGAAAATAAAAATATTTTAAAAAAAAATTTCTTTAAAATCGATTCTATCTTTTTTTTTTACAAAATATTCAGAATACATTCCGAAAACGAATTCCAATTTTCAGTAGCCCATTTGATCTAGAATTGTTTGTAATTGTTCCGGAAAAGACAATAAATGTATTTCTACCAAAAATCCATGATTTCTTTGTATTTGACCACGACTAATTCGCCTATTATTTGTTGAAATATATGAAAACATATTTTTTTCGACATTGGCTACAATGGAACAAAAATTACACACAATAACATATACGCAACAATCAATTTTTTTTTGTTTTATCCAAATTTGGCTTTCAAAAGTGAAATGGCATTTTGCAAAGTCTAAAAAAAAAAATTTAAATAAGTCATTAAAAATCTACTTAAGTAAAGTTAAAATAGAAACAAGACTACAGAGTTTTTATTCGAGAACAAGGTACATTTTTCGACCAATTTTAAATATTAATTATTAAGGCAAGGAAATTCATGCAACTAAAAAAGGAAAATATAAAAATATGCACTAGACATAAAAATATGCACTGAAAAGGAAACTTGTTACGCTGTTCTTCGGTTCAGCAAGATGTTATAATGTGAAAATTATTTCAGATAGGCGTGGTAGAGAAGATTAAGCATACTTTTCTAAAAATCATAACTACATTGTAAATTTTTAATTGAATTAGACTGCGCAGTTTCTGGTAACACAACCTTCATCAGTAATCCTTTTGACAATGCTGTAATTATTTCTTATGGTTTTTATTGTTTGATTGCATCTATATGAAATGTTTATTTATTAAATGCAATCCTGACCTGACCGTGGCTTGAACCTGCTTTCTTTGCCTCATGCACTTCGGACTACACTTTAGACAGGCGCTTTAACCGCTTGATCTAAAGTCAGGTCGATTTTTGCTGTGACTTAATTATTTCGCTTAACTAAAATTACAAAAATGCGTGCAAATTTTATTTTTTTTAAAAAACTTAAATAAAACTTAAAAGAAAATATGCAAAAATATGCACTAGGAAGTACAAAATTTACATTAAAAAGAACAATATATCCGTAAAAAGTCAAAATAAAACTTAAAAGAAAATATGCAAAAATATGCACTAGGAAGTACAAAATTTACATTAAAAAGAACAATATATCCGTAAAAAGTCAAAATATGCAAAATCGATGCCATGTTGTTCTAAAATTGATGATTCGAATAAATATTGAGTTTATATCAGTTTCCGATTATCGAGAAGATTATGCATTTGCATAAAATTACCTGCCATAGTAATTGTACTTTGTTTGGAAAATTTAACTTTCAGGTACCATAATTTTTTAAACACTTTTTGCATAAATAAAGTGTTTCAAAATTTGTTCATTTTTAAAACACGCAATGCAAAAAAAAAATGGTAAAAATGAATGTAAAAAACATTTTTGCTCAAATCTTTCGTGAATTACACAAGGCAACAATTTTGAAAAAATTTTAGGGGCTTTGAAAACCACTATACAATTTTGATGTATTGTTGTCCCAGTAGTACAAATATGGTTCAATTTTGAAATTCTATGGAGAGGTTTTTTTTTTAAAAATTTTTAAGTAAAATTATAAATTTTTTTAGACGTTTCTCCACATAATTAATGATAACTAAAAAAAAATTAGTCCGATATTATTCAAATAAATTTAGAAAAACTGAAATTTACATAGCCTTTAATCCGTTAATATATTGCGTTTCAATCGGCTCAGTAGTTTCGGAGTTATAATAAAAAATTGAGGGAAAAAATATTTATTTTACGTGAAAATAGCAAATTTTTTTGTTTTAAAAAAATCATAAAAAATCGAAAACGCCAAAAATCGTTCAGATTTATTGCTTTATCGCAAAGCCACATGTAATAGGAACAAAATGAGATATCGATCATAAAAATCGATTGATTTTTTTCGAATTTATTCACAATTAAGTGAATTCGCTCATTTTCACCAAATTTTAGTTTTTTGTCTGATATACATAAAATTGAGTAGTTAATGTTCTTCTTTCGATTGATTGAATTTTGAAAACATTTTCCCCATGCTATGTACAAATTTTCACATCAAAAATGCATTACATAGTAACATTCGTGTATTTTTTGGCAAAACCCTACCTAGAATATACTGATTCTATTCTTCGGAAAGACATTTGTGTTGGATGAGCTTAAATGTAAATAAATAAATAAATTAAATAGTAGAAAATTTATATTTTATTATTCACATTTATTATAATAAATAAAACAAGAAAATAAATAAATAAATATGTATTATAAACTACAAACTCTGAAATTTTCTTTTAGTCGATTTTCTACTATTGTTGAATAACGAAGTGTTACTCTGAATACTCCAGCAAAAATCAGCCATCATGTGTGCATCCCAGCGACCCTGGTATCGTTCCTCCATTGTCCGGATATCTTGGTGGAATCGTTCACCCTGTTCTTCACTCAAGTCTCCTAGATTTTCAGGAAAACGATCTAAGTGACTGTGCAGGTAGTGTACTTTGATGCTCATGTTGCATCCAAGATTCTGGAAGTGAGTTAACATCTCTTCAACGTGCGCAACGTAATCATCACCCTTGTTATTTCCTAAGAAATTTTGAATAACCCATACAAACGAATCCCATGCATTCTTCTCAATTTCTGACATTGAACTGCCAAATTCAGTATCGTTCACCAATTTGCGAATTTGTGGGCCATCAAATATGCCTGCTTTCAGCTTTTCCATACTTAGATTGGGAAACTTCCTTGAAATATACTGGAAACATTCACTATCTTTGTTAAGTGCTTTAACATATTGTTTCATCAGACCACTCGGACTCAGACACTCGGATGCGTGGTTCGCTGTTTCTCTCCATAGCATAGGCTTCAAAATTTCCAAGTGTCGTCTGTAAAATGAAAAAAAAAAATTGAAATCAGGAATATGAAGAATTCAAATTTTAATTAAGAAATATTGTAATTATAAAATATTCCAAATCTATTAATTTATACTTACTTTACGTTAGAAGACTTCATAGATAAATTCAATCGACATGGAATGCATATAGTACTCGGTGTCCAATGCTGGTTCAAATTGTGCGGATAGATATTATAGCAATCTTGATATGACTTTTGCAATGAAGTTAAGAAGCACTTCCGTTTTTTCCCGGTGATATATTGGCCGCACACATAACAAAATAAATCTGGATCGTTTTTACATAAAAATGTTCTGGCTTTCTGGCTCATTTTTATTAATATTTGAAAATTGTTTTTAACTTCTAAGCTGTATGACTCTAATTTTCGTGTAGGTATTAAATGATGTTTGCGTTATCGCAAACACTTCTTGAATGAAATAAAAAGGGTCAAGGAGATCTTATAAATACTGATACTATAATTTGGGATAACCCTTTGTGTGGATACAGTTTGTGTGTGCTGCAAATTTTTTATTATTCCCAAGAATCCTAAAAAACATTAAGGACTTTTATGAAAAAAAAAAAATCATCCGTTACAGCTAACGGAAAATAAGAGCACTTCAGCGTACACGCACATTTATGAGCGTTTTATTACTATCCTACCGCAATCGTAAAAATTAAACAATCTTTTGTTTATTACTTATTTTTTTTTAATTATTAGAATCATAAAATTGTCATAGAGGTTTTTCCCAAAGGGGTTTTGCCAAAATGCGTGTCGTAAAATGCACCTGAGTTTTTATGTTCTGCATTTTCATTATATAGTAGGTACAATTTTCTACAGTGCTTGTAAATATGCGATACCTTCAATTAATTGTAAATAAAAATGTAAAGCATGCATCGATTTTTATGATCCATATCTAGTTTAATTCGCATGATATGTAGCTTTACTACAAAAAAAATAAAAAGTAATATTTTTTGCAGTTTTCGATTTTTTCCAGATTTTTGTTTTTCAAATTTTTTTTTTTTTTAGCATTTTTTTTTTTTTTTTTGCTAACAATTTGTTTCATAACTTTAAAACTATTGATCGCATTAACAAAATTTAAAGATATTGTAATCCTTAATTTTTGTAAATTTAATTTGACAAAATCGGACTAGTTGTTTTTGAGTTATGACAACATAAGTGGAGAAATGTCTCAAAATATTGTCAATTTTACTTAAAAAATTTTTAAAAAAAAAAATTATCCATAGAATTGAAAAATTTTACCATTTTTGTACTTAGGCAGCCATGATGCATCAAATCTATATAGTGGTTAGTCAAGCCTTTTTTTGCTGTTGACCTGTGTTATTTATGAAACCAAATAAAACAATTTCACAATTTTTTAAAAAGTTTATAAAAACTTTTAATATTTGTGGGCAACAAAATAATGGTAAAAAAATGTAAGCCTGGTTAATACGAAACTCGCTTATGTTGGTCCCTTGGATTTCGTCTTAACCGGTTTTTACTGTAGAAGAAGCCGACATAAAATTATCCGATGTATTGTGACCCGTTTAAAAGTTTTTAAGCTTTAAATCAAAATTTTTTTTAGTATTTTTTGGGAATTAGATTCCCAAAAAGACTAAAAAGTTTTAACGTTAATAAAGATAATTTTATTATTTTTTATTTAAACATTTAATGGTACGGTAAGACTTCACGTACATTAGGGTCGTTCGAAAAAAAAAGTTGACCCAGTCACCCCCTAGGATTAAAGATAAACTCAAGGCGATTCCAAAAAAATTTTTTTTATTTTTTTGCCACGCCCCTGGGTACCGCCCTTTTGTTTTTTTACATACTGTGGCTTCATTTGAAGTCCGATTGTAACGTTTAGCATATCGTTGTTCATGATTTGATCAGTCCTACATTTTTTTAGTTGATCACTTTTGACTCTGACGTCAAATTTAATTTGTGACTTTCAATTTCTCGATTTCTACCCACCCTAACGCCAAATTTTTTTACACAGTAAAGAAAGACATTTTAATTTTATGTAACTTTGACACTTAAAATGCACACTTTTGACCACAAACAAACGAGTTACTAAGATTTAAAAATCAAAAAAATGAAGACAAAAAATCCAAAAAAAAAATTAAATGTATAAAGAAATTGTATTGTGATTATTTTTCTCACATTACATCTTTTCTTGTTAAATGTGATATTTGTCTCACATTACATCTTTTCTTGTTAAATGTGATATGATTTAGGCGAATATGTGAAAAAATATTTAATATAACGGTTTTTGAGACATGGCGGCTCAGTTTTTGCGAAAATAACGTTTTTCTATTATTTGGTCTCATTTGTTTTTAAAATTTATCTGAAGTGTGTTTTGTTTTAAATGTCATCTTTAATGAAAATTTCTTTCATTAAATCGTTTCTCGGTTATTTGTTGAAAAAAGTGAATAAATAATAAGTTTATACGATTCGTCATCGTGTCTATATAAAGAAATTTTATAAAAATCTTAAATATAAAAAAGGAAAACACTTAAAAATCTAAACAATATGCATTTTAAACCGTGTGAAATTGAAAAAAAAAATTACCAACAAATCGCAACGTTATTGAATATTTCTTACATTTAAAAACAAACGGTATTTTAAAAAATGAATGTTTATCGCGTTACATACAAGTGGTAATAAAGATGCTTTGTGAGTTATGGAAACGTTCAAACATTCCAATTGTAAGTAAAACAACAATAAGAAAATCATTGGTAAGCCTTATAGAGTTATACTATAAAATCATAAAAAAACCATGTAAATATGTGAAGGATGATTGGAATAAGTTATTCCGAATTGCCAAATGCAAGTGCAACATTATCGATAATTTAGAATGTAGTTGCCCCGAAGCTAATAAGATCCCTACAGACCAAATAAACTTCTTTATTGACCAGAGTGGCCCAAGACTTTTGACCTTTAATAGTACAATATTTGATAATATAGACATTGACATGGTCGACCAAGTTTCAAGTACTGCCGAAGATGAGTCTTCGTTTACATTTTCATACGCACCTTCTTCAAGCGAAGAAAATGGTTTTGATGATGAAAATAATGACATTTCCCCAAACGATCGGCAGCTGAAAGTTTCGGATATATGCCTGCAAAATTATGCTTTTGCATTGGATCGTACTGGAACGTCCGATCGTTATGGATCATTACTTGCAACAACACTAATAAAGGATTTGAAAATTTCAATTGCTACAAAAGCAAACAATGATTACGGAGACATAAGTGAGAGGGTATTAAAATACCTGGATGACCTTATTATTGACAAAAACAAAATTCGGAGAGAGCGAGCTAAATTTAGAGAAGAGGCAAAAACCGCATCTACCAGTGATGCTGTATTAAAATGTATCTCTTATGATGGAAAAAAAGATAAAACGTTAAAAAAACAGACATCTCATCAAGCACGTATCTACAGAACAACTGAAGAACATATTACAATTGTGAAAGAACCAGAATCCAAATTCGTCGGATTTACTACTCCAGCATCAGGTACAGGGTTAGAGATACAAAAGGCTATCGTAAACTTTTTGAATTCAGAAGGCTATTCGCTGAATTATTTAGTTGCATTAAATTGCGATGGAACGGCTGTAAACACAGGTTACAAAACAGGAGTAAACGCGTGCATGGAAAGATACCTGCAACGACCATTACAATGGAACGTCTGCCTATTTCACTTCAATGAGCTGCCACTCAAAAGCTTGCTGACCAATTTAATAGGAAAGCAAACTGGTCCAGGAATTTGGACTAGCCAATTTGGAACTGAACTGCTGGAATGCAACCGATATCCTGTAGGTTTGCTCCGCTAAATATTAGGGTGGAGTGAAAAAAAAATTTTGTTTTTTTCCTTCGCCTGGGCGAAGAAAAAAACCAAAAATTTTCCTGGGCGAAGAAAAAAAAACCAAATTTTTTTTTCACTCCACCCTACAAAATATATCATTAAAAAAATTAAGAACTTCTTTACAGGTCGTTAGTGGTTTTGAGCCAATTTCTATGGGAGATATGCCAAACAATGTGGCCGATTGGAACATCCGTGACGACCAGCTCTACCTCTTTCGTATGGTTGTAGCCATAAACAACGGTTCCTGCGATAGTGGACTAGCTTCCCAAAATCCCGGCCCTGTAAGTACAGCGCGGTGGTTAACAACAGCATCTCGGTTACTTAGGCTTTATGTGTCCAAGAGTCGGCCTTCAGACAGTTTACGAAAGTTAGTGACGTTCGTCGTTAAAGTTTATACACCTTTCTGGTTTCTTGTGAAGAGCCAACCGCATTCCATACACGGAAGCCGCCATATGTTTAAGTATTTACTTTGGATTCGACAATTGCCATTAAATATTCAAGAGATAATACGTCCGACAATTGAACACAATAGTTACTACTTACATCCCGAAAATATTCTACTGGCAATGATCACAGATCCGGATCCAACAGTACGATTTCAGGGTTATGAATTAATACGAATTGCTAGAGATGATTCACCCGTAAGGATTCGAGAGTTCCGCACTGCAAAAGGAGAAATAAATTTTAATTGCAAAGATTATACAGAAATGATAAAGTGGGACAATCTGCAAATAACTGAGCCACCATGTCTAAATTTTTTTTCGGATGAGCAACTAATACAGTACCAAAACTCATCTTTTGAAATAATTAATATACCAGGTAGATATAATTTAAAACAAACTAACTTAAAAAATAAAAAACATTTTCTTTTTTAGAATTTCTGTGCCACTCTCAAAACACTGAACGGTTTGTGCGTGTTGTTAGTGAATCTGCAAATAAGGTAACGGATGAAAGGCGCATGGGCTATATATTTTCTAAAATCAGAAGCCGCGAACAGTATAGTATCCTTAATTCTCGCCAGAATTTATGTTCGTAAAGATGAATTGTTTAGTTCTTATGTTACCAACTCAATAAAAATAAGTATATAAGACATTTAAAATCTTAAAGAAAAAGCAAGGTGGAAATCGCAAAATTTGCAAAATCAGAGTTGCCATGTCTGAAAAACTGTCAAGGCGATTTAACTTTTTTCACATTTTTATCTTCAGCGTTCAAATTTAATGAGAAGAGATGTATCGTGTGACATACAATCATCTTAAATTTTTTTTTTTAATTTATTACTTTTTTATTTTTTGACTACATAATTTTTAATTTTTTAAAACCTTCTAACTTTTTTGAATATGAATAAAAGTGTGTACTTTGAAATCAAAAGATACATGAAATCTAAATCGCTTTTTTACTATTAAAAAAAATTGGCGTTAGGGTGGGTAGGAATCGAGATATTGCAATTCACAACTAGAATTTGACGTCGGAGTCAAAAATGATTATCTATGAAAATGTAGGCCTGATCAATCCATGAGCAATGACATACCAAACGTTACAATCGGACTTCAAACGAAGACACAATACATAAAAAACCAAAAGGGCGGTATCTAGGGGCGTGGCAAAAATTAAAAAAAATTTTTTTTGGGATCGTCTTTAAATTATCTTAAATCCTAGGGGGTGACTGTCACAACTTTTTTTTTTGTATGGCGACCGAACCACCTTAACGTACATTCAGCTAAATCTATTATACACTGAAAGAATTCTCTGTATAACAATAATGATTGTATTAAAGCAATGATGATGTATATTGAAACTATTCATTGCAAGTTTTCATAAAATTTTGTAAAAAAAAATATTTTATTTAATAAAAGTTTCATTCATTCAATGGAAACTCACTCATTTAAAAACTAGTTTCATAAAAAGTATGAAACTAGTTTTAAGAAATTTTTCGTTCACTTCGTAATGTAAATTTTCATTAAATTTCGTCCACTAAAAGTCTCTCTTCAGCGCAATGCATACTAATTTTTTTTTATAAAATTTTATAAAAACTTGAAATGAATAGTTTCAATCAGCGTTTTTTTCTGCCAAGAGACATGAAAAGGAGTACACAAAAAAAATATAGCCATTTGCCAACTAAACTTCCACTACTGCTACTCTAATTCGGTTTCTATGACTGAAATTGGTTCGCACAACTGAGTATTGGTTTTCATAACAAAATTTGATTAATACAATTGAATTTTAATTGGTTGCTTACAACAAAATGTACTTTTCAATTCGGTTTTAACTTTTTTTCTCTGTGTGTAGGAACATTTAAAGACAATTTGTACCATTACTTTTCGTAAACATTTATCGAAGCTGAAACTAATCTTTTTTATTTAGAAAAATTCTTTAGAATTTCTATGAATTTCTGTGAAAGAAACAAGTTCCCTTTAAATATATTTTTCAATTAAAAAAAAAATCCAAAGTGTCAGGATTTTATCTAATTTTAGAACCAAAAACATTTTTTATAGATAAGAGTATTTAAAATTTTAAAATTTTAGTGAAGACATAAACATGAGAATGGAATAGGGGAAATAACCCCCTGGTTACGGCTCTGATATGAAGTAAGATTTGGAGATATATAATAATATCAAGTACGGTTCTGTTAATGCATCTCAGTTGAAAGGTGCTTCAATTAGCTAGAGTTTAGCCGCGAAATTGTATAACGAACAGGAATTGTATTTTCAATAAGAAAAATCATAATTTTGCACTGAAAATTTACGTTTATTTTTGGTGAACATAAGACAAAATATATGCTCAGGACGATAAAATTGTGTTACATACCATAAAGTTCAGGCTGAAAATCTGTGAAGTTATAAGGTTTTTGAATAAATTGATACCATTAGAAAGAGCGTGCGAAGCTTGTTATGAATATATAATAGTCTAAAACCCAAAAATATCACTTACGACATCCATATTTTGGGGTAGCGATATATAACATATATAAGTTTCATCCAAATCGGCGTGAACCCTTCGGGGTACTTTTCGTATTTTGGGATTATTTTGTTTTATTTTACAGCAACTGTAGGCAAATTTGGTATTAGTTGAAAGCATTTTTGAAGACACATTAGCTCGTATATGAAAAATGCCTAAAGACTTTCAATTATTCTTGTTATTCAAAACAAATGTGTTTTAAGCAACATTAAATCTGGCACTTTATTAACGAACTGTAGTTGGAGTAAGCTAAAAATCGAGAAAATGTCTGAGATTTTTTCGAGATCGTTCGGTTTCTTTGCGATATTTCACGAATTAAAACATTTATTAAATAATTAAGAAATGTGGTCACTCTGGTGGTCCACGATATGAACAATATGGGTATATTTTTGTTTTCTTGGGTACTTTAACACTGTTTATAAATAAATATACTTATATTATACTTCAGACATGTTTTCATACAAAAACTTATTCAATTTTTACCTTAAAATTTATAGTTGACCTCTTTGGCGCACGTCTAAAAGTTGTCCAATGTTGCTAAAGATTTTACCATAGCCGTTTTATAGCAACTGTCAATATATTTCGCGCTAAAATCCAAAGTTGAAATTTGACTGTGCAACCTTATATGTATTAAGCTGGAGGGTATGCAAAGATTTGGTACAGCCGAATTTAATCTATTTATACTATTTCTAGAATATTTTGAGATTTTCCTTAAGATTTTAATAAGGTAAAACAAAATTACTTATTCAAAAAATAATTGTTTTATTCTCATTTCTTATCATATGCTAACTAAATTGTTTCAATTTAATAAATGACATTATTCGTTTGTTTCCATTGTATGATTCTAAATGACTTTAAAACACAGGTCGATTTAAAGATAAGTTAAATTATGAAATGACAAACCACGTTTCCCCAAAGGAACAATCAAACAATCTATTGTCACACCGAGCAAGTAAAAAATCATTTATTGTTTTATTTCATTTTTATTCATCTTTTTGCTGTTGCTGCCGTTGCTGCCACCACCCTGCCTCTGGTGCTCACACAAAGATTTAATAGAGATGTTCATACTATGAACCACAACGGATTTCCTTAACAACATTAATTTGTTCCTTGACGGTGATTAGCAAGACAACAATAAAAACTCTAAATAAAAAAGAAATGAAACAATTCCGCACAATAAAGTTAAGTGAAATAAGTTGAACAGAGTTTTAAATAATCAAAACAGTGATTTGAATGCAAACTAATGCTGTAATAGTCGCGACACGTGCCAGTGTCGTCCTTTGAGCAGTTGCAAAGATAACGTACGTAGTAGTATAAGTATTTAGATACCTACTCTCTACAAAGTTGATGACTTTAGTTGGCAAATAAATTAATGTGTAGCACGTGCTATATCATTTTGCTACCAAGTCAAACACTTGATACGTAGATACAAATAAAACCACATACAGACGCAGCAGATTACGCACACACCCACACAAACAAATTGTCGGAATGCTAGTCAGATAGTGTTGAGAGATGTCACAATTATAGATACTTTTCCATACGTGTGTGTGTGTGTAGGTAAAGCTGATTATAAGTGAGAAATAGTATTAAATTATAAATAAATTGTATTTATTTCAACGTTCGTCGTATGCTATGATCGACCACCTGCAGTGGCCACAAGGCACATATCCATACATACATACCACACCATACATATGAACGACATACAATCGCACATAAATATGAAACATAAACTCTAATGAGCTTATGTTACTATCACTATAATAGTTTGGGTAAATTTTCGCTCATATTTAACCCCTATAAATGCCGGAAGCATACGAATTGTTTCCGTTATGAATTTGTACAAATAGTCATCTGTTCGCAGGACAAAAACATCAAACATGTCATTTCAAGTTAACGAGTTTTCAATCTTTTTAAAATTAAAAAATAAAAACAATCTCTTTTGGACTGATAACAGTTTAAATACATGGAAATGACAACACTTGTTATTTTCTGAATGTGATGTTAAATCACGCATTCATAGAGGTGGAAAATTAAATTTAAGGATTTTAATAGATTAATTTTTTTCCACCGCGCTTATTTACCTAGTAGATTTATTTTATGTTTACTACAAATTTAAATGGTCAACAACGTTGAATAATGTGTTATTCAATTTTTGTTTGAGTCAACGGAAACATCAATTTCGATATTTAATAATACAGTGGAGTTCGGTTATAACGAACACCGATTATCAAGAATAAGTTTTATTTAAATTGTTTATACCGCCAAAAGGTTTTCATACAAATTGGAACGAACTTTGTATGTAACGAACCCGGCTAGTTATAGCCGAACACCACTGTATTTGATATAACATTCCAGGTAGTAATTATTGGTGGTAATAAAAACAAAGCGCCGACAAAGAACTACTCCCAGAAAACACTTGCGGTTGTGACCAGCGAATTTGTTGCCATAGAATACTGGCGGTTAAGACAACTATCTTCATATTAAATCATGTTTTTCGTTGTGAATGCTATTATGTAGTCGAAAATTCGTTTACCAATACCAATTAATAGTTGCAACTATAATCAATGCAATTTCCAATTCGGGTGGATCTACTGCAAACCCAATTTAATGGCATATTTGGTAGGGAAAACCGTATTTGCGGTTACCTGTTTGGTTGTACCAATATTCTTGCATTATCACTAAATAAATGGTAGCTTCTCCTGTACACAATTACTAACCGAATTATGTTTGTAAAGTTGATTGGAAATACCTATAACTATATCATAGGATTTATTTTTATTTTCTTTTTCCTCGATTTAATGACCAGTATAGTATTATTGCTCTATTAATCGAGTATAGGTAATCTATATACATATATAAAATTCAATTCCTGTTTGCTTGTTCGCTATATAAATTTTTAGTTTTTAACGGATTTCTCTGAAACATGGTATACTTGATCTTATTACTCCAAGGAATGTCGTCATATACTTTATTACCCACCAGTCCTACTTTTACGCACACCTTTTACATAAATATATGAATTTGTTATTGAATAACGAAATTTTTATTTTCCAACGAATTTTGCTCGAATTTAATACACATGTTCTCTATACCTCAGTCAAGGTCACCACATACTTCTTGGCCACGCCTACTTTTACGCCCACGTTTTTTTTTACAAATTTGTGAGTTCATTATTTTATTTTAGATCACACATTTTTTCTCACTGAACCTTGCTCAAATCTGACACGTGATCCTCACACTCCAGACAAGATCGCCACATACTTTTCATTGACCAATCCTACTTTTATGCCCACTTTTTAAAATGTTTCAATGCATGTTTTGCTTTATACAAAACATTTTTTTCTCACTGGAACTTGCTTAAAACTGGCACAAGTGATCCTTATACTCCAGTCCACATATTTTCATTAACCACGCCTACTTTTGCGCCCTCTTTTGTTTGTAAATTTTTTGTTTTACATTGGATGGCTCTATTTTTTTTTGTTTTTAACGGATTTGACTCGAATCTACTTCACATGATTCTGCATGTACACAGAAAAAACTAAAAACTTGTTTCAATTAAAAAATGTATTGAATCAATTAATATTTTAATTGATTTTGCACCTATCACGGCAATGATACTATCAATTAAGAAATGATACTATAAAATTAAGAAGGAAAACAATTTATAAATAACTTCTACAAAAAAAAAATATGATACTCACAAAAAAGTTTGTGATCTATACGTTGGTATGTGTGTTTTTTGCAATGCTGAGTCTGTTTGTGTGTGTGCTTGTTTTGATTGTTCACTTTACATATTATTTTATACTGAAAATTTTCTATTTATGCATACAGTGTATGAAAAAATAATATGATAATTTCGTCTAAAATAAAATATGTATTTCCGTATTTTAAAGTCAATTAAAATATTAATTGATTCAATTAAATATTTGTTTAGAAACAAATTAAATTCAAACCAAATCTTTAATTAAATATTCTGTGTACGCTTTAGGTGCTTGTTATACACATATTATTTTTTTAACGTATTTCACTAAAACGTTGTTTAACAAGATCCATTTATCAGTAAGTTGCCATACAATTTAGCATAGCTCACATTAGTTGTTCTCTAAACAAATTTTACATTTCTTAAGGATTTCGTTCAAATTGGCACTCATGAATTTTACACCTAGGACGAGGTGACCAAATACTTATCATCGACCCTGCCCATTTAAAGGCCAACTGTTTTTAAATTTATAAATGCATGGTCCACTATGGATTTTATCAACAGATGCCGCTTAAATTTGCCAATTTATAAAATTTATAGAATCTAGTTTGGATGTCCCGTAAACAAATTTATATTTTTCTCCAGATACCGCCTACATTTTAAAAAGATCGCCCACCAAAAGTTTGTCTTATTTAATTTAATTATTGAAATAATTTCAGATTAACTGTTTTGCACAAATTTGAAAGAAAATTCTCATAATCATTAGAAAACTATAAACAGTCATGTACTTTACTAGAGCTTAAAAATTAAATTAAGAAATTGTATACTTTAAGAATTTTCACAAAATTATAAAATCTGGGCACACTGCAACGTGTAAGGTTGCGGCGGTCGGAGTGGCGTCAGCGGCGGGCATGTCAGGAGCTGTGCGTCGCAGTGCCTTCTGGGCGTGGATAATAATTAAGAGAAGAAATCTTAAGGTATGCAGCAAACATTTGTTTTTAATGTGTGTTGTATTAAAAGCATTTGAGTTCCGGGCAAGACCGGTTACAAATAGCTAGGTCCAAATATAATAATGTCCTAACAAATAAATTTTAATAGTTGTGACCAGAACCCAAACAATATTTTTTTCTGGGTGTAGAAGACAGTGGTGTTACAAAAATAAGCACAGACAAAGCAAAAACACAAATACTTACAACTTTTGAAAAATATGCTTTTCCAGAACTTGATTTGCAAAAAAGTCTACGGTTTTTTGAAAACAAAGAACTGGCAATCCCCCAACAAGGAAATTATGGAAAACTATGTTATTGGAACATACAATGTTAAATAATTATTTTTTTTGTGCGCAATCGCATGTTTACCAAAACATCTTAAAATTTAAAAAAATTTAAGCAGTGTTAAAGTGCTCGAGAAAACAGAAAATTGTATACCTATGCCTATGCTCGAGGCCTAAAGTTAAATATTGAAATATGGGCTAAAAACTATTCGGGGAAAAGTCATGTCAAAGCCGAAAGATTACGAAAGCCCAGAAGTAAGCATTATTATAAAGCACTATTAATTTCTTGCTGTTTAAATATCTCTTTTAAGTCTTATTAAAGAGTTATAATTTGTTTTACTTAGAAACATAGCAAAAATTGCAATGATGTGGCCCTACCTATAAACGTAGTGTGTCAAAATTATAATGCACTTAAACAGAATCTGTAAAAAAACTCGAAATATGGTGAAACAATTTGTTATTTTATTTTAATTTTATTTTATTACTTAACTAGATTTGAAGACGTAATAGTTTTTCCCATCAATTTCAGAAAGTTGTCTTACAGTTTTTATAAAATACTACAATACTCTTAATTTTTAATAAAAAATTATCCTTTTTGCTAAATCATATATTTAAATAAATTTTGTAAACTGCTTTTTTTTCGTCTTCACTATTAACTAGTCCCTATATTCGATTTATTTTTATATTCCAGAATATATTCGTAATGTATCTGGGTTAAAATACGTGATTTGACGGTTCAGAAGTTTTGTCTCCAACTATTCGCAGGGCGGGGGACAGGTGGCATTATTTGGATACCTGTAGGACCGCGAGACTTGCGTGGCCCAACTACGACCTAGGGCGTACAAACTCTCTCCTGAGCAGGAGCAGGAGGGATGTCTCGAGGCTGACGGCTGTTCTGACCGGTCACTGGCTGATTGGTAGGCATGACATTAGACTTGGGATTGTACGCGGTTCGCATTGTCGCAGCTGCGGCATACCGGACGAGTAGGAGACTGTGGAGCATATTCTCTGCGATTGTCCGGCGCTGCAGAATATTCGACTCCGGATCTTGGGTGACCATATACTGGACGACCTCTCGGTAATATCACGTGTGGGATTCGGTGATCTCATACGTTATCTTAACCGAACGGGGTGGGTCTAGTACTCCGGATACTAGTTCCTTACGGGTAGTGTGGTCTCTTCAAAACGGAGTCGCTTTTTGATTCTACTTGATGCTTACGAGTAGCGTGAGCTGCCACTTAAATGATAATATTTTGGTCTGTATTTGTGTTTATTACATTTTTCTTTCTTTCTACAGTCTGGTGTCTATGGATAATATAAAAGATCTGATTCTGGAGAAAGAACAGTTCTAAGACTATCAATATTGATTCGGCAACATATTGAAAATGGAATTTGGATAGTGTTCAATAACAAAATCTATTATTTCCTTAAAATAATGATGTATTTATTGTAAAAAATGCATTGTGTTTATAAAGTCAATGATTTTAATTTTAATTAAAAAAAAAAAAAAAAAGAATTAGTTTCTTTAATTTGCATTAAATACTCACATTTTTTGCGTTTTCCAGCATTTAATTTGCTTTTTCAAGCATTAAATGCTTGATATGTAAATTTTCTCCTCCTGCCAAATTTTGGTTTACTTTTTCTACATTTATTAATTTTTATTTCAGTGTAGGTTGTGGTAGTAAGTAAAAAGCAGTATTGTGCTTATTAAAATTTTAATAATCAATCATTTAAAACTTGAAATTTTTAATTACCGCTTCGACAACAACTTTATAATACAAGAAATTTCTATCTAAAAAGTTAATTCTCAATCCGATAAAATTTCAATAATTAATTATTAATAATATAACAAAATTAAATATAAAATTTAACCGTATTTCAGATATTAACCATATAAGGAAAATTTAACGTACATAAATAAAAAAAAAAACATTTGGAAATCTAAAATCGATTATTCTTTCTTTATCAAATTTGAATTTTACCACAAATGGGATAATAAAATTAGTATCGACATATATCAACTAACACGCCTTATTGATAACCAAATTCCAGTTTTCAATGATTGTAATTACCACATTAATAACGTATTCCACGACGTATGTTGAACGTAAATGAAGTTGTACTTATCACACTAAATTAGCATAAATTATGGTAAACAGGAAGAAATTTCCATCACTCAAAAGGAAGTTTTTATACATCAATATGAATTCGTAAATAAAGCGTATTTTTACTTTTTTTCCACAAGACTAAATTTAATGGTTAAATATAGACACGACACTTAATTCATTATTAGAAGGAATCTTTTTCTCCGCTATGCTTTCTCTTAAGATCACTAGATTTTTCTTCCGATCTTCGCTGTTTTAGCTGATCTGGCAATGAAATATTCGTTTTCGTTCTTTTATTTTTTAAATAAAATTTAAATTAAATGCCAAGAAAAATAATTTTTCCTTTTTTTATTTTTTTTTTCACTGCCCTTTCAAACTCTCAAAAAAAAATATTCCTGAACATTTTTGAAATGATTTCCGCAGACTAATTTGAATTTAATTAAATTTTTTAATTTAAAATTTATAACAGACTGGACCAAAATACTAGCACTCACAAAGTGGGGTGTATTCGATAGTGTATGTCACGGGGCACTTGTGGCAAAGTTTATTGCTTTTGGCAACGATTTCGATCGCTTTATTTCGAGCATTCTCAGAGATCGCTCTATACGTGTTGTTATAGATGGGGTCTCATCCGATGAATTTCAGCTGCATTCAGGGTTAAAGAAAAGTTTCGTTTTTTCTCCTTCCATATTTCTTATATTTCTTAATGACCATCTTGGCCAAACTTTTAACCCTATGTACTCTTTCGCAGATGACAAAAACATTTGCCATTCATTTTCCTTCGATCGTAGGAAAAGCCTTGAGGAGGTTGGGGATAAAAGTAAGATTATGAATGACACTCACTCGTGACCTTTCTACAATCTCTGAGTGGGGTCGTGCGAATATGGTTGATTTCAATGAACGCATGATCCAATGTTGTATGTTTACCCATAGGGACGTAGGGTCAATATTGTCAATTGCTAATTTGGGTGGTATCGATATTAAGGAGCCGGACACTCTTGATGCTCTGGGCATGAAAATACAGTGTGACGTCCATTGGAATAAGCACGTTTTTCAAGTGTCAAAAGAATCATTCAAGTGTCGAAAGAAGCATTCAAGTGTCTCGGTTTTCTAAATCGGTGTAAGAAGTATTTCACTTCATCCGACTTACCGACTATTTATACCACCTATATCCGACCGAAGAAGGAATAGAACTCCCATATATGGGCAGGGGCTTCGAAGACTACTTTGGAGTTTCTGGACCGTGTGCAAAGTCGGGCGTCGGCCCTCATCAATGATAGTCGGAATATGGGTTATGTAACTCTGTTCAATCAATATTACCATGTGAGGTGTTCTGAAGATAAATGGACATATCCCCAGGGCCCGTGTTTTCATTCGGAATACTCGCTTATCTGGTAGAGCACATCCGTTTGTAATCGATAGCCCTGTAAATCCCACAGCGCTTTACAGTGAAAATTCGTTTCAAATCTAATGTTCACAAACTACTCGCTCTTTCCTCCTTCCCATAACCTATTTTCCTAATATTAACACAATGCACTGCATTGGTAGGGGCATTCCCTGTGTGTTGGTCTAACGTAAAAAAATACTTTCTTTCTTTTTCCTTTCTGGTTCTTAATTTTCTACACTTTGTACACAAGAAGATGTAGGACCTCTAAAATCAGCTGAATTCGAAAAATGATTAATTTCTGTTAAAAAAATCAAACGGTTTTATTTCCCTTATCCCATTTATACTACAACCAAAAGTTTTGTTTGAAAATGAGTATGGAATGTGAAAATTAAATGCAAAAAGTTTTCAAAAACTTCTAATTTTTTAGAGCTTAATAATGTTCTAACTTTTTTCCTTGTTATTTAATGTTGTACAAAATAATATACAATCTTAATTAATTTTTTAAAATTTGCTTTTCTCATTCAACTTATTTTTTTTGAAGTAAATGTAAAAGAATTTTATGGCTGAAATTTGCTATTGAAAAGGATTTTTCTAACAAATGTTCCAGTAAATATTAAGCCGGGAACTTTTTGCAAGTGACTAAGGTCTTAAAGGATTAATCACGTTGAAGAATAACCCGCATATTCAGGTAATTATTTCTGCAAATATTTGTGATTTTAATGCAAAAAGTGCACTCAGGGAACTTATGCTTTAAAAATATGTAGTTTTTGGGGTTGTAATACAGTTTCTTTATTTTTAATGTAAATTTCAGTCATTTCTAGAACAAATGAAATTTTTTACTAACCTTGTAGTTCATTTAAAAACAAACCACATCAAATGACTGTTTAGTGATTTTACATTAATTTTTTATATTCGTTTTTTTTTATTTAAAAAAATAAAAAAAGTAATGTTTGTTTATTTTTTTGTAATTGGTTTTAGAAAATTTTGTATTTAAAAAATTTTTTAATAAAAAAAACAATATTATTTAAAAGTCATGATTGCAGTAAAAAAGTGATTTTACGTGGCAAAACATGTAAAATAAGTATTCATGTCAGCGCAAACATTCTGTTTATTGTCGCATCACAACGACATATTTTCCGATAAAACGACATTTTAAACTTTAAAACCAAGTATAATACGACCATATCAAATGAAATCATTGTGAACAATTTTAATATTAAAAGTTTCATAAATAGGACCCTACAGACTCTTGAAATTAAAAAAACCTTTAAATATTCTATTTAATAGAAAATTTTAATTATGATTTTGAACCTAAGAAATTTTAAATGAAAATGTATAATTTCAGTTCAACAATTCATATTAATTAAACGTTTTGATCATTTCATATTTCCTGTTTAAAAAAAACTCATAATCTTAAATTTATCCACAATGTTTTATTTTAAGGTTAACAATAATTTATGAAACACGTTTTTTTTTAGTATGGACTTATTTGTTAAAAATAAAAATTTTAAAAAATGTTTGAAACCACTTCTGAATTTAATAACATTTTAAAATATATCGTAATGAATTATATTAAGAGCTGAAGTTGTTTACAATCGGTCTTTAAAATGGGTTTATAAAACCGATTAGATACCCCATTTTTATATGTTTCAAAATCTTTCTTTGGGTATATGGAGTCACATATACTTCATTATATGTTCATATATGAGAACTTTCCATATACTGCCATATTTGCCATATATAAAACGCTTTAGCGAATATGAAATAACATATATGTCCATATATGAGCACGTTTTTCATACATGGAATCACATACACTTCCATATATGAACATATATGCAACATAAGTGTCCATATTTGTGCATATACGCATGTTTGTACATATATGAAGTTTTTTAACCGGGTATGTGCTATAAAATAAAATATGAATCAGATGTTTATGAATTGGATTAAGAATTGAAGTTGTTTACAATAGGTCTTTAAAATAGGTTTATAAAACTGATCTATATCAGTTTTTTTTTTAGTCGGGGTGCTTTAAAATACAAAGTCAATATTAAATATTCACAGCAATTCACAATTAACATTCAATTCACAATTTATTATATTCAACAAGCTTTTATTTCATGAATTGGCGTGATCCACGTGAATCACTGCTGATCACGCGTGAGGCAAATCTGAATTTGCGTACGTGAACGTGAGTAAGTGTAAAAAAAGTTCGTGAGTTATTTTGCGTGAGTAGAATATGTATCTCGTGAGCGGGAGTAAGTCAGATTTCAATCACGTGCCCAACTCTTGTAAAAATAATTAACGCTTTAACTCAAATCTTATTTAACTCAACTTTGTATTGGAATTTTGATTTGATTAATCGGATTCATTTGTGTTTGCATTGGTATTCGCCTGCGTATAATTGATAGCACAATATTAACATCTTTGACCCCTATAACACTTGAACAAAACAGAAACACTTTATCATCATCATCGTTGTATAAAAGTATTATGGAAAAAAAAATCATAAATTTATTGTATTTTTTAACTACAAAGATACACCAACAAAAGAGGATATCGACGATAATAGTGATGATAATGATTATAATGTTGTACACAAAAAGAGAAATCGAAATTTGAAAAATATTTAACAGAAACTAACGCATGCGCTCTCTTACAAATTTGTATTGTTTTTGGCTGAGAGTGGAAAAGGTGGAGCAACACAGGTCTATGCTCCAATAAGATTTTAAAAATGGAGGAACATCCAATTGTGTATATTCAATCGATAAAGTATTCTTGGCAAATCAGAATCCCAAATAATGGAGCATAATTGAGAACTATGTAATACTGGAAATTGTTGTACTTAATGTCGTAGTTAGTGCCACTAGTATTGCATTGGATATATGAATGTATGTACATAAATATTTATTTATATTTGTATATGTATGTGCATGTAAAAGAATTTGTTAAATTCATAAACTGGCATTGTGTTGTTGCTGGCTGATATTATCGCCTGCAGACAACATACGTGTGTTTTCATAACAACATGTGTGATATGTGGCATGCCGTATGGATGATTTCTTGGCATTCACATATGTAAACTATATACAGTGCATATGCGAAAAGTTTGAACAAAAAAAAAAAGAAACATACAAAACCCATATATACAAATAATAAAAGAGATGTAAATTATATTATTTTTGTTTTTTTTTTTATTTTAAATAATGTCGAAGTGTTTGATAATGTGCATAGTATTTAAATGCGAATCAAAAGAATAGTTAGACAATGTGAAATTTGAATTTTGTGGTTGCGGACAAAAATTGATTTCTGTAATTTTTGTTTAACAAATCGATAACAAACGAGTAAAAAAATCAAATCGGACATGCCGACTGTTGAATACCCTCCACCAGTCTGGCTGAAAGTTAACTGAAATTTGAATGGCCAGACGAAAAGATTCCGATGTAATCATATAGTATCACATATACATAACTCAAGATCCGAAAAATAGCATACATAAGCTGATCTCTTGGTATCACATGAGATCTAATCTCATATAGGTCGATCCGAAAAATGGGTGTATCAAATATGATCAAATTATATATAATTTGATACAATTTTATATAATAAGGTTTTTAATTAAAAACAATTTGAAAATGTGTTAGAGATCAGTACTTTTTATTTAAATCCAATTAAGTACTACTTGTAATTCACTTATAAATATTAATTTAAAAAAATAATGTTAAATCTAAAAATGTATGCTTTTAATGAACCTGAAGTTGGAACATAGATTTAAACGCTAGGTAAAAAAAAAACTTTTACCGAGGAAGAAAATAAAATTTTTCGTTTACAAAATCTTCAAGTAGAAGATTTTTTCAAGATCATAAAACAAACTTTACATGTCCTTGTTATACAAAATAATATATATGCCGGTATTATGAATCAATACAATATTTTTTATGAAGTATAAAACTCTCCAGATTGTTCAAAACAACTATTTTGTTAACCAAAAACAAGATCAGGGTTAGAAAGTTAATTGTCTATAGTGGAACTAAGCAACTATTTAAATTTTAAAATTGAAAATTTAGAATCCGTTACACATGTTATAACGGTTGGGTGTTTCATTTGTTTAAACAAGCAGATTACAATGCTCTCTTCTAAAAACCCGAACTGGTTTTAAGAGAGTTTCGAAAAAATGTGTAAACTGTGGTACTTTGAATTAATTAATTTTCATGCTTTTAAGCAATTTTAATTAAATTTTAATTTGTGTTGTCTGATGTATTCTCTGCATAAGTTTTGTATAATTAACACAAAATTTTGTTTATATATACTAAAAAATATGCACTAAAAAAACTCTAAAAGCTGTTTCTCTTAAAACTAGTTGGCATATAAACTTTAACAGATGTTGAGTACCTTTCTTCTTCTTTAGTCCATATGTTCGTTGGCTTAAAACTTTAAATAAGTATAAAGTGGGTTTTTAGTACTTTAATAAATAAATACTAATAACATACCTCGACAAGCTTCCTTGGTTGGAATGCCGATATTTGATTTACATACTCTTTGATGCGCTGAATTCAAATCCGGCATCCACATTTTTCATTACGTCACAATTTTGAGAAAACCGCTGTTAATGTGTCCAAGAATTGTCATTTTTGGCTCTTTTTGAAGCCTTTTATCATACGATTGACGCTTTTCAAGGACTCGACAAAACATAAGTAATTAGAATATACTTTAGTCTTGAAGATACTTAGTCTTGAAAGATACATTTATTGAATGACTTCTACAAAAAAGTTTGAATACATTTTGTATATGAAAAATATGAGAAATAAGAATTATAAATTCGTACAATTTTAAACATAGCTCATATTTGAAATGCAATCTTAGCGAAGTTGGTGTAATATTTTTAGCGTTTTTTGCCGACATTAAAAAAATGACCCTTAAATAAATTAAAGCTGGTTGGATGCTACTTTTAAAAATGTAATGTTTAGTATTTTTTTTGATGGAGTATTTTTCAAATTCAATTTTTACCTATAATAATAAACATATTTGAAACGTATGTTAGAATTAAGTTTAATATATTTTCCATCGTAATGAAAATGCAGAAGCTGTTAGGTTATGTTGTGTACACAACGAGGTTTTCTGAAAATTGTGACGTGATGGAAAAATTTGGAAAATATATTTATAATCAGCGAGACAAAATCTGTTAAAAATATATATCGCGGTTCAAAGCAAATCGACTTTTTCTAATTTTGTGACTGTGTGTAATCATTACAAAACAAAAAACCGTAGTTTTTTATGTTTTTTGCAGTAAATTTTTAAACTAATTTATATTCTAATTATAAACGGTGCTATCAATATATATAAAAGTGATAAAAATTCGTGCATTAAATTTTACAAAATAAAGTATTTACATTTAATAAAGATTAAATGTGTATTTTTAAACTAAATGTTTATAATGATTATTAATGTAGTGTGGTCAAATTGGCAATTTGAAATTGCAAACAAATATACGTTCATGTAGACAGACTAAAGGGAAAAACAAGAACACACATCTAAGTTAATTTTTTATGTTTCATTTTTCATATTGCAAAAAATGGTTGTTGTTATTTTTTCGTCTCGTTTCTAGTATTATCTAAGACATTTTTCTTCATTTAAAAGATGCCATCGTTTAGACAACCATTGATGTAAGTAGTTGAATGAGAACTTTGTTTATGTTATATATATTTTCAGATATTACATTAATTCATGTCGTCAATGTGTATGAACATTTTTATATTTTATAGCTTATTGCAAATTATTTTTAAAAGAATCACAAAATTTTTTTTATGATTTTCAGCAAATCAATTATCTAAAGTATAATTTTTCTACAAATTTTTTGAGTGTATTTCAGTTTACTAATATTGCGCAAAAATTTTGTTAACTTTAAGCAAGTACTTTTAAATCAACTAAGTGTTAGCAACATTTTTGATGAATCTACTAATTTTGTTGCTAAAAATCGGCTCGCTGATTTTCAACAAAAGATTTTGCTGAAACTAGCAACTATTTTGCAAGCACCCTCTTGCTGACTCAACAAAATTGTTGCTGACTTTACTAACTTTTTTTTAAGAGTATCATATAATAATAGTGAGAAAAAAAATTAAAACGTACACATTTGACAAAAATTTAACAATTCTCATTTAGCAAGAGTTCAGAATCTTTCAACTGGTGTTAGCTCCGCGCAGGTTGGGGGATTTCCCTGACTGGGTACGAAAACAATATACCATGTATATATTCGCGATTTTTCAAACATTTTATATGGCATTCTTTAACCTTAAACATTCTTTAAACCTTAATTAGTTTGAAAGCAGAAAAAGTAACGTCGCATTCTTGTAATGAATAAAAAGAGTAAAAGAATATTTTTGTTATATTTTTCATGCACATAGAGTTAAGCTATGTACAGACGGTTGTCAGATCTTATAATATATTGTTAGATCTGGCAATGTGCTGGCAATGTACTGACAATGAAACATGTTTAGCAAAAGGTAAATTGTCAGTTCAGACGATTGTAAGAAAACCTTTCAATTTCATTGTCAGACAATTGTCAAACAATAAATTTATCTGCCAACGAAAATTGTGAGTTCACACGGTTTTCAGATTCTTGTAAGTCAAAAATTGTTGTTAGACATTGCCAGAACTGTTGTTAGACATTGCCAGAACTGTCAAAGCATTTGAAAGAAATTATTAATTGTCAATTGTGTGTTTAATTAAATTGAAAAAGTAATAATATTAATTGTCATGGAACAAAAAAGCAATTGCAACGATTTTAGCTGCATATGTATTAGAAATTAGCGAGGATGAAGACAAAATATTTTTGCAAACTGCAGTTGAAAGAGGTGCGGAGATTTGCCCATTTTACTTTGCAATCGTTCACACTTATCTGGATGGCATCTGCGACCTCTTGCCATAAAATATCTTTGGGAAGTTTATACTCATCGCAACCAGCACCCCATAAACTTCGCCGTACCTCAACTTCCTCGATAAGTTTGATAATACTTTCGTGTGACCACACGGATTCCACCTTTTTGCGGTAGGATCTTTGTTTGGGTGTTGGTTTTTTCCCGGCTTTAGAGCCTGTTGGCGACTGGGAGCCTCTTGGCGACTGCGTACTGGGTATACGTATACGAAACATCAAGTCAGTTGGCTCATAGCTGTAATCTATTACGCAGGTTTCATTAATGGAAATGTCGCCATCCATTGTTTTTATTTAATTTGATTTCCTATTTTGTTTCACTTTTGATTTTTAATATTATTAATATGAACTTTTATTTTTTTTTTTATTATTTACAGTGCCGCCAATAGAAACATTTCTGTGACAATACTGCCATTGTCAGATGCATTAATTTAAACACATCTGCCAATAAAAAATTGGTTACAATGTCTTTCAATTATCTGACAATGGCAACGTACAATGCTTTTTCTGACAATGTTGCAAGACAAAAATTGTAAGTTCACACTGTTGTTAGACATTTTCTGAACATTTTTCTGACAATATTGCAAGATCTGACAACCGTCTGTACATAGCTTTAAATGTCAAGAATAGATGTAAAAAATTTATTGAGAACACATTTAATGCCTTTAAAAATGTTGATTTCGTTACTTTATTTTCAATGCGAAAATTCTATTTAAACCCGCTCTTTTGGCGAATTGAATTGCCACCAGATTCCATTCTTTAACGTTACTTAAACATTCATATTTTCTTAAATCTGATTGTCATAAAGTCATATTAACTGTCAGAAAATCCAATTGCTAATGTATATAACATTTTGATGATGGATGACCACTTAACAAAATTAAAAATGTATTTATCCTTTCATATGTATTTACAACATAACATACATAAATACACACACACATTCATATATGCTCGTGTGTAAACTTAATCGTATAAATGTGCGTTAAATTTACACACAAATCCTCAGATATTAAAGGGATACAAATGCGAAATGTGTATAAAGTAGAGAGGGGCGCGTGAGTAAATTTCTGCAACTGCAGCTGACTAGCTGAATTTTATAATCACGCCAATGCGACGACATCGTGTAAAAAAAGTGGTGCAAATCAAATTATTTGGTAACATTTTGGATTGCTCCAAATTTTTTTAAAAAACAAATCAATTTAGTGAAATAAAAATAACATAAATACACAATTAAACACATTTTCAATAAAATTAGATAGTAAAATATCAATAATTTCAAATAATTTTTTTTTTTTTTTACATTTTTAAGGGTTGCCAATATTAATTTTAAAATATATATGCAAATATTGTACCCCATATTTGCATTTATATTATTATTTTTACTTTTTCATTAAGATGGCAACTATAAAATGTAAATAATTGACAATTCAAATAATGATAACGAAGAACTCAATCACAAAAACGTATGGATTTATAAAATATGTAATTTTTAAATCCCCGCGTTAGGCGAGTAATGTGAAGTGTAGGTGATGTGATGAACGCAGGTGATTAACAAAATTAGGACAATAAAGTATTTGGACACTTTTAGATGAAAAATATTCGTCAGCAAGTTTTTTTTACACTTCTCCGAAAATCTTTTCAAGTTGTTCAAAACATTGCATAACAATACAAGGTAAATGCATACGGGAGAAATACGGATTTTTATTTGACTTTCTATGGGTTTCTGTTTACTTTTTGTATAAATTTTTGTCATATTGTTTTTGAAAACACGAGATAATTTTTCTAATAAATCTATAAGTGCACAATGTTAAAATGTGTCCAAAATTAAAATTTTGTTTATAAATTTTGATGCTAAACGAAAATGTATATTTCAAATAAAAAGAATTAGCAACCTTTGTCATTTTAAGTCGGCTATATTAAATTTTATGATACATCAAAGTTGCAACTTTTCTTATATCGATTTTCTAATTAAACAATTTAATTTTCCAACTCTGAACACAAAGTAGGATATCCCGATTAAAAAAAAACTGATAGCTGTTTATAATTTAATATGACCCCATAATTACTTCTATAAAATTTCATCCGAAAAATGGCCCGATTAAATTCTATCAAATTACATCTAATTGTATCATATCAGTTTAATTTAGATACAATTGGAAGTGATTTGATACAGTTTTGTCCAAATTTTGCCCTCATCAATTTTATTAAATTACATGTTTATACACTGAGAGAATTATCTGCATATCAATGAGTTTTTGCATTAGGGCATTACAGTATCGAGGGTATGACATTTTAGTTAGGTATGTTACATACCGTCGGAAAGGTTAATTTGTCTAGTTTCTCAGTAGAATTTTCTTTTTAAGGTTTTAGAAACTCTTACACACAAATAGGAAATAATTCAAAATAGTGCATATGCTAAAAATTAAAAAACCTTTGTCTTGAGTTACAAAACATTTATTTTGATAGATATCCCACTCGCATCCCACTAAGCGACCAAAAAGCTCTTAAAGAAAAAGACCTAAGCTTTCTTTTGAGCAAAAAAATGGGGATATTTTGAAAAAAAAGTCAAAAAAAATTTTGATTTAAAAAATAGTAATAAGTTACATGGATGAGAAAAAACACATGTTTGGCCAAAATGTCAAATTTTGACCCCCTCAAACTCAGAGAGTTCTTGACCGATCTTGTTGAAAAATTGTGTCTAAGCTACTATCCAATATTACTAACCGTGGTGTAAATTTCATCCCGATCGGAAGACAACGTTTTCAAAACTTGGGTCACTTGAGATGAAACGCCCCATATATTCTTTCTTCGGTGTACTTGATTCTAATTTCATCAGTAATTTGTTAAAGGTTACATTTGAATAATGAAAAATGAACCTAAAATAATGAAACCATCTTATGGAAACACCTTTAATAACACTCACCTATAATAACAAATAAGTCCTCCTTAGTGATGCAATAAAAAACACTGAAAGGATTCTAATGATGTAAACACATTTTTAACAGTATTCAAATTTATTAATGGAGGTCATAAATAGTAAACATATGATGAGATCTTTAGCCAGATCGAAATACTCGTATCAACCTAGCTATTATGTTTGGTTTGCTTTATTTTTGTAAATATACAGAGGTTGAAATAATCTCGATGTATATTAAAACAAAAAACTAATATAACTGTAAAAAATATTACTTGAGCCAGTATTAAAATTTGTCAATGTAGGTCATAAATATTAAACATATGATGAGATCTTTAGCCAGATCGAAATACTCGTATCAACCTAGCTAATATGTTTGATTTGCTTTTTTTTTGTTAATATACAGAGGTTGAAAGCTCGTTATAAATTGAAAATAACATAAAAATAATCTCGATGTATATTAAAACAAAAAACTAATATAACTGTAAAAAATATTACTTGAGCCAGAGTAAACACAAAATTTTTTTTATATAAATAGAACATTTTTGGTCTTCAAAGTTTAGTAACGTCATGATGCTTGTTAGGAAAAGACCCTAACCACATTCTTGATTACTAAGATGATAAGAATGGAGCAAAATGGATGATTAATAGGTTTTTTGTTAAAGTTCTGCTTATTATGGAGACTCTAGTTTTTCCAAAACTTCGGGTTCTGATGAGATCTTTAGCCAGATCGAAATACTAGTATCAACCTAGCTAATATGTTCGATTTGAAAGCTCGTTATAAATTGAAGATACACCCATATTTAGTAAAAATATTTAAAACAGAAATATCTCCACTTAAACTAACAAACCCGTCTAAATGCTACTTTCGTTGAACTATACCATGAATTGGCTTTCACACAAAACAGCATTGCATTGTATTTTTCAAACACGATCTCCTAATTTCCAAATCATTTCAACAAATTTTTAGACCTCTATTTTCCCTCCACCTCATCCACACACACACACCAAGCAAAAGCTCTTTCCACTTTTATCATATTGCAATAAACATCATCTCAAAATAAGATCCACCCTAATTCATCTTTTCATTAATCCAGAACACAGAAATTTAAAATTATCCATGCATACAAAACCATAGCAATTTTTCTTGTTACAAAGCCCCTATTCCACAACTACTAATACGTACTCATATGTTATTTTTTATTGTAGATTTTAGTTACGAAAACGTATTTCGATGAGTTTTTTATTGATCAAAGCCAACAAACAGGATGTTAAAAGTTCGTGAGCGCATCTAAATACAATTTTATAAATGAATTTACGAGTTATATTCGGCAGACAAGAAATTATCATTTTTCCTTCAGGTAAATTTACATACTTTATGTCTATTTCAAGTACACACAATGTGTGTAAATATTTCAGTTTAGGCACAACATGTATTTTTACTGTAACTATAATAGGAGCATAGATATTTACATGAAAATTTAAAAGAGTGTATGTTAGGGCGGGTCGATTTAAAAATCGCTCAACGTACAAGGAAAATCATATTCTAGGGATCAATATAAGAAACTTTGCCAAAGGAACCATACCTCTAAAAAAAAATCCAAAAAATCCCACTTTGACCCATTTAGAGTGCCCCAATCGAATATAATTTATACATTCATCTGCTAGAGCGTCTTCCGGAGAAGAAATAGAGACCCTAATCTTGGAAAGACTCCTCCTACTTTCTGAAATATCTCTATCCCGAGATTTGTACATTTTGCTATAAAAACACGGCTAAAAAGGCCCTCTTTCAACTTAAATTTTAACCCCTTAACGGTCACCCGGAGAAGAAGTAGCTCACATAATCTTGGAGAGATTCCTCCTACTTTCTGAAATATCAAAGTGGGCTTTTTCAAAATTTGACCCTACGTCAAAAGTCGGGACATCAGAATTCGTTTTAGAGGCATGATTCCTTTGGCAAAGTTTCTTATTTTGATCCCTAGAATACGATTTGCCTTTTACGTTGAGCGATTTGTTTGCCTCCCTACAAATCGACCCGACCTAGTGTATGTAGTATTAAATATTTCAAAAACATTTTTAAATTAAAAAAAAAATTAAAATTACAAAATCTAATAATGTAAAAACCAGGGATGGCAAGCAATATCAATATGGACTTAAACCCCGTTCAACAGACTATAATTATCACTAAAATTCTGTTAACGAAATAATTGAAATACCGCTATCCGTCAACTACCGTTACCGATATAACTAAAATACCAATTGCCTGAAAATACCGGTGCCGAAATAACTAAAATGCCGTTATCGCTAAAATACCGTAATCTGACAAAATCAAAAAATATAATCCTTGTAAATATATATATTTTCCCATAGTTTCATCACGAACTAGACAGTCCATTTTAATTCGAGCACAATGGGACAATATCAATATCGTTGTATAATGACATTACCTGCATAACTAAAATAAAGTTACCCTTAAAATAACGTTACCGAAATTTTCATTTTCAGTACACAATTAAAGGTCTAAAATAATTTTTAATAAAAATTATTTCAAACCGAAATAACTTAAAACCCGTTATTCTTAAAATAGCGCTATCGAAATACTGTCACCGCTCAAATACCTTTACTGAAATAAGAAAACTACGATTATCGTTAAAAAAAAAATAAAAAAAAAAGTTACCGAAATAACTTAAATATTGTTACCCCCTAAAATACCGTTACCGAAATAAAAGAAAATAACGCTACCCATTCCGATAATAGCATCGACTCGATTACCATCCATGGTAAAAATTGCTTTAAAAAACACCACTGCACGTAGTTTGTAACTTTTTTTTAGTAGTTGTCAACAAAGATTAACTACCTGAAAAGTTAATTGAGTAAATTGTGTAAAACAACTTTTATGTCAGCCATTAGTCAGAAAGTTTTGCCGCAGAAAAAATATAAAAATGAACACATAAAAACTGTTCTCATTAATTATGCCCAAAGTTGTAAACGCAGAGAAATGTGTACAAAAAACTTAAATTCGCTTGTAAAACGTTTATGTCTATTTACTATGTACCTATTTACAGGCACGTAGCTTAATGTTTTTTGGTGGGGGGGGGGGGTCTTATATCTACATTTATTTTCATTTTGTTCATGGAAATTTATTTTACCTAGGGAAACTGAAGGCTGATACATAATTGGCTTAAGTGACTTAAATTAGGTCTTGGTATGAAACGAAAATTAAAAGGTTTTAAAATTTAAATAATTGTATTTCCAATAATACCTTTTCGAATTAATATAACCACTTCCTTCAAATTAGCACCAAGACAAGATATGCTATCCAATTCAACCACTGCAATGACTTTGAATTTAAATTAGGATTAAAATTAAGTTGTTCAATAAATAACTAAAATAAACTTAAGATTTTTCAGATTTTTGTTTCGGCTACATTTTTCGATGAACTATTTATAAGTTTTTATTTATATTTAAATAAAGTTTTATTTATTGTATATATTTTATTTCACAGACCATTTTGTGATGTATTTTTTTGCGTTTTAGCTAACGATATATTTGTTTGAGCCAAGTAAAAAAAAAAACAGTAAAACTTTCACACCAAAATGCAAAAATAGCATGCTTATTTTAAAAGTTGTAAAAAATAAGAGATATTTTAAGGTTTTTTTATATTATTTCTGATATAATATTTATATTCACATACAACGTACTTTCGTCTTAAAATAGTGTTTTTTTAAATTTTCTTTGAATTAAAAGAAACTTAAAATTAGCATTTAAAGAATTTTTTGTGTAAGATTTTGACTATATTTTAAGGAGTTTTTTTTAACGAAAAGTCGAAAATGAATAGAAAAAAAAAAAATTTCGACAAGGATCTGATAATCTGGGAAGTAAGTGATGAAATACTATAGTATTCAACTCGATTGTTTTTTAAATTTTATTTCCGATTGTATTTTATTGTTTTTAATTAAAGTATTTTAACGAATATATTTTATAAAAAGAATACCAGAGTGTACACTTGTAGCGGGTCGATTTAAAAATCGCTCAACGTTAAACGAAAATCGTATTCTAGGGATCAAAATAAGAAACTTTGCCGAAGAAACCATACCTCTAAAACGAATTCTGATGTCCCGACTTTTGACCCGTAGGGTCAAATTTTGAAAAAGCCCACTTTGATATTTCAGAAAGTAGGAGGAATCTCTCCAAGATTATGGGAGCTACTTGTTCTCCGGGAGACGCGCTAGCAGATTAATGCATAAATCATCATTCTAGGTGACCGCTAAGGGGTTAAAATTTAAGTTGAAAGAGAGCCTTTTTAACCGTGTTTTTATGGCAAAATGTACAAATCTCGGGATAGAGATATTTCAGAAAGTAGGAGGAGTCTTTCCAAGATTAGGGTCTCTATTTCTTCTCCGGAAGATGCTCTAGCAGATGCATGTTTAAATTATATTCGATTGGGGTTGGATTGGATTGGGGCACTCTAAATGGGTCAAAGTAGAATTTTTCAAAATTTGACCCCACGGGTCAAAAGTCGGGACATCAGAATTCGTTTTAGAGGTATGGTTCCTTCGGCAAAGTTTCTTATTTTGATTCCTAGAATACGATTTTCCTTGAACGTTGAGCGATTTTTTTGCCTCCATACAAATCGACGCGGCCTAGTGTACACCAACTTATGCACTTACATATATTAGTGTCTCTAACTCAGAAGTTATATATTCACGTTTAACTTACATATGAATTATGTTTTTAAAAGTCTTTTTATATATAACCAAGATAGGCTACCTCATAAACTATCGTTGCCGATTTTAGGAAACAATATTTTCTGGGAAAATTAAATAAATCAAATTGCAAGTGAATTTAATATTATATTTAAAAATATTTCATCACAAGAATGGCTTAGTAGAGGTACAATACACATTTAGATCACCGTAAAGGATCAGAATATATTAAAAACTCAAGAAATATAATTCAAATTAAAATATTTTTCAAAACCAGCTGCGATATTTTACCACTGAATGGCAATTCTTTCAACAATAGAGAAATCCAAATATGTAGTTTATGCAAAACTAGGAAAGACGAAACTTTGCAGCATTTCACGGCAAGATGCCCAATACTTTCAGAATTCAGATTCAGACATTTAGGCAAATTATATTTAGAGGAAAGTGAATTGAAAAACATTTTAAACGGCGATAAAACAAAAGGATGGAATAGGCTTTATAATATTGTTAATTATGATCTTAATTATAGAAAAGTAATAATTGATGAATTTATATAATTTAATTTTGAATTTTTAAATTTAACTACATATGTACATCATAGCTAGAATACATATATACATATATACAACGTATTCTTCATTTATTATATATTTGTAATATTTTAGATTAAATAAAGATGAAAATACAAATATTTACGAGTGTGAATCGATATTCCTAATTACCATAACGCGATTAACAATAATTTTAATTATCTTTTTTATTTTTATGCACTATTAAAATTTTGATTTCCAACGCCTCCTTTGCCAATTATATTTCAGTAAACAAAAACTCAAAAAAAAAATTTAGAAACAAGTTTTCGAAATTAAATTTGAAAGACTGTTTTTTGAAAAACTTTAGAAATTTTTGTCATTTCCTGTTTGATTTTAACAACAAAAAAATGTTATACACATTTTTAAAAACATTTTCCTTTTACGTGAATTTTTAAATTTTCCAAATCATTTCAGGTATGGTCTCTAAACCAATTGACCCCGTCCCTAGCTACGTGCCTGCCTATTTATGTATGTACTGTAAGAGTGACTTTTTGTTAAACATCTGATTTTCATCAATTATTGTAGCACTAGGCTTAAAACATACTTGGGATTTTTTGATTAGCATTGAAATGTCATTAGCATTAGTTCACTAGTGCTAATGCCATTTTTTGTCCTACTACTGCTAATGAAATCACACTAATGCCTAAGAAACTAAATACAATTGAGCAAAAAAAGTATTTGTTTACAAAAGATAGGAATGCAATGGAGATCGATAGGAATTGTAACACTGAAACGAACTTTATTAACCGAGTATGTTTATTTGTATTACCACGTAAATAGTAAAAAAAAAATAAAACACCCTGTTGCTGTTTTATAAAAATTGATCACTCGGGATCTGTCCCTAGCCTATTTATATTAAAAGGGTGTATTAATACTCCAATGGTGTACAAATTTTGTCTGTTTTGCCCTATCTCTTATAGTTACTGGACATTTAAAAAAAAATCAAATGACTCGTATCTCGAAAATTAAGTGACATATCGCAAAACGGACAAAATTGTAACAAAACGTAACCTACAAATACTGAAGACACCCTAGACCTATCGTATTTGTATTATGAGGTTTAATTATTACTAATATTTCGGGTTTTTTAAAAAAACTGCAAAACGGACAAAATATTTCCAAAACTTGACCTTCGTAACACGTGCTGATTCAAATGTGTTAAGTGTTCCGATTCAACTCGTTCCACTTTTCATTCCATATCGTTCCATTTTGGATTTATTTAATTGACATTTGGCTAAACACCCTGTGTTTGATCTATCGGGACACCCTGTATTTGATCTATCGGGATTTTTACCTAATAAATACTCCTCTGGAGCCCTGATTTCATTGATATTCACCATTATTAAGTTTTTCGAAAATCTTTTCTGCCAATTGTAATTTGTTTCCTTTAATTGATGCATTACTAATGGTAATGAAATTCAAAATCATTGACATTAATAAATGAAATCAAATCATTTAAATTCCTTATCATTAATTAAAAAACAGTTAATGAAAATAATTTTATTACTATTGGTATCAATGAAATTTTAACCAAGTCATCAATTATTTAATCCCATGTATGGTTTAAAACTTATGGAATCTAAATTGAAGGAAAATCGAAAAGCCTAAACCATGTCGACATGAGATCAAAGTTTCCAATTTTTAAAAGATATTGTAGAATACCTAATACAAAAATGTGTAACACAGTTAAACAAATTCAGAAAAAAATTTTTGCATCGACATATCATTTCTAAAAGATTTTTATACGCAAATGACGAATATGGCCTTCGATTTTTAAAGTTTGCTATAGTTAAAGAAATATTTGCAAAACACTTTTTTAGGAAATTTAAATTTTTTGATAAACTCTTTATAAAATAATACAAAATTTAAAATAATAATTCAAGTTTTTTACACTATTCAAATAATATTAACTACCCGAGGAAAAAAAATTATATTTTTTTTTTATTATTTATTTATTAAAGTCTATGGATTACATCCTTACATACTATACAATGTGAACATAAAAAAAAATTTACATATGTAGAAAAATAAACAAATATAAGTAAGCAAACAGTTTTTTTGTTTTAAGTGTTTAAATAAATTATTATGTTACGTTTTACAATTGTAGAAGTTAATGAAAAATCAATTAATTTATGTAAGTTATTAAAATCTTTTCCAACTCTCCGCCACGGATCAGCATTTGCGTAATTGCTGCGAAAAAATGGTAATGCTATGGGGCAAAAGTAACGGGTAGGTCTTTGAGGGTCATTGAAAGTAATATTTTCCAAAAGAATCTCTGATGAAATATCGCCTTTGATTATATTCAACATGAAGGATACATTTAGCATAATTCTTCGGCTTTTCAAAGTTGGTAATTTAATTAGACCAAGTCTACTTGGATATGATGGTAGATTTATAGATGGATTCCATTGTAAACCTCGCAGACAAAACAGAAGAAATTGTTTTGGAACAGATTCGATATGGTTTGTATGTACGTTGTACTGCGGGTCCCAAATTACGGATCCGTATTCAAGGATCAGACTTACAAGTAAGGTATAATGCTGTTTTGTAATATCAGGATCGGTAAACTCTTTTGCCCATCGCTTGATAAAGGCAAGAACACCTCTGGCTTTATTGAAGGTCATATGAATGTGTGGAACAAAATTCAGTTTTGGATCGGGTAAAACTCCAAGGTCAAGAAAAACATAAACTAGATCCAGTTTATGCTCTCCTAAAAACTAATTAACATTTACGCAGTTACTCCTATAGAATCGCATATATTTGCACTTTTTCAGGTTAAGATCCATAAGATTAGCTTTACACCACTGATAAAAATTATCAAGATCGTTTTGAAGATAAATATGTTTGTTTGGCCGTATTGCTTTAATATTTTTATTAAATTGAATTATTTTTGAAATTTAAAATCAATGAATTAATAGTGAAAAAATCTTAGTGTACAATTGAATTTAACTGATTTTGTCTATGCTTCATACGATTTATACACGTTTTATATACGATTTATCTATAATTATTGTGAATTATAAAATTATTATTATGATTAAATGTCACTAAGCTTGGGATTTTTTAGCAGAATTGAAATTTTCTGAGCATATTAAGTTGCCATTTTAGAAATAAAAATCATTCTTGTAATAACATAGAACAAAACCGGACTACTTTTTGCTATTGAAAAATAATTTGTTTTTCTTTTTTAAATAAAATTGTCCATTTTTTAATAATAAGAGTTTGTTTAGTTTTTTGCAAACGATACCCTAAAAACTATTACGGGTATTCAATGTTCGTATGGGTTTTTATAGCTAAAGAAAATTTTAACATCATCAGTGTACATTAGTGTGCGCCTTGCTTATATGGGGCAAAATTTTTTGCGAGATTTGGATCGTAACTCCCCCTAGAAATGTTCTCTTTAGTGAAAAAATATAGTATGCGAAAATTTAGTGCGATCTGATAACGGGAAGGCGTGGCACATCCGCCCTAAAGTTGCTAAAATACGTAAAATTTGTACAAAATTTACACTAATGCTTATTTTTTTATGCCTTTGCAACAATCTTATATTTTTTTAAGTGGATCATAACGTACTATTTGGTGATAAATCTGAATCTGTCATCAAAATTATCATAACACATCAACTTTTTAAGTTATTCTATTTTTTTTGGAAATTATGTATGTTTTTTTAACTTGGGAAAAGAAAGCAAATCTGAAAAATATAACCATTCTGCTTAAGGAAAATATTTGAAATAAGCCAATATTTCTTCATTTACTAATTCAACATACAAATTTATACAACAGTGAAACTTCCCAATGCAGACACCCCTAAAAATTTTATGGGAAACTAATAAAGTTTCACAAAAAACTATTTTCTAAAAAAAATCACCTTATATTTATTATATTTTTTATATAAATCTTATTTAAATAAAACTTTCATAATTATTTGCATTTTTGTACTTTATTTTATTTTAGATTTATATATTAATTTAATAAAGTTGATTTGGTTGAATCAGGATATTTTTTTCTATAATCTGCAACAATTTGCATTATTAGTTGCTTCTCTTCTTCGTCTCGTGACAAGACTTGATTAAAGTCTTCCATCAGTTTGACTGCCCGTTCTACAGTGTCATTAACCACTTTCAGTTTACTTACTATGCACAAACCAATATTGTAACAGGTGTCATTCTTCCATTCTTCTGGTTCTTTCTTTAGAAAATCCGTTGGAATAGAAAATCTTTTGAAAAAATTTAAAGCTTTTTGCGAGATAAAATCTTCAATATTTTTATCGATGCACTGGTTTATGTGATGAGAAAGAATTGTAAATTTTTTGCTGTCACTTTCATTAGGTTGATTTAAAGCCGCTACCATAAGTTTTTTTGTTGTATGAGAAATTTGATCATCGAAAAAAGCGAGAGCTGCAGATTCTGGTGATAAATACCATAAATGATTGCAGAATTTCCGTTGTAGTTTTAATCAAAGAGTTTAAATCCTATAAGAGAACCCATCTTGACAGTGAAGGGAAATGTCTTACTACTCGTTACTCTTTTTCAATGCATTTTAAATGTAAACTAACGAGTGGCAAGACACTTTTAGTTGGCAACCCAAGCCGCTTTAGCGACTTTGATTTATCTTGACATAAAGGTATTTGTTTTAATCAGTGTTGCCAGAAATTTTCTTTTGAAATATGCTAAATCACCCGAAAATATATGCTAGATCGTGAGAAAAAAATAAAATATGCTAAAAAAACCGCCAACGAAAAACTTCAAATATTTTTCCAATATTTATTATGCTAAAAATCTGCTAAATTACTGCACAATTAAATATGCTAAAATCTGCTGCGTAAAAAATATATAAATTTTTACCGTAAATCCGGCATTTTTTGGTATATTTTCTTGTTTAATAATCGTTTTTGGCAGTTATTTTGCAAGTACGCTATTAATAACTTAAAAAAGTAGTAAAATTATTACTCAAAAATACAATGAAAACTCAATCTTTTTTGAAAAAAAATATGCAAAAAAAATCTGCTTTTAACAAACGAAATATGCTAAAAAGCATTAAGCATATTTTTTAGAAAAAAATATGTAATTTTCAAGCTCAATCTGCTAAATCTAGCAGAAAATATGCTAACATGGAAACACTGGTTTTAATTGTAACTTTTTCGAAAAATTTGTTCACGTATTGAGCTCGCAGACTTTGACAATTTATTGTCCATAAATAATGGCTTGTGTTGTTAAAAAAAAAAAAATGATTTAAGTTGTTACTTTTTCAAACGTAGTTTTATTGCTATTAAATGTCATCAAAATTGCATTTCTGCATGAAAAAAATAGCATAATAAAAAAAGCTGATGTGTTATGATAATTTAATTAACATAATCGGATTCAGAACACTAGATCTACCTTAAAATAGTTCAGTTTGTTGCAAAGGATTACCATAGGATTACATTTGTGCAAAATTTATAAGAATTTGTTGGAGTTTAAACATTTTAGGGCGGATGTGCCACGCCTTCCCGTTATCCGATCGGACCTATTTTTTGCACACTGTATTTTTTCACTAAGGAGAACATTTTTTGGGGGAGTTACGGTACAATTTCGCAAGTTGAAAAATAAGGTGCACCCTAGTGTACATTAAAATGTTACAGTATTTTATTATAGTTGGAAGATCGTTAATAAAAAAGCTAAAAAGAATAGGTCCAAGATGGCTTCCTTGAGGCACTCCAGAGATAACATGTATATGGTCTTAAGTTTTTTCATCTTAAAATATATTATAATATATGATTGTATATGGTGTCATGCATATCCATATATTATTATAGTATATATTTCGTATGTGGTAAACATATAACGATATATTGTTAAATATTAACCTTTATAAAATAACATATTGAGTATATATGCTATACATAATAAGATATGATAGATCTATTGTCATATATGATAATACATTCTCATATTTAACGCAATATTTTATTATATATGGTGACATATAAGCTATATAATTTAAGATATAATACCATATGATGTCTTATAAAAAATATTTTTGTGTGTTATATAAGATATGTTTATATATGGCGGCATATAATAATGCAATTCAAGAAATAATTATATATGAAATAAAGATTAACAATTAACTTTGAGATATGATTATATATGGTCGAACATCTTTATTATTTTCCATGCGTATAAGACATATTTATATATTGTAATATATAACCCCATATGTACTTATATATGCGCAGATACTCAAATTATTTTTCTTAACATTTTGTTTTCATATTTTTATTAAAAATAATATATGTCATGAGTTACAAGTAAATCAAATTTAATCTCAAAATATCTCATTCTATCCACCAAAAATTACTTATGTTTTTGGATCTTATTAGACCCAAGGAGATCTAAATTTATCCCAAGGGATATTTTTGGATCTATAAGCATCTTAAATTATATATTTTTAAAACCTGCAATTTTCAGATAAATTTTTATCTAACTTCATCCAGTAATATATTTGAGGGATCTATATAGATATTACTGGATACCCCAATTTTGAGATAAACTTGGATACGAATAAATATCGATCTATATCAAATGAGATCTGATTTTGTATTTGAGATGAGACTTTTTTTTGATCGGGTATGCTATTTAATTTAATATCGTACATATTTTGAAAGGTGCGATAATTTTCTCAATGGGTCTATTAAAAGTTGAAATTTCTCATTTTTCACAATTTCGTTAATAAAATATCTAAAACAAAAGGAAATTCAAGACTTTAATACGAACCTTTAGTGGACATTACAGGAAACTTAATTTATGAAAAAACTCGAGAACTTTCTCTTTTAATTTAAGAAAAAAACTGATAAACTACAAACATTTTATATAATTATTATTTCATGCCTTAATTAAAATTCAGATAAAAACATTGAAATATGAAAATGAAAATTATTCAAGTTCGAGGCCATATACTCTATATTTCTTCATTAGGATATTGTCCTAACAAATAATCTATAGAGTTTTTTGTTTTCAAATTTATTATTTGACCCTTTCAGGAATGTGTTGATAGATCTATTTCGGGAATTTTCTAGGTTCCCATCATCAGAACACGAAATATGTTTAACACATATTTCCAATCAATACCAACCAAGTTCCTGTTAATTTAAATGCGTTTTCTGGTAAAATAACGATTTTAAATGAAGCATGTTTAAAAATGTTTTGTGGTAAATACATCAATATTAATTTTAAAAAAAATGTCAACAATTTTGAATTTTTACCAAATAATGGGTAATGTAATGATCGCCATAGGGCTCCACGCATAACATTACACCTTACTTCACTAATGAACTCATTACCTTGTAGGGGGTAAAGTAACTGTTTACATATATAGTTGGCAAAAAGTAATGTCTATAACTAGATTTTCTCAACAAAATTGTGAGAAAAAAAAATATTACAAATATTTTTTTTTAATTAAATAAATAATGTGGTCTTGCTGGGACTCGAACGTGGGGTCTCTTGTTGCCTCTTGTAGTTAGGCGAGAACTCCAACAACTGAGCTATCGATACATATAATACTTGGTTGCTTAAATGTAAATGCATTGTGCTTCCTCTTTTCGTTCGTAATATCAAAAATATACACCTTATCCTCAAGAAATCACAACGTAATGTGTCTATAAATAGATGTTCAAAAATCAATTTTGACATTATAAAAATTTTGTCTAAACCCCATCAATTAACAAATATTGTCTAAATGTTAACAAACATGGTCAAAGCCTTTGGTCAGGCTCTATTGATTTTATAATTTTTCTGGTTTTAGCATTTTTTAATGTCTATTTTCATAAGTTTAAGCTGAGAAATTTTTTTTTTTTTTGATTTGTGGTTTATATTATTTTCTTTTTGATTGCAATTATTATTTGGTATCATTGATTTTTTGATTATGTTTGGTGATAATTGAGTTGGGGATCGGTTTTAACAAAGACGAAAAATTGTGCAATAATAATGCTAGTGTATGGCTACATTAAGTTGTTTTAAAATACATTAAAATGGTGTGTCTTTTCTTCCTTAAAAGTGTTAGCCAATTAACACCCAAACAAAATCTGTCAAAATGAATTAAATAAAAATATATTGACTTTATTTTATTGGAAGAAGAAAACATTTTTATAGAAAAACCTAACTGACAAAATTCACATACCAGACTGCCGCAGTTTCATCCCATCTAAGGACTCGTCAGTTGTTATTGTATGAGTAAAATGATCAAAGAATTTTATTTGTTAAATTGCTCTATATGAAAAAATTTTTAATTTTGTGTCTTGGCGGAGGAAAGTGTTATTGTTTATTTAATAAACAATAACAACACAGTGTACGAGTATTATGACTAGAGCGTCTGGCCAGTACACGAACAATGTTTATTAGTTAAAAATTTTTTATTTTGATGAGTTCAATTCTTCCAATTTTGTTTTTTACTTCTCATCGATCTTTTTACTTCAAAATTTGGGTAAATCTTCTACCCCTTCTACATTGGTCCTTTGAAGATTTTTGGTGGCGCGAAATGAAACATGTAAGGACCTGTATTAAATTAGCTGGTGAAGACATTTTTTAATTAATAAACTTGCACGGATTTTTGTTTAACAAAAAACAAATGAATTTTTTTTTTAACTTAAAAGAGAAATAACGCGCTCAGATCCCTGGAAAAGAAGATTTTATAAGCTTTCCAATGAGATATAATTGTAATATTAATAATGTCCCGAACAGATAAGTACTTTTTGGGAAAATAGAAATTTACACAATTTAACTCTTAAGCCTTGCCGACTCCAAAAGCGGTGTGTTTGACAAAAAAAAAATTCTCGACAAAGGTCACGCATCTCAATCGTTTCTAAATTTTATTATCAAAATCTGTGAAAATTTGGATTGGCCGCGAAAAAAATCACCACCTAGATTTTTTCGATTTCCTTGAAAAATAGTTTGTAGACCACCTAGAAACAGAATCCGCTTTCAGATTTTAGTAACACTCATATTTTATTTGAATCGACTCAGGAGCACCGTCCAGAAATTGTCAATGGTCTGAAACTTCAAGCACTGGCAGAGCACTGTTTGCCAATGGTCCAACAAATGAAGTACTGGCAAAGACTGCTTTACAACGATCTGTCAACTTTAGGAAAAGTCTGTTTTGCCAGTACTTGATTTACAAAATGTATAACCGTTATCATAATAAAATCACGTTACTTCATAAGGAATTATCTATAACACCGGTAGACAAAAAAAAAATTTTTTTGGGTTTCTGTTTTAAGGCAGCAATTCTGATTCTAGACATCGAAAAGCACCAAAATCCATTGCTAGCTTTTAAAGTTTGCTTTTCCTATTTTATTTATTAAAAAAAAAAAATTTGCGAATTTTAGAATTTTCTACCAGACCGCTACCAAACTTTGAAAGTTTCCCAGATTTTAAAAAAAGACATATTTTCATAAAAATAGTTTTTTTTTTAAAACTTAAAAACAATTAATATAACATTTTTTTACATTATATTTAACCTTAAATACGCAGAAAAAGTATTTAGTTTGTATACACACAGAGAAATAAAGTGCCAACCGAATTGAAAAGTGTATTTTAATGGTAACAACTTATAAATTCAGTTAGTACAACGACATTTACATTAGATTTCTGAATATTTTTGTTGTTGCAACTAAAATTCAGTTGAATTAACCGAACTTTGTTGTGAAAACTAATGTTAAGTTGTGCCAACCGGCTGAAATTTATAATAATCGAATTTGAGTCGTAGTAACCAAATTTCAGTTGGCAAATAGCTAAATTTTTCTCTGTGTGTAAGATTGTTAATCCTTAACCACACTATGCCAAAGAAATGTCTAAAATTTTTGCATTTTTTCAAAGCTGCAATTATGAATAAAAAATGAAAAAAAAATTTAAAATTGCAAACATTAAAATAATTCTGGAGAATTAAAAAATAAGTAATTCTGAAATATTAAATATTTGATTAATTTAACCAACTGAAATTAATTTAAGTTCCTAATTAAGTAAAATTTTTTAATTGATAAATAATTAGTATTAAAATAATTATCCCTTGTTAACCGAAGCAAGATAAAGTCCCAACAAAATGCTTTGCCAACGTTATAATATTATGATTTTGTTACTGGCGAAGCACTCATTAACAGTGCTTTGCCAACGTTTTATAAAAGAAACGGCTAAGCCCTGTCTGGTGTTATCATTTTGGGGTTGGCAAAGCACTCCCATCTTCATACCACCGTTGAAAGCACCGTTCGTACTTTTCTGGCTGGACAGTCTTGAACCACATAAATATCCATTACATCGTCCTGAATATTTATTTGCTAAAGTGGCAAACAGTTGCTTGTTTACTCACCTGTACGACGCCTATCTTCAAACAGAAGTTTCTTAAGAATCAGCAAAACTACCAATAATCAACACTCACACAGGACTCTACACTAGGGTTATAACTTTTTGCATTTATCAATTTGCAAATATCAACTTCTTCATTGCAATGCCGTATAGACCATGAAACAATATTAAGAAATGATGTACTACTTTTCCACGATATTTAAAAATGTTCACGCACCAAACGTGATAAAGTTTTGAATTTTAGATTTTCTTTTAAGTATAAAAAAATAACATTTAATTGCAAAGTATTTAGTATTTTCTTATAATTTTATTAATATAAAAAAAAATATATATATAAAATAAAGTGCGGCACTCCCTCTAGCATTGATCCCCACAAGATTTGTTTTCATCTTCTCTTACATTTATTAACGATTAGTGTTTTCTATTTGTTATACGTAGTAACATTTTAATTATGATCTCAAACCTGACAAATCAAAATGAAATAAAAAAAATTTCACCATTTGGATCTAGGTCGCGAAAAAATCGTGTTATTATGACGCTATTTCGCAGATTTTTTAAATGAATTCAATTTCGGTGTCAAGTTATAGCTGCTATGAGACAGTAATATACACTGTCAGACAAAATAAAGTGCGGTTTTGTACTTTACCTACATATTCCTCAATACTTATCTTCCACATGTATTATGTCTTACTTCTTTGCAATCCCATTATTTTATAACTTTTTACAGCCTTTAGTTTTTGTGCTTGTGATAAAAGTATTAAGTTGGAAAAACAAAACGTACGACAAAATATAGTGTGACTTATAATAAATATTAACATTTCTGGTACATTATTAAATATTTTAATTAAAAACTAAAGGTATATATTTAAAATATTTTACTTCTTAATAAAATGGTCAAACATTTTCATTAAAGTTTCTGTACATTTCTAAAACAGCGTCTGACGGACATAATTTTAAAATAAAACCTTCAACCAAAACACAAAAAGATTTTCTAATAAAAGATCGTGAAAATGGAATGAAATTAAAAGATTTATCTTCCAAATATAAGATATCAGAATCCGGAGTACGCAAAATTATATCTTTGTACAAAATAAGAAAGTCAAACGAAAGTTTGAAAAAATTATGTAGCAGAAACCGTTAAACTACGAAGAAAGACGACGACCATATTGCCATTATCGCGAAGAGAAACTCTTTTACCTCCACCAGGGAAATAAAAGAAGAACTTAACCTTAATATTTCAACGCGAACTGTCCAAAGAAGGCTCAATGAAAGCGGTTTAAGAAGTACCTACGCTAGGAAAAAAACACTTCTAAGTGCAGCAAATATAAAGAGGTTGGAATTCGCAAAGAAATATATAAATATGCCAGAATCTTTTTGGAATAAAGTAATCTGGAAGGACGAACCCATATTTGAAAGAAAAAATTCAAAAAAAACACAAAAAAAAATTTTATGAGCCATCACAAAGGCTTAAATCGAAAAACATTATCCATACTGTGAAACATGGTGGAGGGATCCTTATGGTATGGGAATGTTTTTCGACTTCTGGGGTAGGCCGACTTGTCAAAATTGATTCAAAAATAACAGGTGAGTACTACGTAAACATATTGAAAGAAAATCTATACAGTAGTGCTGAATAAATGAACTTGGAGGATTTTGTCATTCAACAGGACAACGACCCAAGCATACCAGCAATGTTGCCAAAAAATATTTTAAGGAAAATAGCGTTGAGAAATTAGAATGGCCTGCTCAGAGCCCTAATTTAAACCCCATTGAACACCTCTGGTTTATTCTGGATGACAAAATTCCAATGGAGTCGCGAACCAACATTCATTCATTTTGGGAAAAAAATCCAAATAGAATGGAGGGCAATTTCACCATGGACATTGAAAAATCAAGCATTAAGTATGAACAGGCGACTAAAAGAAGTCATCAATAATAATGGGGGTGCAACATCATATTAAGTTATTATTTTTTTTTATATTTCTCTTGATATTACATTGAAGTGTTACTTTGTTTTGACGTTTCGAATTCTTAAAGTATATAGTTTTTTAATTTTTTTTAGAAATTACATTCGATCGGTGTACTTTTTAGACCAAAATGACCCAAAAAAATAATTTTTATTATCAGTACAACATTGCCCAAAGCGTGGTGCGATGAAGAAATTTTTTCAAAATAAGTTATAACCCTACTCTACACATTTAATCGTCTACGTCCTGATCCAGACAAAAAAGAAACAATTTTGGACTTGCCACCCTCCACAAACATTTCTCGGATCCATTAACTACTATTTAAAGTACGTTCATAAAATGAGCAATTTAAGAGCTCCACTTGATCGGCTTTCTTTCAAATATACCGTTCAACACACCAAGAGATAATTCTAAGTCACAAGACGAATTATTTCTCAATCGTAAAATAAAAACCACACTTGACTCGGTAAATTCTCAACGGGATAGTAAAATGTAATAGCAGTTTAACAAGAATCATGGTACTAAGGACAGAAACTTTTAAGCCAAAAGATTTGGTATATGCTCTGGTACCAAAACAAACATATTTGAGTTCCAGGTTCTATTGTATAAACAATTGGAACAGTCAACTACAATGTTTGGATATTTGACAACAACAACAACAGAAAACAGATTCGTTCTCATATTAATCAACTTAAAAGAAGATACAACTGATGGTAGAATTATTCGAATTATTCCTAATATTCAAAATGAATCTCAACAACCATCACATATTGAAGAACATCTAGAACCATTAATTTGAGAGAGTTCAATTCAAGAAAATTTAGAAATCCAGTTGAACCATCATCTCCAGAACGTATTCATGACGACAATTTAGAAAACCTTGTCCGAACAACTCCAGAAGAACAAAGTTCGTCTTTAAGGTTTAGTACCTTTTAAACCACACGTTACGTAGATCTCCAAACCTATTCTCACCTTAACAAAGAAATTACTTTTCATGGTCTGAAATATTTTAAAATCATATATCATAAACTCTACAGTTTTTAATTTGTAAATTTTTAGTTCATTCTTATTTTAAATTTGAAATAAATTGTTGTTTTAAATATTTTATAAATTTATTTGTAGGTTTAATTCAAAACCCCAACAATTGCACTTTTAAAAAAAAAATTATCCTTTGCTAAATATTTTAATTTGAAATATAATGGCATTATAAGATTAGAAAAACTATACTTTTTTTAATTTACAAAGGGCTGTCAGCAAATTTGTTTACTTAACCCTTAACCGGCTCGAGCATTTACAGTGAAATTTTTTTTTTAAATTTCCCTGTATATTCTATGCTGGAAGCGCTTTTGATTAAAATTATGGGATTAATAGCGCCAGAGTAAATTAAAAAAACGGAGGTGTCCTCATATGGGGACATTGGACGTTAATGGGTTAATATCTTGTACACCGAAAATACTCAGAAAACTTATTGATTTAAAGTATCCAATTAAAGTTGTGTTTAAAATAAAAATTCAATTTCGCAAATTAAATAAATATATTCAGAACCTTTAATGTATAAACAAGGCGTTTATAATATAATAGTTTCATAGTTGAAACTTGCTTTAAATTTTTTTTTTCAGTGTAACCAATGCTGATAGTTAGTTATCTTTGGTAGCTCATTTGATGTCTGTTAACGTATCAAAATTCTATTGTTAGCCACAACATACATAATAATAAGTTTATTCATTGTGGAGTATTTATTTGCTCCGTAATATATCATGCCATTGCTAAAGAAGTCCTTCCATTGAGTTAGTCACTTCAACACAATGAATCCTTTGTTACTGATGTCGTCGTTGCCGTTGTTTTGGCATTTTCTGTTGTTTTATTTTTTTATTTTTATTATTTCAAATCAGAATCGCCTTATTTTTTTTTGGTATGGACTTTGTTGTTGCCTCGTAGTAAATCCAACAGACACACACTGTTTGCCGTACAACATCGTAACTACTATTTTATTGAGTGGCAATGAAAACCACAATGGCGGTAAAACTTGTATAATAGTAGAATATGGCTGACTTTACAGAATGCTCCGACCATCACATAGTTATAATAAAAACAATGCGTATCCGGTTGTGAAAACGTCGACAAAATTAAAACGACAAAGTTCAAAGTTTAAGCGGGATAACCGTCAGTTGTTTTAAAGTAAAGTTGGCAATACAGTCAGGACGATAATATTTAAATTTTACTTCATGTTCTACTCATAAAAGTAACAAAAGAACAGTTAAGCCTGTTTAAATGGTAGAGAAACACAAACAGTAACATCAGGACTATCATAGTTATAAATTAATTTGGTGATAATATGTTCAAGAAATCAGCTTTAATTAAACAAATGAGGAAAGATCGGTATTTTCCTGCAAAAACCCAGCAAAAACTGTTCTGCCAGGTAAGTTTTTAATGGAGCATGTTCATCGATGAATTTAACATTGGCTTGTGATAGGATGAAATCATTCTTTTAATGCTGCAAAAGAACTTCTACCCGTGCAAAAATTATAATATGGTGTCTAATATAATAATATCTCATTTTATAAGTTCCCATATATAAGCACGTACAAATTCATCCGAAAAATGGGTCATCTAAATGTATCTAATTATATCAAATGAGATATAAATTGATACAATTTTTTTTTGAGATTTGTGGATATCCGGGACATTAAGTTGTATCTAATTGGATATAAATAGATTCGATTTTATATAATTTTAGCCGATATTAGGTATGCTTTTCGTGACTTGAAGTTATGCTATAAACACATAGACGACTGCAGCTACACGACTACAGCCTGTCAAAAATAAAATACACACGTTTATATGAAAACGATTATTTTGGCACCAACACAACTACACGGCTACCCGACTACTTTTGCCGCTGTAGTCAACTTAGGTTAATTTCTATTTTTGTTGGCTGCAAAACAAAAATAGTGTTGACAATAAAACAAAATATGTAACAAATTAGTGCTTAAAAATATTTTATTTTGTTAAACACAAAAAACGTCGCAACATCAAATGGTATAATTGCATTAATATTCAAGAGGGGTTATATAAATTTATTTTCACGTTATAATAATGTATTATAAATAAGTAATTGTATTTTTAAGTGAACTTTATATACGTGTCTACAACCAAGCATGTTGTTCTATTTTAATAAAGAAAAAAAAGATGTAATTGGCACTACTGAAACAAAAATGCATTTGTATCAGGGATGTTAAATGGAGTTTTCAATTTTGTACCAACATCCAAAAAACATTGTACTTTTTGGACGTTGACGGTACCATTTTTTTTTAAATTTATTAAAACAACAAAAAAAAAAATACATAAAAATTCTCTTGTACAGAAAAAAAAAACATAACCTTCCAATAACATACATTATATGTATGAATAAAATAAGGCATAAAAAAGTCTTATGAATATATGAGACCAAATCATGGAATTATTTGTTTAGTTAATAAACTATTTGGAATTTCTACATCATAGCAGCATAAATTTGTCGCTCTTAACCATTCCTTAGTCTGTATGAGACTTGATAATGTTGGCTAATGTAGTCTGTTCCTTTCCTTAGTTTTTATTATATTTTGAAAAGAAAAAAACTCTTTCCACATTTGCAGACCAGTGTGGAATGGATAAAATTCCAGCAACGACTAGAAATGTCTGGAAACATATTGACATTCAGTTCATTTTGAAAATTAGCTACTACCGACCAAAAACTACAAACGTTTTAATTTTTTAACGACTTCAGTTAAAAAAATTTTAGTTTTTACTCTGGCTCAAGTAATATTTTTACTAAGAAGACAAGAATGGAGCAAAATTAATGATTAATCGGTTTTTTGTTAAAGTTCTGCCTATTATGGAGGCTATAACTTTTCTAAAACATTGGGTTCTGATGAGATCTTTAACCAGATCGAAATACTAGTATTAACCTAGCTAATATGTTTGATTTGCTTTATTTTTGTAAATATACGGAGGTTGAGAGCTCGTTCTAAATTAAACATATATAAGATTGTTTGGAATTTTCTTTCATTTCTTTAACAATAATTTAATTTTCGTTTGAGTTTGAATTTTAACGTCTTTTTCAGACAATTGCAGTTAATACTATAATTAATATGCAATTTTATTTAATTTAATTGTGAAAGGCGTGGTATAGAAGAATGAGTGTATTTTCTAAAAATCATAACTACATTGCAAATATTCAATTTTTTCTGAATCAGACTGCGCAGTTTCTGGTATTGAACGTTCGTCACTGACCCTGTTTTTATGAATTTTTGAATAATGTAATATTTGTTATGTTTTTATTTGTTCGATTGCGTCTATATGAAATTTTTCTGTGCAATCACTGACCGTGGTATAGATAAACTGATTTCTAATGCCACATGCACTCGCACTACACGTTAGACAGAGCGCTTTAGCCCTCTGAGCTATAGTTAGGTCGAGTTTTGTTGTGATTAAAACTAGTTTTATTCAATACACGGTGTTTTTGTTCTTGCATACATAATCTCAGAAGTACAACTCCAACAACACAACAGTTCTATTTTTAGAAACTCACCTCACTCTAATGTCCACTTTTTTCCCATATGTTATAAGTGATGCCATATCTATATATCAATTTTCACTTCTTCAGAATTTTAATAAATTCAAAATAAAAGTGAAGTTGGCTGCAACAAGTGTCAATATATGTAAGAGCTGCCAGATAAATTTTGTAAAAAATCGTAAATTTTTAATCGATATAAAAAAAAAAAAAAATTGCCAACTTTATTCTTCAAAATCCTTAAAATGACGATAAATCGTAAAATCTGGCGGATATAGTCGCATATATTTTAAGAGCTCATTACATAAAACGAATAAATGCAATGAAAAAGGACACAATAACAATTTGTTTGCTATACTAAAAATTCAAAAAGGGGAAAAATTAAAAATTTTTAAATTGTACCAAATGAGTCGCGGTAGTACCACGGTACTTTAGAAGGTCAAAATGTACCAAAAAAAGTACAATTGTACCAACTTTAACATCCCTGATTTGTATAAAAAACAGCTGTTGATATTTTTAAATTGAATCGTGATCAGCTGTTTACTATGCTGCTGTCGTTTCCAAAATAATAAGTAGCTGACCACACGGCGACGATTGCAGTCAACGGCATTTGCAGTCGTGTAGCTCTGCAGTCTGCTGTGGTCTATGTGTTTATAGCATTATGCTTATTTAAGTTAAAAATTAAAATTTCTGAAAATCGACAATTTTAAAAACCCAAATTTTTTTAAATGAAACATAAATTTTAAAAAATAACAAGAAAAAATTTTGTGTTTGAACAAAGACAAATCTTAGGATTACGAGACATTTTTTGTGGGAAAACTTTCATATGTACCAAAGAGTATATACAACTCGAGATACTACACTTCCCACGTCTCTCAGCAAAAGATTCTTCCAAAAAGAGACATTCACTCGAATTTTTCCAAACCAACTAGTCATAAGTATAACCAGGATAAGTTGCATTTATCGCTAATATTTCCATGTCATGTTCATATAAAGTTAGTTCAAATACTTACAATCATTGAATTTATCCCATAGTCTAGAACAAAGATATATATCTTAGCAATAAGTGATTTACGTCGGCAGATAAGTGAATTCTCACATTTATGTTAACTCATATTTTAAAATTAATTCAAAATGCCCCTTCAAACATTCAAAATAGTTATATTTTGTGTTTATTTAAATTATTCAATAAATTTTATAAAATTCTTTTAAATTTATTGATTTTTATTTGTTTTTAGCCTCATTTTAATTTTTTTTTTTGTAGCATCCTTTTTTTAAACGTCAAACGAAAATTACAACTGAATTTGACGTAATATCTTAGCAATAAGTGTTAACGAATATTTCTAAATGCTTATTGCAACGTATATTGCCGGCAATAAATATGTACGCAATTGAGTGGTCCACACTAGAGGTAACATCATTTTGACATTTGCGGACATTTAGTTATACATACTTATCTCTAGTTTAGACTGTGGGTATGCTGTGCTGCCATTGTCGGTTAAAATAACTGTTTTCATCTTTATTGGGACGCTGCATATGGGGTTTCCAAAGTAACGGTCGTTACCAATTTTCGTAGATTTTTTAAATAAAATTCCAACCTAAGCAAATATGCCACGAGGATTGCTTTATTTTGGACCTACAAAAGTTCAAGCATATGTAGCTACCGAAAGAATTCATAAAAAAATCTAATTTCAGTACTTTTTTGACCATTAAAAAAGTAACGGTCGTTACGTTATGAAAAGTTAAACGATTTTTGTGTTTGAATTCATTTATTATGGGTAACAAAAAGAAAACATATACGAAAAGCTATATTCTATTGCGTAAAATTAGTTTTATTCGCTTTCAGATGAACAATAAACGTCATTATAATGTAAGCGTTTTAAGCTGTTCATTTTAAAAGTGGATACTCCTGTTAAACCCGATTGCACCGAATTTACGTTAACTTTTTGAAAATAATGCTGTTGTTGAATATTCTCGATGGGTTTAATATTTTCCCAACGTTTTTTTAAAAGTTCAGTTTCGAATTTGATGTCGTCTTTTTCGCAGTAAAGCACTATAATACCTTCCAACTTAAAACACATCCATCAGAAAATACGTGAATGGTAGTTAACTCTAGTTTGGTATTAAGATAAGCAATGATGAGTTTTAGAAAATACCAAACGCTTTCTTTGTTGTGTGTCAATTCGTTGCTGAATATAGCAAAAGAATGTGATGTGAGACCAGTTTCCGTTTTTAACCATGCACATGCTGTAAAAATCGTTCCTTGTGCTTGATTCCAGTGAGCGCTTTGCACTTCATCCTGGGATACAAACTTTAAATTTTCAGCAAAGTCCACTTGAAGAACTGTTCCATGACGTTTAAAGTTTTCTTTTATATCGCGAAAATAATCACTTTGGGTGTGGTGGACATAAAAATGTTGTTTGAATTTTTTGAGCTTTTTTCCAGTGTTTCAAGATCAAGGGTGCCCTCCTCAGAAGGGTGCCCTCCTCATATTTTGCTTCCGTACGTTTTTCATTTTGTGTCCACAGCTTCCAATATAATTCGAACTTTAGTGGCAATATGTCGTAAATTGAGTTGAATTTTTTACAGTTACTTGTCATACAAGCCTCGGTTTTTGTGTCACAGCAAATTTCATTCAGAAAGTCCTTTGTGACCCTCGGTACGCTTGGTATTTTTTCAGAAAAAGCAAAAATTCAAAATTAGCATGGGAAATGCAGAGCCGAACATGCTCTGACCGACTTTGGTAAAAAATAAACTTTCCCATTTTTATTTCCGGATTTTCTTTTTTAAAAAGCTCGTAGCATTCTCCAACCGACATTGTCATGTATTTTAACTGCCTTTTACTCTCTTTGTGTCTTTCCTTCCTGACATTTGGTAACTTATGTCATCTTTCAAATAAAATGTTCTTGTTTTTTCTGTGTCGGCATCAATAATCTGAGGAGTTTTCTTATTTTCAGTACAATGAAAATCGAGCTTGGCTCCAGCTACATCTAAAGCAAGTTTTCTAACAACTGGAATCTTTTTTGACGGGCTAGTTTTTAGGTTGCGTTTAACTATTGATACATCTTTCTAAAGAGAGAGATTTGACTTAAAGCTTCCTATGGCCGACGAGGGAGCAGCCACTACAAATTTTTTCTTTTCTTCTTCCTTTTTTTCACGACATTTTCTTACGCGTTCGCGTGTGTTTTTTCGTTCCTGAGTTTGGCGTTCATCCATGAATGAATTACGAAAAAAACAAACTTTTGTGCTTTTGGGGTAACGGTCGTTACAGTCGGTGACAGAGAACGAAGCCGATCGGCTAATAGCCGCGGCTAAGCCGCCGCCGATCACTTTTCAGGTACTCGAGCCGCCGCCGACATGAGCGGCTAATTTCGGCTACAAAATATTAGCCGACTATATCAGCTGAGCCGACCATATCAGCTGAGCCGACTATATCAGCTGAGCCGACAATAGCAGCTGAGCAGATATTTTTTTTATCTAAATTCATTTTAACTACAAAATCATATTATTTTAAGAATCCTCCGCCTTCATCCGGCTTTTAGTACCCGCCAATCTGGCAACCATAAGTTTTCATTATGAATTCTCCAGCGTTTGCAAAAAGTGCCGTTATATTGCTCTTCACTAGAAAAAGTAAATTTTCCAAATCTTACAATGGCTCAAAAAAATATAAAAAACTTTTTTCATACTACACAACCTAAACCCACAATTTCATCAGATTCTGATTCTAACTCAGATGCTTCTACTGATGTAAATACATTTATTTCAAATCTGCCGATATAGCATATTATGAAGAATTGTTTAAAAGAAAAGATGATATAAAAAAAGTGGCAAAGGTTCAAGTAAACCTAACGGGTTTATCGGAATGTTGGAAGCATTTTGGTAGTCTATTCATAAAAGATAGACACATATTGGAAAACATGAAATTTTGTAAAATTTGCTTAGATACCGAAGGTATTTTAAAGGGGTAAGTAAATACAAGTTTGTTATAATTTTTATTAAAAATAAAAATTATGTTTTTTTCGACCTTTAATTGTGCAATGAAAATGAAAATTATTCATGTTCGAGGCCATACTCTATATTCCTTCATTAGGATATTGTCATAACAAATAATCTATAGAGTTTTTTGTTTTCAAATTTATACCAGGTGGCGCAAAAATAACCTTCCGATGTTTTTTGGCTGTAATTTAAAAAAAAAAATTAAAAACTTTGATTTTTCTTGTGGATTATTTTTACTTGGTATTTTAATTTTGTTTACATCAAGTCGAGAATATGATGTCATGTAAATGGCCGCCGCCACAGTTGATTGTCATTTGAGCCCTTTTTATGGCATTTTCCATCACTTTGGCCAAAACTTCCGGCGATAGGTCCTCACATTCTTGACGAATATTGTCTTTAAGAGCTGCAAGAGTCTGAGGCTTGTTGACATAAACCCGCGACTTCAAAAAGCCCCACAAAAAGAAGTCTGGAGCGGTCAAATCAGGCGATCTTGCTGGCCAGTGCAAATGGCCAAAACGGGAGATTAGGCGCCCGGGAAATGCATCCTTCAGCATATCGGTTGTGGCACGTGCAGTGTGTGCCGTTGCACCGTCCTGTTGGAACCACATGTTTTCCAATCCCAATTCATCAAGTTGCGGCAAAAAGAACTCGTTGATCATTGCTCTGTAGCGCTCACCATTCACAGTAACCGTTTGGCCCGCGACGTCTTCGACGAAAAAAGGTCCGATGACTCCTCCAGCGAAAACAGAACACCATACAGTGACTTTGAGCGGGTGTAATGGCTCTTCGTGGGTTACACGCGGATTTTCAGTGCCCCAGAAGCGTAAATTTTGCTTATTTACGTGCCCGCTAAGATGGAAATGGGCCTCATCACTCATGATTATTTTTGATGAAAAATCATCTTAATCTTGGTGGTGATTAAGGATGGCTTGAGAGTATGTTACACGCGATTGGCGGTCAGCAGCTAACAGCTGATGCACCGTCTAGACTTTGTACGGAAACATCTTCAAATCTTGTACCAAAATTCGCTGTAAAGACCGTCGACTGATACCCATTTGCGTGGCACGTCGTCTGGTCGATGTCGACGGCGCTTCCATGACATCCTCGGCTACAGCAGCAATATTCTCTGCAGAACGGCTACTCCGGGGTCTGCCACGCCTGGCAGCATCTCGTGTTGTGCCAGTCTCTTCGAGGCGAGCGGCTAAACGTCGCAGTGTTTCACCAGTAGGCGTTGGACGGCCAGGAAATCTGCGACGAAATTCACGTTGTGCCAAAGTCACCGACCGATTATTGGTCAAATAAATAGTCACCAATATTCCGCGTTCTGGAGCAGTGTAGCGTAACATTGTTTATTAACGTGTATTTCGCATGTGTTTACTACACAAATGTCAAAATAGAACTGACATTAGGGGCCAATCGCAGAATTTATAGCATTTTCTGATAGAGGCTTACTTTTGCGCCACCTTGTAGATCTATTTCGGGAATTTTCTAGGTTCCCATCATCAGAACACGTTTTGAAAGCGGTAACAATCCCATGCCAAACATCAAACATAAATATGAACTAGTTTACTCACTACATGAGAACTAATATACATATGAGTTTGAAGTTAAAGATTATAACCATTGATCAAAAAATAAATTGAAAACTTGTTTGATGTGCAAGATCCACCTCTGGTGGATATTCAATACACGTTTATTTGTTTCTCTCTCCTTTTTATACAGGGGAAGTAATATAATCTTTAACTTCAAACTCATATGTATATTAGTTCTCATGAACTAATATACAGCTGCAGCTGTATCTGAAAAAATTAGTGACACTTTAGTCGAATTTAATTTGCAGGAGAAAAATATTTGTGCTGTTACCGATGGGGGCAGTAATATAGTTGCTGCTTTAAAAATTAAAAATATTTTTCGATATGGATGCAATGCACATTTACTGCATCGATTTATAATGCACGACATACCTAACAATGAAAAATTTTGCCATATAAATAATATAAGTCGCAAGCTGAAGCAAATATACCGAAGCTTGATGTGGAGCTCTGAAGAATTATCCAGACTCCAAAATTTGGAAGAGCAGGGTGAATTAGCCAAAATCATTCTCGACGCTGAACGAGTTTTGGAAAGCATGGGTTGCAACGAGCAATTTCCAGATGCTGACGATGATTTTACAGAACTTGTTGAAAACTCTTTAAACCCCAATCAACGCCCATCGTTAAAAAACTCGGTTCCTACGCGTTGGAACTCCCTTCATACGATGATTGAAAGCTTCGTAAAAAACGTCAGTATAATTAACATAGCGTTAATAAAAGCTAAACAAGATCCACTGACTATACCAGAAATGGAAAAAAAATAATCAATGAATTTGGAGATTTTTTAAAAATATTCGAGAATGCTACTAAATATTTACAAGGGCAGAACTTTCCAACAATTTCGACATGTATTTTTTTTTTACGAAAACATTTTAGCATTATTAGAAAAAACTGAAATGGAATCATGTTTTCAGTTAACAATCGATCTTTGCAGTTTTGCAAAGAAAAATTTTGGAAATCGTTTTAAAGTTTTCAAAATTCATATTGTATCAGCTCTAATGGACCCGTACCTTAAAAATTGGCCAACATTAGAAAAATATTTAAAAAAAAATACCTGAAAAAGCTGAAAATTCTAATGAGCTAAAATATGAAGTAAACTCACCTACTACAAAAGAAAAAATTATACTAGAAGAGATCGAGAAAATTCAAATTATCGAATATAACCAGTTGTTATCAAACCAACTATCAACAAGCCAATCAGTGGCACCTATTAAGAAAAACCAGGTAAAATTTTAAAAATGCATTACAAAAAGTTGTAATAAAAATTAAAAAAATGTATTACAAACAGAAAATATCCAGTAGTCGGCAACAAATGTTGGATTTTATAGGATCGTCTATCGTAGTAAACGACATAGAACAAGAAGTAAAAAAATACTTGGAATTAGAAGTTCAGAAAACTGAATCCCTTGATTGGTGACAACAAAATAAACAAGTACGAGAATTCGGTTAAAATTTTAACCTATTAAAAGATAAACATTTTTATTTTCAGATCTTCCCAAATGTTGCAAAATTGGCAAACGTTTCTTTTGGCATTCCAGCAACATCGGAACAAGCCTTTTCAGTAGCTGGAAATTGCGTTAATGCTAAAAGAAGTCGTCTTCATCCAGCTACTGTTAAAAAACAGCTATTCATACATGACAATATGGAAATAGTAAAACCATTTCTATCTAATTAAACAATTTATTTTTATAATGTTATAATTTATTTTTATAATGTTATATAATGTTTTTTTATCTTTCGTTTTTAAGTTTTTAAGTGAATTAAATTATAATACATTTTTTAACCATCGGCTTAGTCGATTTTAAGTCGCCGCCGAGTTTTTTTTCGCTTAGCCGCTGTCGCCGAAAATTGTTCGGCTTTAGTCGACTTTCAGCCGCCGCCGAGTATATTTTTGATTAGCCGCCGCCGGCGACAATTTAATGTCGGCTTCGTTCTCTGGTCGGTGAGGTTGTTTTTGAACTATTCACAAAAAATTAAATTTTAACTTGTCGCTTTCAAAATTGTTGCTAAACAAAAAGAAAATTTTCAGCATTCAGTTGGCTTTTGTTTTGTTCGTAAGCTATAGTTAGAACAGTGTTGCCAAAGGGCTTAAAAAGTGACCGTTGCAATTCAGGGGAAAAAACGGGCATGGTGTACCAAACTCAAAGTAGCTTATTGTTGTTAGTATAAAGAAAAGTTAATCCTTAAAGTTAATACTTTGGAAAATGACAGATACATTTATTTTGTGTAATATAAGCGCAAAAATAAATTAAAAATAATAATTTTATTTTTGAGCTGCAAGGGGTCATTTTCTTGATCTTATGAAAAGTGTAACAAAAATTCTTGAAAACTAAAAATATTTATGTGGGAAACTTGTTTAAAATTTAAAGTTAGTCGTTAAAATCCGAGAGCTTTAATATTTCAAAGTATTGGGCCTTTTAGGAAAACAAATACACAAAACAAAAAAAAGGAACATAACATATTTTGATATTTATAGATTTTCCTTTATTAACATTTCATCGAATTTGAAATATTCGTTGAAAAGAAAGAGTTGTTTAAATTACTTTTTTTTAACGAGTTCTAATAAAATTTTTCTTTAAACTAATGAAGTTTGTTTTATAAAGTGTATATAAAATTTCTTCCATTTTATGAAAAAGTATTATAATTTTTATGAAACTATTTTCAATAAAAGTTTTTCATTAGGCGCAAGACTTTTTAATAAATAAAATTGTTCATAAAAGCTTATGAAAAGTTTCGTTAATCTAATTAAAAGTTTTAATGGACGAGCTCCAGCGAAACTTCGTTGATTTGATGCAAAAATTCATTAATATCATGTATATAATTCTCGCAGTGTATAATTTAATTTATAAAAATTAGCTAACAATACGTCTGAAATTTTTTATATAAATTTTGGTAATTCTCACACTCGCAAGATACTTTCCCTTAACCTAAATTTTTTTATTGGAAAAATAAATTCGCTGTAATTTTTAGAATTTAAAACAAATTTTATATAAAGGGTGTTTTTAAAGAGGTATAGATCTTTTACGTAGTCTAATCTGGAGGTCCATTTTTCGATGACTTTTTATAACATTTGTGGCCGTAGAATGGCAATAACGCGGCGAATGTTGTCCTCCAAGTGGTCAATCGTTTTGAGCTTATCGGCGTAGACTAGCGACTTCTCAAACCCCACAGAAAATAGTCCAGCGGTGTTAAATCTCACGATCTTGGAGGCCAATTCACGGGTCCGAAACGTGAAACTATGTGGTTACCAAACGTTTCCTTCAATAAATCAATTGTGGCACGAGCTGTGTGACATGTTGCGCCGTCTTGTTGAAACCACAGCGCCTGTACATCATGGTTGCTCAATTGATGAACAAAAAAGTCAGTAATCATGGCTCTATAGCGGTCACCATTGACTGTATAAAAAACACCATTTATATTGGAAATTTTGTACTGATTTCATGTCTTCCTATCCATAATAGACATTATTTGCTTTCTAAAGCCCCAACAACTTCCGAAACAATTATGGATAAAATACATTGAACCATGCTTAGTCCAAAATCGTTTCCGGCAAGCCACTGATATCCACCTGAACCTAGAGTTTCCAAAGTGGCTGCTAGGAGCAAGATTGGTGTAATATATATTGAACGTTTTCCATTTTCTAAACAGACAGTGTCTAAAACATATTTGAAAACATCTTAATTAATTTAAATCGTTGGATAAAGCTACATATATACATAAATATATATCAAAATAAATAAAAAATTATAAAATGTTCCTACCGCTTTGATGGAAGTTACAATGGGTCGGATTCATCGCTAAAAAATCTCCTTTGTATACGCAAATGTTTTTTTTTTATTTAATCCTCTTCTCTATTTATTGTTGAAAGAATTATAATACTGAGACGAAACATGTTTATATTTTTTTTTATAATAATTTTAATACCATAAGGACAAATAGAATTCATTGTCGTGTAGATATCCTTAAAAAACACTCGACTTTTGCTCGTTTTTGACATGTTTACATTTTATATAAAGCTTAATGCATATCGCCAAAACTCTAATCGTTTTAACGGCATTCGACAGTGGTATCGTTAAAACGATATCACTGACATGAGTGACAATGGTCTTACATAATTCAGACCCAATTTGCGATAAGTTTGCTCAAACATGCACTTGCTTCATTCTGGGTACACTTTTTCTCGAGCATTCGTTTTTGCGAACGCTACATGAAAAGTTCGCCAGCCAAACAACCCGCATAACGGTATACATGTTCCTTAAATGCCATGGAGATATTACACAAAATATATATATATATATATATATATATATAATAACTAAAATCATGTTGTGGTTGGAGTACCTACTTTATTTTTATATATATTCTTACGGCAACTTAGCAACCAACGGGAGTCAAAATGCTAGAAGCGTTCAGTTATGATATTTATGGTTAAATAGAGTCAAAATATTTGCATACTTGTTAACGGAAATCATTCAGTATCAAAATTAGTCCCCTTTATAAAGAATGCCTGTCGGTGATTTGGTATTTGTGTGGGTGTGTGTGTATGTGCGTGTATGTATTTCAATCGTATTGTTAACAGGGGACTGGGAAGACTAACTGGTGATACACTTGCTCTTTATGACTTGGCAATTTGTTTACCATTATAACGTTATTAGCATTTTCCTTTTAAAATGGTTGTCTACATGAGTCTGTATGTCTATGAGTTCGTTTCGGTGTGTTGTATGGAGCATAAAAAAACAGTAAATTTTACACCACGAGTAAACAAACACAGCAAGAAAAGAGGCGTTGAAGAAGGTGTCTTGAGGGGTATCATTAAAATAGCTTTGTTACGGCAATTGTGGGAAACAATTGAATATATGTATATGTATGTGTACGTTGTAAGTTAGTTAGTTGTAAATGGATGAATGGATGGATGGGTGACCTTGTTTGTTTTTTCCAGGATATTAAATAACCCGAGGCCGTATTGTTGTTTATTGTGTGAGTGTAAATGCTTTTTAAACGGGAGCTCAATTTGTAACGGTCGAGATGGTTTTATTTACCCTGCTCCAACAATACAACAACTTTTTTGTTTGGTTTTTTTAACAACAAACAAGATTATAACAACATCAGGAAAACAATCACGTCGTTTGAGTTCAGTTGGTAAGAATATGAGAGATGTGGTCGCTAGTTTGTTGACTGGTGTTGTATGCTTGTAAACTGGGTTGTTTTGTTGGTTTTGTGGTATAAGGATTTAAAGGATATGATACATATGAAATGACTACTACTACTGCTACCACGAGAATCATCATAATTCATAACATTTTGTTTTTCTTTTCGTATTGTTTGTTTTTAAGCTACTTAACATGATAAAAAGAGATTATTTAAAACGATTATTTTAGAAGTGACGGACAAACCAAAAATCTACTATTATAACGTATGAAAAAATAACATATATAATAAATAAAAAAAAAAAATCAATGATATTTATCGGTGATATTTAAAGCAGGCGTTATTTCTATATAGTGACGCCCAAAACCATAAAGCCCAAAAATAAAATGACATTTCGCCCCAAAAACACTAAGTAATTTGTTGTTGCAACAGTTTTGATTTTTTTTTTGGGCAATATGGCATCGAGTTTGGTCCATATGCAATTATTTTGAATTAACTCCTAAAATGCATAAAACTAAGGAAAATTATCTTTAAGCTTTTAGGATAAAATAAACAAACATTTGTTCACTTTTATTTTTAAAATTTTTAACAAACAAAACTTTTGGGAATATTTATGATATTCAAGGGTCTAGGAAATTAAGTTCTTCATATAGTCCGTAACTTTTCCAAATAAACACATTTCAAGCTGGATAGAAAAACATAATGTTTTAAATGAATTTCAAGCTGGTTTTAGACCTCATTATTCAACGGTCGACAATATATATAATTTGGCAGCTTTAGTTTATTTGAAAGGTATGGAAAAAAATAAGATATACGCATTTTTCGTAGACTTTAAAGCAGCCTTCGATAGTCTCAAGAAGTTTCTTAATTTTAAAGCTACATGGCTTAGACATTTCTACCAAAGTCATTAATTTTATAAAAAAATGTATATAAACATACAGAATCTGCAGTATGGACGAGAAAAGAACTATCAGAATTTTTCGATACGTACACAGGAGTCAAACAAGGCTGTCTTTTATCACCATTGCTATTTACATTGTACCTTAATGACCTGCACGAATATCTATGAGGTGGCTTGATGGTACAGGAGATAAATGTATGTTTGTTACTCTACGCAGACGATATTGTAATATTGGCAGACGATATATCTGTTTTACAAAGAATGTGAGCTGTGGAACATGGAAGTAAATATGAGCAAATCGGAAATGATGGTATTCCGTAATGGTGGTAGACTTGCAACACATGAAAAAATAATATACAAGGGTCAATATGTAAAGATCGTAAACGAATACTGTTATCTTGGAGTAATCTTGCCGCCAAAAATGAGTTTTACAAATCACCTTGAAAAAAGAAATACATCCGCGAAGAACAGTATAAACGCCACGTGGAAAAGTTTTATGGGAAAATCAAACATAACACTTGAAACAAAATGGACGCTATTTCAATCTGTGTGCCGTTCTATACAAACATACGCAGCTCAAATTTGGGGATGTTGGTTATTTGACGAAGTGGACAAGTTGCAACGTTATTTTATAAAAGGAATACTTAAGTTACCAGATTTCACCCCAAATTATGGTTTGAATTTAGAAACAAATACAGAACTAAGCTATTTTTACACTCTAAACGTTCATATGAACTACGTTTTTAAAACCCTCTTTCGATACAATGAAAACAGACTACCTTACAGACTTTCAGTGCTTATTTTAAGAAACAACATATTTTGGTCGAAACAAATTAATGAAATAGGCAGTGAGTTTAATATAAGATTTGAAAATACGTCTGAAGAAGAATGGCTTTCGAGAGGTACCCTGTTATTACAACAAATGAAAAACAAAACCCGTGCACAAATGCAAGAAAAAGCTTTAAACAGCAGAACCCGTTTTTATAGATATTTAGATCACAGTAAAGGGAGAGATTACATTGAAACATCCAAAAACCTACACCAAATCACAATAATTTTCAAAACCAGATGTGATATTTTGCCATTACGTGCCAATACGTTTAGTAGTAGTGACAGCAAAACGTGCAGTTTATGTAATACTGGTGAAGATGAAACACTGCAGCATTTCATTGCAACATGCCCTATACTCAGAGAATTCAGAAGCAGGTATTTAGGTAAAAGTCATTTTGATGAAATTGAACTCATAAATATTTTAAATGGTAACATTGCTAACGGATGGAATAGGCTATATAAATTTGTTAATAATGCATTAAATTATAGGAAAATTATATTAGAAGAATTTGTATAATTACTTAGTTTAAACTTAGGTTTGTTAAGATATATTTTTATAACAGACGACTATAAGCCATTGTTATGAATTGCCTACTTTATTAATTTTCATTTATTAAATAAAAAAAGATTACAATATAATACAATACAATACATTTCATTTCGCATTTGTGTGTAGACTTCTTCGCATTTGTGTGTAGACCAACTGTCTGTTGATCTATCGCAAACGAAAATAAATTTTCGGAAAAATAATGAAATTTTGTTTCTTATGTATTGTTGACGAAAGTAAATGTCAATTTGTATATATAATAAGTGTGTTTGATTACTTTCCCAGTAAAGTCCAGTAAAAATTACTCAGTAACAAAATTACAGAGAGTAAGACAAATTTACAAAAAAAGTAAACGAACGGAAAATTTGTAAGAATTGGTAAAATATATAAAACAGCTGATTTTAAATACCAAATATTAAAAAAAATCAACTGGTCGTTATGGAAAAGATAAAAGTTAATTGAAATTGTCGACCAGAAATAATTTAGAATATTTTTTAATTTCTTCCATAGTTTATTCTTTAATATTTTGCACTTTAAATCCATAGACAATTAAAATTTAATTTAAAATTTTTTTTTACTAAAAATACAAGCATATTTTTTCAATTATATGTTTTTTCTTCTTACAAATTCTTACTGTCAAAAATTTTTCCAGTTTTTTGTCAACAACCTGTTATTTTACTCTCTCTCTCTTTACTATTTTTTACTTGAAAAAGATCTGTAAAATTGAAAAAAAAAACGATAAAATTGAAAATTTTTTCAAAAATTAAAAAAAAAAACAAAGCTAAAATTTAACAAAAATCGCTACAATTTGAAAAAAAACATCGATAAAAATAAAACAAAAAAAAAAACGTTACAATTAAAAAAAAACAAAATTAAAAATCCCCAGAACTGAAGAAAATCACTAAAATTAAAAAAAAAAACTTGCTAACAATTAAAAAACGCGCTAAAGTTTAAAAAAATCGATAAAACTTAAAAAAAGCCAGATTGACAAAAAATCGCTAACACAGGCATTGCTTGCGATATAAAAATCCAGTCAATCATGTCTTTTTGAGTTATGGACGGTTTTCATTTAGGCAATTTTTCTAATATCCATATTTCAAAAACAAATTAGGATAAGGAAAAATGTTTGCACCATTGTTCAAAACTCAAGCCCTACCCATTACCCCTACAACGGCTCTAAATTTCGACTTGATTGGATAGATTGGTAAATCGCGTTTTTCTAGAAAAGTAAGCATCGTAGAGCAAAAAGAGCATATATTTGGAACATCGTCTGTATTTCAAAAACTAAGAGAGATAAATGAGATTTTTTATTCAATTATGGTGATTTTTTTTTAAATTAATTATTTTTGTAAATATACGGAGGTTGAAAGCTCGTTATAAATTTAAAATAACATAAAAATAATCTCGATGTATATAAAAACAAAAAACTAATAAAACTGTAAAAAATATTACTTGGGCCGGAGTAAAAACTAAAATTTTTTTATATAAATAGAACATTTTTGGTCTTCAAAGTTTAGTAACGTCATGATGCTTGTTAGGAAAAGACCCTAACCACATTCTTGATTACTAAGATGATAAGAATGGAGCAAAATGGATGATTAATAGGTTTTTTGTTAAAGTTCTGCCTATTATGAAGGCTCTAGCTTTTCTAAAACTTCGGGTTCTGATGAGGTCTTTAGCCAGATCGAAATACTAGTATCAACCAAGCGAATATGTTTGATTTGCTTTATTTTTGTAAATATACGAAGGTTGAAAGATCGCTATAAATTTAAAATAACATAAAAAGAATCTCGATGTATATAAAAAAAAAAAAACTAATAAAAGCAGATTTTTAAAATTTTAGGGTTTTTTTAATTTTGGCGATTTTTTCACTTTTAGCAGTTATTCTCATTTTTGACGACGTTTTTTATTTTTGGCGATTTTCTTAAATTTTAGTGTTTTTTTTTTCTTTTTTGGCGATTTATTTCAATTTTGGTGACTACATGACTTTTCGGTTTTTGAGCTTTATGGTTTTGGGCGCTATTACCTAACGCCAAAAAGTTTGTTCAAAAATCAGTTAACGGGTGCCTATTCAGTTCTACTAATATTTTCTGTTCTATCGTTTAAATCACTTCTTTAGCTAAAGTTATGGCCCAATCTCAAAAGGACAAACGGAGCACTGCTGACAATCCACTTTAACAGATGATACAAGTGCTGGCCCAAAACCAGAATATAATTAGAAAAAGGTCGTTGCGTTCGTTGGGTGACTTTTTCAGTTTTTGTAAAAATTTTTAAGTGTCTAAAATATTTTTTGTTCTAGATTATTCGATAGAAAATTTTGTTTTTAAACATGTATGAGAATGCAAAATCGGTTACAAACTAGCCCAGTACTAAAAAGGGACACTAATGAGCCAAATACCACTTGAAAATAAAATTCGAGCACACCCTAAACGTTTTTGAAATTAATTGCTGCAACATAATTTTTATTTAATAGAATCATATGAGATGTGAGATATGAAATATAAAATATGTTTTTTATGATGTCGTCAACATGCCTTAATGTGACGTCAAAAAACGGACAATATTTTTGGGATATTTTTTAAATCTTCAATTTAAAGTTTTAAAAAATTTTCTTCAACAAAATCTAAAAAATTTATTCTAGAACTTTATGGAGTTGTATTTCATTTAGAGAATGAAAATAAAACATTTATAAAATGTCCCCCGGTACACTGGGTTATGGCAGCTCTTTGATTTTTGCGGATTTAGAGGAAGTTGTTTTTACCACCAAAATACCGTTACCGATTAAAAAACCCTTCAACTGAATATCGTTATCCCTAAAACATCCTTAACACCGTTGCCGAAGTAACTAAAATACCGTTATCGTTAAAATACCGCTACCGGAATAATTGAAATATCGGTATCTTTAAAATACCGTAGCTGAAATAATCTGACAAAATCGGAAAAAACAATAGCTGTAAATATATACGGGCTACTTCAAAAATTCTCGACACCTGCTGATACCGACTATTATGGCTTTTATTTCTCAAGGCTTTTTGAATTGTGAGAAACGTTGAACAGGGTTTGGAAGACTATACTTAAAAGAGTCCTCGCCTAATGAATTAATGGCCATTTAAAAGTCGCAAAATTACAAAAATTACTTGAAACTTGCCAGTTTTTTTTTTTTTTTTTAATTTCCTTTTTTTTTCTTATAGCTTTTAACCATATCGCTGTTTGGAGAAAAGTTGTATGATGATTTACCCAAATTTTCCGAATTTTAAACTTTCGCAGTTTTCCCCATATGGTTTTGGCGTCGTTTATTGGAATTGAATTTTGAGGCAGTTTTTTCCAAACACATTTCGCTTTGTGACAACTGATTTGTGACAACTAAAGCAATGTATGAATTCTGCCAAAACGTACATCAAATACAAGATTTTATTGAGTTTAATACTAAAATCGATAAGGCATCAAACAATTTGTAGGACTTTAAATTTTATTTAACAAACTAAATTTTCATAACCTTAAAAAGCATACTTATATAAATGTTAATGTTTCGAATGTAAAAGTATTCGATATGGTTTCCCACAAATAACTTACCCTAAACCCAACTAAATATCATTAAATCGGCAAAAAAAAAAGCATGTTTTCCAGAAATAATCGCGGTTTACTTTTTAAGTTCTAATATATAACAAAACATTTTTTGAGTGTATTATTATATTTATATTTTTTATTATGTTTGTTGGTGGTGTAATATATATTTTGAAATATGATGAAAACAATTAGATCTATAAATTGATGTATCTTTAATTAAATGCAAGCAAAAACTGCAATTTTAATATTTTTAATTTACTTGAAATAAATGATAAACGCGAATGGATTTAGCATGCTTAAACATCGGCTAACATATACACGAAATGTTATTCATGTCATCCAAATTTAAGATATTTTACCTCAAAGTGTCGTGAATTTTTGAAGTTCGCCATATATTTTCCCAAATTTTTATCATAAACTAGTCAGTCATTGGAATTCGGGCATAGTGAGGATAAAACTATCGGTGTGCACTAACATTACCTCAATAACTCAAATAACATTACCCTTAAAATACTGTTACTGTAACTAAAAACGCGTTATCCTTCAAATAGCGTTACCGAAATAACTAAACTGCCGTTACCGCTAAAATACCGTTACTGAAATAAGTAAAATACCACTAACCCTAAATGCTTTTACCGAAATAACTGAAATATCGTTGCCCCTAAAATACCATTACTCGCATCGATTCATTTACCATCCATGTTTTTTGATAATAAAATGGCAAATTTGTTTTCATAAAATATTTAAGATCGAAAATTTTTCTACTATTGTACTGTTTGTTCACTTAAGGCTGAAAAAAAACGTATAAGTTGTGTGCTCGGTTCCGCGTTCAAGTGGTATATTAGTGGTATGGGTCACTATTTATAGCTTTTTTGAAAACATAATTGCATCTTTATATCGATTAATTTATCATATCGTATAGAGTAAAAACTATAACGACATTGAAACATATTTGCAAAAATGTTGCCCATACAAAACAGAGTATTAATTTTCAATAGATTTCTTTATCCGATTGGCTCATATTTTACATAGAAAGGAAGCAAACACGACCCCTCCTTCGCTAAAATTCGCATTTTGAAAAATCTCCATACAACCAGTATTTTCTGATTCTATCGTCGGCTTTTTAAGATATTTTATTGATATTATATACCTTAATGATTCACGACCTTATGTACTAAAATATTGCATTAAAATAAATCCGGATTTAATTTCCGAGTTTTTGTCCATAGAAAAAAGTTTTGTTTTTTTCTTTTATGTGAGTTACACATAGCACTTTTTGTTATCTTCTAAACCCATTAAGATATCGCGAAACCACAAAAAAAAAAATTTAGTAAAGCCAGCAAACACTTTTGCTGAGTGAGCAACATTTTTGTCAGGAGGGTGCTTCCAAAAAAATTGCTAATATCAGCAAAATCTTTTGCTCAAAATCAGCAAATTTTTGCTAACAAAATTAGTAGATTCAGCAAAAGTTTTGTTAACACTTAGTTGATTAAAAATTATAAAGTTCTGCAAAAAAATTTTTGCTAAATATTAGTAGATTGAAAAAAACTTAAAAAATTTGTAAAAAAAATTATTCTTTAGTTAATTTATTTGGTAAAAATCATAAAGATTTTTTTATGATTCTTTTAAAAATAATTTACAATACGTTACAAAACATAAAAATGAAAATACTCCCGCATTGACGACACGAATTAATGTAAAATCTGAAAAAAATACAGACCTCGAGCTTGAATATTTATTTAGTGAATTACAACAAAAAGGTCGAAGTAAAAAAGCTCTTAATAATAAAATAATTATATATAACATAAACAAAATTATCTTTTAACTACTTACAAATTGAAATATTTTATTTTGTCTTTTATTTAATTAATAGACAATTACTTTCACAAGCCAAGACAAAATTTAAGTTGTTTTAATCCATAATTTTGTTTTATGTAAGAAAAGCAGATACAAAAATCTTCCATGTTGATGGTTGATGATTTCTTACAAGAGATGTACATTTTAGTGTAATTTTCCTCGTCTCTACTACAGCTTGACATGTCGCGATATCTACTTCATTCTGCGTATATCTTTCAATCTGGTTGTTGTCCACACTAGTAATGCGCTTATCAGCACAATTTTTTTTGCAAAATAAATTAGTAAAACATTAGTTAAATTTTAGTAAAAGCATTAGTTCAAAACAGTTAAGTGCTGAATAAGTATATCAAAAATTTTAGCTGAAAATAAAATTCTAGCAAAAAATTTTGCTGAAAAATATTATCACTGATTTACAAGACGTTTTATTAACTTTTCTACTAACTTATTTTTTTGAGTGTAATTATGAACAAATAATTTTCTATATGGTTTAGGTTGTAGATTTAAGTTATTAGTTTAGGGTTTAAGTTGTATATTTATGTTTATTTTGTTGGTTTTGATTATTATTTGTTTGCCGTGTTGTTGGTTTTCTTGTTGCTTGTACACGCAGAAAAAACTGGTGTGTTTTTATAAAAGACTTTCCTTGCAAAATTCACTTAGTGTGGAAATAACAGCGAAAATGCTTGGATAATATGCTAAACTGCGTTTTTGTTAATTTTTTTTTTTGTAATTTATTCAAGTTTATGTACGTAAAATTTACATTGATGACATTTGGAAAATAAAATAATCTAGAACATACAATCATAATGGATTTGGAGTTTCTTAAGCATTTTATTTCTGATGCAATTTAATAAAATAAAAAGAATCTAAAATTGGATGTGAAAAACAATATATTAAAAAGAATGTAAGTAATATCTTATATATAAATACAAAAATCTTAACACTAATTGGATTTTTTTTTTTTTTTCAGGCACAATATGTAGGGTTGATTACAACTCAGAATTTGGAAACACATCATGGTTAACTGCATCTATATATATATATGTATATATATTCGTTTTTAAGCACATTAATTTTAAAAAATGTTATTTGCTGTTAAATAAATTATTAATTTTAATAAAAATATAATTTGGAATATAATGGAGTATTTTTTATTTAAAGAAATTAATAGTTTATTGAACATAGAAAACGTTGCAATATTATACAAAATCGGTGTATTTAGATATCACTTCAAATATTTACCAAAGTAGTTGTAGAATTACCAAGAAACTTTGTAAACTATTAACCTAATATTTGTAAATAATACACCTTTATTTTTCTGCGTGTACAACCATCTGCCTGAAGTTGGCTTCATTTGCGCATGCCAACAGCTGATGTAAGTGACATCTAGGTGGCGTTGGTGAAAACAGTGTAGCCCTCATAATTTGTTCACTGGCGCGAAGAACTATTATAATATTAATTTTTAGTATGAAGTTATTTTTTAGTAAAATTTTTGCTATTCTTATTTTACAATTTTACTAATTTTGGTTGCTAATTTAACTAATTTGATTTTACTAACTTTTGAACACCGATTTGCTAAAACTAGAAAAAAAAATAGTAATAGATTTTTTAAAGCTAAAAATTATTTTATCTAGACACAAATCTTGAACTTGGTTTATGCACTTAAATAAAGAGTGGTTTTTATAGAGGTATAAAACTTTTAAATGGAATAAAACAAAGATGTATTTTTTTAATTCACATGAAATTTACTTTATTCCAAAGATAATCTTCTGGCATAATAATTTACATATGACTTCTGGCATATGACCGCCAAGGCTAGCTCGGGCGTAGTCAAATCTGGAGGTCCAATTTTCGATTACTTTTTCCAGCATTTGTGGCCGTATATTGGCAATAACGCTGCGAATGTTATAATCCAAGGGGTCAATCTTTCGGGCTTATCGGTGTAGACTAGCGACTTTATATATCCATAAATAAAATAGCCTAGCGGCGATAAATCACACGATCTTGGTGGCCAATTCACGGGTCCGAAACGTGAAACTATGCGGTTACCAAACGTTTCCTTCAATAAATAAATGGTGGCACGAGCTGTGTGACATGTTGCGCCGTCTTGTTGAAACCACAGCTCCTGCACATCATGGTTGTTCAATTGATGAACGAAAAAGTCCGTTATCATAACTCTATAGCGGTCACCATTCACGGATAGATTGATTGGGGTCTTCCTTTACGCTACGTTCTACAGCAGCAATAACTTCTTCTGTACGCACTGTACGACGTCTCTGTGGATGCATATTATTTCGAACAGAACCATTATTTTCAAAATAAATTTGTACAATTTGGAAGCGTTTTTCAGGCGTCAGTTTATTCATGTTGAAATGCCAAACCAAACTAAAAATGACTTAAGCCGATCTACACATCTTTATTGGGTATCGATGGGATGTGGATTTATCACAATTTCATTAATTATCAGAGGTAACTGATCATGAATATAAATGTTTTTATACAAACAAAAACTAATTAAAATTATTAACTAAATAAAATCCAAACATAAACTACATTGCTATGATGCTTCAAACGACTTCAGCGAAAGTTTACAGGCATGGATCTGGGAGACCTCCATCAACACCACATGAATTATGTGTAATAGTCCACATGTTGGTCATTATATTAAAAACTCCTTAAATATTCACAAAACTTACAATGAATGAAAAGTTTTAAGCAGAACACTTTTTAAGGGAGAGCTAAATGCACTCCGGGAAAGCCCGGCTTGAGCTTACATAAATTTCCAAGCCCAAGTGATCAGCACACCTAATCTAGTTAGAAATGATATACAATTTGTTAAATAAAAATATCTTTTTTTAAGTTGCCTTATTAAAAACTCGAAAATTAACATTGTCCGATGAGACTCAAATTTGTTAGTGTTAAAGTTTTTATATCATTCCGACCGGCGCATATTGAAAATCGCAAAACAGTGAAAATCCTCCCTAACATATATACATACATAATCATAATCATTTATGTTGAAACTTTTTACAAAAACTGTAATTGAAAATGCAAAACCTTATTTATTTTGAAACCCTCTACCAATTGATGCATGTGCTTAAATATTTTATCTCGTTGTCAGAACTAATGAATGACTTGTTCCCACCATTGTTCCTGTCGTAGTACGAGTACTTCTCTTATTAACTTGTCTATTTAAATTTTCCCATGATACAATTATAGGATTTGAAACATTTTATGTGGTTTAGTTATTGTTTAATAGTTTAGCGTTACGAATTCTAACAGACTGTAACAAATTCCATAACAAAATTTGCTGGAATATTTTCGTCTGATTGGGGTTGTTTAACTCCCAACTACATCATCGATATTGGCAATGCGACTATGAAAGCTACCACATTTTATTTATAATGAGCCTTTTCAAATTTTAATAATTTGGCGTAACAATAATTCTATTGGTATCGTTGTTAATGAAATCTGAACAGTGTTAAAATTAGTCCTCTGAATTTTTATCACATTGAATTCTATATAAAAAATTATGAATACGCCAAATAATTTCAAAAGGTGGGGGACGTGCGACAGACACACTTAAAAAAGATGAAGCCAAATATTTTATAAACTATTCAATATTTTTTCTTGATTTAATTTTTATTTCAAAAGCTTTCAAAAAATAAAGGGGAGGAAACGAAAATATTTATTATTTTTAAATGCGTGTTTTACAATGGCTATAACCACTATGGTGGAAAATTATATATTTTTTAGGTTCTCTAACATCAATACCGTTGTTATAATTTCAACGTTTTAGGTCTCAAGGCACTCTATCCTTTGTTTGCGGCAAAAAGCGTACAAAAAAATAGCATTGGGTTTGGACAGTTTTTTTCTAGACCACGATTGTGGAATCCGAAAATCAGCTTTTAATTTATACCTCCAACTGTGCATAATTACAACATTTGCAAACCATTGTTTTCAGATTTGAATTACACGAAGGAGCGTCAGTGCCCGGTACAAAGTAACTCCAAAAATGTATAAACAAATAAAAAAAATTGGTTTCTATTTTCGACTACCATGTATTTATTTGTTAATAAATACGTTGTAGAGACATTTTCTAACACCAAATGGAATACAAAAGTTGAAAGGCCGAAACAAAAAAATAAAACAAACAAAAAAGTGATCTTATTTCAAAAGATTTTAAATTTTTTTTTTAAATTTGCTTAACGATAACAATTATCCATTCCTTCGAGTTAATGTGTTGTTAATCCAAACATATAACTCGCTTTTCTAATATATAAAAATTGCGAAAACTATTGAAAAATAATATCTGTTCCAAAGGATTTAAAATTGTTTGATAGATAAGCGCATATTTGTATGATTTTTAAAATAAGATTTTAAAATATCTGTTAGACATTTTCTGTAATGAAAGTTTTTGGTAAACTAACTTACGAAAATATTAAATTTTTCGGCTGACACATGGAATCCAAACTAAAATCAGAGTCACGCAACTCGTTTTATTGGATAGCTTCATACAAAAAAGTGTTCTACTTTGATCAAAAAGTGTTCAAGTTTGCTCAAAAATTCTTCATATATTTACCGCTGTGAAAATTTATTTTTTGCATGAATATATTTCCGTATAATGTCCTCTTATGTGAGATACTATTTTTATTAACAATTAAATGAAGGGCTTATTGTTAAAACTTGATAAGCCACATTTATTGTTTTATGGATTTTCTGGGCCTCCATTGATTAATATTTGGTAGAAGTCTTACTAAAACACTTATTACAAATACCTAGAGTATGAATGTCCTTCAAAAGTCATATTTTGTGCATTTTTTCAACATTTAAAAGGCGACAACAAACCAAAAATAAAATGTGGCTTATCAAGTTTTTGCAATAAGCTCTTCAAATAACAAGCAAAATAGCAGTGAAAACCCTTAAAAAGTCAAAATTTTTGTTCAACTGCTAGGATATCTGTTATAAGTATATTGTAAAACTATAATAGTTGGATTTTTCAAGGACACTGTTTTCACAAAATTTGAAAAATATCACAAAAAACGATTTTTTTGTGATCTTTAAAAAACGCGAATAATTTAAAATCCACAAATGTTTTTAAATTTCTGTTGCAGATTCCTAATATTCATTCAAATTTAGTTTAGATATGAGATATTTACTAGTTGGATTTTTACTTATATCATGGATCACTCTAGTGCCGTATGCTTAATTTTTAAATTGTTGTCATATTATGTGACATTAAACTTCAATAAAACTGTTAGATATAAAAATATTTATTTTTTTATGTTAATTCAGTTGACTGTCAGAAATTAGTTTACTTAAATATGCATAAATGAATAATGATTTATTAAAAAAAAAAAAAAAAAAAAATATTTAATTAGAATTCATATAAATATCACAAAGAAGTAGCTATGATTAAATCATTTGAAGACATAACATTTAATGTTATGTGTCTGATTGGCATATATCTATAAATAAAATTATATTGATTATTTTACTGTATAGATGAAAAAGTATTAAAATAACACAAAATGAATTTAGGTAGTATATAAAATATTAAAGGATTTAAATAAACTTTTTTAATTTTTTTTTCTTTAGATGAATTCAGATATTATAAGTTTTCTATATTTTAAACATATTACCAAATATTTGTATTGGTAGTATGTAAACTTCATCAATTGACAAAAATCTTTTTCCAAAAAAAGTTAAACGGTAGCTAGAAAATATTGGGCATCTACCAATAAAATGATGAGTGTTTTCCTCTTCATTACAGTTACAAAGCGTGCAAGTAGTTTCTCCATTACCATAAAAAGCACGAATGTTTAAACTAAGCAACCCACCCCTGGCCTTCATAATTAGGCTAACAAGATATGGCGAGTTTCCATCGAGAAAGTAAGGAGGAATATCATTATATTGCAGTGTAGGGTACAAATCATGAAAATGAAATCGCGGATTTCTGGCACTTGTAATAAATTTTTCGTACTCTATGATTCTCAAATTTTTGAGAATATTCTGGTGATAACATAGAAAATTATCCCTCCAGGTCCCAATATCCAAAGTAATCCCGATTTTCTCACATAAAGACCCCCAATTGGAGAACCAAAAAGTACCCCGCCGAGTAGTCTCCTCGGCCAATATTCGCGGTAGTCTAGTGACAGGTAGGTCGAGAACTTTTGTTATATAACTAAAATGTAATTTTAGTGTATCCAAGTAAAGTAATGGCAAACCAGTTTCTATGTGCAGCATATAATTTGGAGTATTTTCAGGAAGGTATAACATTTTTTTCAAGAAATATCGCACCAATTTCTCCACTTCATCAAAAAACTTACTTAAATATAAGACGAATAATGCCAGAGAAAATCTAAACAATCCAGGCAGGGGCGATTCTATAAAAAAAGAAGATTATCGACAACTTTTCGTTTTAAAGATATAACTTGCAAAATGTTTTTTCTATATGATAAAAAATTGCTGTGTTGAAATATTTTAATATTTGTATGTAATATGGTAGATATTTTTCTATGAAAAGTAGACGATAATCGTCGTATAGAATACCCAGCCAAATTTCCCCAAATGGGACCAGTAAGCGTTGATAAGTTAACCCTTTCATTACCCTTGTACACTACAGTGTACAGTAGGGTAACATCTTTTTTTTTTTTGGAAACTTTTTAACTATTATCCCGATATGGGCAATACAGTATTAGTAAAGAATATCGCTTTTTCGGGTGATTTTGATACAAAGACCTGTATTATTTAAAAATGCATTTTGCAAGTTTTTAACACTTAAGTTGCATTAAAGGTTACATTAGTTTTTTACATAATGCGCTCAGTGTTCTGCGAATTTTCATGCTCATATCGCAAAAGACGATGAAATCGTTTGTGTTCTCAGGTATGCAAATTGGATAATTTATTGAATTTAAATTAACTTGAATTTTCACTGCATTACATTATATCGCATTTTTTCTTTACAGAAATACATTTTTCACGCATTTGTTTAAAAATTTATTAGAATTTTTACATTTTGCCTGGAACATGAAAAGAAACAGTATTTTAAAAAAAATGAAATCGAGAAAAAAAACTGGGAGTTAATTGCGGAAACCAATTAATGTGAAAATTTTTTTCTAAGTGCTTCTCAATCAATGAATTGATCTAAATGCTATGACATAAGCTGTAAAAATTGTACTGAATATTAACGGCTTCTGCACAAGACTTTATTTAAAAATTGGCTATGTCCAATAAATTCAGCGTGCTTGAATTAAGCTGTGTGCCAGGCTGGTCAAAATTTTTTACAAGCTCTGATAATTATGGTTTATGTAAATTATATTCAAATAATTATTATTTTCGTCTTACATCGCGAATATGTCGAAATCAGAAGCAGCTGAAACTTTTCTGAGTCCAGATTCGTAACAAGCACATTATAAATATATGAAAATTCGTTTTTTAGTCGAACAATTCGTATGTGGAACAAACAAACAAAAAATAGTTCTCTTTTATTTAACAATATTATTTTATCACTTTTTACTTAATTTGCAACACTTTTATGTACATATAATAAACAATAATTTTAGTTAAGGGGTGCTGGACAGTTTAACTTTTGCCTGGACTTTCAGGGTAGACTGGGTTATTTTTACTTCCACAAAAAAAAATCACCATTACAATTAACAGTACTAAGTTGTTTTTCTATTTTTAAGGTCTTTTTGTTTAATATTATTCAATTTGTTGAAGCTGACTGTTTCTGACTAATTCTTTTTCCAAAATCTCTAACAAGAAAACAGACTGATAATCTTATAGTTGGTGCAACTATAATATGGCTGTAGTAAGAGAGAGGAATATGATAATAAATATTATATTATGATTGTAACAAGAAAATAATATGATGACCGAAAAAAAGAGATTTTTGATAGAACATGATTAAAGCAACCATATTATAGGTGAAATATGATTGATACAATTATATTTTAATTGCAACAACCATTTATAGTCATATTGCAACCACATTTTTTCTCAACGTCTAAGATCGATAACTTTGTAATTTTAAAGTTTTTGGTTTAATTAATTATTTAATAAATAATTTATTTAGTTAATGATTAGTTAATGATTATTAATGATTATTATGAGGATAATATTTTGAGTTGTGGAGGCGATATGAAGAAATGTTGGCGATTTTTAAACGAAGTAACCGGACGTAAGCAGAATAAAACTATTAATATTACAAATGCAAATGGAATAAGTGTTATAGATAATAAAATAAAATCAACACTTTTAAATGACTACTTTATTGGTGCTGTTGACACGTTAAGAGAAAGTATTGAAAAGTATCCCAACGATAGTTGTAACTCATTGAGATCTTTAACCCAGCATAATAAACGCTTTTCGCTAAAAGCTGTCACATCAAATGAAGTAGAAAACATTATAATGAATTTGAAAAAATCAAATAGTACTGGTAATGATAATATTTCTTCAAAACTACTAATATACTGTTCTAAAGTATTGTCACCACAATTAGCTAGAATTTTCAATGTCATGATCAGTACATCTGTTTATCCAGAAGCCCTTAAACTACATAAAGTCATTCCTATACCGAAAGATTCACATGCAAATGCGGTTGATAAATACCGTCCTATCGCGTTACTTTCTAGTATTGATAAAGTATTTGAAAAAATAATTCACTCTCAGTTGAGGGATTTTCTTGATAAAGAATCGTTATTATACAAAAATCAATTCGGATTTGTTCAGGGTTGTGGTACTGACGAGGCAGTAGTCAGTGTTGTTAACACTATATGTGAAGGTCTGGATAATGGGTATAGTGGAGTTGCTGGTATATTTTATGATTTCAGTAAAGCATTTGACCTGGTAGACCACAAGATTTTAATCGAAAAACTTCATTATTACGGTATTGTTGGTAATGAACTTAAACTAATTGAAAGTTTTTTAACAAACAGAAAACAATATGTTGATGTCTTAGGACAGAAAAGTTCTGTTGCTTCTGTGAAGTGTGGAGTGCCGCAGGGTAGTGTGTTAGGACCTCTTCTTTTTATGTTACATCTTAATGATATCAATAATATTGGCCTTTTTGGTAAAATTGTTATGTTTGCAGATGACGTTTCGATTTTTTATCCTTATAAATTTGACTTGGTACTCAAAACACAAATGGAACGAGATTCATCATTATTATTTGAATTTGCAAGATTAAATCGACTTGTACTTAATGCAGATAAAACTAAATTGTTACGTTTTCGACCTCACTCACAAGTTTTGAATAATAATTTTTGTATCTACGTCAACGGGAAGATAGTAAATGAAGTACATGAAATGAAATACTTAGGTATTATTTTGAAAAGTAGTTTATCATGGGATGCTCATGTGGGATATTTGAAGACCAAAATTGCTTCAGCTTCTGGTATGCTTTTTAAATTAAAGAGAAAATTAAGTTCAAGAACAAAAATGTTAATTCACCAATCTATTATACATAGTCGCCTCGAGTACCTTGCAATTATTTATGCATATAAAAATAATAATGAACTAAAATCATTGCAATCTGTTCAAAATAAAGCTCTTAAATGTGTATTTAATTTAACTCTTAGACATAGTACTTTATCACTGTTTAATGAGCATTGTAAAAACATTTTACCTATACATGGTTTGTACGAAAAACAACTTTTGTATTACGTATACAAATCTATCAACAACATTGGTCATCGTTCAGTTAAACTTACTATTAATCAGAATCAATTTAACACAAGAAATGCTGGAAATCTTAGATTAAGACGATGCAGATTGGAGACAACCAAGCAAAGAATAGAATATTCGGGTAGTTTAAAGTATAATAATTTGCCAGAAAGATTAAAAATGTGTAATCGGTTATCTATTTTTAAAAGTAACGTAAAGGAATATCTTTTGGAACGAATAGAAATGCTTCTTGAATAATTTTTTTTTTTTTTTATCTTTTTATAAAAGATGTAAATATAATGTATATAATATTATAAAACTTATTGTTACTTATTTATAAGATAAATTAATTTTGTCAACTCGTCTCACTAAGCCTTTTTGGCGCGAGACATCTATTATTATGAATTATATTGTGAAATAAAATCTTTTTACAAAAAAAAAAAAAAAAAAAAAAAAAAAAAAAATAAACAATATTTTAAGAATGAAATTGGCCCACTTTCGTCCCGCTATTCGCAAAAAACTGGACCAGAGTCGGACGATAATTTTTTATTTCTCATATTCAAATACACAGAAAAAACTAAAAACGGGTTTCAATTAAAAAAATTATTGAATCAATTAATATTTTAATTGATTTTGCACCTATCACGGCAATGATACTATCAATTAAACCTTTTATTAAAATTAAGAAGGAAAAAAAAGTTATAAATAACTTCTACAAAAAAAAATATGATACTCACAAAAAAAGTGTGTGATCTATACGTTGGTATGTGTGTTTTTTGCAATGTTGAGTTTGTTTGTGTGTGTGCTTGTTTTGTTTTATAATTTTTTCTGTTTAGGAATATCTCGGGAACTATTAGAAATAAATCACACACGTTAGCATGTTTTTTTTTAGTCTCTACAGACATATTACAAATACGTTTTTGAAATTCGGATTAGAAACAAAATAATGGGGAGCACTCAAAAGTTTATATGCAATCCTACGTATAATTCAGAGCGAGAGAGCAGATTTTGTGATAAATTTAATATTTTTTATGATACTATTTTTTCATCTTAAAAAAATTATATTTCAAAAATAATTTCTAAACTTATCTTTATTGTTTTAAGTTAACGACACTTTACAAAATTGTTAAAATCATTTTAATATCTTTATTTAACTTCAAATTTATATTTTGCTTGTTTTTCAGCAAGTGATGAAAAATTTAAATATTAATTTCTTTTTTTATAAATTTTCAAAAAGAAGAAATATTTACTTACTAGTTTTTCAACGATATATAATATTTCTATCTTTAGTCTTGTTAAAGGTTAATATATTGCATTTGAAAGTTAAACCTCAAGCAAACCTCTTTCTTAAACATATGCAGGTAGTGCAGGTGTGTGCATAAAAATGTTATTTTACGTGTTCTTTGCCTCTTAATACATTTTGGAAATACAAATTGAGAAACATATAACGTGTGCCGTAACTCTTAAAGAGAAGGTTGCTTAACTTGCATATGCCAATGATCATACATATGGGCTTAAGTTAAATCAGAATGCTGTCACCAAAATAGAAATTTTTTTAAAAGCTACGAACGAAAAATGCGTGGTTAACAAAACCGCAGCAGAAAAAGCTGGCAAAATTGTTGATGTCCTGCCTAGGGCCTCTCCAAAAAAGACTAAAACGAATGATAGAAAGCATTCCAACTCCAAAATCGGATGAGTTCACGGACGAAGATGCGTTGGCACTTAGTTTTAATATGATTTTTAGTAGAAATAAGTACGATAAATTAAGAAAGGCGCTGAATGAAAAAGGATGGGGTTCAATGCTTTCTACTTCTCATTATATGCTGCAAGGCAAAATATGTTGCCACCTATTTCTGATATAAGTGATAAAGGAGCAAGTGTTAGTTTATCTCATCTTCTTGAGAATACAGCTTCAAGAAACATATCAACCTTTTCTAAAGAAGAAAAATACATATGCAAAATCTCAGAGGTAATATTGATATGCAATTGATATGCAAATGGGGATGTGATGGATCTTCTTGATTTTCAGAATATAAACAACAAAGTGAAAGTAACACAAAATTTCCAACGGTTTTGATGGATTCGCTAATAACATTAAGAATGCGCTTATATAAAAAATCGTCGTCATCATCATCAACTTTTCAAGATGTGTGGATAAATTCAACAACTGTGTTCAAGTTATGTCAGCCAGTTCGATTTGATATACTAAGGAAGATATAGAAAAAACTAAGAAACTGGAATATAAAAATTTTTCAACTATTTCAGTGTCATAAAAGTGTCATTTCAACTAAATCTAGCAATGATGAATGGAAAGGTAGCAAATGCGATTACTGATACTAAATCAAATTGACAATGTAACATATGTGGAAAGAAAAATTCAGAATTTCCAAAAGCTTCAGATGAACCCACTAATAATGAAGATGCTCTCAAAATATGGAATTTCTGCACTTCATGCCTGAGTTAGCTTAATGGAATATTATTTACACCTTGTTTATGATTATAAATACCACAGTAGTCCAGGAAATATGAACATAGATTTTAACGCGTCTTAACGACACGTTAATTTAACACAATAAAGATACGAGGGCGGATTAATAAGATCGAACTTCCCTCGTAGTTATAAGAAATGCAACACTTCTCCCATCAAGTACCACCTGTTAATAGACTACTGTCAAATTTTGAGCAAGTCCGTCATTTACTTTGCGTTTAACAGCTGTTCAGAAAATAAAACCTTTTGGATTTTTTTTAAAAATGGAAAAAATTGAATTTCGAGTGCTCATTAAACATTATTTTTTGCAATAAAAAACCGTCAATCAAAATAAGGAAAAGATTGGTAAATACTATGGGGACTCTGCACCATCGATTTCAATTGTAAAAAAAAGTGTTTTACTGACTTTCGTTGCGGTCGCACAAGTACAAATGACGCTGAACGTTCTGGACGGCCAATTGAGGTCAATACACCCAAAAACGTCGAAAAAATCCACGATATGGTGTTGGCCGATTGATGCCGCAAGATTTGTGCCGCGTTGGCTCTCAATTGACCATAACCGTAATCTTGTGACAACTTCAAAGGATTGTTTGGAGTTGAACCTCGAAAAATCCTATTTTTTGGAAGGGATACAAAAATTGGAGAAACGTTGGCCTAAGTGTATTGAGCTAAAAGGAGATTATGTTGAAGCCAAGTGGGCACAAGTGCAAAGTCAAATTTTCATTTAAAAATTGACCATTTTCGACCAATGCTGGGTTTAGAGCGCATGCCCAGAAATAAATAGAATTACATTCACAGTCTTTCTTAAAGTCCATTTTTGTCACCGCTAAACTATTTGAGATAATTTAAAAATGTTTTGTGAAGTTTGTTTTTGAATGTGTTCTTACAAATTTTATTTTTTTTATTTTGTTTTGTAAAAAAAAAGATATTGGCCAAAAACAAAAACTCAAGCCAAAAAATTAACATTATAATTTTTAACATTAAATATCTTTTTAGTTATAAAAAATATATTTTCCACCATAAACATGTTTTTTGTTTATCTTGTATGGGAGATTTTCTCAGTCAAATTTTTCATATTGGTTCACATTTGCCAAAATAGCAAGCACTTTAATATTTTAGTTTAGTTTCATAGTAATCACCCTGTGTCTCAAATGACAATATTCTAAAATCGTATGTCATTCCCTATAACTCCTCCAATTTTTATGTGGATTGGGCCAGTAGGATAGAAGCTCTATACTTATAACCACTTTTTTTGAAAATACACCACTTTGCAGCATGTTATCTGCAAAGATTCATATTTAAAGACAAAATTGCGCCATTCTTTTTCATAAAAATTTTAAAAATTCTCCAAAACTTAAACTTAATTTTTATAAATTTTTGTGGGAAAAATTATCAAAAAATAAAATTTTTAGAAAGAAATTTCACTTTAAATGTAATTTTTAATGAAAAATGTCAATGGAATAGGGGATTTTATATAATTAAAAAAATTATTCAGATAAAAAAACAATATAAAAATTGTAAGATTTCGGTGTAGAAGAAAATCATGAGAATTTATGGCGTTAATATAGTTTAATAACAGAAAGTTTAGCTTTGAGTGTTTTACTAAGTGTTTCAGAAAAACTTTTCATTTTTTCTAATCCAACGAAAAAGTCTCAAATTTTTACAAATTTTTTCTTCCCACGTTTCAAATAAAAATTTTAGTGTTTGGTTGATACGCACTGCTTACTTAACTCTTGCACTATTAATAATTTTGCCAGACTTAAAGCCGGACTAAAAAAAATTTTAAATGTATAAGATTCTTAAAAAATTTTTGTCTAATAAATAATTAATTTTTTTTAAAGAATTTTCTAATTTAATCTCCGAAAAAATGATCGTTTGGCGTATCTCCCCAACTATAACATCTAAAATCTCTACATTCTGCACTTAACTTGATCTAATGACCATGACAAAATCAAACAAAGCATTTTCTTTATTCTAATGTTCTAGTAGTAAAAATTGGCTGAGAAGTTTTAAAAATGCAATTTCGAACCCATTTTTTGGTAGGTAGGTGGGTGAGAGGCATATATATAAACTATTTAATTTAAGGACCCCTAAAATGAATCTGAAGTAAAATAGAAATATACCACAGTTGATACTCTTACCAATTGCACGACAACTTCATATAATTTTCTTTGTCATATTTGCTGTACTTATGCCTATAATTTTAAGTAAAAAAAGTTTTTTTTTACCAATCTTTAGTTGCGAATGTAATCAATTAAATCCACAATTCGGTGTGTTCTTATGAAACCCTAGTTAAATGTCATTTTTGATTAAGATAATCGTATTTGTAGTTACATAATTTGTTTTAAAACTTGATTGGTTTTTGTGAATTTTGTATTAATTTCACTGCTTCCACAGTACATACCCGTGTTGAAAAGCATCAAATAATGGGTCATGTAACCCATTATGTGATTAATAAGTTGGTCATAAGTTGACACTTTGTAATTTTCATTTTTTTTTTTTTTTTTTTATGAATAACTTTTAAAATTAATGCACTGTAAGTATATTTTTATTAATTTTGTTTTGCATTTTTGACGCAAAAAGTAAAAAAGGCACATTTTTTGAGTTTTTGCTTTATATTTAAATTGTTTCACTATTTTATTATTGTTGTTGGTAATTTTTTTTAAAACTTAAAAATTATGCAATTATAAAATATTTTAACTTATAAAATTCTCTAGTTCAAGTTTAAAAACGGTTAAATTAATTTGAATGCGATTTAGTTTATGTTCACGTTTGACTTTTTTTTATAGGTCTGCATATAATCGTGACTGGGAACCAGCACTTTAATATTATAACTATTAGTTTGACGGCGAATCCTCTGTTGAATATATATTTTTTATTTAAAAATAAAATAAAAATAAAATCACTTCCAGATATGTCCATTGTGACAACATTATGATGTTTGTCTTGGTTTATTTGATATAATACATATTGATTTAAATTGGAATCTTTCTTAAATTTAAACAAATTAAAAACTGAACATTGCACGGCTTAGAGCTAAAAATAATGAAAATAGTTTTATAAAATGTCTACATTAATTTAGTATCACAAAATGTCAAGTTAAAATACTAAATAATAAAACGAGTTTAATGTCTTTATTCATAAAAATTCTGTAACATTTATCACCGGTTTGTGAAAATAAATTTCGTATTGAAATCTATTTATTTTAATTAACCTTTTGTAAGAATTTAACTTCTTCTTTTGTTGGATATAGACATAAACGAAAATAAAAACGAAACGTTTGTCGCAAATTAATTTATAATTTTCTATGTTCAAAAGTAGTTGAAATCATTTCTATGTCATTTGGAATATCCAGCAGATCGCTGGGTGTTTGACGCGCACTACTGTTAGCAGAGTAATTATTCGGATGGCTAGTGGACGTGTTTGCGGTCTGGTCACTTTCCTTATCTTGATGAGCTGTCATGTGACGGGTTAAGTGATGGCGTTCTCTGAAACTTTCCTGGCACACAGGACATTTGAGCTTTTCTTCGCGCTTACGTCGATTTGGATCGGATGACACTTCACTCTTGTGATGGGAGCGCATGTGATAAACAAGGTCACTGGTCATTCGAAAGCTTATGTTGCATTTTGCACAAACATTCTGAGCAGTGAGTGTGAACGTCGATGCCAAAGTAGGTGGTATTAGAGTGGAAAGAATGGCAGCAGCGGCTGGATTTTGAACCATTCTAGGTAATTCCGGTTGTGAAATTGCTGCAAATGGATGCGGAACACCACCGCCCCCATGTGGAAATGGAAATCCCGGATAAACTGGCAGAAACTCAGGCGGGCTTGATGGTGGACCTGTTGGGTGCTCGTGATTCATGACGGCTGGCCGATATAGCAGATGTTGTTTAAGTCTGTGTGTCTGCAGTGTCTGAACTGATTGAAATGCTCCATTCGGAAAATAATCAGGCCGAAAATTATGGTACCCCACACTGGTGGGCATACTTGTTGGCGATGAGGGTAAACTGTCAATTGATATGATATCACTGCTACTATTCCCGCTGGCTGAACGAGGCGGTGTAGTAGCGACGGGTGGGCTCATTGACGAACAGCTTAGTTGATCGGGACTAAGAGGAGGAGCTGGTTGATTGGGCGATTCGAGTCGGGATGGGACTTTTGTAAATGCACTTCTCAATGGTGAAGATTCCCATTCGGGTGAAGCTATCACTACCGTGGGATCATCATATATACGGGGAGTTCGCACTGTGATTTGTGGATACCGTCGCAAATCCTGTTTTACGGTAATTTCGGGTTGTTTATTCAACTGCGCATAGAACTGCGGTTGAGATCTTTGCTTTTCGATCTGATTACTTTTTAAACGTTCATCGGGCATCATTAGAAAAGCCACATCGAAAGAACGTTTCAGCGTACTTTTAGTTGTGCCGACTTTCGGAGATAATTGATTATTAGTATTTCCATGATTACTATCATCATTGGGAGGTGTTGGAGGAGTGGTTGATATTTGTAAATCCTTTGCTTGATGGGACTCCTCTATCGGCGAAGCCCTTTGAATTGCGTGTGAATGTCCACTATCCATAATCATATTCGTATATTTAATTAAAAGCACTTTGTCAATTCTTATTTGATTGTCTTTCTTATGTTAGAGTCTAAACGTATATAAGGTCTGTTTGTATAACACTTTCACTAACAGATTTCCGGTTTAACTAAATGAACCTCTTTTTAAAAGTTCCAATAAGATATACGATTTTATTGCCGTTTTTTATTTTTCCTATTTCATTAATAGTTCCGACACTTTCGAAGTCTAAGCGAAAACTGGTATGACGCGACAATCTGTTTCTCTTTAAGTAGATTTTTTCCAGAGCGTTTAATTCTCTACACTCACCATCCATCCATCCAGCCAGCCAGGCAGGCAGTACGACAAGAAGAATAAATAAATCTAGTTGGATTCTGGTTTAAATTGTTGCACACAATCCAATAGTACTCACACATCTGTCCTGATTTGAATTTATTTTTTTTTTGTTAAGTGTTCATTGTTCATTGTTAAAAGTGAAACAACACCCCTTATGTTCTTGATGTTTTTGCCTTCTGCATCGTTTTCCTCTGTTAAATGTTTTTATTTGAAAGAGGTGCATCTGCTTTGAATGTTGCGAACATATTTTGTTGCTTTATTGTTTGTTAAAGAGAGATGGAGTGAGCACATAACGTACGCTGGTTGGTTGAATTGTTCGAGTTTATAAACGCAAAATGTACAAGATGGTACAGTGGACACTTAAATATTTAGAGTAACATATTTCATCACAACGATAGTAGTGTGAGTTATGTTTATAAGCGGGATAATAATGTGTGAAGTGGATTGAGTCTTGAATTGAATCCTTTTGTGCGATTCAATGACAAAAATCGATTTAAATAAATGAATTTTTATAAACAAACAAATTTACGAGAAAGTCCTTTTTCATCTCTGCTTAAATAAATTAAAGTTTAAATTATATACTTTGACTAGTCCTACAGGGCTAACTAGCAGGGTTTTCCCCATATTTTGTTATAAGTTGGTTTATAATTATTTACAGGTTTTTGAGGTGTTGTTTACAAAACTAAAACAAGCCACAACCAAATCAATTGGTTTGAAACTTTTTAATCTTCTGATCAAACCCGTTGTATTTAGGAGGATCACAAACGGTATCTAGAGGTCGCGATGAATGTCAGCATTTCAGATATACCAAGGAGCTTTTACAATGCTTTTACTTCATTTTGTAAACGTTGTATAATTTTTATGACATCGTCTTTAGCACAACCCCAAATTAGAATTCCAATTCCAGGTCCAGATAGGTTTCAAGATCTGTTTGTAGACGATTAGTTTGTTGTGGATGGAGAGTGTGGATCTTCTACGTAGAAGATATTGTATTGTAGTGTATGCATGATACAAAGTAAACAAACTTTAGTTAGTCATGCATACAACATGTTCAATTGCATTCAAAGAATATAAAACTATACACACACACAAATATATTAAATAAATTATAACAGCTAAGCATAAAAATAAGCAAGCGACAAAACATTTGTATTGTATACGGCAAGGTCAATAATATTTTGAACAGTTCATCGTTCTATGCCATAACTGGGGCAAAGGTTTTAGATTTCACTTTGAAATTAAAACAGAACGAAATAAACAATTGGACTATGGACACTTGAGATGCACTCAATATTTGGAAATACACTCTATGTCCAATTTAGTAGAATTTAGAATACACTCAATATCAAATCAATGATTTGATATTTTGCTTACTAAAATCATGCGACCTCGGTACAAATGTTTGGTAGCTATATAGAATTAAATGTAAAATAATTGTAATATAATAATTATAAATTATCGAGTGACTTTAGAAAGTAACTCAATTTTAGGCTAAGCATTATTCTCATGTTAGCTTTATAAGCAGGGTAAAATTTAAATAAAAGTTCAGTTATTAACAACACAACAACTCGCTTATATATTTTCATTGCCATACCAACCGGCACATCAGATATATTACAGTATACTCAATTGATCTATTTTCGTTTCAACATGTTCCTTCCAACGAAGCTTGAGATCTAGATTAATGACTAGATATTTAGCTGAACTTGAAAATGGAACAGACAGTTGGTCAATGAACACTGGAACATAATTGAACGCTGGATCATTATTTGTCTTTTTATTCGTAAAGTTTATTTGAATTGATTTGCTGCTATTTAGTTTTAGACGTAATTTTTGACTCCAATTATGAATTTCGTCTAATGAAGACTGAAGCTTAATTGTAGCAGATTGCGTATCTTCCGCTGTAGACAAAACTACCCTATCATCTGCAAAAGTTCCAACGATACAGTTGTCATTTACTGGTAAATCGTACGTATAGAGAAGGAACAAAATAGGTCAAATTACGATCCCTTGAGGTACACCAGCATATATTGGGCATAGTTTCGAATAGTCGTTTTCTTGCCTTACTCTAAGCTATCTATTATTCAGATATCCAGATTTTAGAAGATTTCAATAATGTGCTGGTAATAACTTGTTTAGTTTGTTTCGGAGTCCAGCGTGCCATAAGTTACAGAATCACCATTGTGTCTCTCGCGGTATGAGCCGCAGCTCCATCTTGCTGAAACTATATCTAAGCATTATTTAGAACTACCGGGCTTTCCAACATGGTCCGATATACCGCCCTGAGAGTCGGTTTCTGGTTCCGCATTTTCATGTTTCCGATAACTCTGTCAAATTCAGCAGTCCTGTTTATTAACATATCCACTTAAATGATGAGACTGTTCTAAAAGTTGTGATTTTTTCTCGCATGCAAAATTGATCAAAATTCAAAAAATTTTACACATTCGTGCAAATTTATTATAAAATTATAATAAATTGTTTATTACCTGCAAAAAATAAAATAAAATTATAAACTGCAAAGATAAAAAAGTTATCAGCATTTCAAATCAGTCAGTCGAAGTTAGCCCACCCTTTATAAAGTAATGCATTATTATATGTAAATGTTTTTACTCGGGAATTTATTCATTTTTCAGATATAATTATTTATACTTCACGGGAATTCATACTAATTGGGAATTCATACTAATTGAACCCTTGGAGAATTTCATATTTCATTTGTCAAAAATAAAAATTTTCCACAAATGGTAGCAGCCACATTTGAACTTAATAAAATTTTAAGTTAAATCCTTATGAACTAGATTAAGAATTTAAGTTGTTTACAATCGGTCTTTAAAATGGGTTTATAAAACTGATCACCCGGTTAAATATTTATATATATGGATCCAATGTATATATGGATTCAATGTATGCTTGAACATGCTCACAAACATGCATTTATATCCCTACATGGATATATAAATCCCCATACATGCTTCCATATATATCTCCATACATGTGCATTAATGAAATTTCAATTAATATGTTTGAACATGTATGATCACACATGAACAAGTATGATCACATATGTAGATATTACTTCAAATATCGTTAATACACATGTATGGAGGTATATGAAAACATATATGGAGATTTGTGTATCCATGCATGTCTATGAGCATGTATACGAATATTTGTTCATTTTACAAAATATTTCGTTGTTTTGACATTTTGTTTTTGTATTTTTATCATGTATTATTATGCGTGTAATGCCCATGTGGTTATGAAAATATTTGTAAATATAAACTTTTTTAACCGAGATGGTCAATTTGTTTTTAGCCTTTCTTCGAACTTTGACAGTCAAACTAAGATACGCTGGAACTGAGAAATTGTTTTCTCGGCCTCTCGAAAATAAACTAAATTTTGAAAGAAGAGAGCTAAACTTAAGGTATACGTACACTAATCAATATTCTTGTGCAGGTGTACCTTATTGCACTATGTTGGGAAAAATTACAAAAATTTTAACAATAATATTGCCTAAAAATTAGGCCAAAAGAGCTCAAACAAATAGACGTGGCTTTAAATTTTTATAATTTCAATATTAGAACTTGTATTAAATCTAAATAGATCCATTCTTTCTAATAAAAAACAAGCACTATCTTTTATTTTAGTTTCCCTAGTTATTAGTACAGTACTTTTCGGTTATAGTCACATCTCACAAATTGTAAACTAATTCGTTAATGTGACTGCATGTCTAAATTTTATATGTATATGTGCATATAAACGACTTGGATATAGAAATCGTTTAATGTGACTATATAATATTTAATTAGTATTATAGAGCGTTGGAATATAAAAACGATGTTTGAAAAGTTTCAGCTCAATCCTCCAATCCCAATTTTCATTTCAGAATCTTTAATTTTTAAAAAACTTAGAACCCAAAAATGTTAAGATTTTAAAATTATTTTGAAAATTTTCTGTACTGTGACTATAACTTAAATTATTGGCATATGATTTTACTTTTAGTAACCAGAGCTACGTAGCATATACTCCAAATGTGATTATATCGTTAATGGACTATAGCGTATGAAATTTGATTTGTATGAAATTTGATTTTATATGACAATAAGAGCGTAAAATGGGGACTATATCGCTAAATGGACTCTACACAATGTGACTATGAATAAAAATTTAGCATTTTACTCTGTAAAATGAGCAAAAACTCATAATAGCAAACAAAAACTGTAATATTAACAACATTTTTGCTATATTTACCTCAAATTTAGAATAATGCAAATAAAAATTCAACAGAATTGTTTGCTAAAAAATTGTTGATTGCTGAGTTCATAAGGGCATTAAAAAAAACTTAAAAAACTACAGTTTTAATGATTTTTGTGTATACAAATATTTAGTAAATCTTTTTGCTGATTTTAGCAAATTATTTTGTTACTTTGAATTACCTAAAATTTAGCTCAAATAAAACTAAATATTTGTAAATTCAATAGAATAATTTTGCTTATCAAATATTACTAATATTTAGTAATAAAATCTGCAAATTTTAGCATTTTTTTCTGCTAACAAATTTTTAATAGCTTTTTTTGCTACTTTTACAGGTTTATTTCTATGAGTGTACACTACCTTGTACTGATTAAAATATATCAAAACTAGCAAGTAAAAAAAGGCTAGGTGTTTTTAAGATCACGTTTTACTTCAGGCAATAACAGAGAACATGCAATACAAAAACAAAATAATAAATTAGCGACGAACGTTATATTATTGTACACCTAGCCGTATGAGTAATCATTAATATTTATTATTACTCATACGCGTAGTAGTAAAAAATATGTATTACGAGCATTAGTTGCAATGCCAAGCAGTAACACTAAAATACCGTTCTCGATTCATGATCTGTTCAACAGACTACCGTTACCCATAAAATACCGCTACCGAAATATATGAAATGTCATTATCCGATAACGAAATAAGTGAAATATCGATATCCTTAAAGTACTGTTATCGAAGTGCAATTATTATTGATTGTCTAATCTTTGTTAATTAGAAGTGGATATGTTGCATTTTAACCCTACAAAGTTAATCTCGTTTTTTGCACGTAAAAGTTCATCTTAAAGATCTATATGATAATTGAACTAATTCTGTACCGAAAATAATAATTTGTCAGTAAAAATTTACGTAACTTATAATTATACTTAATGACTGTAGGTAAAATGACCCAACGAAAAATCACCCTAACGAAAAATTACCCAAAGAAACAAAAAATGACCCAAAAGGAAAAAAATGGAAACTTCACTCAAAAAGAAGAAACAAAGGTCCAAGAATTTCATGAAAAATCACACAACTTTTGTTTGTCATATTTGTTTAAAATTAATTTTTCATAGCAAGGTACCATGATTTGTGCTTGCAATTTCAGTACTCTGTTTTTTACCCATTAATACAAATATTAAACAGTAATACAGAAAAAAAAGCACTGTAAATTTTTTTAATTTTTTCTTTGCGGCCACTAATTTAAAAATTACTACAACAATATTTAAAAATTATTCGAAGGCCCGGTTACTGAATATCCAGTTAAAATTTAACAAACAGTTAAATTGAAAATTTATGTGGAAAACAGCAACAGATGTGTCAGTTAAAGTCCCAGTTAGTAGCTAACGGGACATTATGAAAATGAGGATAAGTCATATTATTATAATAAGTTTTTAAGTCGAAGTTATTACAGTTATTAAAATGTTTGTTGGTAGTTTTGAACTGGAGAATTAGGCGCGGCAGTGAGGATCTAGGGGAGGATCTTCCCTGGAGTTAGTCACTTTGGGGAACGCTAAACCTTTTCGAGCTCTCAAGGCGGAGCTCGCCAAAAATGAAAAAAAATCGCTAAAATTAAAAAAAAAAAAAAACGTAAAAATTTTAAAAACATCACCAAAAAAAAAAAAAAGAAATAAAACTCTAAAATTTAAAAAAATTGTTAAAATTTAAAAAAAAAAAACTATAATAATTAAAAAAATAAAAAATTCTTGAAACATAGGCGATGTGTCAAATAAATGCTCTTTTTGCTCTACGATGGTTAGTTTTCCAGAAGAACGTGATCTAGGAATCTAGCCAATCAAGTCGAAATTTATGACCGGTAATGGGGTTGAGTTTTGAACACCGGTGCAAACGTGTTTCCTCTAGCTCTTTTTGAATTATAGGCGGTTTTTATTTAGGCGATTTTTAAATGGTCCATATATCGAAACCAATGGAGTTAGACAAAATATTTTTGCATCATTGTTCAAAACTCAAGCCCATTGCCCCTACAACGGGCTTGAATGATTGACTTAATTCGTAAATCGCGTTTTTCTCATAAACTAAGCATTAAAAAGCAAAAGGCGCATTTATTTTGAACATCGCCTATGTTTCAAAAACTAACAGAGATATATGTACACTGACTACTTTTTTCAATTTCTGTGATTTTTATTCAATTATGGTGATATTTTTAAATTTTAAGGTTTTTTTCATTTTAGAGTTTTTTTCAAGCTTTTTATATATGCGGTTTTTTTAATTTTTGGTGATTTTTCACTTTTATCAGTTATTTGTTTATTGGTGTTTTCTCCGTAAAGTTATTTATTTATTTCTAAATTTAATTACATTTTACTCACTTGCGTAATAAATTTACACACTTTTTGTTCACCAGCTTACACGTAACGTGTGTATTTTTTTTAGTGTCCGACCGAGTACTCGGCTTCGGCTTCGGAGTTCGGCCAAAAAGTGAAGTTTGGTGTTCGGCCAAATTTTGGCCGAATTTGGCCGAACTACCGAACTTTTTATGATTATTTATAAAAAGCACAAATAAATAACAACTGTGGTTATATTTACTTTTTAGAATTTACAAAAAAAACTAGATAAAAAATACAACGTTGAATATGATAGAATATCAAAAAAAAAAAAACAACGATATTTAAATATCAATGTATGTGTGTGAAAAAATTTCAAAAAGACAAGAGTTTAAAAAAAATATTCCAGAAATATACCTACAAGACTTATAATTAATTATAATAAAAAAAAAATAAAAAATTCGAGTGGTAAGTAATCCTAAAAAGAGAATAACAGGTTCATCAATTTGGGATAGACATGATGCAGTACCAGACTTAAAAGTAGCACAACCAAACGAAAATTTTATTGAAAAGGAAATTAAAATGTTTATTACGGAGCCTTTAAGTCCCGAAATATAAATATATTTGAGTATTGGAATTCAAGTCCATTTACAAATATAAAAGCTGTAGCAATAAAATATTTATCAGCCCCACCAACTAGTGTAGCTAGAGAACAGCTTTTTAGCGCTGCCGAACAGCTGTATTCTGATAGACGAAGCAATTCACATGGTGTGAATACGGAAAAATTGCTTTTCTGTCATTACAATATCAAACTTTTTAGTTTTAAATATTAAAGTTTAGGTTTTTTTTCTATATCAACTTAAAAATCGATCAACTATTTTTCTTTGACTATAAAATATAATACAAATATTTTCCAAATATGCTTTTTTAAAAAAATATACCTATACATTTTTATTTTTGTTTGTGTTTAATAACTTTTTGGTTTAAATTTATTGAAATAAAAAAACAATTTATATTTTTTTTTATTAAAACAAAAAGTTCGGCTTCGGCCGAACATTGATATTATGGCCGAAGTTCGGCTTCGGCTTCCGCCGAAAAAAATGAGTTCGGTCGGACACTAATTTTTTTCATTTACACACATATAGTAAATTTATTCAACTTAAAGGAGTAAGTTGGTACTATAAGTTGGGTAAATTTCAACAGAAATTAATTAGAGTGTAGGGTTAGAAACGGAAAGGTCTCCTGGGGCGGATCGCAATGAAACTTGAGTATGTTTTTAAGGAGAACATTTAGTAAAACCTTAATTTCTTTAGGTTTCCAATCTCGTATTTAAGCCTTTACAAGTGGAGTAAAATCTTTTGTAATTGTGTGTCTCATAGTTTTTTTTAACTAAAAGCAAATTGGATACCAAGAAAAGGTACATATCGTCACCTAAAATCCAAAAGGCCGTAACTACATTTTTAAGTTTTTTACAATAGAGACAAAAAACATTATAAATATAAAACTACTTGAAGTTTATTATCCACATTTGAGAATTATGCTTAAGAAACAAAGACGGATTTGATTCTGAGAAAAAAAAATTCATGGAAAATAGTAGTTTTTAAGTAATGTAGTTGCGTGCTTTTGTAATCGATCTTTCTAAAACCAAAAAGCCGTAACTCCAATGCAAAAATTTATAATAAAACAAACGTTTAAGAAAAAAAAAATACTGCTTTTCGACAGTAATTAACAAAGTGTTTAGTCAACTTATGTATTGTTGTATCTTTATTGTGAGCATTTTAACTATTTAAAAATGTTCGAGAAAAATTTGTAAAATTAATATATTTATTCCGAAAAAATTAAATAAAATTAAATTGGTTAAACAAAAAACAGTGTAAATTATTACATTAAAGAAAAAAAAACTGCACTACACGACTTTTTGGTTAATGCGTATAGTGAAATTGCAGTTAAGGCCTTTAGATTTTCATTACTAAAATTAATGTTAAATATTTTTGAAATAACATTCATGGAATAACTTTCATCTTGGATGCTATGTCCACCACTACATAAAATATCTTATCTGATGAATTCTGAATTGTCAACAAATTTAGTTGCCATTACAAATCAGGTTTTTCGTTATATTAAATAATGGCACACTTAAAATCTGGACAAAAGTAAACAGACATAACAACGCCCCAGATGTAATTACGAAATTTATTTTTATATATCTTTTTAGAAATATATGAGACATTATTTGCTCCAATTCTAAAGATATTCGGTTAAGCGGTAGTGCTGTAAATACGCAAAATATGAAAAAGAAAAATGTTGCACAAAATTTTTATTTTTGCATTATTTTTGCAGTTACGCTAAATTATAGTAAAACAATGGTATGATCATCGCATCACAATTTTTAGTTTTCGGATGATTCTGTCAACGCCATTTCACGAAAATTTAAAGCTAGTAAGCTGAAATAAAATTTTTATTAAATATAGACAGATTTTTAACAAAAATCCATAACGTTTTATTTATTACCCCAAATAATATATATTGTTTTTTATTTTGTTTTATTAACTAATAATCATACACTTAGCCTACTATTTAGGTAAAGACCACTGCAAATGTAGTTGAAAGCAAATGAAATTTCACTTAAAGAAAGGACGACTTACATTACAGTAAATGCAACTAACATTGTCAGCACATTTAATTACTATAAATGCAATTAATGTTTATCCCGATGAAAATAAATTTAAATAACAAATATGCAGGTGCTTGTGCAAATTTAAATGTAACTGACACTAAAAGAAAACATATGATTTTCTATTGTTGATTTACTTGAATAAACGTCACTACATTGCTAGGTCTGTCAAAAAAACAGAGTAGTATTTGGAAGATGACAAAGCCAATTGTGACAATTTTTTGTTGCTGTTTTTGTTTTTTCTTTGATATTTTAAATTTTGAATCTCGCTCCTAGACGAGGACAAGAAATTCTCATTGAGTTTGTGATTTAACATAACAAATATCTCTAGAAATTCTAATAACAAAGTCCCCTGAAGATTTCCTTAGGCAGGAATGAAATCCGGATAGGGACACGCCTACATCAGATTGCTTTTCACAATTTGTTAAATAAGTTTTGGGACTTTAGCACATTTAATTACTATAAATGCAATTAATGTTTATCCCGATGAAAATAAATTTAAATTGTCATTACTAACAATTGTAGTAAAAATGAACCACATGTTTTTTTTTTAAATAACAAAAAAACAACTGTAAAAAATGAATGTAAAATCATAAAACAGTCGTTTGTGATGTGGTTTGTTTTTTGAAATGAACTACAAGGTTAGTAAAAATTTTAATTTGTTCTACAAATGACTGACATTTACATTAAAAATAAAGAAACTGTATTACAACCCAAACAACTACATATTTTTAAAGCAGAAGTTGCCTGAGTGTATAATTACAAATCATATACTATTACCCTAACCGAGCACTAGCTACTATGGCTTTCGGCGCGTTATAGCGAAAACAGACCAGTGCCTCTGGTGGGAATCGAACCCACGACCCCCGCACTGATAAGCCAGCGCGCTACCAACTAGCCTACCGGGGCGCACATAATAATATTATAAAATAGTATTCGCCAAAATAAAGTGTGCAAATATTTTACGATGCGCTCCTCAAAATATACCAATAGTTTTTATATTTATTAGGATATTAAGATTTTTTATATTTTTCTTAAAGATGAACAAATGACTTTGAATTTAATATATCAAAATAGGTTTGGTTAGTTTTGTATAAATCTAAACATTTTTGTTCGCAGTATTGCGTTGCCTGCACCCACTGTTTTATTTATTAAGTAATAGTACATAAATGGAACAACATGTGCACTAAAAGACAGTGAAAATATGGTTTGAAACCAGGCTTGCCAGATACATTTTATTTGTTATCCCCAAAAATATCAAAAAATTTCCTCAAAAAATCTCCAATTGAGAAAAAGAGTTTAAATTCTTTATTTAATTTGCCCACTTTTACCAGCTTATCGACATTTTTTATGAATCTCAAATCAACAAATATTCCACAAAAATACCCAAATTCAGCAATGAGAATTTTTCTTTTAGTCATAGCTAAAATGATTTATTAAATAAGCCCAAATTTGCTTTACAGGTAAAATTAATTTCAAAAAGATTCAGCACTATTTTTCGTTCTCAGTTTTTTAACTTATTATAATTTAGCAAGAAAGCTCTTCAACTTTTATAACTTAATGCATGAACCACCTTCATTCAAAAATTTTAACTTTTTGTAATATATTTTTAGCTCATTTTTGATTAGTTTAATCTTAAAGTTGTTCCTCTAAATTACAAAGGCGGTCCCAAAATTAGCCGAAATTTGGGAAAAATTTTCTTTATTTCTCAACATAATCTCCTTTTAGCTCGATAAACTTTTCCCAGCTATATTCAATAGCTTCGATACCCTAATTATAGTAAGAACTGTATAGCTCTCTAAAATATTCATCAACCATAGACTCCACCTCTTCATTGTTGGCAAATATTTTACCACCGAGTCATTTTCCAAGTTTGGAAATGTAAAATAAGTCAACGTAGCTCAATCTGGCGAATAAGGTGCGTGCTGAAGCAAGTCAAACTTTAGTTCATAGATTTTGGGATTGTAATTTTGGATGTGTAAACTGTGGTATTGCCTTGATGAAACAACACTTTCTTTTCGACAAATGAGGACTTTTTTCCATTAATTTCATCGCTTAAACGCTGCAAACGCTTCCTTTTTGAAGATAATCAATAAAAATTATTCTGTAATCGCCTTCTTGGGAAACGATTGTCCAATTCCAGTTTCCTGCTTTGACTGTTCGTTTGTCTCAGGTGTGAAGTGGTGGACCCATATCGCATCCATGGTTAGAAATCGTGAACCTCGCCAAACATCTTCACGACACTGTTTTTGTTCTATTGTGCGCAAACGCGGCACCCAGCTTTCTCATCTCGAAATTTTCGGTCAATATGCAATGTGTAGCACTTTTTGAAATGCCTGTGATTTCAGCCAGCCCACTTACTTTCAGCCGCCGATCATCCAATACAATTTTCTGGATTTGGGTTGACCACTACGGTGTTCGTCTTGGCAACTCGTACGGCACCGATTAAACTCTGCTACCCAATATTTTATAGTCGTAAACAAGGAGCAGACTCCCCTAGAGTAGAATATAGCTCGGCGTTAATATTAGTTGGACTGAAAGTATTGAATTACATAACGGTTACCAAATTATTGCATGTTTACAAATTCACTGAGTTCGTTTATTTATGATAGCTCCAAAAAAATACAAAACAATTTGGTTTAACCAAAGTAAGTTTTTTTCAAACCACTTCCGCCATCTATACGTCAGGTCGGCTAATTTTGGGACCGCCCTCGTATGTATGTCATCTGTATTTTGCAATTTGAATTAAAATATTAATCAAAAATATTCGAAATTTGTTATCCCCAAAAAAACATCCCCTGTCCCCAATTGAAAATGTCTGCACCCCAAGACCAAAAATAAAATTAACAAATTTAGGGACAACACCGCAAGTCTGGCAAGCCTGTTTAAAACTACCCTCTAAAATCAAATCTAACATGCGCGTACAATGTTAACATAGTGTGAAGAAAGAGGCGGAGCACCATGCTACAAATTCTATTTTACTCTCATCAATTGTTACACTAACAGGTTGATTGTGTCAAGACTACAAAATAATGGAATGGTTTTAAGTACACACATATTTTTTTATACACACACACATACATATTTTATTTTATAGTAGTGTTACATATTTCTATTCTTATTGTTGTTGCGTTAAAACACAAGCTTAAATTAAATGATCTTTCAGGATTTACATCCGATTTATATTGAAATTATTATTTATAAAAGTATAGAAGAGCGTTTTTTTTAAGTTTTTGCAAATGTCACAGTGGCGCAAGTATAATCGAATTTATTTTTTTGGTCATTAATAATGTGTGAGGCAACGTAATTTTGTATTTCGTAAATATTATATCAAATACAAAGTTTGTCTTGTTATCAATTTCTTCGCTTGACTCGAATCTGTTCAAATAGGTTTTCCCACTAATTTGCCGGGAAAACTGTTTTGATTAATAAAACAATGCACTGTGGTTCCAAAACGACAAAAAAAAAGTTATCATATTATAAATTGTTGTAATTGAGAAAATTGAATTATTATCACCCTGTGTTGACACAGGATGTGCACAGTGGGGGATTCAGAAAAAAATTGGAAATAGTTCGCCCTTTGTTACTGGGTTGTTGCATTGTTATGCAATTTAAAATGTTGCTAATCAATGAGTTGATGATTTTTAGTTTTGACTTTGGCATAAGCAGCCCTTTCCGGGGCTGCTATGTTGGGCCCCCAATTGATACTCCTCAGTTATAAGAAACATATTACAGCTAACCATTACTACGAGCATATACATATATCGTTTGATTTTTAAGATCACAACATATTATTGTTCTTCTAGTAAATTCTAACAAAAAACACTAAAGTTTGGAGCCTGGAGTTGAATTTATCCACATATGTTCAAAAGCCGCAATTTAATGGTATGTTCGAATTTTTAACATAACTAGACGACAGGGCTGTCAGATATGGCGATTTCTCGCCAAACATGGCGATTTTAAAACGTGTTTGGCGTCGAGATTTTCCATATGGCGACATGGCGATTTTTTGGGGATTTATGATGTAACTGGCGATTTTTTTTTGGCTATTTTCACCATTTATATTATTTCAGCGATTTTTTAAAATAGTTTCTCTTTTTTTGCTATCATTACTAATTAAAAAAAAAAAAAAGGGTAACCTTATGTGCATGATTTTTGTTTTGTCAAAACGACATCAAATGTCATGTCGTATGACATATGAACTTCCGTTCATAAATTGGAAGAGTTATTTTAATAACGAAATTCCAACAAATTTACTTGATTTTTGGCCAAAAGTGTTTGATTATCATGATGCAGAAGGTACGTACCATTTTCAAGAATTTGGCCGTTCTTAATATGTTGGTTGTTCCAACCAGTAATGCCATAATGAATTATACCAAAGCTCGACTAAGAAATAAAATTCAATATGAGCTTTTAAACGCTCTATTGAGAATAATAAATCACATGAACGTTAACAAATTGTGCTGCAAAAGACAAAATGTGTATATATATATATATATATATATTAGGGCGGGTCGATTTAATAATCGCCCAAAGCTCAGTGAAAATCGTATTCTAGGGATCAAAATAAGAAACTTTGCGGAATTAACCATACCTCTAAAACGAATTCTACTACCCCGAAACTGTTGACTTTTGTCCCGTAGGGTCAAGTTTTGAAAAATCCCACTTTGACCCATGTAGAGTGCCCCAATCGAGTCCAAATGTATGACCGACCCCCACTAACTTTGAAGGGCCGATCCACCCATGCTCGTGGCACACCCCCCTGGAACTCCCCTGGGGGGTTCCCCATACAAACATTTCAAAAAATCTCCATTTTTGGCACTTTATTTTATTATTTTTTATTTATTTTATTTATTTTTAATATTTTATTTATTTTTTCTCTTTAGAAATTTATTTAGTCAGAACATATGTAAATGAAAAAAATAATTTAACTTAGTAATAGAAAAGAAATAAAAAAAATTACTGTTTGAAGTCTTTTTTGCTTTCAAGTCTGGGCAATTTCGCACGGCTCTCTTATGTCGTCGCCATAACAGCCTCTACATTTTCCGGTATAACTCGTTTGGAAACGCTAGCTAGCAATTGAACGTGTCGTTCTGTTGCAGGTCGTAAAATAGGTTGTGTGGGTTTTTTAAGCCACCACAAGACACAGCTGCATGTCGTAAACTTACTTAAGCAAAATCGGTTACAGGTAGAATTGAGCATAAAATTATCATAAAGGATTTTCCAGAAGTAATAAAAGGCGCACTTGCTTAACAGAAAGCATAAAATTATCATAAAGGATTTTCCAGAAGTAATAAAAGGCGCACTTGCTTAACAGTATTTGTGGTCAGATTAACGTTTAATTTACATGTAAGTATTTTATGGGCAGTTTTGACAACAAAATCGGTTACAGGTAGAATTGAGCATAAAATTATCATAAAGGATTTTCCAGAAGTAATAAAAGGCGCACTTGCTTAACAGATTTTGTGGTCAGATTAACTTTTAATTTACATGTAAGTATTTAATGGGCAGTTTTAACAACAAAATCGGTTACAGGTAGAATTAAAATTACCATTTCATTTTTATTACCTCGTAGACCATATATAACGCAACAGTTTTTGTGAATGCATTAAGTCGTTGTGAAGAACTCAAAGTGTGAAGTTCTAATTTCAGATAAAAAAATATTTAAAAAAAAAAATCATTCCAAATCAAAAAGTTTACAATGAATCCACCATCCTTTACACCGCAAGATGAAGCAATAACAACATCAACAACTATCGAAAACCCAATGAGTCATATACCCAGGCATGATGTTACTGAACCCCCCAGGGGAGTTCCAGGGGGGTGTGCCACGAGCATGGGTGGATCGGCCCTTCAAAGTTAGTGGGGGTCGGTCATACATTTGGACTCGATTGGGGCACTCTACATGGGTCAAAGTGGGATTTTTCAAAACTTGACCCTACGGGACAAAAGTCAACAGTTTCGGGGTAGTAGAATTCGTTTTAGAGGTATGGTTAATTCCGCAAAGTTTCTTATTTTGATCCCTAGAATACGATTTTCACTGAGCTTTGGGCGATTTTTTTGCCTCCCCACAAATCGACCCGGCCTAATATATATATATATATGTAAGTGCGTATATGTTTTGCTAAATTAGAATAAGTATGCAAAGTTCCCAATATTTATTAATTAAATAAAAAAAATTATCAAAAACTAAACTAAATTTACTTTTGGCGATTTTTTAGTTTTTTTTTTATCAGTTTTTGGCGATTTTTGACTTAAATATTATACTAGTTTTTGGTTGCGTAAAGAAAATTTTATTTTTTTAAATAAAAAATTAACAAAAACAACAAATGTGACTTTTGGTGATTTTTGGCGACTTTTGGCGATTTTTGACATCCGGTTTGGCGATGGAGCTCAAAAAAATCTGACAACCCTGCTAGGCGATTAAAAAGTTTTTACATGATGATATTTTGTTTCAGTATATGTTTTTATATGTCACCATATTAAATTATATATGATATTTAAGTTTCTTGCGTTTTTGATATGGTGCCATATATGAAAATATGAACGTATATTACCGCATTTATGTTTTTTTATATACCATATATTTTTTGATATGGAAAAGAAAATTCAAGGAGGTTAGAAATACAATGTTATGTGGCCTAATACAAAATCATGTATTAATACATATATATTTTAAAAATCGATGTCATTTTATATGTATATAAATTTATGTGGCTTTTTGCAAAACTCCAAAATATGATCAGCAAAATATTAAAATTTTGAAATGCAATTTTTTTTTTATTGAATTTCTTAAATGAACTATTTACGGTAAATTTGAAGAACACATTTTGTATATTCAGCTAAAATGCAGTTTTTAACTTCCTAGGAGTTCGTTTCAAAAATGGGCAAATGTACGAAATATTAAGCTAATTTGTATTAACAGATGTTAGTGCGAATTCATTCGTGTTAACGTACTTTATTACCTTAACGTCTTCTGCTATTTTTAAATTGCTCATACATGGTGTATATTGTAGGACATTTTTCGTTCAACATATATGGGGTTTCCTTGTTTATCAAATTTATGTAGCAAATTGTTAAATATTTGATTATCTTTAAGCCATGCACCCGACTACCTTTATTTAATTTTGGGGTCATGATATATACTTTTTAATGTCGGCGAAAAAAAATTATATTTTTTTATATTTAAAAAATTTTTTTTTTTTTTTAATGTCGGCGAAAAACGTTAACATTATTACACCAACTTTGTTTAAATTACATTTCAAATATTAAACTACCTGGAAGATTATACGAAATTATACTTTTTTTTTCTCAAATGTCATATAAAAAAATGAAATTATATTTTTTATAGAAGACATTTGATAATTCTTTACGTTTAGTTTATCCTAAAAATTTATCTTTATTTGGATTCATTAGAAAGCGTCTATCATATAATAAACATATTCAAAAAGAGCCAAAATATAAATTGTCGAAACTTTAATCGCGGTTTTCTCAAAATTGTGAGGTGACTGAAAAACTTGGATGCCAGATTTGGCATCAGAGCATCAAAGTAATCATAATTTTCATTTTAAAAAAACGATAACGCTAACATATAATAAAAACTAAGATATAAAAGGTTATATTATTTTGAATACCTTTTAAGTAGATATAGCTTCAACATATAAGTGTTTGGTATCATGTATGGTTATGGAAATTACCTGTAATTTAAAATAAAAAATATTTTTTTTTTATTTCAAATTTCAAAAAAACTATCCCACAATTCTGAAAAAATTAAAAAAAAATCCTAAACTGGGATTTTGGATATTTTCCGCTGCCATGCACAAACTTATGGAGGGGATCATGCGTTGCTGATGTCACAAGTATCGAACACTTTGAAAAACACATGTCTGTCCTTTATTTTAGAATCGCAAATATGCACTTAGAGAAATTATTGTTTGAATTTTAACTTTTTGAATAAAACTTCCTAAATTTGGTATTGGCTAGGGGGTGAAATGCGCAACTTTTTAAAAATAAGCTCATCTACGTTATGTCTTTTTGCCTCTTATAATTTTAAAAATATTTGACTTTGAATTCAAGGCCTTTATATTTTACACTGTATGGCAATGTAAATTAATTGTCCAATATCTCAAGAACAACACAATGATGAAATTTTATTATTGCAAACCGTTTAAGGGGTTAACCGTCTTTAGAGCCAGAGGTAATGATGACGATATATCCCCCAAACCGGTTAAAAAAATTTAATACGAAAATAACTATAAAATAATAGGATTTCTAAAAATCATGGTTAAAATTAATAGGTTTGCTCATTCAAAAAATTTTTTTTGTTGCCTTTTTGACTTTATGGCAAAATTTAAATAATTTCTCAAAATAACAGTTGATTAAAGATTTTTCGTATAATATTTTTAGTAAAAAACAGTAATGAAGAAATTTTCAATTGAAGTGCTTAAATGTTATCGTAGTAAATTAGTTTGAACTAAAATTCTTAAGTTTTCGTTGCTTACAGTTAAGTTTTCAAAAATTTCCTGAAATTTATGTACAAAGTTTGTCTTTATCTATATTTTATATACTTTTTTAACAAAATTCCTATCAAAAAAAAAAAAATGTTTGATATAATTTTTATTAAAAATAATACAAATTATATTTAATGTCAAATGCCAAAAAAAAACCCTACTATGAGCCAAAAATCCCTACTTATCAGCTTTTTGCACGGGATCGCCTAAACGGATTTTTTTTTGTGAATCATAAAATTGTTATATTATTTGCTCCTGTGCTTTGAATTCACAAAACTGGATAAATCACTACTCAAGAGTTCCAGCCTACTAAAAATTTATTCGGCGTAAAAATTATAAGATTAATGGTTGTTTTTATGACTGAATTAAAAAATGCAGAGTTTTCCAAATTATAACATCAAAAATAGTCAATGTATGGGCGTGAAATACATTTTTTTAAAATACCTTTCATTCACTTTAAAAGAAAAATTAAAATACTAAAACAAAATCACTGTCCTCTTCCTATTTCACGTGAAATTTAAGCAATAAGTACGTAAGATTCATGATAATGGAAGTGGACATGAAATAAAACGTATTTTAGAAACATATCCAAAAAAATTGTATTCAACGCCCATTCATTGCCTACTTGTAGAGGTTTAAATTTAAAAATTCTAAATTTTTAAGTTTAAGGGTAATGAAAGTGATCCTTAATCTAATAGTGTGAGCACCCAATAATTTTTTTGAGAAGTCTAAAACTCTTGAGTAGTGATTTAACGCTCTATTGACCATGTTTACGGATTATGAAATGTTATTGTTCTCAATAACGTTGCAAATAACAGTCTTTGGCTAACATTTATTGTCTACCATGTAAAATGACTTTACTTAATTATAATACTTAATTAATTATACTTATTTTACTAACAATACAAATTTATTAAATTCAAGCTTTTTTTTGATTAAAAACGATTCCATTTTTTTTTTGTAATTTATTTAATAATATCGATGTTTTGGTAAAACCTATTTCGAATAAAATACCGATACCGAAACTTAAACTAAAACTAAAACCGAAACCGAAACAAACAATGAATCTTTACTAAACCCGTTATTATATTCGGTTAAAGTGATTACAGAAAAATTTGCAAATATTTGATTATGCAGTTATATTAGTTTTTTGTTTTTATATACATCGAGATTATTTTTATGTTATTTTCAATTTATAACGAGCTTTCAACCTCCGTATATTTACAAAAATAAAGCAAATCAAACATATTAGCTAGGTTGATACTAGTATTTCGATCTGGCTAAAGATCTCATCAGAACCCGAAGTTTTAGAAAAGCTAGAGCCTATATAATAGGCAGAACTTTAACAAAAAACCTATTAATAATCAATTTTGCTCCATTCTTGTCTTCTTAGTAATCAACCACGTGGTTAGGTCTTTTCCTAACAAGCATCATGACGTTACTAAACTTTGAAGACCAAAAATGTTCTATTTATATAAAAAATTTTTAGTGTGTACTCTGGCTCAAGTAATATTTTTTACAGTTATATTAGTTTTTTGTTTTTATATACATCGAGATTATTTTTATGTTATTTTCAATTTATAACGAGCTTTCAACCTCCGTATATTTACAAAAATAAAGCAAATCAAACATATTAGCTAGGTTGATACTAGTATTTCGATCTGGCTAAAGATCTCATCAGAACCCGAAGTTTTAGAAAAGCTAGAGCCTATATAATAGGCAGAACTTTAACAAAAAACCTATTAATAATCAATTTTGCTCCATTCTTGTCTTCTTAGTAATCAACCACGTGGTTAGGTCTTTTCCTAACAAGCATCATGACGTTACTAAACTTTGAAGACCAAAAATGTTCTATTTATATAAAAAATTTTTAGTGTGTACTCTGGCTCAAGTAATATTTTTTACAGTTATATTAGTTTTTTGTTTTTATATACATCGAGATTATTTTTATGTTATTTTCAATTTATAACGAGCTTTCAACCTCCGTATATTTACAAAAATAAAGCAAATCAAACATATTAGCTAGGTTGATACTAGTATTTCGATCTGGCTAAAGATCTCATCAGAACCCGAAGTTTTAGAAAAGCTAGAGCCTATATAATAGGCAGAACTTTAACAAAAAACCTATTAATAATCAATTTTGCTCCATTCTTGTCTTCTTAGTAATCAACCACGTGGTTGGGTCTTTTCCTAACAAGCATCATGACGTTACTAAACTTTGAAGACCAAAAATGTTCTATTTATATAAAAAATTTTTAGTGTGTACTCTGGCTCAAGTAATATTTTTTACAGTTATATTAGTTTTTTGTTTTTATATACATCGAGATTATTTTTATGTTATTTTCAATTTATAACGAGCTTTCAACCTCCGTATATTTACAAAAATAAAGCAAATCAAACATATTAGCTAGGTTGATACTAGTATTTCGATCTGGCTAAATGCTTGTTAGGAAAAGACCTAACCACGTGGTTGATTACTAAGAAGACAAGAATGGAGCAAAATTGATTATTAATAGGTTTTTTGTTAAAGTTCTGCCTATTATATAGGCTCTAGCTTTTCTAAAACTTCGGGTTCTGATGAGATCTTTAGCCAGATCGAAATACTAGTATCAACCTAGCTAATATGTTTGATTTGCTTGATTATGTATGTTTTTTTTTGTAACCCGTGGAAACTTATAAAAAGATGTGCTCACTAGGGTTACAACTTTTTTTTTTTTTTGCTAAATTTTTACCTATTAGCACGTAATGGGCAATAATGTATTAATAATAGAAATCGCTTCTTCAGGTCATGCATTTTTTCCACTGTTTACTTATTGTGTTCGTTATTTTGCGAAAACAAAATCCGCGAAAGCACGTCAAATTGGAAAACGTAATAATTACAGTCAAATGCGGGGTTTGCTTCAACGTTATTAATCCTTTAAGAGCTACGTTATTAATCCTTAACAGCAAGTGGCTAATTGCAAAAAGTTTACAACTTTATAATTTGTAGCAAATTCCTTTCCATTTGGACATTTTATTTAAGTTTTAATTAAAATGTAAATTTTCACTTTACAATAAAATATTTATTAATAGACATAATTCAATGATTTTTTGGACTTAACTAGACTTTTAAGTCAAAAATGTGAAATTTGTGTCCGAATTTATAATTTGCTGTGAGAAATTCCCAAAAATAAAAAGAATCCAAAAATGGGATTTTTTTAGCACAACTAACTCGCGTTTTTTTAAAAACAACTTCCAGAATAGTATGCTTGCTTTATATGTTCAGAAAGAAAATATTTATCTGGAGCTAAAATGCTGTTGGCGCTTTTTGGAGACAAAATAGCAAAAACTTGATTATTTTTTTTAATTTCTACTTTAAACGAATGTAGTTCTTATGTGGAACAAGCTATTGCATAGTTTATTTAGTTAAAAACCCAATATTTTAAAAAAGAAATTGGTGTCGTCCCGCTATGCGCAAAAAACTAGATCTAAGTCGGACCAAATTTCGAATTTCACATTTTCAAATGGGAATATCTTGAGAACTATTGCAGATAACCCACACTAGTAAGCATCTTTTTTGATTAGAAATATGTTAATTTTTTGAAAATCAAATTATAAACAACAAAATTTGGAGCACTCAAAATTTTATATACAAACAGTTCCCTACTTTGGGTGGTGATATTGCCGACCCCAGCGGGCCTGGAAGCTTCAAAATCAAAACTTAAGTTTGATATTAGCTCGCTTATCCATATTCCAAATTTTATTGTAATCGGGCTACTAAGTAAGAAATGGCCGAATTATTTCCAAAAATGTTGTGAAATATCCCACTGTGCACTTGTAGGTACACAGGCAGAAGAATAAAATCGACAAAGCGTCGGCGAAAGTCGGAAATGCGTTGGCAGAACGTGGGATTATTGATCATGACAGTATAACCCTGTTACCCGATTGATTACAGTGGCCAACCGTTGGTTTGAGCGAACTTGCCACCATTGGCATAACTTTGGTAATTCAAAAAATGTTATGCTTTTAAAACAGCTTCAATTAAATTCATTTAGAGAAATATCTATAATAAAACATTTGAAAAACAGCAATACAGTTCGGTCATAGTCTTATACATCATATTTAAATATGTGAAATATAATAAAATATTTAAAAAAAAATGCTTCTAATTGGCTGTAATATTGGTAAAAACAATATTGGCAGAATTTTGCGGGTGGTACTAGCAAAACACGTGCTTTGCAAACAAAATAGTATTTTCCTATTACAATATTATTTGCACCTTTGGTAATTTTAACACGGTGGGTTTTTACAAAAATAGCAGTGATTTGGCTGTACAATTTTTTTTTGCAACTGTTGGCGATTTCTGCCTGTGTATCTGTTGCTTGGAATTGTATAGAACTAATTGATTTTATAAAACAATAAAAAATATGAAAACAAAAAGTTTAAATTAAATTTATAAAATTATTATGATGTTCGCTAAAGTTGGCCGTTGATATATTTCCTTATTCTTTAATTTTTGTTGCTGGGTTTTAAAGTTTTAGCCTTTTTATGTTTTACGCATTATCTTAACTATTCTTTGTCTATATTGTACAATTTTTCAACAAAGGAAATATATTGTTTGTTTACCGCAATTAAAAAAGTTACCATTATAAAATAATTGCACATTCTCTTTCTAGTACAAACGGTAATCCCTACAGCAGCTTTTAACGATGCATAAAATGTTTAAATGGGCTTTAGATATTTATTTTTAATTTTGTTTTCATATTTCAATAGCTTGAACTTTTTTCTATATGCTATGAAAATTTGGGAGAAAAAATCGCAGAAATAAAAAGTTACAGATTGTGAAAAAACTCCTTGCCCGATGTTTTACAAAAGCAATGCCTTTTTCTCAAAAGAAGATATGCAGCTTAAGCGGATGGAACGATTTTCAATCGGATTTTTGTGTTTTGGAGAGTACTAAAAAATAAAGTCCCTAACATAGAGATAGTTTTAAATGTGTCCCTAGTGTTTTTTTGGAAAATAAAAAACAACGATTTTTTTGGGTGTTTTTTTTTTATTGTTTGAGTTTCCCCCCTTACCATTTTAATGTGCAAATCAAAAATTTAAAAATACGGCTACGTTAGGGACTCAAGAATTTACAAAATTAAAATTTTTTCTCAGATGAATACCCAAAGCTCCACAATGCCACCCGAGTTTGCCTTTAAAAAAGAGTATACAATGTAAAGGTTACCAGGGTTGCCATGTGGGTCCGAATTCTAAATTATATTCTTCAGAATAATATCTAATATTGTGTTTTTATATCGCAAAAATAATTTTGGACAAAGTTTAAGTAAAGCTAAAATTAATAATTTAATTTTAAATGAATTTTCTAACAATTTTCTACGCCTTTAAAAGTTTTTTAATTAGTTTAGAAATTTATCCAGAGCAAAAAAATGCTGAAAGAGTTGACCTACACCTATAAAAAAAGTCAGTTCAAAAGTCTGTTAAACGGGTCTGCTTTTTTTATGAGTTTATAGGAGGAGCATTCCTAATAGTTTTTTTGTATAGCCCAAAACCCAGATGTAGGTCCACATAGCGAACATCCCTTAATTTATAAGAAAAATCAAATAGCGTTTTTGTGTCAGCTTTTTAAATCAAGTACCATGGAGTACCAAAAAGTACTAGTTATTATCGGTACCATTTACACATTCCAAACTACCATCCCCGGTACATATTAACTATTACGTATGTTTTGCGTTTGGTTTGCTTATGCTATGTGAGTGTGTGTGTGTGTTTTTTTGTTTTTTTTTAGCCTTTTCCTAATTTTTGCATATTTTCAGGTGATAATTGTTCAGCAAACATATGAGTTGCATACTAAATTAAATTTATTATTTGTTTGTTCATACAACAATATGTATTATGCAACTTTTGCTGTTCGGTATATAATTTGACTAAATATTGTTTGTTTTTATGCAAATAGAAATAATCAGATAATTAAATTCAGACAGTTTTTTTTTTAAATTTTATAGTTTTCATATCCTAGAATTTTAATATATTTGCAAAAAAAAAATTGCGGACAAATTTTTAGTGTACAGGAACTAAGCGTCAGTTTTATAGTTTTTGAAGTCAGCACTAACTAAGTAAGATATTTTACTCCTCTTCATTTGTAGAAAAAAATCCTTCACATCAAGGACAATCTTAACAATCTGTAATATTTTGTATTCAATTCAACATTTTCATACACATTACACTCCTTTTAATAAACCAGCAAAACTAGCAGAGAACGCTACCAAAAATTTGTTTGAAATTACGTTGCAGGAAAACTAAATATTTGTAAGATAAGAAAAGCAAAAGCAAAAATAAAACCAAAGCAGGAAAGTATGTAAATGAAATTTTAGTTGTATTTGAACTGAATATTAAATTGAATATTCAATATTGAATTTAACATTCAAACTGTTATTTTAACAAAAATTTTGTTTTATTTAAGTAAAATTTAGTTGAATGCATGTAGCAGGAGGATGTAAAATCAAACAAAATAATGTGCTTATTTAGACGTTTGTATTAAAATAGTTTTTTCCAATAGTTGAAGCGCCTCCTGTCTAAGTCTGATGGAACTAAATGTTTGGTGTACAAAAAAATTATGTAAAAATAATTGCATTAAGCATCAACCAAATATTTGTTATGAAAATTCCATTTAGTTAATTAATTTTGCATTAATTCAATGAAAATTATTCATTAAACCAACGAATTCATCTTAATGATAGACATTCATTAATAGTACGAGTCAAAATTCTATCAGTGTACTCTGCTATGAGTTTACATAAATTTTTTCAGTTTTTTTGTTTTTATTGAAAAAAATAAACAAGTAAACGTCAGTCAGTTTTTTAACTACATTTGTGATTAATTTTTACTACGTTTATGGTTTACTTTAGCAACAGTCAAAAACAAATGACAATGTTAGTTGAATTTAATGAAATATAAGTCGCCCTTTTTTCAAGTGAAATTTCATTTGTTTTTAACTTTATTTGTAGTGGGGTTTACCTTCATAAAACTTAGTCTATGTGAAGTACTATTTAGTAGCAGTAAAAATATCACATGCCTACAAAAATTAGAACCAAGAAACAGACCATACTTTTCCGAAGGTTTTTTGACGCGCAGAATTCAAATTTGTGCTCAAAATCGCTCCGGCTTTTTGAGATCGATTACGCCTTCAAAATATATTTTTAAAGCTAAAAAATGTTCATCGGTCTCCGAGAAATCTTCTGTTTTTGGTTACTGAGTTTTGCATATTTGTTACAAAAACGGAGTAGAATCGGATAAAGCTACGTCTTTGTCGAAACTAGCGATGAGCACGTGATTTTAATTCGATTCACACTCACTCGTGATCTCTTTGATCACCCATAATCAACTAGGGCGCACGTGATTAAATTAAACTATACCACGTATTCACACACGAACCACGCTCACGTGAGTAAACCAAACTATCACTTATTTAACTATGATTCATGAAATAAATACTTACCAGAAAAAAAAAATTCAAAAATTATTTAAAATTTACAAAATTTAAACTTGAGATTTTTTTGAATATGAAACTTTGTAATATTTTTAAATTAAAAAATCTAAAATTCAATATTGCACAAAATATAGATGAAAATAATAAAAAAAAACTCTAAAAAAGTTTTTGTTAAAATTCGACTCAGTCACAAAAAAAAACTCATTTATTCACACTTAGTCAACTTCGAGTGATTACATTTAGGTTTCACTTACATTTGAATGATCATGTGTGATTCTGCTCACGTGCCCATCTCAAGTCAGGACACCCTAATGTATGTGTTATCAGTACTTTACAGTTGTTATATTGTGTGGATGTGTTTATATACCAAAACAAGCATCAATTATCTGTTGTGTAATAATTTGCTACTCAATCAAATATCTGAGACGGTTGTCAAAACCAAAAAGGCGTTAAATTGCTTTTTGTCTAACGTATAGAAATGGTGTTCTCATTCTATTTCGCTTTTATTAGTATTGTCAGTTTAAGAAATTTGTTCTTTAAGTGGGAATATGCCAAATGTTGGAAAACGACCCAATCTACTAAATATAGCGCAAAAATTGTTGCTATTGGCTGGCCTCAACAGTAAATAGTTGTTAGCTATACAAATTTGTATCTAATGAGCATTGCAGCGACTTTCAAGCAAATGCATCTTTACAGTCAGTAGCCTAAAATTGATTTTGACTAAATGCTTTTTTGAATTAAAGACTTTGTATATTTTATTATAAATTCATATTTTTGCATACTTTTCTATAAATGCATATTTTAATGCATATTTTGTCATTTTTGCACTTCAACTACATATTTTTGCATATTTTGTAAAATTTAAAAATAAACAAAAGAAAGCATTTGTAACCCTTTCCCCAGCATCCAGCCAAAATACTGCTTGCTTGGAAACAGTTTCGGAGGGAAACTGCAATATTGGTGATATAGGCCAAAATGCGCTTATTTCACAGCTCTAAGTAAAGGCATGAATTCATTGATTTTAACAACTAAATTTTGTTATCATCACCATTCTTTCGTACTTTCGCTACGCGAAAAAGTGTGATAAACAAAAAGCCATTGCTTCTTTTGACGTACTACTGCAAGCTATTAATCTAAGGAAGCAGTAGAAGAAGCACAAAAGAAACGTTTATTAATTTCACCGTTTCCGAAATTAATAAACGTTTTTTTTTTAGATTGTTTTCAAATGTAAAGAATAACTACTTTTTTTAGTTTTTTCTCATAAAAACAATTAAAACTTCGGGCGATTTAAATGATATGCACCTTGAATTAAAGGCATTCTAATCCTCCATTGGCTTCTTCAAAAAGATTTTTGTTTTGGTATTTTTATATCTGTCTCTTATGACCTATTTACTTTTTATTTTCCTTTTGTCATTCTTATGTAGTAGTATATTGCGCTTGATTTAATTTTAGTTAAAACTTATTACTTCCTTATTAAACGTCATATTGTCAAATTTATTAAATATCTTGAACTTTGTTTTTAATGTTTTTTCAAAAAGTGTTTTAATATTTTTATTATAAAATACATGCGTTTTTTAATATAAATTAAATGAGCTTTTATAGTAATTAAATGTGCTAAAGTCCCAAAACTTATTTAACAAATTGTGAAAAGCAATCTGATGTAGGCGTGTCCCTATCCGGATTTCATTCCTGCCCAAGGAAATCTTCAGGGGACTTTGTTATTAGAATTTCTAGAGATATTTGTTATGTTAAATCACAAACTCAATGAGAATTTCTTGTCCTCGTCTAGGAGCGAGATTCAAAATTTAAAATATCAAAGAAAAAACAACAAAAAATTGTCACAAATGGCTTTGTCATCTTCCAAATACTACTCTGTTTTTTTGACAGACCTAGCAATGTAGTGACGTTTATTCAAGTAAATCAACAATAGAAAATCATATGTTTTTTAATTTTTTTTATGAGGCTGTTATGTTATGAATTTTATTTTTACACAATTTTAAAACACAATACAAATATACTTAGGGCCATTATTACAACTTACCAATAGCTAAAGTTCGGATGTTATCTGACAGATTATTAGTTTTTCGTTATTATAAGTATACTTTAAGCTAAAAGTGACCCATAAGCTAAAGGGAAGACATTGTTGCCTTTAACTTTAAACGTAAGTTTTATGAGTTTAAAGTTACCACATTTTCTGCTCTATAAAGAAAAAGAAGAAAATACGAATTTCACAACCGAATTTTACAAATTATTGTTTGTTTGTAAACAAATAAATAAAAGTACGTTGCCACTACGTATTTTTATAAACCATTTCATAAACCAATAATCGGTTTTTAGTTTGGTGCTGCCACATTATCAAAAATATTAATTTTATTTTATTGGGAAGTTGTAATAACGAAAAACATTATAGCTCACTTTATTACTCACTTTAGCTAAAGTTACCTTTTACTAACATTTACTTTAAAGGCAAGTTGTAATAATGGCCCTTAATGTCGTTTTTATTTTATTTTTCTTGATCATTCTTGTCCGTCTGTGAAGGTTGTATGTGTAACTGTTTGTTTCGTTTTTCTTCATTGATGCCATGTAGATTTGTATGAAAATATTTAAGTGCTGAAAAAAATATTTAGTAATACTCACATAAATAAATATATCGTCACATTTTTTGGATTTCCAAAAGTTAATTCGAACAACTCAAAAAAATTTAAAATTTTCTAAACTACGACTAATTTTTTCTAAAATAAACTTAGAAAATTTTTAAAATTAAATTGTTTAAAATTGTTATAGAAGATAAAACGAGCAACTCCAACAGAATTGTATATGGATGTTACTTTAATTTGCTTTATTAAAGAAACGGTTTATCGGATTTTGATGATTTAAACGGCATGTGGTATCCACATACTTGTGATCCTCATAACTAAAAAGTAAAAATTTTAATTGCTGTATGCACTTTAGCTATCGATACATTTTTTTAATGCTCTTTTAACTTTGAAAGTGAATAATTCAAATTAATTTTTCAATTACTTTGTAAATAACATTGCCTCATCTATCAAAAGAATAACAAAATTTTTGTGACAAATATCTGGACGGTTTTTTAAGTATGCAGGTAATCGAAGTTTGATAATTTATATGCCATATGCATACGTCTTGAGTTCTGATCATAACCAAAAATTGCAAATTTGTGTTTCCATGTGCATTTTAATTCACTATGCAATTTTCAAACGTATTTCTCAGTGTTAATATGACTCATGAAAATGTTCATTATAATTATTCTATATCAAGCGTAATCAAAGCTATTAAAAACTCATTAACTTTTTGCGAAAATTGCTGGACACTAGTTTTAAATATTTCAAAAAAAAAAAAAATTTTTTTTTAAAAAGAAATAATTTTAAAATTTTTTTCAGAAGCTACACTCTAATTAATTTCTGTTGAAATTTACCCAACTTATTGTAGGAAACTATAATCCTACTATAAGTTGGGTAAATTTACTCTATGTGTGTAAATGAAAAAATATACACACGTTACGTCTAAGTTGGTCAACAAAAAGAGTGTAACTGTACTATGAAAGTGCGTAAGAATGTAATTAAATTTAGAAATAAATGAATAATTTTACTGAATTTTTGAGTAAAAAAACATGCTTTACTTGTAAATATACGGAGAAAATGCGTAAAAATACATTTTTATATGCGCAAAAACCCCCTAAAAATGCGTATATTTACCTTGGGGTAAGAAAGAAAAACAGCCCAAAAAATGTTTCAAATAAAACTAAAAATTAATTTTTAGAAAGAGTTTTATTAGTGTTTTGTATAATAATAAATTTAATAATAAAATATAATAGAATATAAATATTTGTATATAAGTGGTTGTACATATACAGAGCTTCAAAGATTGAATTCTATTTTGATAAAATCAAATCGGATTTTTTTAATCGAAAAAATCCCCAAAAATTAAAACAATCGACAAAATTTAAAAATCGCCAAAATTAAAAAAATAGCCGTCAAAAATGAGAAAAATTGCTAAAAGTGAAAACATCGCCAAAATAAAAAAAAATCAAAATTTAAAAACGGCAGAAGTAAAAAATCGCGAAAATTAAAAAAAATCACCATAATTGATAAAAAAAAATAGCTCAAATTGGAAAAGGTTGTCCGAGTCATTTATTTGTTTCTGTTAGTTTTTGAAACACAGGCGATGTTTCAAATAAATACTCTTTCTTATCTGCGATGCTTACTTTTCGAGAAAAACGCGATTTACAAATCTAGCCAATCAAATCGAAATTTAGGATCGTTGTATGGGTAATGGGATTGAGTTTTGAACAATGGTGCAACCATCTTTCCTCCAGCTCCTTTAGTTTTCGAAATATTTTTTTGAATTTTTTTATTTTTAATTTTGAAATCTTTGGCATTTTTAGCTATTTTTCTAATTTTTGGCGATTTTTTTAATTTTAACATTTTTTTTTTCTTTTTTACCAACTTTTTTTAATTTAGGAATTTTTCTTATTTTTGGCGTTTTTTTAAATTTTAGTGATTTTTTTTTATTTTTGGCGATTTTCTTTAAATTGTAGCGTTTTTTTTAAATTTTGAGATTTTTTTTAATTTCAGCGATATTTTTTTTATTAATTTTAACGTTTTTTTTTATTTTTTTAATTTTTTTTTTAACAGATTTTTAAAATTTTAACGATTTTTTGGCGATTTTTTCAATTTTTTTCAATATTGGCGATATTTTAAAATCGATTGAGTAAAAACCGACTGAATAAATCGAATGAAGAATTTAATTCTATAAAGCTCTGTACATATATTATATGTTGAAAATATTTTTCCACAATTAGGCTGCTAACACTTGGAAATAAACGTTTTTGGTACATTAGAAAGTTTTTTAATTCACTATCACAAATATTACATTTACAAATTCTTTTTTCATTAAAATTCTCAATAAATAAAATTTTTTAGATTTGTTTAAGCTTTTTTAATTTGCTTTATTTTTGTTCAATTTAAAAACGTCAAAATATTTATTACTATTAATAGTTAGTATATTTACAAACTTTGTGCGTAAAAATTTTATTTATCAAAATAATACTACTTTTAGGCATAATGTGTTTAATTGTAAACACATAATTGGTAAAAATACTGTAAGTGGGTATTATTGAATATAAAAGTGTGCGCAAAATAGTTTTACGCATTTTTATGTATAAAATTACCGAATTTGCGTAATAATACATGAAACTTTACTCGTTTTATAGTAGTAAATTTACAATCATTTTTTAGAGTGTAGTAAAACTGAACCACAACTGTAGTAGAAAGTTGACTAACGTTTATTTGTTTTATTATTTTTTTTTCTTTTTTAATAAAAACAAAAAAAACTGATCAAATGAATAGAAATTCATAGTACAGTTATTTGACACTATTTATAGTATGTAACTATTTACCTACTTTAATGTCTGTATAATTACTCAATGTGTGTAAATAAAAAACGATACACACATTGTGTGTAATATTCATACGTACAAAGTGTATAAAGTGATATTAAAAGTGCTTATGAAATATTCAGAAATTTTGCCTTAATTATGCGTAAAAAAACATTCAAAATAATTAAATTTGTCCATAATATGCTTTCAAATGCTTACTGATATGCTTAAAAATTAAAAATGCGTTTATATAAATTTTATGTTATTGCAATTACATAAGCGTAAAACTTTATTTTCTTATAAAAATTAATGCATTTATAAAAACATTTTTATAATGCGATTTAAATTATTCGGTTTTCTTAAGACCTCTGCATCTGCTATTTATATAAGCACTTTTGATAAGATTCTTTACGCTTTTTTCCGGAATTTAATGAAAGTTTCAAGACAGAAGTTCCACACGAACTACATATTTCTTTTTTGTTTTTACTGCATAGAATATTGTTGACATTTCTTGAACCGATTTCACTGACGCCAAGCTGTAGAAAAAAAAATTGGATTAAACATAGATATGTGTATAACACAAGCCGACAAAATCTGAAAAAAGCCAAGACCCTGGGAGTATACTATACTTTTCTTGAATCTAACCTCACAATTTCTCCACCACATCAGGTTTTCGAGTTAAATAAATTTAAAGTTTAGCATTGCCTTTACGAGCAGGTGTAACGTTTACAATATATTATTCTTAAGATATCTCGAAAAGTGTACTATAGTCTCAGGATTAAAAAACTAATTAGCTTGCGAAATCTAAACTTTTCTAATATGTATGTAAACAAGATTAGTTTGGATCGACAATATTTTTGGCCTCTAATGGAAGTTATTTCTATTTTATGAAATTCGGAATTGAAAATTATAAATATGGCCATTTGTTTCCACATTTTCTACCGCTCATCGATGCCGTAGGATTTTTTTGTCAAACTTTGTTAGAATGATATACTGTAGACTGGCAACTTTTTGTATAAATAAGTAATTAAATTATTAAGTTTACCTTTTTCTCAAAAAAATCATACAACTCAAAAAATGGATTATGGACTCATATTTAGAAGAAAAGGTTACCATATTTTCAAAAAGGATTTTTATGATGCCCAGCTTAATTACTAAAAAAAATTATACTTATCTTGTATTTGAAGTTTATTAAAACAGACTTATTTTGTGTTTCACGGATAAAGACCTCTCACTGTTTCACAAATTCTACTCCTTCGCAACTAAAACCGGGACCACCATTGGTGCTCCGTCAGATTTACACAAGTAGAGTGCAATTTATAAAAAATAGCTTAATGAGATATAGCGCTATTAGAAAATGGGAAGCCATTAAATGAACATCTTGGAAATATACATAAATCGATTTTGAAGCTATTCGAAGGTACTTGGAAAACATTATTTAACTACCGGTTTGGGTATACATAATACATTTAGTATCCTTTTAATATGCTAATCCCGCTCAACAAACGCTGCTAAATGGCTAGCAATAAATTCAAATTTATTTTAATCGCGTTTTATTTGTTTTATATGAACTTTTGAATGAAATAAAATATTTTATTAATTTTGTGGATTCACAAATATTTTAATTAAGAAAAAAATTTTTACTTTTAAATGTTGCTACATTTACACACGTTGTGCGTAACATTTCTTTTTTTAAAACACAAATTACTAAATGTACAAACATTGTGTGTAATTATATATAAAAAAATGCCTATTAATACAGTTTATGTGTATATTTGTTGGCAAAAATGTGTATTTAAGAATTTTACATATTTGATGTCTAAATTTAGGCATTATACGAATTTACAAGCATTTTTTTCCCAAATTTCTTCGTCAAATTACCGCTTTTCATTTAAAAATAAAGACACTGTGTTAGCTATTACTCTAACAACTACAAATATTTAAGGCAGGAGTGCCCTGGGTGTATGCCTCAGAGAGTTGTTTTTGTCTCAATTATGTTTTAAGTAAAAACGTAATAAATTTCAGCATATTTTCGATTTTATGTGGTTGGAAAACACATGTTTGGATCGATAAAATTGTGATAATATAATATATAAAATTTTGAACGCAAAAATAAAAACTTTTTTTTTAACAAAATACGAATACAGAAATGTAGTCTGTTTTAAATTTTTTAATATTTTATAAAGAGTCTGGAAAAAGACCAGAATTGATTTTTGGAAATAAATATTTGGCAACGCTTACGAAATGATGAAGATTTATAAAATATTTATCTTAAATTTTAATAAAACTCTTCGTCGTTATTATGAAAACTTCATAAATATGATTAATAACTCATGCTAAATGAATTATGAAGCATTTTAATTAATATGATGACTCTGTTTGGATAGATTCGCTATCCAAGTAGAAAAAAAAATTATGTGGGGCATCATCAAATTATATTAAATTATATATAAATTAGATAGAGATCAAATTTGATCCGAACATATAATTGTATCTTAAATACATCAAATTGTATCAAACGCGATTCAATTATATCAAATTAGATATAAGTTGATGCAATTAAATACAATTTTGTTCAATATGATGTATACTAGCTACAATTTCATCCGAATTTTGTCCCATCAAATTTTTTGTGTATTATTTATTGTATAATTGTATCGAATTAGATATAATTCGCAAAAATGAGAATAATAGTGAATAATTGTTTTACCAATATTTAAAATAATTCAAATAAGTGACAGAATGGGTCCACGATATAGTGTTAAAATGGCTTCCAAAACGTATGTTTTATCGAGTATTTTAACGCTGTTTTAAACCCCAAATCATGGGATTGGGCCGCTGAAAATACGTTTATCACATCTTTTTGCTCCTTTATCACCTATCCGAATTTTATTAAGTTCAAAGGGAAAGGGTAAGTGTAAGTCAATTTATATACATAGGATGTTTGCCTTTTAATTTGTCTGCAAAATCTGAAACTTTTGAGTTCACGGATAAAAAATACGTAGTTTTTTTGGACGGTTATAAATCTTTAATTTCCCGAGTAAAAGCGTTTGCGTTTTTTTCCGTAAAGACACTGAATATACACATTAAATTAACTGAAAATCAGTTAAAAACGGACTACTTACTTTTCGTTTAAACCAATTGTATTTTTTTCAACTTTATATAATAATATAAAAATTTGTTATTTATTTTGTTTATTGAATAACAGACAGAAAGTTAAAAAAATATATTTCTTTTGTAATTTAACTGTATATTCCATTGAAACTTCTTCTTCGCTTAAATTTTTAAAAAACTCTTAAACTTTTATCAAAAATATTGGTATCCAAATTTTTGTTTTCTTTAACCCTTTGCACAAATAAATGCAAAAGCCGTAAATTAAGGACAAGTTTTCATATAAAAACAAACCCCACTTTTTAACCTTAAAATTTAAGATAAATCACCGAAAAAGAATACGTCTTCAATCAAATCTATGGTTTCGGATGGGGATAACTAACTCCCTTGTCAGCAAAAAGTTTTGAGTCAGCAGGATTTGCTGTTGGCTATTATATTATTACAAATTCAAAACTAGTTCTTTATTTTTTTTTCAAATTCTCCATAAAAAATATTTTGATATAATCATATTTCTAGCATTTGCCAAATTCAATATTAGGGTACTCACTATGGTGATTTGCACACGATGCATATTTGCACAGTTTGCATCTAAAATACTACACATGACTGAGAGAATGCAAATAAGCGTCTGTACATATTTGCATCGTGTGTCAATATATAATCAGGCCTACTTCGCCCACCTGTTAATTTGATATTGCTGCGATATTGCTTTTTTTATCTTCATTAAAAGGTAAAGGTATTCGAATTCTACTAAGTATTTATTATTTATGAGACGCTGTAACGTACATAAATAGCACATCAAAAAAAAAAAAAAAATAAAATAAAAATTATCAGATAAATAGAATATTATTACTTTGTTAACACCCGCATGAATTTAAACGGTAATAGGATTATTATTACAACTGTAGGGAGTTTAAATGCGTTAGTGAGTAAGAATGAGAACATCCCACATACATTCATACATAAAGTCTTATCTCAAATACTTCCGCTTGAAATCCTGTTCTCATTCAAATGGTTTTACATTATCCAATTGAAAATGTATATATGAAGGTTATGCAAATAGTACAATACTAACCTCTAAATACTTATTAAATGTATATGGGAAATGCAAATTTCATTTGAAATGGAAATCGAAAATCATTCATTACCATGGTTGGCAAACACTAACCCTAAAACCCCGATAACGATTAACCCTAAAATAACACTAACGAAATATCTTAAAATACCGACAAACCTAAAATACCCTAACGAAATAACTTAGAATACCTTTAACCTAAAAATACCCTGACGAAATAACTCTAAAATATCGATAACCTTAAAATGTTCTTTTTTTTCTTAAAAGCATCATAACTTTAAAATTATCAAAAAAAATGCTAAGTTTTCTTTGATCTTCTTTTATGTAATTATTTTTTTAACCAGCTTAATTGTTCCCTGAAGAAGTCACCCAATGTGGAGACGAAATATTGGAAATAAATCATTATAATTTATAAATAAACGATCTTAAGCTCGTTTAAGAAAAACAAAATTATCAAAAAAAGTTCATATGTGTCAATTTTATTAATCATAAAGACATACAAACAAACATACATATCGTTCATTCCATGAAAGAACATTGAAAAATTATCATTTTTTGAACTCATGTCATCCGACTTTCTTCATATTGGAGAGGAGGAATATGTAGCAATATAGACATTAACGTTTTTAGCTCTTTAAAATTTTAAAAACTCGCGATTTTATTCACGTTTTTAATTTCTCAAAAACTTGAACAAATTTGAGAACTAGTGAACTTTGATAATTAATCAAACTGCAAACTGGCGACTTTAAATATTTAAAAAGCTTCTGAAAGCTGCGATTGTCTACTTTTACGATCTGTAATCTAAAAATAATCTTTTATTCCTAAAAATGCATTTTTACTGTTGGTGCAATTTTGGAATGCATTTTGCACTTTTCAATTTATGTGTGCTAGATATTGCTGTTATCTATAAAATATACTAAAAATTTGCGAATAATAACGTTAACCCTAAATATAACCTATCGAAATACCGTAAAATAACATTAACCCTAAAATAACCTAACGAAATAACTTAGAATAAGGTTAATCTTAAAATATCATAAAGATATTACTTAAGGTAACGTTGTTACCCTTAAAATACCCTAATGAAATATTGACAAAATAACGTTATAAAATACCGATAACCGAATGAAATTGTTGCCAAACCTGTTCATTACACATTAGCTGGTTACTCCAACCATTCATCCAGTTGTTTGATAATAATATCGTTAAAGTACATACAAATGTATATTTTGTGTTTACTTACCAACTTACAAATGCATAAGTACATATGTATTAGGGTGATCGATTATTCGAAACCCGGTTTTCGGTTTTTCCGAATAGTTTACATTCTAAAAAAAACTGGTTTCGGTTTCTAGAATTTGAAAAAACCGGTCAACCGGTTTTTAAGTGTTCTACAATTATACTCAAAAATATACCCAGAAAACAGACTCGGCCACCGTAGGCCACCGAATTTTTCAGTTGTGATAACAATCATTCGATTAAAACAACAGAAATTCTGGAACGACACTAAAATTTCGATTGCCTTAACAGTAATGTTGTGTTAATTTAATTGGCTGCAAATACGGTGGCTACGACTGAGTCTGTTTTCTGGGTGTAAATTTAAAATTTAAAATAAATTTCAATAATATAAATTTTTTAATTGAAAATTTTGTATTCAATTTGAATCAGCTAGAGGAATTTTTTCAATGATTTTCAAAAAACAATAACCATTTATAAATTATTTAAAATTTTGATTTATGACCGCTCCGAAGTTATTGCCTGAGATGCATCTGTTGCATTCAAGGCCATTTTTTTAAGAAGATATTTTAAAGCAACCATTTTTAAAATCAAGAATTTTTAAAAATGATCTAAAAAATTAAAACAAACAAAAACTGTAAAATCAAATATGCTCCAGTAAATGAAAGAAAATCAATTTTTGTTGGTTTTTGTTAAAATAGCCAAATATAAAATGACAGAATAATAACATTTAAACCATTAAAAAATGTCGCAGAAAAATAGTAATTTTTGAGCTTATGAAAATGTTTAAGGTTTTTTATATGAGTAATTTTTAAGTAAAAAGGAGCTTTCTTGCATGAACCAGTTTTATAAAAATCAGATTTTTGAGAAAATTTTCAGAACGTTTAGTTTTAAAAATGAATTTCATAAATTTATGGTTTTTAATATATTGAAGCTAACGAGATTAGTTAAAAAAAAGCGGTTAATCGACAACAAACCACCGGGTTATTTGATATTCGAAAATTTAACTCATTAGAAAAACCGAAACCGACATCACACAAAAAACCGGTTGAAACCGGTTTTAAAAAATCGACTCGATCACCCCAACATGAATACAGTTCTAGTATTTAAATTTTATTTATATGTGTATTTTCTTCGAACATACGAATTTAATTGAGCACACTTAATGTGGTGGTTTTGTGGCTAACTTAAACCAAAAAAATAAATCCTTTAAACACGATAAAAACAAAATCTAAGTAAGAAACAAATTCAAAATCGGCATATTGTTAAGCATACTCGACAATAATGATGAATAAATTCTCTCCGGTATATAAAACATAAAAAAAAAACACTCGTACACTTGACAAAAGGAAAATATAGTACCGTATGTTCATTCATGTTCAAGACCGCCACGTATGTTTACGGGTATTAAATACTCTTATTGTTGTCCTTAACACTCTATAGCAGATATGGTCAAATGCGGCCCCAGAACAAATTTCGTGAGGCTCGTTTACTAAAAAAAGAAATTAATCGAATAAATTTTAAATTCAAAAATAATAAAATAAATAAAAAGAAATTAATCGAATAAATTTTAAATTCAAAAATAATAAAATAAATAAAAACTTTAAAAAAATAATAATTAAGGAGTTACAAAGAAACGCAATGTATCTGAAGTCAAAAAAAAGTAAAAATTCCTTCCAAGTTGCATTCTTTTCTCCATTTAAACTTAAATTTGGAAAATAATAATTTATTTCTCAATATTACGAAAATTGCATTTTTGGGAATTGTCCTTGTAGTACTTAAATTTGGTAAAACATGTGGACACATTTCAACCTTATTCATATTACACTAAAAGAAAAGCTTTATTATATTTGCGAAAACATTGGCAAATATGCTCCAGTAAATGAAAGAAAATCAATTTCGGTATTTCTTTCTATTTCTGTAAATTTTTTTAGGTATGGGTCATTTTAAAAGTAAAAAATTTTATGATAATTTTTAATCAAATAATAGAAAAATTCATACAATTTTACGAAAAGTTTCATGATATTTATATAAACTACATAAATATGACAATTCTCCAAATTCTTTAAGTAGACTCACTAATACTTGAAAAGTATGCCAACATTTTTAGATTTCTTTTATACAACATATTTCTCTATATTTCATAACATCGATTCTGTAGTTTTTTCCTTCTGATTCGTATGGGGAGGCCATAATACTTTAAAAAGCATTATTTTGAGTCTGTGCAAAAATCTTAGGCGTGTGTAATCAATCCAAAAGTTTAATTTAAGGAATTTATTTAATTATACAAAAAGTCGATCTATTTAAAAAAATCTCTTATTTTCCATAGACTTTAGGCAAATTTAAATTTTACCAGGACAAATTTACAAAATTAAATTTTAAGATTCTTGCGGGATCTTTTAAGAATGTTATCGTTTTCCGATATGGCCATTTTATGTGCAATTTATGTCCATAAAAATACTAAAGATTTTGATGAACTTCTGCAAAATCTGACCCATAAAATATTTTCCCTTGGGTGAGGGGCTAAAAAAGGAATGACTCAGTAAATAGGTTAAAACTTGCGTTAAGGAGAGCAAAAATCTTAGAACTAAAGACCGCATCTTTGGTGATTAGTTTCATGAAGTGTGGCCCTTTAAGCCATATATGTGCCCACCCCTGCTCTATAGTTTTTAAAATAATACTTTTATTTTTTCAGTTTGTTGGACAGATCGATTTAAGGATGGTTTTCCTCAAAGCAAATTCACATTGCAGTGCTTCATGTAGCCGGTGTTTTGCGGTGTACATCGACGAAACTTCCACCACCATCACCACGACCTTAGAGTTTGTAGTCGAAACAATCAATCTATCAAATAAATCAGTCATAAGCTACCCTTGTTAATGGCTCGACAATACGTTTTTGAGCAAAAAAAAAATGTTTCATAATGTAAGTACATATTGTGCAATTCTATTATTGTTGTAACTCGACCTGAACCTGTAGATCAGCAGGTTTCATATAGTCTTATTAGATTTATATTTATTCATAGCGAAATTTTGTGAAGTTGAAATTGGATAGAACTACAGTGAGACAAACAAAACAAAAAAAAAACACACACAAGTTTTCAGTATAACACAAATTCAAAGAATAACGGTAAGGTAACGGTATTTGATATTGTTTTCGTAACGGTGCACTGTTATTAACACTCCAATACCTGAACGTTCGGGTAACAACAACTTTGGAGAAGATATGCAAGCCCTGGCAAAATGGCAGCAGCTGGTCCAAAATCAAAATCTATCTTTACAAAAGTCGGGAAAATGTTAACATTGGAATATCATATAAGGGGTGCTTAGGAATAGCCAAGAACATCCCAGTAAAATCTTAGCAACGGGCTCTAATTACCAATACCTAAATAATAATCACTACACTCAAAAAAATAAGTTAGTAGAAAAGTTAGTAAAACGTCTTGTAAATCAGGTATACTATTTTTTAGCAAAATTTTTTGCTAAAATCGTGTTTTCAGCTAAAATTTTTGTTATACTTATTCAGCACTTAACTGTTTTATACTAATGCTTTACTAATATACTAATGTTTTACTAATTAATTTTGCTAAAAAAAAATTGTGCTGATAAGCACATTAATAGTGTGGACGACAACCAGATTGAAAGATATACGCAGAATGAAGTAGATGTTGCGGCATGTCAAGATGTAGTAGAGAAGAGGAAAATGAAATGTAGACAGAGTAAATTGAAAGACAAAGACACACATCTTAGTTAGATTTTTTTATGGTTCCTTTTTCTTATTGCAAAAAGGGTTGTTTTTTTCGTTTCGTTTGTTTTTGTTTATTTTTTCATTTCGTTTCTATAATTATCTTCGGCAGTTGCGATAGCATCATTTAAACGATAGCATCATTTAGACAACCATTGATGTAAGTAATTGAAAGACAATTTTTGTTATGTTATATACATTTATTTCTATATATTTTCAGATATTAAATAAATTCATGTCGTCAATGTGGAAAATGAAAATTTTTATATTTCGTTATTATAGTTAATTATTTTTAAAAGAATCACTAAATTATGTTTTATGATTTTCAGCAAATAAATTAACTAAATTACAATTTTTCTACAAATTTTTTGCGTTTTTTTCAGTCTACTAAAATTCAGCAAAAAATTTATTAATTTTTAGCAAGGCTTTTGTATTTCTAATCTACTAAGTGTTAACAAAACTTTTGCTGAATCTACAAATTTTGTTGCTAAAAATCAGCTCGCTGATTTTCAGCAAAAGATTTTGCTGACATTAGCAACTTTTTTGCAAGCATCCTCCTGACTAAAATTTTGCTGACTCAGCAAAATTTTTTGCTAACTTTACAAACTTTTTTTTTTTAGTGTAGCTATATTGCATACTACATATATTTCGGCGTCAAAACTCATTATTTTTGGTCAACGAGGTCGTTTTATAGGTAGTTTTACATATTCGCTGCATGAAAAACGCACAAAATTTGTATACATGCTTACAAAATAAGTGGTTACCAAAATAATAAGTTCGTCGTATGCGTATAAGAAACAAAAAATATGTGGTTACAAGTATGTAAATAATATGGCTTTTTATCAGTAATTAAAAAATAAGTAGTGAGAATAATGCATTAATTTTTAATTAAATAAGCGTGACCCCATACAAAAACGACTTTGTCAAACAAAAATAACTACTGCTGACACCGAATTAAAAAAATCGTGTTTTCAGCTAAAATTTTTGTTATACTTGTTCAGCACTTAACTGTTTTATACTGATGCTTTACTAATATACTAATGTTTTACTAATTAATTTTGCTAAAAAAAATTGTGCTGATAAGCACATTAATAGTGTGGACTACAACCAGATTGAAAGATATAGGCAGAATGAAGCAGATGTCGCGGCATGTCAATATGTAGTAGAGAAGAGGAAAATGATACTAAAAAGTACAACTCCAATAAGACATATAAAAAAATCAACCATGGAAGACTTTTGTATCTGGATTAAAACAACTTAAATTTTGCGTTGTCCCCGGCTTGTGAAAATAATTGTCTTTTAATTAAATAAAAGACAAAATAAAATATTTAAATTTAATATGTATTTCTAAACTAAATGTTAATAGATTAATAATCTAGTGTGGTCAAATTGCAAACAAACATATACAGACATGTAGACAGAGTAAAGCGAAAGACAAAGACACACATCTTAGGTAGATTTTTATGGTTAATTTTTCTTATTACAAAAACAAGGGTTGTTTTTTTCGTTTCGTTTGTTTTTGTTTATTTCTTCGTTTCGTTTCTATAATTATCTTCAGCAGTTGCGTCCTTTAAAAGAAAGCATCATTTAGACAACCATTGATGTAAGTAGTTGAAAGAAAATTTTTTTATGTTATATATATTTATTTCTATATATTTTCAGATATTAAATCACAAAAATATGTTTTATGATTTTCAGCAAATAAATTAACTAAATTACAATTTTTCTACAAATTTTTTGGGTTTTTTCAGTCTACTAAAATTCAGCAAAAAATTTATTAATTTTTAGCAAGGCATTTTTATTTCTAATCCACTAAGTGTTAGCAAAACTTTTGCTGAATCTACTAATTGTTGCTAAAAATCAGCTCGCTGATTTTCAGCAAAAGATTTTGCTGACATTAGCAATTATTTTGCCAGCACCCTCCTAACTAAAATTTTGCTGACTCAGCAAAATATTTTGCTGACTTTACAAACTTTTTTTTTGAGTGTAGGATAGTTATTTTTATTATATAACCACTTACGTGGTAATGAAAGTTTTTGCTGATAAGCTCTCAAAAACATGCAAACGCATGTTTTTCCCTTAAGTATGAGAACAGGGTAAAAAAATGGCGCAGATTTGTTAGTTAAATGTTAAAATGGTATAGATTTGTTAGTGCATATTTTTGCATATCTAGCTTTAAATGCGTATTTTTGCATATTTTGCTTTAAATGCTTTAAATGCATTTTTTGCATATTTTTACTTATTTAGAGCGTTAAACTGTTACACAGTTACACTATTCCTGGTGACGACAATATCTATTTAGGGAAATAATATGTATGAGTTTTCTATCCCTGATATATATCCCTCATATATATGAGTTTTCTATCCCTCATATATATCCAACTTCGGTGTTCCCATAGCAATTAGCTCCACCGCAATTACAGTGTTGCCATATTTGAAGACCTTCATCTTTCCACACCTTTCATCTCTCCACTATACCCTTTCCAAAGAAAGCTACACATTATTAAATAGGAAGAATTTTAAGTAAAATCTCTATACTAGAGATAAATATGTAGAAATAAATTGCAGCAAATGTCAAAATTATGTTGTCTCTAGAATTTAGTGTTTTTATTTTTTGCAAATTCAAATTATTTCTTGGTCAGCATTGCTAAGGATATGCTTTTCCCCTACATATTGTTGGATTGTCAAAAAAATATTTTGATAAACCAATTTAAACTTTGAAGCTTAAGAACAAATGTCTCCAGATTTGTCACAGATTACATAGATCTCAAACTCTTTGACATTAGCTGTCAGTGCACGTAACTCATGAGAATGTGTTGCACATACGTCTTAATAAAAATATGTTTGTTGATCAAAGAAGAAGAGTTTCTTAGGGCAATATCCTAATAAGAAATATAGAGAATGGCCTCGAATTTGAATAATTTTCATTTTCGAATTCATTTTTATTAGAATTTTGTATATTGAATAGATTGTTTTTTTATATTCTTAACTATATTACTAATATTAGTTTTTAACTAATTTTGACCACAATTTACTTACCTTTTGTTAATTCGGGAACGATTATATATGACTTGTATGAATTTGGAAATGTTTCTCAAATATTCGGACTAATTTCGTGTTATTATTAATTTTTTTATTTGTTATTTTTTAAATTTTTTTTGGTTGTTCGAAATTATTTTAATTTGATTAAGTTGGGTACTTTGAGATTTGATTACAAATTAACTGAATTAATAGAGATGGAACTTTACAAAAGTTGACTTAACCCTTTAACCTTCATGACCGACCCCAGGCGGGGTATTTTAAATTGGGCATAAATTCACCAAATAAGTGTTTTATAATACGAAGTCAAGCTATTTCCATAGAAAAAGAAATTAAAAAAATATTATGTGAACTAGTTTTTTGGGTGCAGTGCAATGAACATATTATTTAAAAATCATAAAAATATATTTATTTTGACTATAATCCGTTGGTATTACACACAAAGTGAGATTGAAGTTTAAGCATGAAAAATAGCTGTTATTTTGGTCAAAGGACATACAGTATTCCAACAGGATACCTCTAAATGACATCGCCTTAACTTGAAAACGTATGAACGGATTTTCATGAAATTTGACAGAGAGATTACATTTGATTGTAGTACCAAAGTCATGAAGTTTGAAAAATATATATTCAAGTTAAGGAGCTTTTTCGCCCAATTTCACAATTAAAAAAAAAACGAAAATTGCCATATTTTCTAAAGTAAAAGTACAAAAAGTGTAATTTTTGTGTAATATATGTCTAAACATATATACTTTTATTAATTAGTTTTTAAGATTCACCCTAAAACGCTTTTGACCCATATCGCCTAAAGTACGCAACGAAAAGGAAATTGATAAATGACTGTACTGCTTATTTTTCGTTACGAGCACGTGGTACAAATTTCATTGCAAAAATGCTAAGGCTGGTATGAGGGTTAAGCTAAATATGGGTGCTACAATGTATTTTCATACAATCGCTCAATCCCTTAATTCAACTTCGCTAAATACAGTCGGGCCTTTAGTTGTCCTATTTCTATGTAGACATTTTTTGTTAAACGTTTTACTTCTATATTTTTACGCTCCCTCCCACTGTAGAGGAGGGTGTATATTTTAACATGTCGTTTGTAAATTATTGAAAAAAAAAAATTCTGGGAACCCATAAACTACAATATTCTTGATCAGCATGAATAGGGAAGCATATATAAAAGAATAACTTTACTCACTCACGCATTCACCCACTGACTCAACATCGCACAGCATAGACCGCTGGATCTAGGAACTTGAAATTTGGCATAAATGTCCATTCTCCAGAGTGGACGTCCGCTAAGAAACGATTTTTGGATATTCTTGCGGGGAGGGGAAAAGTCTCCCCTTGGCGGCCTGTCTGTCCAAACTAATAAAGCGAGGACTTGAAATTTGATATATGGGTACCTTACAACGAGTGGACATCTGTATTGACGGAATTTCTGGTAATTCCCAAGGGGAGGGGTAAATGGGGGAAAATATTTCCATTGGACAAACCGTTGACTCTAGAAACTTGAAATTTGGTGCGTGAGTATGTAATCAGAAGTTGACATCTGTATAGAGCAGATTTTGGAAATCCCTGCCTAAATCCATTTGGCCTGTAATATGATAATTAAAATATGTTTCTTCGAATATGAACCAGCTCATTTATATGTTTGGATTTCTGTGCAGGAACGTGGAAAATGTTCACGGGGAGGGACAAAAATTGTAAAAGTCCCGCCATTGGCGGCCTGCCCAACCGCTTTGACCAGATATTTGGAATTTAAAATTCCAAGAATCGTGGTAAAAATAGGGGTTAAAGTATGACGGAATGCATATACTTTTAAGTTATATTTTTGAACTTTAAAAAAAAAAAAACGGCGTAAAATGGAGTTTGTCGATGCACACAGCATAACCGTTGAATCGATGAACTTATAATTTAGTGCAGGCATCTGCTAAAACGGGGTATTTAAAAACGTTTATAGGGAGGGACACAAAAGTCTGTAGTGCACAAAAAGTCTGAAGTTTAAAATATTTTTCAAAATTAAAGAAGTATTGGCCTTTTACTATATAAGGCTTCATTAAGTAGTTTGGTCGTAAAGTAATAAAACGTATCTGTAGACAATCAAAAGTGTTAAAAATGTAAAAAAAAATTTGTTTGTCTTTTTTCTATGAATTGAAACTGTTGTTTAATCAAATCGTAAAAAATACTTCAGGAAATATAAATGTCCTGTACTTGACAGTTAAAAAAGTTATAACCCTAAAAACCCGTATAAAAGTCATCGTACTAAAATTAACAGGAAAATTTGCCAAAAACATAGATTTCAAACTCTTCTTCTTCTTTTATAAACAAACACATTTTTTCACACACATTCAACTATTTTTTGTATACTCCTAGAAAATGGTCTCACTTGTAGTCACCGAATTTGTTGCCAATCGAATTCTGGAGCTTACGACAACTATTGTATTATTTAATATTTTTAGTCGTGATTGCCAAATATTCGCTTGTCTCATTCAATATTATATTGTTGATTGGAATAAACAATAATTGCATAAAAGTATTGCTTTTTAGTTCCTTTTCCCTCTTTTTAATTTCCCATACCATTTTTTTTGCTTCTTTAATCAATTTTTGGTAATTCCGAATAAAATAACGTACTATAAAATAAATTTCAATGGTTTTGACCGAACTTTAAGCACTCTTTTTTCTGGGTGTAGGAACTCGTATAATACGTATGTGAAACACATTCTCATGAGCTACGTGCACTGACAGCTAATGTCAAAGAATTGGAGATCTATATAATCTATGGGCAGAAACTAGTAGGCTGCTCATTTCAGAAGTGTTGATTTTTATTCCCATAAAAAATATAAAAAAATTTCAAAGTTAAAAAGCTTTTTTGACTTTTGTTTATTATATTAAATTGTCAACTTTCAATTGATAAACATTTTGAAAACTAACGTACTATAAAATAAATTTTAATAGTTTTGAAAGAACTTTAAGCACTCTTTTTTCTGGGTGTAGGAACTCGTATAATACGTATATCCAACACATTCTCATGAGTTACGTGCACTGACAGCTAATGTCAAAGAGTTGGAGATCTATATAATATATATAGGCTGCTCATTTCAGAAGTGTTGATTTTTATTCCCATAAAAATATAAAAAAATTTCAAAGTTAAAAAGCTTTTTTGACTTTTGTTTATTATATTAAATTGTCAACTTTCAATTGACAACAATTTTGCTCAAATATAACTAAAATTTTGTATATTTATATTTTACTAATATTTGTAAAAATATTCTGCTTATTTTAATAGTTAAGAATATAGTGAACAAGTTTTTAGTAGCTTTTCTCACATTTTTTATTTTCTTTTTTATATTGTAACGACCTTTTTTTCCATTCATTTTTGTTGAACATTCATATTTTTGGAAATTTAATTAATATTCATACATCATCTAAAAACTAAACTCGCTTTCTGGAATCAAGAACTAACCTTAATAAAATAATATACACTGTGCTCCACTGTGCGTCGAATACCGAACAGTGTTTGTTTATTGTTTTATAGTCTGTAGTGCAATGTTCTTGTAATCAAAACTACCCTTTTATGGAGTGAGTGGTGTCGCTACACCAGACACTGTCAAAAATGATGCCATCTGTGCATATTCGAGCATTTAGTTTTATTTCGCTAAAAATGTAACATCTCTCAGCAGCATCATCGCATTAATGGAAATATTAACTTTTCGATTATTGTTGCAGGGGTGTTTTTCCGTTTCTTTTCTATGGGCGAAAAAGCAGTTTCGAATGGTCTGTAATTACAATCAAACCGCAATACATTTTCTGATTTGAAATTCAACATTATCAAGAATCTATTTAGATTGACCGAAATGTTGACATATGTGTGCTAAACGTTGAATGTTTAAGGTCCTTATGTTTTATGAATCTGATTTGAATTTCGATGCCCGAATGAATGAATGAATGCACGAACGAACGAGTGAGTGAACCTTAAATGCTGATTGAAATCTAAAAGCGGGTTGAATGGTGTGAGCTATTAATTTTCACGGTATGTTGTAGGTTAGCAAAGATGTTTATCTAATGTGGCATCAACATATGCTCTGTTGTGGTTTCTATCTACTCGTACCATTTAGGGGTTGTGGCTCATTAAAAGGTAAATGCAATACGATGACTTTGTAGTTATTTGTTAATCCTCCTGCAAAGCCGACTAACAAGACACCAATACAAACAGTGTTTATTTTTGGTTATTGTTGTGAGTGTATGTGGTTTATCTTTTTTTTTTTTTAATTTTCGATTTTTATTTGAGTTTATGTATTTTTTTTTTGCAACCCGGTAAAAACTTATACAATGAGCACACAGAGGCTTTCGACTCCTAATAAATACAAGATTTAAAACCGTCCAAAAAGCTCCGTATCCGTGAACACAAAAGTTTCAGATTTCGCAGGAAATTCAAAAGACAAATAAACTATTATAAATTGCCTGAAACTAACAAGGAGGCTTTCCCGAAGAGTTCACTATGAACTTAATAAAATTCGGATTGGTGATAAAGAAGAAAATCATAAGATATACGTATTTTTCAGACGCCCAATCCGATGTTTAGCGGTCTAAAAGTGGCGTTTAAAATTAACCCAGTTAAGTATGAAAATATGTTTAAGGTTTTGGAAGTTTAGACTTATTTAAAAATAGCGTTGAAATTCTCGAGAAAACACATATTTTAAAAGTCATATTTGCACAATGTCGTTGACTCAGTCTGTCACTTTTAAAGTTGAACGTCGATTATGCGGATTGCACGAGACCGCACTCAGCACGAATAATCGTAAATACGGTTAACAGAGGTTATTTATTTTCCTTGAATTTTAATTCTGTAAGTAAATAAGAAAAAAACAAGCCAATACATCTATGGGCTGCACGAATAACAGCGGTAAAGCACGGTTAATGTAGGAGCAATATAAAAGCGCGGATAATAGAGGTAAAGCACGGTTAGTCTATTCATGTTGAAATGGCAAACCAAACTAAACATAAATCACTTGACAGCTGACAAAATGGCCGCCAGTTAAAAAAGTGTTGCCAACTTAAAGTTATATACCTGTACAAAAAACACCCTTTATATATAAAATTCTTTTTGATTCAAACAGCAATAAATTACAAAATACTGATTGTAATATTAAAATAAGCCCCAAAAGAATTAAAATTATCTGGTCTTTTAATTTTTCGATTTTATCATGATTTAATCAAAGAACTTAAAATTTGCAAAAGTTTTTTGTAGATTATCGGGAAGCCCTAAATATTAATACATAATTAAGCTTAAGATGTTCTCATAAACTACTGCATTTTGATTTACAACGGAGTGCAACATCCTAACATAATATTAAAATAATTATATGCGATATTGTAAGCTTTTTTTAACACCACAATAAGTTTATCGGGAAAATTCCGTCTCTTCCAAAAAAAATTGGTATTTTTCTGCAAGTACGTTTTAAACACGGATTTTCTTTCACAGTTCAAATTTTAAATAAAAAGTCAAACATTTCTAAAGAAGCAGCATCATAACACAAAGATTAGGAGAGCTGCAAAATTTTATAATATCGGATTTCAAGGAGAGCCGACCGAAATTTGTTTATATTCTAAATATAAAATAGTGAAAATTTGAATCGTACACTCAAAAAAAAAAGTTTGTAAAGTCAGCAAAAATTTTTGCTGAGTCAGCAAAATTTTAGTCAGGAGGGTGCTAGCAAAAAAATTGCCAATGTCAGCTCGCTGATTTTCAGCAACAAAATTAGTAGATTCAGCAAAAGTTTTGCTAACACTTAGTAGATTAGAAATAAAAATGCCTTTCTAAAAATTAATAAATTTTTTGCTGAATTTTAGTAGACTGAAAAAAACGCAAAAAAATTGTAAAAAAATTGTAATTTAGTTAATATATTTGCTGAAAATCATAAAACATATTTTTGTGATTCTTTTAAAAATAATTTACAATAATTACGAAATTTCCATTTTCCCACATGTCATGAATTAATTTAATATCTGAAAATATATAGAAATAAATATATATAACAACAAAAATTTTCTTTCAACTACTTACATCAATGGTAGTCTAAATGATTAATTCTTTTAAACGACGCAACTGCCGAAGATAATTATAGAAACGAAATGAAAAAATAAACAAAAACAAAAGAAAAAACAACCCATTTTTTTGCAATAAGAAAAAGGAACCATACTAAGATGTGTGTCTTTGTCTTTCGCTTTACTCTGCCTACATGTCTGTATATGTTTGTTTGCAATTTGACCACACTAGATTATTAATCTATTAACATTTATTATAGAAATACATATTAAATTTAAATATTTTCTTTTGTCTTTTATTTTCTTAATAGACAATTATTTTCACAAGCCGGTGACAACGCAAAAATTAAGTTGTTTTAATCCTCAATTTTGTTTTATGTATGAAAAACATATACAAAAGTCTTCCATGATTGATTTTTTTATATGTCTTATTAGAGTTGTACTTTTTAGTATCATTTTCCTCTTCTCTACTACATCTTGACATGCCGCTACAGCTGCTTCATTCTGCGTATATCTTTCAATCTGGTTGTCGTCCACACTATTAATGTTCTTATCAGCCCAATTTTTTTTAACAAAATTAATTAGTGTTTTTCCGTAAAACAAATTTTCCGAAAAATTATGGAAAAAGTAAAGAAAAAAATCCGGATTAGTTATTTTTTCTTATAACGTTATAAAATTTATTATTCGTATAAAACGGGGGTTGTTTTATACAAAACGTACCTTTTCTTTTGAGTGTCACAGAAGTAGAAATTTGTTAGCTTAACAAAACAAACTCTCTAAGGCTACGAGTAATATGCCAAAGAGAGTACGAGCAAGTTTCGTTAAGCTAACAATAGGTGCGTTCGATGCACTGTACGCGTAAACAATTAGTAAAACATTAGTATATTAGTAAAGCATTAGTATTGTAATAAACTCTGCTTAATAAAACACCGGAGTTTATTATATATCAGTTTTTTTATTTATTTGTTTTAATTTCTTTAAACGTCGTTCTTAGTGCGTTGCTACTTTATGAGTAACTTCTTTTTATTAAAATAATGTTTTACTAACTAGTATACAGAAGTAATATGAAATGTAACGGTAACTCTCATTTTAGTTGTTGCTTTAGTTAATGCATTGCTTAAGCAATTTACGAATTCAGTGTGTACTAAGAATACCAAACTAAAAGAAGAGCTAGTAGATCTTAAATTTATAAAAATTCTTACTTTAAAAGAATACAATCATTTTGCAATAACACTACAAGTATAAAACAGTTAAGTGCTGAATAAGTGTAACAAAAATTTTAGCTGAAAACAGGATTTTAGCAAAAAAATTTGCTAAAAAATAGTATACCTAATTTACAAGACGTTTTACTAACTTTTGTACTAACTTATTTTTTTGAGTGTATGTAATGTTCACAAATGTCGATTAAAGCTCATGTCGATTTTGAAAAATTAAAAAAATTAGTTTCTATAAGCTGATTTTGAGATATAGTGATATCTGGAAAAACAAATAAAAAATATTTTACCGGATTAGTGGTTAGCACACCCAAGTTAAAATAAAAAGATTATCACATGGTATAAAAAAAGCAAGATACAAATTAAATTTAAAATATTATCACAAGGTATAAAAAAACTCGAAATATGTATTCGTTAACCCACATACTTAATCATCATGTTTCAGGTGCCATCGATGTCCAATTTAGCAAAACAAATTTTGACATATCACAATATTGTTGCCAGTCTAGCACTCATAGCATCAAACATTTTAAAGATTCTGAAACTATATACATATGTTTCATAGAATCTAAAAGTACATTTTAAATTTATTTAAAATCTACAGATCACAGGAATATTTCTCAAAATCATGTAAAAATTATTCAAAAATTTAGAAGAAATTAAATTTTTTTATCATTTACTTAACTTCTGTTGCTTTATGATATAATTCGTCCATTCATTGTTTTTATAGAAAACCCAAGAACAAAATAATATTCACGGGAACCAAACAGTTTTAGCCCCCTTGCTATGTGCCTGGATTGCGACATTTCTCAATAATTTTTAATACAAAATCTTTCCCACCTCTATATATACCTATTATACCTATTATAACCTATTTTGTGAATGTAAAATAAATGTTACACCGTTCCGCAAAATCAGACAAATTTAATGCATCGGCTTTGCGACCTTTCATTTGTAAATAACTTTAGGGCGCAGATCACGAATATGTCCTTAGAATTTCATTTCTAAATAACTTTAGGGCACAGATCACGAATATGTCCTTCGAATTTCGAAAATAGATGTAGTTAAATAAATATTTTCAAAAAACTTTTTTAGAAATTTAAAATTAGTTGAGAAACTTTCTGCAAAAGATACAAAATTGAAAATGATAATGCCATTTTTTGCAATATTCAAATACAATAAACCAGGCCTTTTAATTTGATTATATTACACGTTTCGCAAGATGCGATAATATTCCCTGCCCGAGTAAAAGTTAAATAGAAAAATATATAATTTTACAAAGACAAATATGATTATATATAGCGAAGTGTGGTAGTATATTTGCGAGGATATAATTACGTATAACTTTCCGTTTTTTCACAATTTCAAATATGACGTCATATATAAAGAAATATGATTAAGTATGTTCCCATACATATTTATATGTACCATATGTAGTTATTTATGCTCGGGAGCAGAAGAACTTCCGCGGAATTTTTTAGCATAGTATCATATATAATTAAAAATTTTATATTTCGCTCATTTACCAAAAGATTGTCATAAGTCAAAAACCCCGATTTTTAAGTTAATGATGCAGATTTATTAGTTATATCATGATTTATATTGTGCAAAATTTTCATATTAATAAAGGGTGATTTTTTAAGAGCTTTCGGATTTGATTTTTTAAAAAAAAAAACACATAAAAATTAAAGAAATGTATGAAATCTTTATTTGAGTCGATAGAACGATCTATATAATCCAACATTTAAAGATAATTTCATGTAAATGTTGACCGCGGCTACGCCTCAAATGTTTCATACGCTGGGTCTAAATTTGGCGACTAAATTCTTCAATATTGGATTCCAGTGCGTCAACCGTTGCGGGCTTGTCCCTATAGACATGAGCCTTAACATAGCCCCACAAAAAATAGTTTAAAGGTGTTAAGTCGCACGATCTAGGCGGCCAATTGACCGGCCACAAACTTGGTATAAACTGTTCAATGATGCCACCGGCCCAAAAACCACACCAATTATCGGGATGCATTGGCAGTTCTTGCAATGCTTTTGGCTGCTATTCACACCAAATTCGACAATTTTGCTTGTTTATGTATCAATTCAACCAGAAATGAGCTTCGTCGCTGAACAAAATTTTCCGTTTAAAAAGTGGATCTTCATCCAACTTTGCAAGCATCCATTCACCAAAAGTTAGCCGTTGTGGTAGGTCGTGTGGCTTTAATTCTTGCACCAGCTGTATTTTAAAAGGTTTTAAACCCAAATCCTTTCGCAAAATTTTTTACGTAGTGGAGTAACAGAGGTCCACTTGTTGCGAACGGTGCCGAATTGATAATTCACGGTCATCAACAACACCGGCGAATACAGTTGCGATATTTTCCTCTGTCCGCTCTCTACGTATGCGTGTTGGTGGTTTACTGTTCAATAATGTAAATCTGGTGCGAAATTCAGTCACAAAATTCCAAATAGCCGCCTCAGAAGGTCGCCCAAACTGACCATAAATTGGAAGAAGTTCACGATGCACTTTCTTAACCGACCATGAATTTTGATAATAAAATTCAATAATCAGCAAATGTTGATAGTTTGTAAGACTATTCATGGTTAAATTATAGACCAAACTGAACATTAAAAAAGTAACATGTTACACAAAAACAGCAGAGCTGCCAAACAGTGTTGCCAAAAAAAAAATTTCTAAAAAATTAACCTGTATGACAGTAAAAATTAAATTTTTTTAGTTAATAAATTATTTTGTTTAATGGTCTTATTTTTATAGACTTTATAATATTTTTTTTTTTTTTGAACCCTTTTTGTACACTTTTTAATAAAAACAGTACCCTTTTTCAAAAATAGTACCATTTAAAAAAATAGACTTTTTCAAAAAAAGTATATTCTTCAAAAAAAAGTATATTCTTCAAAAAAAGTACACTTTTTCAAAAAAAAAGTAACCTTGCCTTGTTTTATTACTCCCACTTAACATGGATGTGGAAAAAACTATTGGCAGCACTTTTAATGCATTTGAATTCAAACTGGCAACTTATCGAAGTAGAAAAAATTAAAAGAGTTAACACTTGTCCAATGACAAGAGTTAAAACTTGCCCAATATCAAATTTTGTAAAAGTACACTTATTAAAAAAGTATCTTTTAGCTATTTTAAATTTTGGCGATTTTAAATTTTAGCGATTTTAATATTTGATTTGGGTTAAAAGGTTTTAGAGCTTTATTAACTCCCGCAAAAAATGTAAACAAATTTGCTCATCTTGCTGAGAAAAACGCCGTAACATTTATATTTCAAGGCATGACTTCACTGATTTTAACAACTAAATTTTGTTAACATCACCATTCCTTTGTGCTATCGCAAAGCGATAAAGTGTGGTAAACAAAGCGCTATTGCTTCTTTTAACACAGCACTGCAAGCTATAAATCTGTAGAAGCAGCATAAGATGCAAAAAGAAGCGAAAAAGAACCACTTAGCATATTTAGTGTTTCCGAATTTCTGCTGGGATAATAATTCCAAATTACTTACAAGTATGTACACACAGAGAATTCCTTTGACGAGTTTTAATGGTATTTTTTCACTAAACTAATGAAGTTTTCTTCACAATGTGAATGAAAAATTTCTTAAACTTCATTAGAAAGCTTTATAGTTGTAATGAAAAAATTTTTAATGAAACTTTTCATCAGGCGTATGCAATTTTTTATAAATAATATGAAATTTTTCATTGAATTTGTCGAAAAACTGCTTTAATTTAATGAAAAGTTTCAATGGGCGAGTTCTAGTGACAATTCATAGATCTAATACAAAAATTCATTAATATCATGCAGATAATTCTTTCAGTGCACTGTGGAGCAAAAAGTAAGCCAATGTTTCAAAATGAAAACGAAAGATGTACTTATTATCCAAATCGTTTTTTAAAAACAATCTAATTAGGTATAATAGTATGGCAATGTGTCGTCTTCATAATGATAGAGGCCCAATATTTTGGCCCTCCTATATCTTCTTCACTTTTGCGCTAATAACTGTGATGTGTGAATTATTAAAAAAACATGTTCTTCTTGAAAGCTCTTATGAGCGACTGTTTATTAGTATCTAAAATTACTTAAATCTAAGTACAAAATAAACTTAATACTAGCTACAGCTAAAGTGTGGGAAATGCTGATGTTTGCATTAATCCACACTGTAGGTCGCTTGTAGCATGGACATTCCATAGATTGTATGTTGATACTTCATACAATGTATGGGTGTTATATTGCCTGTCTACTACATGGCAATATACACTTATCAAACACACTACACCTCCCTTTTTAGGAAAAAGATCGATCAATCATAGTATCTTATTGATCGGTCTTTTTATATAACTTATTTAATAAAATATTACATTAACAAGAGGAAATTTAAACCAATCGATCTTAAATAAGAAACAATTTCTAATAACATTTGTTTCAATTTATTATGAAACTTTTTAATGAAAATATAAAAAATAAAAGATAACTTGAGAAAGTATTTAAGAGACGATATAAATTATTGTAATTCGTCATCATAAAAAAAATTTTGTTCAAAAAATAAAATGTATCGCAACAGCGAAATCAACCAACATTTTTATTTCTGTATTATTTGTAACTTATGTTATCATTTTTCTTTATAATACTGTAATTTTTTTTTTTTAAATTATTTGTGAAGATCAAAGACATCACATGCTTTTCAATTCCATGTACCCGCCGGTATGGCCATTACCGCAAGGTCATTAATGTCAAAGAATGCGATGTTTTCAAAGAAAAATGGGACTTGGTAATAATTGTATTTTCCAGTGTCCAAGTTCATAAGTAATAATTCAGTTAATAAATTTGTTGTTCGAAGAGTCTACATGAAGTGTTATTAAGGACATAAAGTGTTATTAAGGAGATACGAGAATTATCAGCGATATTTATTATATATTTTGGGTATTTTAATACCATAGATAATTGCGCTGTGTATTAACAAAAGAATGTTTGCTATTTACACTTAGTGTAAAAGCTAGTTAACCGAAAAATTAAAATAAATTTTAGATTTATAAAATAATTTATAGATTTTATTAGAAAATCAAATTGTCAGTGCTGATAGTTGGTCACTGAAAGGTTAACTTTTTTCCCTTTTCCTCTTACTGAATCGTTTTATTACTGTTTTTCTTTCTTTTTATTATTATTAACGTAGTATTGTTAATATTTATATATATATATGGTGCTGCTAATGTCTAATGTGATGTTCGAATACATTAGCAATTTATTTGTGTTGTTAATTTGGCACGTCGTTTTTTTTTTTTTTATCAAGTTTTAAGAAGAGGACTCTAATTGCCGGTCTCGGGACCTGAGGCGTGTGGAACTATTTCCAATGCCTTTAGCAATAGCTTGCCTTAACTTCAACACTAAGTCTATTTAATAGTCTTGGTATACAACTTCTTCGGAATTTTAGTTCCGGTATTGGGTTTCCTGTCTCTATTTGACATAATACTTAAGCTGTGATCAGACCAGAGCACTCAAGCTGCTCTATCAATTTAAGATCAGAACTCTAAATATTTCCTTTTTTGGAATACCCCGGTACTTATAACAATCGCGATTGCGCATTTCTATAATGCTTATCAAAAAGTGCACTTTTTATTCTACCATCCAAAATATGTGTGGCCTATTTAACGGGCTCCGTTCACCTCGCCTTGCCGTCTACTTTTTCAAGACTTAGGATGATTGAGTCTAGGTCAGTATCCTATTAACAAAGGGGCTGGCTAATGTACCGTAATATAATTCATTAAGAATTATCTTCATAACGCGCTGCCATTTATTATTTTAAAAAAATTTGATGGACGTCTCCCTCAAATTTATATTAGTTTCTTTTGAAACTATAAGCACCTCTAACAAAATTCAGTAAGGGTAAATATACTGTTAGTAATTTCTAACGTATTTGTATCTGGGTAATTATGTTGTGATATAATGAAGTATGAGGATCAATTTTTGATGATTGGTGCATCCGTATAGTCTGCACAAGAGTTGAATCTGCTGCTTTCGAGAGCAACTAAATCGAATCAATTTTTGATTCCGAAAATGAGATCCATTCATGGTTCGTAAGAACCAATAACGTGAATCATACAAATATGACGGAAACCGAGTCCGTATCGCGCAGTTTCATTTAAGTCTACATGAAATATATAGGCGGAAACTGAGTCGAAATTGCATGGTTTCATTTAAGTCGTGTAAAGTATATAAATACTTTTAATATGTGGATTAATTCAACGTTATTACATTACGAAATAGTCCGTAATTGGATCAATTTGCACGTATTACACAAATAGTGCGTTGTAAGGAAATTGTTAATCTCAAAAAAAAATAATTGTGAAACAAACATAGAATTTAGCATTAAGTAAATTGAAGTATTTAAAAATACAAAATTACAATTTACAAAGAATATTAGCAGAATAAGATATATATAAAGATATAAATAAATAAATATTTCTTTATGTATTGAAAATAAATAAGTGGAGACAAGCATAATGGAACATGTTCTTCTTGAAAGCTCTTATGAGCGACTGTTTATTAGTATCTAAAATTACTTAAATCTAAGTACAAAATAAACTTAATACTAGCTACAGCTAAAGTGTGGGAAATGCTGATGTTTGCATTAATCCACACTGTAAGTCGCTTGTAGCGACTTTTATTAAAGAACTATAAACTTTTATTGCTGTTTAATAAATATATGAGAAAACTAAGTACATTTTCAGTAAAAACATAACTGGTCATATGCCAGAAGTCCTATTTAGATTATAATGCCAGAAGATTATCTTTCGAATAAAGTAAACTTCATGTCAATTTAAAAAATCCATCTTTGTTTTATTCCATTTCAAAGTTCTATACCTCTATAAAAACACCCTTTATATGTATGTATGGCGTAATTTTACAATTTTCAAATGAAGATAATTCTAAAAAAGATAGAAGAAATATTAAAATATCGCTAAATAACATAAAAACCCTTAATATTTTAAAAACACCTGCCTGAGACTGGCATTTATTGTTTTGTACAGTCGCACCAAAGCGTATTTTATGTTTGCCTGCATTTTCAATTTTCAAATTTATAAAAACATTATTCGTTTAGTAAATTTTTTAAATTAGTTTATGTTTTATTTATATTTTTTAATATTCAAAATTTTTATATGGACATGCGTGCCTTTGTTTGATATGTATGATATGGTTGTGTTTGTTTGTATCTCTTTTTTCTTGCGACATTTACATCTAGCCTTTTTTCTTGTTCTTCATGCTATTAATGTGTTAATCAGCACAATTTTGGTAGCAACGCAAATTAGTTAAAAATTAGTTCAAAATTAGATTTTTGCTAAAAGCGTTTAACTAAATTTTTAGCTGAAAACGCGATGTCAACAAAAAAAATGCTAAAAGTTAGTTAAATATTTTAAATAGACGTTTAACAAAATTTTAAACTAACTTTTTTTTTGAGTCTATGCGATTACTATTATGATTAGAATTTTCAATTGTTTGTTTTGGTTTCGGGCCAGTCTAATGTAGTCATGCCATGATTTTGGTTGCACGAGAGAGTTGAGTTAAACTCAGGAAGTTAATATTTACCAAAGACAAAAATTCTGATTGTAGATCAATTGTTAACGCCTCATTACCTTTTAAATTTTATTCGTTTTAAGAAAAAAAAAATAACAACATCACGTCAATCAAACAGTTTTCGTGTAACTTTTTTTTTTAAGGAATACCCCCAAGTCCTTTAAATGGCTACTTCTGTAGTTTGTATAATGAACAGCAAATAGAAAAATGTATTCCTTCGTAACCTTAAGTTAAATAAATGCTAAGATTTTTTCTGCTGCACTCGACCACATTATCATAACTAATGATTTTCCTTAAAAAAGAATAAATATTTATGTATCTGGTACCTTTTGTTACCTACAAAAATGATTGTTGAATTTGAATATTTCATATTGATTTTATGTTCTTTTAATGAATTCCAATTTTCATTGTTTAAATGATGAGATAGATATTTATATTGATTTGAATATTATTTTTTAGGTACTACCCATCACACATTACCATGTCACGGAGTAATGTAAACTCAATGATTTCTACGTATTAACCGCATTAAAAATAGCGGAAAAGGCTATCAAAAATTTGCTTAAAATAATGCTGCTGAAAAGACTTCTAAAATCGACAGATTTTTTTGCTAAAAATTCGTAAGGTAAGAATAAAGAATAGCACAAATAAAACCGATAAATTTACAAAATGTTGGCAATATTCAAGTTACTCTGCTAAAATCAGCAAAAACTTTTGATAAATATTTGTAGACATAAAACAAGAACAAAAACTGTAAAATCAACAAAATTTTTGCTAAATTACCTTAAATTTAATTGAATGCGAATAAAAACAAATTTTGCTAAAATGAACATTAATATTTGCTACAAAATTGTAGACTGCTGCACAGTTTGGTGTATTATAAATATTTTGGAAATAATTCAGCCATTACTTACTGGCTGATCGGATTGGCATGAAACTTCACAGATCCATAATCAATATAATTTCAAGCTAAAGCTTTAAAGATGGGCCCACTAGATACATCAGGCGCTGATCAATTAGACTCCAAAGTAGGATACCTCGGGTATTCGACAATTTTGAAAGCTTGCAAATTTTATATTTATCAACCAATTTTCAAAAATAATTTGCTCCAACTTTAGCATATGTATGCCAAGTTTCAACCGAATCGGTTACAATTTTCTAATATTCGTCAAAAAAATTTTTAATTTTTTGAAAATGTTAAACTTTTTTTTTGCAACATAATATTTGTTAATGAACGTATTGCAATACTAAGCTCAACCTTACTATGCTTTTTTAAAGCGGAAAAAAAAAATTGATATTGGACTAAAGAAAATCCCACAATTCCCAAAAAGCTTTTACATTTATTGCTGTCTTTTCCACATTTGCAGCGATGTTAAAAAAGGATGCTATCATATTTTTACTAATTTGGAGGACTTACACCCGTTTTATTTTCCAATTTCGGTGGTGCACTCAGAGAAATAATTGAGTAATTTTTAAATAGAGTAAAACAATTGTCGAATTCGGAAGAGTCTGGCGGAGAATAATAACCAATTGGGGAATATTATTTTCATAAAACGCAACTAAATGTACTATTCTTTCAGAAAAACATAAACACTATATGTGTTCCTGAAGAAACTTTTAAACTGGAGACAAAAGAGTCTTGCTACCTTTTCGACAAAAATTTACTAAAATCTCGTTTTTTTTATAATTTACAATTTTAAAGGCAATTTTGTTTGAAGGGTTAACTGGATATTGAGTTGAAGTTTTTTGTTTAACTAATTAACTTGTTGTTAATATCACCAACACTTTTAAAATCAATGGTCTTGATTTGAACTTTACCATTGACAAAAAACCGGACCAGGTTATTTGCAAAATTTCAAAATGTTTATCCTCAAAAGCGGATAACTTTTAACCTTGAAAAAAAAACGCCATGTTGGAAATATAATTGCTGGTAATACACTTTTGTTTGCAAAACATTTCCGTTTCTCATGTTTCTAATATATGTTAGTTTCCAAGCCAACTGCCCCCCTACGGGAAAAGTATATTGCTGCAATGCCAAACGAACAGTATTGCTCTACTATAAGAGACTAAAAAAAATTAAAAAATATATTAAATTTTTCCAAAATAAGGGCTAAGTAGGCATGGTTAAATATTGACAAATTTTGCGATCTTTTCTAGTAACGTTTACATATAATCATGCATTATTTTATATAAATATATATGTTATTGCATACTATTATATATGAATATATATGTTTATGTATATTTATATATAAAAATGTTTTGCTCTAAATTTTTTAATACGATGCCACATACATTACATCTTATTACATATCGACCAATATATAATCGTATTGATTACATAACTACAAGAATTATAAGTAGTTATTTTTTTGTTGTTAATTTTTAATACTAAACTTATTAATAATGAACTAAAATAAATTGTTTAATTTTAAAAAACTTTAAGGCTTATTTTTTATTAAAATATATTTGTTATACAGCTGTATTTTTGTGATACACTGTAAATAATATTTGCACTTCTTATCCCTTTTTCAGAAGTATTCAATATTTCATTATTATTTCTTTCTATTTTTTCATTTATGTTATTTTAATTTTATGCCATAAATACAGTTTTAAATAATCATAAACAAAATGAAGTCATTGAACTGTTTTTTACTAAAAAAAAGAGTGTATTTGAATAAAAATGACAGTACGTTTTTGTTGACAAAACGGAGTTGAAATGAGTTGATGGCGAACCGGAAACGGAACGAACGGAATTAAAAAAGAAGTATGTACCTAATATTTTTATTTATCTCAATTTTTTTAATTAAAAAACATCTGAGATTGAAAGTTGTTTAAATTTAGTAGGGGTTTTAACAGCGGCAATAAAAGTCTAAAAAAGTCCTTGCAAAAATATACAAGTTTGAGAATTAAGAAAAATGTACGAAATATAGTTATGAAGAATAGCTTTTTGACTGATTTTCAAAATTACACCATTTTCAATTATCAAGTGTATTTTAGATTTAAAATTTAATTTGAGAAACAATCAACTGTATTTTAAAAATTATCAATTGCTGTTCAGTAATTACCAATTAAAATTCAAAAAATGTTAGTTGTATTTCAGATATCGTCAATTGTATTTCAGAAATCATCAATTGAAGAGCTTTTTGTACAAACTTGATAAGCGACATTTATTTATTTTTTTTTTAAGAGAAGCAACACTCAGCAAATTCTTCCTATTAATTAATGTGTTGCTTTCTTTGGAAAGGGGATAGTGTGGTGAGATGAAAGGTGGTGAAAGATGAAGGGCTTCAAACATGGCAACATTGTAATTGCGCGAGTAGATAAATCTTAGAACTGGCTATGAACCATGATTCATTATTTTACTTCGGTGGGGGTTAAGTGCTATGGGAACACCGATGGTGGGCGCAGCGATACATATAAGTGATAGAAAACTCATACATACTATTTTTCTAAATTGATGTTGTCGTCACCGGGAATCGAACCCGGGACCATCTGTGTAACAGTCCAACGCGCTAACCATTACACCACAACACCCACGATGCATTTTAAAAATTATCAATTGCTGTTCAGAAATTACCAATTATAATTCAGAAAATGTTAGTTGTATTTCAAATATCGTCAACTGTATTTCAGATACATCAATTGAAGGGCTTATTGTACAAACTTGATAAGCCCCATTTATCGTGCTATGGATTTTCGCTGTTTTCTAGATATCCATTGATTAATATTTGGTAGAATTCTTAAACCTTTATTACAAGTACCTAGAGTATTAACGTCCTGCAAAAGTCATATTTTGTGCATTTGTTCAAATGTTCAAAATGAAAATGGTATTGTTTGCAATGATATTTCTATTAACTAAAGGCCAAAGTAAATTTTTGCTGGGATATTTTAACAATGAATTTGAGCTCTGACATTGTTGAATTTTTAAATATTTCCCAGCAAAAAATAGTGCTAACTCAGAAGCAGTTCTGGAAGACATTATTTAATTACGGAGCGCCTCCGAAGCAAATCCTGAAGGCATGACTTTTGTTCGCGATATCCCACTTGGTATGTCTCTTTTAAGAAGGTGAAAAGCGCTTCTTTCATGTGATCTTAAATTCATTCCTTCGTAGGCAATAAAAGGCGCTCATATGTGTGTTGACAACATTAATGCTTCATTGTATGCATTCTTTACTGTTACATTGTATGCATTATTCATTGCTTCAAAGAAGGTATTTAGGAAAGCACAAGAGAATGTCTTCCATATTTGCTTTATTGTATGCAGGGCGCTATTTTTAAAGCATGAACATGTAGTTACTGCTTACTAAATCGAGGTTTTTGCTGGGTTGTTGATTTGATATCGATAAAATGTGTTCGGCAAAACTAGTAAATGTGGGAAATTAAATAAATAAGTTTAACTATACTACTTTGTTCAACGTTTTTTCTGATTGGGGATGTTTTTTGATTTGTTTGGGGATAACGAAAAACAGTATCTGGCAAACCTGCCCACGCTCCAATAAAAAGTGAAAAACTAATTTCTATGTGAATTTCTTCACATAAGTTTATATAAGTCTGCTAACTAAATGAGAATTGCATTTAGGTTTCAATGTTCAATGTTATAAAATTCAATTCGTGATTGAAATGGGTTTTTTTGTGTGCACAGAAAAAAATATTTCCCTACTTTTTTCAATTAAATCGGTTTGTTGAAAATTTCAAAAAATGTTAATTAAAAATTAATTGAATCAATTAAATATTTGCTCAAATTCGAAACTTGCTTTGTTGAAAATTTCAAAAAATGTTAATTAAAAATTAATTGAATCAATTAAATATTTGCCCAAATTCGAAACTTGCTTTGCATTTTTTTTTATTATCGCTCAAAAGCAAACATTAACACATTTTTGTTGTTTTTTGTAATATTAATGAAGTTGTTTTTATAAATGTTTATGTTTAGTGGTATTAGTTATAAATATTTAACATCCATTTCAATTTGATTTGATATTAATTCTTATTAGGTTTATTACTTTATTAAGTTAAATAATTTAGTTTTAGTTGTTTAAATCTGAATATTTAATTCTTCTAAAACATTATCATAAATTTGACAATATAATTTTTAAAGTTTGATTTTGTTCATAAAAATTTTTTAATTTTTTTAAACAGAAAGAAAATGCAAAACATAAATTAAAAATTATTACAAACAAAAAAAAAAAAATACTCTGATTTCAGGCTAATTTCTGCAAAGAAAAAATGCAAAAAAAAAAAGAATTTGCCATAGTCCCTAAATCAATCTGCTAACGAATTCAATGTTATAAATTCAAAGTATAAAAAAGTATTTAGTATGGCAACACACAAATTTTTTTTCTTTTTATTAAGGTATACGATATTGATCACTTTTTAATCAAATTAGTTATTTTTTAATTGACAAATAATTCAATTAAAGTGTTAACAATTTGTAATTAAATTAGCAATTTTCGTTGTTGGCGGAATTTTAGCAATTAAAGTTATTGAATCGGTAGCTTTCGTTATTAAAATGCGTTTTCGTTTTTTGTGTGAATCGAATGTTTTGGTTGTTGTTGCCGAAATTTCGGTTTTGTTAAAAATCGATCGATTGAAACAACATAAATTCTGACACGAAAATATAATTTCGATTCCCTCAACAGAAATAAAGTGATAATTACCAAAAACTGCTATAGCTACAACTGAACCATATGATTGGCTACAAATACGGTTGTCACTACTGAATATGTTTTCTGGGTGTAGACGACAACTATGTCAGTGAATATTTTGGCATAAAAACATTATTTTCTAAAAAAACGCAGATTGTCCCGTGTGCATATAAGACAACGATATGTTTTCTAAGCATAAGATTTAAAAATACATTTCATCAGATTGACTAAAACAGGGGCTGGCCAATTTAACAAAGATATATACAACAAATTCTTTTCAATTATTTTAAAGACAACAGTAAAACGTTAGTGTAAATATTTTGTAGAGTTTCGACAAAGGAATTTTTTAGTCCCATTTTTGCTACCTCGATCGGATAAAAGTTTTCTTTTGATTCAAGTTTTTCTAAACCAAATCTTGACCAATTTTGCGGCAATTTGGTGGTACTTTGTCCATAGCTGTTGAAAATGTCGATGTTGGTATTTTTTGAGCTTCTTTTCAAAATTGGTGACTGGATTTTAAAAAAAAATTTATGGGTTCACGATACACCAAGGTCTATTTTTGGAAAAAGACATTATTTGCATGGTCAATATTTTTTTCATATTGATCAATCTATCTTTGTTTTCAAGAAACGGGGAGGCTACGAAATAGTGGCTTCTTAAAAATTTCGGATATTTTACACAATTTTATGTGTAAAATTAAATAAATGAACTTTTAACTGAAACTAAAGATTTTATTAAAACTTAGTTTAATCAATTTGAACCCCATTTGAAATTTTTTTACAGACATTGTTTTAAGTGTACTCTCTTGACCAATACTTGATATTTAGACCAGGGACCGAAAATAAAACCTATTTTCAAATGTTGAACCAAAAAAAGCAGAGAGCTGTAAATGTTATAAAATTGTTTCAAGAAGTCTTTCATAAAATGCTCGGCTTTTTGAAGTTTGAATTTTAATTTTTTCGAGCAAATATAAAAGTTATATTTTTACGTTTATATGTTCGAACATTACTAAATACTATTTTTTACTTTTATTTTTTTTTTTGACAAAAATAAAAATTATTGTTTTACTTTTACTTTTTTACACTCAAGGAACTTCTGCTGTAAATTTTTGTAGTTGTTTAAGTTGTAATACAGTATTTTTATTTTTTATTGAAAAAAAAAACAGACATTCCTAAAAGAAATTTCAGTTTTGACTACATTTGTAGTTCATTAAAAAAAAAACACATCAAATTACTGTACTATGAATTTACACTTACTTTATCAGTTTTTTTGTTTTTATTTAAAAAAAATAAAACAAATATAGTTAGACTAGGTTCACATACGGCAATTATACTTGCGCAATTCTTGAGTTTATAGAAGAGGGAGGAAAAGAGAATGGAAGGGGGTACAGACTTGCCCGTACTCCAATTCCGTTTTGTTTTGTCATCCGCAATTTTCAACACTGCAGGTTGATATACGAAAATTGCTGAAACAAACTTTTCCTGTGTGAACACAAAAGCAATTTCAAAGGAGAATTGAAGAAGAATTGCGCAATTATAATTGCCGTGTGTGAAACTACATTTGTGTTTAATTTTTACTACTTTTAGTGCCCGATATGGCCGATAATATCAGAGACCCTAACACTACAATGTTTTTCTCTACAAAAAGTAAATGCGATTTTCATTAAAATCCGATTTTTATTAAAAATTATCACATGAGATTTGTTTTTTAAATAATGTTCGTAATAAGAAGAGCCCGGAAGCTCATGTAAATGTATGTTTGTTGTCATTACTGCATGGACAACATTAACCAAATATCTTTGCTAATTAACAAAATTGGCACCAAAATCGCTTCGATTTGTTATAGCATTTTTTTGCGTATTGTGCAAAAACTGCATACCAAAGTTCAATAAATTTTATTGAATTTGAATTAAAAAGCAAACATTTTAAAAGTGGCTATCCAGTTCAGCCTTAGTTTTTTAAATGTTAAACAAAGATACTGAATGCTTGTAATATTTTGTTAAAAACAATACTGGCAAATAATTTTGACCGTAGCGCTGGCAAATCACTTGCTCTTCAAACAAAATAGTATTTTTCTATTACAATATTAGTTGTATCTTTGGTAATTTCTAACAGTGTGGACTTTACAAAACTAAGAATGTGGACTTTACAAAAAATTAGTTTTGACACCGAATTATATGATATTTTTTATTTAGATACTGGCAATGAGAGCGAATTAATGATAATTTTTTTTTTTTGAAAATCGATTATTAGACTCATTACTTTTTTCAATACTGGCAAATAGAAAGGTAACCACAAATTTTTTAATTGCTCGTATGATGGTTACACACAGAAAAAAAAGTACCAACCGAATTCAAATGTGTATTTTGGTGGATACAACCAATAATTTCGGTTGGTACAACCATATACATAAGTGATTTCAGAATATTTTGATTGGATCAAGTAAAATTATGTTGTATTACCCGAAATGTTTTGTCATAACGAATATTTAGTTGTACCCAACGATTTCTGTCGTATCAACCGAATTTCAGTTGGTAAATGTCGAAGTTTTTCTCTGTGTGTAGTAATGATCTGGGACGGGAATCTCATGCAAATGGATGTTTTTTTTTCCTGAGATTAGCGTAAACAAAATATCTTTGCGAATCAAAGGATTTTAGTTAAAATGGCATCGATTTGTTAGTGCATAGTTTTGCATATTTTGCTATAATTGCATATTTTAGATTATATTGCTTAAAATGCCTCTTTTTGTGTTTTATGTCGTACTTTTTCTGTCGGTTTAATACGGACTAATGTGAAATGTGAAAGTGAAAAGAATATTTATTTTAATAAAATATGTCCCAGAAGAAGTTGGAAGTAATACCAACGAAACATCGGATAAAATAATGAAATAAATAGTTTTTATTTGCATTAGGAAAAATCAATGACCTTAGAAGCCTGCTTAGATTAAAGCGAAATATGCAAAAATATGCACTACCCATTATTCGAAAAGATATTTTGTTTACCCTGTCCGCAGACTTAAGGAAAAAAACATGCATTTGCATGAACTCAGATAATTACAAACCTGATAATTACTAACATTCTTACGTTGAATAACGTTATTTTAAAATTTAAAATATAAATATTAGTTAATTTTTGTTAATAATTTTAAAAAATAAATAATAACTGCATATTTTGAAAATTGGAAAGTGCATATTTTATGCACATAAAACACAAATTTAAATGCATTAACCTATGTTCCCTTCTAATAAGTGATTTTTGTTACACGATTTAAGTTACCAAACATTCAAATAAGTAGCGATTAAAGTCCACTTTAAATTGGCCATACAATATTGCACACAATAACACACTAATATATATAAAGTGTTATAAATATTCATAATTTATTCGGGTAACAAATTTTTGTTGTTGTAATCGAAATCATCCCTTTTATTACAAAATAATCGTCAAGCTGAAAATAGAAATAGACAATGGAACCAAATAAAGAAAAAAAAAACAATTCAAAACCTCTCACTATTATTATAAATTGAATACATTTAAGTTCATAGCAGTATTCATATCGGGTCAATTTATGACCTCATATTTCATAACATTGCCATCCAGCTAAAGTTGCCACCATAATAAACGCCATTAAATGAACAAAAACAAGTGGATTATATGAGTTTGTGTGTACGATATTTAGTATCCAAGATGTTTGTTTGTATGAATGAATGTTAATCATAGTTTGTACGAAGGACGACAAGTTTACGCCGCCACTTGTTAAATGAATGAATGTATGAGTGGAATAGTCCTTCTGCCACCCCATTCATATTTTACATTTGTTTTTATGATTATTGTCATCATCCTCATAATCGTTGTTTTCGTTCTCATCCTTAATACTCATCATCATCATCATTGTGTTCTTCAACAAATGCCTTCATCCCGTTCCACATTGGATTCCTAATCAGTGAAATGCGTTTTGCGTTGTCAGTTGAATTGATTTTTTTGTTTTTGTTTTTTTTTTTTTGCTCTTCCTCACTGTGTATTGAGGTTTGCCAGCCTAGTCGTTTATAATTAAATCAGTGTTCAGTATCTTGAACACCCTATGTTTTGTCAACTGGTCTACTACTGCTGCTGCTGCAAATTCGGATTGTGGGGAGTATATTGGACACGTAAGAAGGAGCATTTGTATATTATTTCCATACGACAAGCAGTTGTTTGCGATTATCATTTTGACAGTTGTTTGTGTTTATTCCGACTGTTGTTTTTTTTTGCGTAGTTTTCTCCTGTCGTCTTAGGATTAATTTTTGATTTATGCATTTTTAAGAGTTGCTTATTGTTTCAAATAATACATCGTTTTTTTGTTTTTGTGCACCATAAATAGTGTAAAGAACTGCTAGAACCCTTTTTAATTTTTTTTTTTTCTTTTTGATTTATATTGTTTTAAATTGTTCCCTACTTATGTTTTCAAAGTTAAAGTGTTTAAATGAATTAAAGTTTTGTTTTTCTATTCACTTTATGAAATACAATCGTATATAGAGTCATAACAGCTAAAATGGCCTAAACGACAGAGACAAACATGTTATAGAAAAAGCTTTCCATGAATTTACACTGGATGACGCAAAAAAAAAAAGAGCCGGATCATTGATCATATTTATTTCGGGCATACAAATTTCAATGAAGATCTCCGTTTTTTAAGTGGTTTCAACGCAGTTTATTATACATAGAACTTACAAAATAGAAGATTTATTCGGCACGAAAAAACAGCAAAAGATATTCAAAAATATATCTGGATTTTCCAAAAGTAACATTTCATTAATTTTTATAGAAAAAAAACGGAAAATATCGAAGTCGTCAAAAAAATTAAGTATTTAATTTTTAGAGTACAGGCCACCTTCTAAGGAAGAAATCAAGGTATGTATGTATGTAGAAAATCCATTTATTAATTCCAAAAATAGGACAAATCATGATAAGAAAAATTTATGCATTTTTCACTAAATTACAATAACACAAAATTGTGTTCTACAAGTCGTATGAGTAACAGGTTTTAGTAATAAATTAAAATCACTCATACGACTTGTAGTACACAGTTTTGTAATAATTTAACCCTCAAACCGGCTTTTTTGCAATGAAATTTATATAATGTGTTCAGCACGAAAAATAAACAATAATTTGTCAATATAGTCAAAATTTTAACCCTTTCACTACCGTTGTACACTACAGTGTACACATTTATTTATACAAAAATCTAAATTTTATTATAACACAGTAAAACTTAACCCACAAAATTTGACACGTGGATTCTTTTAATGATTTTTATTTTTTCAGATTTTTTAGTGGTAAACATTTGCAGAGAAGTTTCAAAAATCTAAATTTTATTATAACACAGTAAAACTTAACCCACAAAATTTGACACGTGGATTCTTTTAATGATTTTTATTTTTTCAGATTTTTTAGTGGTAAACATTTGCAGAGAAGTTTCAAAAATCTAAATTTTATTATAACACAGTAAAACTTAACCCACAAAATTTGACACGTGGATTCTTTTAATGATTTTTATGTTATCAGATTTTTTAGTGGTAAACATTTGCAGAGAAGTTTCAAAAATTCGATTTTCTTACCCGTTTTATCGTAGCTATGAGAAGGGACATACAATATGCAAACCTTTTTCTTTCTAATTTAAGGACCCTATTAAGAATCTGAAGTCCACAAAAAAAAAAACAAAATCGGTTTTAAACTGTGCAGTGCACACGAAAAATTTCTTTACAAAAAATTTCCAAATTTTGGTTTTCTATCGAAATATCTTAATTTCTTATAATAAAACACTGATTTGGCATATTTGTGGTAAATTTAAAAATCCCCGCCTAAAGGTGGGCTTGCCAGTTAGCGGGTTTATTGCGTTTGATTCAAATGATTTTTTTTTTGCGAAGCAGGTTGATCGAAACTAAATCCAGATTTAAAAAATTTGGAGATTTCTGAATCTTTATTCATAAAAATATTTTCAAAAATTTATTTTGAGTTTTAACATTTTAACTAATTTTTTATGACTCAGCAGATGGTCCGCTGATGGTCCGACTTCTATAACGTAATCAGTTAACTATTTTAAATCTGTGAATAGTAGTTAATTTATCAGCATTTATGAACTTTCTAAATCTTTAAAACTTTACACTTACAAAAGAAAGTAAAAGCAAGATAATTTCTATTGTTTTGCAACTTAAATAAAGTTTAATCGCTTTAGCGCCTTTAGACTAACTTAGATTATATCTACACAAACAAACACACTTAAATATACAAACATAAGTCTTGTTATATTAACTTAATTTTAAATGTATGTACATTAACCCTAGAACGCTACATTTAAAATTGTGCATCTGTAGCTGATGACTGCTGACTTTCAACTACATTAATAAAATTAAGATTTTGTTTAAAATTGCATTTGAATTGTAATTTTAGATGAAAGTTGAGTAAGCCCTTTAACTCCCGAATATTAGTGGCAGAGAATTCTCAGACCACACTTTGTAGAAACGTAGATTTAATATTTTCATATTAATTTTATGGTTTTGCAGCACTCCCAACAGTAGATATTTGGAACTACAACTCAAACTTCAATATGTAACGGTCCCGAACGGGTTAATATTTTTTACAAATTTTATATTTTATTTTTTTACGATAAAACTCTACATTAAATTTTTCATATTTTTAAAATTTATTTATTTATTACATTTTTTTTTCTAAAAATTACCAAAGTCGGTCAAGCGGATCTAAAGTTTAAGCGAAAATGAAAGGATACCTTGAAATTTTTTTATAAAACATTTAGCAGATTATTGCTTTGCTTGTGAACCGCTGACCTGATTTTGATCTTTTCTAACACAAAACTTTGCCAATGGTGCTTGCCAGGCAACAATTTTCCGTTTAAGTTTTTTTTAAATAGCAAAGGACACAAATATATTGAGTACAAAAATATCGCCCTTTTTACGGGGTGTAAAACGAAACACTTTGGCCAAAATGGGTTAATGTAAATCTGTTAATGTGACATTGTTGGCCAAATGTGTTTTGTAAATTAAATTGAAAACGTGTTGAAGCGTTAAACTGTTTGTCAACTGTTGTCAATCTAAGGACATATGAAAATTAGTAACCTCAGCAAGATGTCCACAGTTGTTAGTTTAGTGAAAATGGACGTGATTGTAATAAACTAGTAGAGTAGATGAATGTATGGATGGATGGATGGATGGGTAATATTAAGGAAGTTATATCCAAATCAATACATTATACAGAGTACATTATTGTGCATGAATGAACAAAAGTAAATATTTACACAAAAGTGTTGATTACTGTTATTTATTTGGAATTAGTGAACCTATCCTGCGTACTCATATGCTAGAGAAGATTACTTTAAACATTTCTATTTGAGTATGTTAAAAGGGTTTTAACTAGTAGCCTCAAGTATGATGTTAAACATAAAAACAGTAATACTAAAATACAAATTTATACTAAAAATTAGAACGAAAATAGTCAAGTACAATTAAAAATCGTTTACATTTGTTTTACTGACATTTTTTCTGAGTGTGTCTGGATAATTTTATTATTTTGGAAATACACAGCCGATATCACAATAAGCAAATTATGGGCCAACTCTTGGAGATGTGCAAACATATTGTGGGTGTGTATTAACTAAATTAAACTTGATCAATATTATGGAGTGAACCAACACATTTTTGATTTTTACTGTGCAACTTCATGTATTGCATAATTTTGCGTAATTAGGTCATACGAGGGCGGATCAATATGTTCGTGACTTTTTGAATGAAACACAGTTTTTTTTGTAAAAAAAAATTTATTTTTCAACATAATCCCCTTTTAGCTCAATACACTTTGTCCAACGTTTCTCCAAATTTTGTATCGCTTCCAAAAAATAGGCTTTTTCGAGGTCCATAAAATAGGCATTTGTTTGATCAATAATTTCATCGTTGGAGCTAAATCTCTTTCTTTAGGTTTGGAAATAGGAAATAGTCACTGGGGGCTTAATCCGGAGAATATGGCGGATGAGGTATCAATTCGTAGCCCAATTCATGGAATTTTGCCATTGAGACTGCACACGTGTGCACCCGTTCTTGGCCATATGGGGTCGTTTTTTTTTTAATTCTCGATAAATCGGTCTAATAAGTTATCTTAATATTCGCGTTTTATTGTATTTCCTTTTTTAGGGTAATTGATGTGGATTATCCCGCGTGCATCCTAAAAAACTGTTGCCATCACCTTATTGGCCGACAAACTTACCTTGGCCTTCTTCGGAGCCGGTTCACCAGGAGAAACCCATTGTTTCTCCCCAGCACCATCGATTATTTATTATTTATCAAGATTTTTCTTGGTTTGATTGACCTTTTTTTCCAAAAAAAAATAATGCTTAATGAGCACTCGAAATTCACTTTTTTCCATTTTTAAAAAAATCCACGAGGTTGTATGTTTTGAACAGCTGTTAAACGCAAAGTAAATGACGGAACTTGCTTAAAATTTTACAGAAGTCTTTTAACAGGTGGTACTTGATGGGAGCAGTTTTGAATTTCATATAACTGCGAGGGAAGTTCGAAAAGTCACGGACTTATTGATCCGCCCTCGTATTGAAATTAAATATTGAACGAAATATTGTGGGGATATTTTGGACAAATTTGTTGCAATTTATTGTATGGTGTGTGTCAAAACGATACAAAGAATGTGTCATTATATTGGACATAATATTGCAAATCAATAGACCCTTTAACTACAAATTTGTTTTTCCTTTCATCTCATCTGTACCTTTTTCTGTGAGCTTTATGCTTTTTATCTTATTGTTACACTCAAACAACAAATACATAATAGCAACACTTTTTTTAACCCTGCATTACTTTCCTTATTCAACCATTACTATCGTTGGGTGTAATCCACGCTTACTTATTATGGAAATAATATTTTTTTTTCAATAATGAACTCCAAAATATAGAAAAAAAATTTAATTTTATAAGTTTGGCAATTCATTTATTTTAAATAATATTTCGTTAATGTACATCTCTCTTGAAAAAAACAAAAATTCAGCCTTATGGGTGGATTCCACCCAGACGATAGTACTGCAGGGTTAAACGATTATCAATCGTACTTCACTGTTTCTGTGCTACTTTTTAGTACAATTTGGATTTTAGTAATATATTTTTCTATTCTCATTTTATAAACCACTGAATTTTGTACTAATTTTCGTTGCTGATGTTAACAAAACATTTTACTAATTTTTAAAAGCCAGTCGATGAAATTAGCAAGAAATTTAGCGAATTAAAATATTAGAATGAAATTGACATTTTATTATTCATGAAAAACAATGCATTTTGATTTTATTTTATTTTACTTTTACTTTTTATAAATACATTTGGCGAAAGTCTGAAGTTTTTCGTCATACACAGAAAAAAACTAAAAACGGGTTTCAATTAAAAAATTTATTGAATCAATTAATAATGTAATTGATTTTGCACCTATCACGGCAATGATAATATCAATTAAAACTTGTATTAAAAATTAAAAAGAAAAAAAATTTATAAATATCTTATACAAAAACAAAAAATATGATACTCGCAAAAAAGGTGTCTGAATGATACATTGGCATGTCTGTTTTTGTTAATGCTGCGTCTGTTTGTGTGCCGTGTGTGCTTTGTGTGCTTGTTCTGTTTGTAAACTTCAAATGCATTTGGTATTTAATACTGAAAATTTTTCTATTTCGCTAGTGTATAACAAAATAAATCGAGAATTACGTCTAAAATAATATATGTATTTACATATTTAAAAGACCATTAATATTGATTCAATTAAATATTTGTTTAGAAACAAATTTAGTTCAAATTAAATCTTTAATTACATATTTTAAGTTGATAATTTTTTCTGTGTACTTATAAAGCTGCTCTTCAAATATAGTCTAACTTACGGATATCATATCGTTATAAATGCGCAAAAGTTTGGAGTTCTATTAAGAATAGCGTTTTTATAAATAAAGTTCGAATCTTATATGTTTTTGTTTTCGCGCATTTCTTTGGTTGTCCTTGAGTAATTATGAAGCACGTTATCGAACAACATTGCTTTACAAAATTTATTGGTTCTTTCAACTGATTAAATTGCGTTTTATACACGCCATATCGGTCCGTCAATGATGGCCTTTCAATGGATTCGACTCCGTTTAACACACGTTATAGCGATCCGTAAACGGTCCGTCATGACGGACTTTCCCCGGCTCCGAATCCGATTCAATGTTCCGTAGAATCCGTTTTCTGATCCAGAAAACTGTACGTATACGGAGTCAGATTTCGTATGTACTGTTCCGTAAACGGTACGTAAACGGTACATTTTGTTTGTTGGGTATTTACTTTAACTTTTCATTAATTAATGTTTTGATTGTTGTAGCACTAAGACCAATAATTAATTTTAAAAAATATATTTTGTAATACATCGTTTGTAATTTCAGTCAAAATCAGCGAGCTGATTTTTAGCAATTAAATTAGTAGATTCAGCAAAAGTTTTGCTAACAATAAGTTGATTAAAAATTGCTTGCTAAAAGTTTACAAAATTTTTGCTGAATATTAGTAGACTCAAAAAAACTCAAAAAAATTTGTTGAAAAATTATACTTTAGTTAATTTATTTGCTGAAAATCCTAAAAAAATGTTTGTGATTCTTTTAAAAATAATTTACAATAAGTTACAAAATGTTCATAATTATATGTTCAATTACATATAAACAAAATTATCGTTCAACGACTTACATCAATGGTTGTCTAAATGATGACATCATTTAAAGGAAGACAAATGCCTTATATAATTCTAGAAACGAAACGAAAAACTAACAAAATATGACATATGCAACCATTTTTTGCAATAAGAAAAAAGAAATATAAAAAATTACTAAAGATGTGTGTCCTTGTCTTTCGCTTTAGCGAATGTGTATTTATTTTCAATTACAAACAATTTCAAATAATAATAAAAAAAATGGTTGATTTTTTATATGTCTTACAAAAGTTGTACTTTTTAGTATAATTTTCCTCTTCTCTACTACATCTTCACATGCTGCGACATCTACTTCATTATGCGTATATTTTTCAATATATTTGTCGTCCGCACTATTAATGTACCTATCAGCACAATCGTATTAGCAAAATAAATTAGTAAAACATTCGTATAATACTTGCAAAACATTAGTTCACTTAACTGTGCTGAATAAGTAAAACTAAATTTTTGCAAAGAATTTTCTGAAAAATAGTATACTTGATTTACAAGACGTTTTACTAACTTTTCTACTAACTTATTTTTTGAGTGTACGGTACGTAAATGTATAAAAAGGCATTTCCGAAACATATGGGTTATATACATCAAACTAAAGTTTGGAAATTTTTCTTGAAAAATGTTGATTCAGAAACTAAGAAAATTTTGGTTATTGACTAAGTTATAAGTATAATTCAGAAAACGTCCAGAAAACCAGATTTTTGAGGAAAATCTATTTGCGTGACCTCTTCCAAAAAATCTAAAAAAAAATCTCAAAAATACTTTCCCCCATTAGGATTCAAATTAAGCTTGAGCAAAAAAAATTTTTTTTTTTTGGGACGCACTACTGAACACTCTTTTTTTATATAGCGAACGGAATTATATATAAAAAATAGTTGTTAATAAAGGTAAAATTGGCAATGCTAAACTAAAAGAATGCATTTTTTCTAGAGATGTCACGAATCACGTATTCGTCACTTTACCGTATATTCGGTATTCGGTTTAAACAGATTACCGGATATTTGCCGAATAGTTCTTTCATACTATTTCATATAAAAGTACACTGTACTATAGATGTCGACAAAATGAAATAGAATAATTGAGTTTTTTAGGTTGAAAACTTGGATGCCTGCCTAACGCTCAAATACCGTTATAACTGAATATCGCTATAACTAAAATACCGTTACGGATATAACTGAAATACCAATATCCCTAAAATACGGTTACCGAAATAACTAAAATACCGTTGTCGTTAAAATACAGTTACCGAAATATTTAAAATATCGTAATAATTTGGAATACAGCAGAACAAATAATAGCCGTAAATAAATATGTATGTTTTCCCAAAGTCTGATCATAAACTTGCCAGTCATTTTGTATGATGGTTTACCGAAATAACTAAAATAATGTTACCCATAAAATATATATTATTAAAATACCGTTACCAAAAAACCTAAAATAACGTAAACGCTATAATACCGTTACCAAAATTTTTATAAAACCGATGTCGCTAAAAAAGCGATACCGAAAACAACTGAAATATCGATACCACTTAAATACCATATACCGTTACCGTAATAAAAGATAAAAGCATTAACCTTACCGATAACCGCTCGAATTGGTTCAAAATATGAAACGCGTTCATATTCAACAAGCACCTAAACTTTAAATTCCCTTAGTTACGGTGCTAGTTGAATAATTGGCAATCAAATATTTGTTGTCTCTCATAAAGCAACTAACAGTATTTTTTTAATTCCGAATTTACCGATTACTAATCGAATATTCGGAGACATCACTAATTTTTTATATTGTTTGTAACGACTAGCGCCATCTAAACGACAGCAACTACAACATTTACCGTCATTATACATTTCTTCTCTGTTATGCAGCTAAAGCAAAGAAATTCATGTCTGTGATAAACCCAAGCCCATGTCGCTAAAGTGGTGGTGGTGCTAACTAAAAGTGACATCATTACATTTCGTTAGTTTACACAAAAAAATTAAATTTGGAAGAGTAACGAATGGCAAAAATAAGAATACTCGTTACATGTTTGTTTTTGTTGTCAATCTACTTCTATTGCAACCAGGGATGGAAAATGTGCAGCAAATATCGTTCTGCAAAGCATTTCACTTTTGCGAACCTTTACAATTTGTTCTTAATTGTTGCTCTATATGGAACAAAGACTACTAAAGTATCTCAGAATAACTCAAGTTCACAATTATATACGGAAATCGGTTGATATATATATATATATATATATATATATGTAGTTCTATAAAATCTGATATAATCAAATATCTGATATATCTGAAAAATGGGTATATATAATTTTATATAATTATTTATTGCACTATATAAACAAAGTTTTGAATAATCAACAGCAGATATAATTATGTCTAATTATATAATGGAGCCATATATAAATGATTATATAAAAATATATATAATTATATAACAATTTTTTTTCTCGGGTAGATATAAATGTTAAATTTAGGTGAAAATATGTTTCGTTACGTTTAACTCTGCTTATTATTTCGATCATCCTAAGGAAATATAGCATATGTAATTAAAAAAAAAAAAATGTTAAAGTTTTGTATTGATATCAACTAGCTGTAATTCAAAGGTTTGAAAAAATATTGCAGAAGTGGACCAAAATCGTTTCAACAAAAACTTGTTAATATTTTCTGTGCCTAATGTTGCGAAAAACACACAACAAAACCCTTTTTTTCAATTGCAAGCTTAAAGCTCTTTTAGTGGTTTGAAAGTACACTCTATAAAATAAATTTATTGTGATCATTTTCCCGTAATCAGCTTATCGTTAAGTTTCGTTTAAATAATACTATTACATGAAATTGTAGAATTTACATGTAAATAGTAAGTATCATTTACAAATAGCCAAATTTGAACCCACTTATTTCGAGTCTTCTTTTTTAATTATGATATCATCGGCTAGCCTGCAAGTAGTGCCATATATAATTTATATATTTTTTTATTGTACCATTGAGAAAATCGCAATTGACTTGAAAAATCGCCGTCGCCATTGAAAAACTAAATCGCCAAATGAGTTTAAAAAAAAACCAACCCTGGTGGTGAAATAAAACTACAGTCAGTTAAATTTAAATTAATAAATACATTGCAATATATATTTCGTAATTTAATTATTGCTCATTACATGTGTACAGAAAGAATACTAATATATATAACTAAACTAATTAAATTTAAATAAAATTATTTGTGTATTTATACTTTTTTATCTTATTTGTAAGGTATACAATACTACATACATACATGTTCTTAAATTATATACAAATATGCATGAATGTATATTGTAATAAAGTATATAAAAACTATAAATCGAAACTAATAGAATCACATACAAGCATACATGGGACTAATTAATTGAATTGGTCAATTAATTGATGATTTCATTGGCATTATTTGATGTCAATTTGTATTTATTATTGTCAATATCTTAAACAAACAAACAAAAAAATATCAATTAAATGTTTTTTTTTTTTTTTGAGGCACTACAATTGATTCAATAGTTGCATTTTATAACCATCAATCTAATTAACTCTAATAAAAATAGAAAATGAATTCCTATCAGACCTTCAAAAAAAAAAAATGATTTAATCGTCAGTAAAAATTTATTTACTAAAAACGAATGAACAATTTTTAGCTTTTTCTTTTCTTTTTTTATTTTTTAGATCGCGAACTGAATTTCCAACTGAAAAAAATTATATAAGCAATAACAAATTATGTATATATGGAATTGTTGGATATAATAATTATATATAATTTTATAAAATCGGATATAATCAGATATAATTATATGTTATTATATCCATAAATAGGTATATATAATTTTATATAATTATATAAAATTTGATATAATTATAATTATATCTAATTATATATGGCGATTATATATAAATATATATTATTATAGAGCAATTCCATATGAAAGCGATCACCTTTTGGACGACCCCTCTCCGATTTTGAAATAAATAGTCTCAATCGATTGCCCAGCAAAAAATAATGTACCTACATATTTTTTTTTTTTTTATAGTGACTGGTTTAGTGGTGGTGTGCACCACTGTCATGTCACAAAATTGAAGAATTCTTCATAAGGGACCTCATTGAAAGTTGTTTAAAAAAAAACTACTAAAGCGATCGCAACGAGTGATAGCTCGTTGGAAAGGTATTGAATCAGGCTTTAATTAAAAATAAAATTTTCCTAATTTTTCTCAGAAATTTACCTTTTTTCCCATGAAAATTAAATTTTCCCATGAAAATTAAATTTTCCGATTTTCCACAGAAGCTCCTAAATTTTCCGGCTAATTTTATTTTTTTTTGGATTCCTCATAATTTTTGCTTTAAGAATCAGCAATAAAAAAATGGGCCCCGACTCCTTGTTTGGACAGGAGAAGAGCATTTAAGAGACCACCTTGTTCTCATTGTTTTTATATTTTTTATAATTGAATTATTTTTCATTATTTAACAAGAAAAATTAGGAAAATTTTATTTTTCAATTAAAAGCTGATTCAATACCTTTCCAACGAGCTATCACTCGTTGCGATCGCTTTAGTAGTTTTTTCTTAAAACAACTTTCAATGAGGTCCCTTATGAAGAATTCTTCAATTTGTGAGAAATGTGTGCAGAATAGAGTTTGCAAATCGATTATAATCAGAATCGTAATTAGAGTTGTCAAAACCGGTTTCCGAGTTATTCGAGAAACCGGGTTTTTTGTCTCGAATAATTCGGCGTTTTCGAATGTTTTTCAAATAATCATTTTTGGAATTACATGCAAGGGTTTCTCTCAGCATAAAAGGAACAAATTAGATTTGTTCCTTTTATGCTTTTTTTGTTTTAAATATGAACATTAGGGTTATAACTTTTTTTCGAATTTTTATCTATCATCACGTTATAGGCAATACTATTTAAAATTAAAAAGCGTTTCACAAAAAAAAATTTTCAACTTTAAAAAGGTTTATCCTGGAAATTTTTTAAAAATCGCAGAAAAGTGATATAATGCTTTTTAATATTTTTATGGATTTTACGGCTAGAATAGGTAAAATTTGATATTTGCAAAAAAATCTCCGATAATAACTTTGAAGTCTATAAAAGAATTTTGCTTACAAAGAAGGTTTTTTAACCAGAACATCAGCAAATTTCGGTGATTGGGATTGAATAGCTCGATTAATTTTTATGCACAATTCATTTTATAATTTCACACTTCCACATTTTATTCACATCGGTGGGTGTCCCGGTAGAAGACCCTCCACGTTAACCAAATATACTTTTACTATCTACTTAAAATTTTTTCAAAAGAATTTTTGTCGAAAGGGTCCAAAACGATAGTTTGTAAATATAAATAAGTTCGATTTATAGACTTCAATGATTCGCCTGACGTTGTATTTTTTTTATCTCACTCTGTAATTTAACAATTTGTAAAATTAACTACGACCAAACTTTTAGATTTTCATAAGACTCCTTTTATTCACCTAGAAAACCGACTCGGTCGTATCAACCGTATTTGATGAAGCCAATCGAATGGTTCGCTTGTAGCTAACAAATTTGTTGGTAGTTATGTTCCAGTTTTTGTTGCAGCAACCGAAATGCTATTATCGTATTTCAATCGAATGATTGTTATCACAGCCGAAAATTTTGGTTGCCGCAGCGGTTTGGCGACCAATAAGGTAGCCATGACCGAGTCTGTTTTCTGGGTGTTTAGATAATAAATTAAATCTTATGTAAAAAGGCTACCTGTTTAGTTTTATATGTCAACATTTAAATTTTTAGTAATTATTTAAAATTTGTACAAAAGATTTCAGATATGGGTCATTCCATGTCAAGCCGAACAATTTTTGACATCACAATTTTTGTTTGCTTTGAAATTTGGCAGACTTATTGTTATTTCAAAAATATTTTCCACTTATTTTGGGATAATAATTTCTTATTTAAAGAAGTTATTTATGTTTAAAAATAAAAAAAACATGAAAAATGTTCCGACATGTCGATATTTAAATTGACGTATTTAAAAACTAGTAAACCGCTTTTAATGGTTGGTGGCCTATTTTAATGGTCTTGTCTTGTACTCCACTTTAAATGTATTAAAATATCTATGTTAGAGCTTTTTGAATATTTCTTATTTTAAGCCACCAACGCTTAAAATCGGAATGCTAGTTTTTAAAATACATTAATTTAAAGATCGACATGTCGGAAAATTTATAATATTTTTTTTTTTAGAAATTTTTAACAAAAATAACTTCTTAAAAAAGAATTTCTAAATTTTTTTCAAAAATAGGTGTCAAATATTATTTAAATAAAAATACGTCTGACATGGAATGACAGCAATGCAAAATTCGAAAATTAGGTTTTCAAATAACATTTGACAACTCTAGTCGCAATTGAACAAAAATCGTTTGATTATGATAAAAAAAAAACTATATTTTTAATAATGCGGTTTTAAAGTATAAACACAATGAAAAATTCGTAAGCAATTTTACGTTTAATTGCGTGCACCGATTTCTGTGAACCGATTTATGTATATTATTTTCTAAGCACAACTTTTTATTAACAGTTTATTGTGAAATATTAAAAATAACACGGCATGACATCAAAAAAATTAATGAGGTTTTGACCACCAATTCTATCTATATATTTCGGACACGCTGATTTCAATGGAGTACATTGTTTTTCAATGTATGGTACAGTTTTTCCGCAAAATGACTTAAAAGTGTGGCGTATTTTCATGCAGTTTTTTATATACAAAAATTATCAAATCAATCAATCTGATTACTTTCTGTTGAAATGTAAGGACAAGACCAGTAGTAATATTTGTGGTGCATATTTCAATCCCAAAGCTTAAAACTTAAGCCGCTTTTATGCGTTTCTTCTAATTTTTTCGATTCTCGCAAATTTGATAGCTAAATAATCAATCACTGTTCATGCAGTGGATAAAGCTCCTAAAGAAGAGGTATATCAGTAAGAAAAAGTAATTTTCTCAAAGTGTTTTTCATGTAAAATTCGCGATTTGTGTTAAATTTTACAAGGTAGCATAGCTTACCAAGATGGCTACAAGGTCCAAATTTTATTGTATGTAAATGGTTTTCAAAACTACAGTACTTTCAATGGCTATGCAATGCTCTCACCCTCTGTTAACACATTGTGCCTGCAAACAGAAAACATGCCTTTTTTAAGGAAAACCAAAGCTAAATTGAAAAAAATGTCTGCTCAAATCATACCCCGAAAAACAGGCCCTGCTGGAAATGTAAATGCTGGTAATATACTCTTGTTTGGAAAACATTTCCGTTTCCCATGCTTCTAATATAACATGTTTGCTTGAAAATATAGTTATAGTTGCTTGTAAATATATATATAATTGGAAATCGTGAAAATCGTCTACCGGCAAACATATATATGTTTGGCTGTAAATATATATATGTTTATTATATGTGTAATTGCACTTCCCAAACATAATATCTAAACATTTTAAAATTGCAAATATATCTTTGTTTACGTTTTAAAATTTGAATCATTGTAAACCTATAAAAATAATAGCCTGCAAACATATTAAAAAGTGTATTTTTTCTCGAAAACTATCAGCAGCAACATTAAAAAAAATCAATTTAATGTCGCGAAAAAATATTCAATTTCTTATTTTTAGCCAAATGTTATATCATTTTCTCAGTAAGTGAGAGTATTGCAATCTCTTTATTTTTTAAACTCTTTGGTATTTTTCGGTTATAGTTCATTTAGCGATATAGCCCACTTCTTACGCTTTTACTGTCATTTAAAATCAAATTTCATACAAAATGAGTACGATATAGTCCATTAACGATATAATCACATTTGACATTTGATACCTTTGCTTGTTGAAAATAATAATATATGCAAATAATTTAAATTATATTCACAATAAGAAAATTAATTCTGAAATATAAAAATTTTTAAGTAATAAGTTATTCAAAAATTTCAACGAAAATCGGAATCAGAGGAGTGAGCGTAAGCTTAAGCTATTCAAACATCTTTTCTATATTCAAACATCTTTTCTATATTCCAACATTTCCACCCGTTGTAATACTAACTAAATTTTATATAATCACATTAATTGATGGCTATATCCGAATTCATTTATATGCAACGAAATGGCATATATAAATGTTAGGCTTACAGTCACATTAGCGATATAGTACGCAATTTGTGTGCAACTATGATATGTCACTGTAAGCGAAACGTACTGTCTATTTCGAAATTTCAGGCAAAAATATTTATATTTGCAAAAGTTTTCCTAAGAAAAACCTCCGTTTTGGTACATATTTGTCACCAACGAAGTGGCTTTGTTAGATAAACTTTTGTAATATAAACATCTCTTACTTAAAGTTGGACTCTGGCTTTATCTCGGAAACCTATGCTGCCATATACAATTTTTGACAAATCGCTCATTTTGCATACGAGGCACCATATTTATTCAAAAAGTGTTTCTATTTTTAATAAGCTCATTCTACTGCATAAATCCTATTTGTTAAGATGAATTGTCAAATTCCATATAAATTTTAAATCGAAAACTTGAAAAAAAAACGAAAATAGTATTATATTTTTAAGTATAGTATTATATAAGACATTGTCTGAATCCTTAGAAAGCGTCAATCGTATGATAAAAGGCTTAAAAAATAGAGGCTTCTCAAAATTGTGACGTTATGGACAAATTTGGATGCCGGATTTGGAGTCACGCCATTAAAGAGTATGTAAACTACATATCGGCATTCAAACCAAGGAATCTTATCGATGTGTATAATTTGTCTGTTATTGGTTATTGGTATGAAACGAAAATTTGGAAATACAAGTATTAAAATTTAACAAAATTAGAATTTTTGTTTTATGTTTCAGCCTTTATTTGTTATGTTGGAAATTCGTATATCATCTTTGAAATTAATTTTTTTGAAATTAATCTTTTAAAGATCTGACACCACTGAAATTGCAATGCCAATGAAAACCTCACAAGTATGCATACAAGGGATTCCTTTATTGATTAAAAATGTGTACTAATTTAACTGGCATATGTGTATATATATTTATATATGAATGTATATTATCCACTTTAATATATTGCAGGTAGATTTTTCAAAGTCGTTAAAGCAGCCCATACAATAGTAGTATTATGGCGGCACAAGTTTACAAGTTGTGCTAACATATTGACGATGTGTGTGTGTTAAATTGAAGGTTGATCAATATTACGGAGAGAATCAATATATGGCAACAATGTTTATGTTTGCTTTCTTTTTTAGGTTATGTTGAAATTAAATATTGCATAAAATATTGTGGTGATAGCAAAACTATAAAAAATAATGCGCTGTTTTATTGACCATAATATTGCTAATGTATGGGGCTTTTAAAAGTTAATTTAAAAACAATGTAAATGCATGTCTGATTTAAAATGCAACATGTTTTATGATAAATCAATTTAATTCCTGAGTCAAATATTGTCCCTTTTGTCCGTCTGTACGTTTTCTATCAAAGAATAATGGAAGATTTTTGAATTTATGTATGAATACTGACTAAATAGTGGAACTATTGCAAAATTATTATAATACTAAATTATTGCTATTTTATATATATGTAGGTATTTTGGCACTGAATATAAATTACGTTACATTAGTTGTAAACTGGACCACTTTAAAAGCAAGTTACACAAAATATATTATGTACTGGCCAAAAGAAAGAGAATGTATGTTAACTTTATTGTAGCATTTCTTTTTTGTTTTGTATGGTATAAGTTCTTTACTATTAACCCTTTGAGATCCAAGTTCACGATTGTGAGCTTTGATGTTTTCTGCGAAAAAACTGCTGGTATTTCCAATAGTAATAGATTTATTGAGATGAATAAAGTTAACTAAATAATATTTCATAAAATATGTGTAGCTATAGGGAAAGCGTCATTGTTTTTACATTATTTTACGTTAAACATGAAAAATCAAGAACTTTGAGTCTTAAAGGGTTAATTAATTATGTGTTTAATATAAAATAGATTGCAAGAGAAGTTCGTATGGAAAATAGTAGATTCCTTTTAAATTTCACCGAAATATTAAAAAGAAACTGATTTTCTTAACAAAAACTTTGATGCAAAAGCAATTTTCATACAAAACAAAAACACTTTGGGAATTATAAAAAAAATAAAGTAGTGATATTTTTTTTTTTTTTGCATGGTGAGGCAGTCTATTGCACGCATTTTTCCGAAAATGTGCTAAAGTATTCGTATTTGTTATTATAAGGGTAACCAAAAAAAAAAGTCATATTTTTGTGTGTGAGTAGTATTAAAAATGATTAAGATATTTATCAGTTTCAGAACATTTGACGAATTCTGGCATTGATTTTTATCATATTTATCATTTTTCACCAATGAGCCAGTCCAAACTGCATTACGAGGAAATGTTCTATGTGTAGTAGGTACTTATGTCATACGTCTGTTCACGGACTTTATCGCAGTAACCCAAAACAATTCAAAAGCGTTCTCGTATTCAAATTTGTAAATGTAAATGTCTGTTTTTTGGGCTGTTTCGGATTGTTTTGGGTTACCGTGCTCAAGTTCAGGAATATATTATGTACTACATCATATCTAAACTAGACCATAGTCTGTACACATAGATGTTGGTTGATTGTTTTGAGGTTTTTCCCTGGGTGATCCGCTCGTATTATTGGCAGCTGCCGCCGCTGCTGCTGCAGCAGCTGCTGCCATATTCAATTCCACTAATGTATCTATACTATTTAAACTAACTCCCTGTAGTATCTTTTGTGCAGCTAACGAAGTAAAATTAAAAGACAAATCCGTTAAACTTGGAAAGTTAAATAGATCTTCAGCTTCGGCTTGATCTTTTGAAAGACTCAAACGCCGATCGAGTGTATCCTTTCGTATAGATTTATCCGTTGATGACGTACAATTGTTATCCTTTTGTGTTAAATTCGGTTCACTGCCTATGGAAATACTATTCTTTTGTAAGATCTGCACTAAACTGCCACCACTTAAGGATGTATTCGAATTGAGATTATCGTTTTTAGCCAAAAGTGTAGACGATTCATAGCGCAGATTGTTTAACTCACAATTAGAATTGATGGCCTTAGCCAACGAGTCCTTGGAGTTTTTTTCATAGAATCGTAAATTACCCACAGAACCAGATATTTCCTCATTGGGTTTAGTGAAATCGGCTACTGATAAAGTGTTCTCCTCACAAGGTGAATGGGGTTGGGAGTCACAGCTTTTAAGGACATTATTTTTGTAAACTAAATGACCGGAATTGGTTGGTGGCACTGGTAAACCCATATTTCGACTGTTATTCATTGTAGTTGATCGATCGTTATGTGGATGATGGTTCTTAGATAACTTTGGCAATTCGTTGGTGTCATTCGTTTTGCCAACTGAAGTTTCTGTCATATATGAGCGCATGGAGCCAAAACAGCTAGCATCAGAATCTCTATAAGAATCATTTTTAGTTGTCTGGCTTTGGCATTGGCTGACTTCTGTTCGATTAACACCATTATCAAGTTTTTCGGTTACATTCTGCAAGCCATGCATTTGTTGTTTGGACAGGGTCTTTTTTATGACTTCGCCTCTTTCGTTGGTAGTTGTTTCGTTATTAATTATGAAAACATTGGAATTTTCCGTTAATTTGCTATTTTCAAACGTGATTACACTATGATCTGGATTATTTTGTACAACAATTTTTGTATTTGGAAGATGGTGCTGACCAGCATTGGAGGTTGTCAATTTAAGTGTTATGGAATTGTTTGAATTGGAACTTGAAACTGCAGAGCAATTGCCAACGCTTTCAGAATTGGAGGCATCTCTGGTATTCACAGCGCGACGAGGTTCAATCGTTGGCATTTGCATGGAAGATGTAGTGGAAGATTGATTTCGCAATGTTTGTTCGGCATTTCGAGCTCGCATTATCTGATGTCTAGGTGTACCACGTGGTGAACCGTTGAGCATTAATATGGATCTGGGTTGTATAACTGTCGAACTTGTTGAACGCTGTGAGTCCAGACTAGAATGACCACTCGTCCTTGTATAGGACACTTTTCCACTGTCTATACTTGATGGACCAGATGGGTAGAGAGAACTTTTACCTGATTCTAAACTTGAAGGACCACTTTGCCACATGCGATAGTCATTTCTAGTTTCTTGGCTTTTGCCGGTAGAATTAGTTGACTTTTGTAAAGAGTTAATGCTGCGCGATGGCGAATGCTCCAACATGTGTCGAGCTACAGAACCACTTTGTATTGACTTTTGTGAACTCCTATATGGAGTGCTAGTTCGCACCGATAATGTGGCAGATTGAATATTTTTCGTAACGGCTGATGTTCCACCAGTTGTACTAGTAGCAGGTATCGATTGAGTCGATCTGGGTAAAGAACTACTACTGTAAACGGGTGAACGTCGTCTGATGGGTGAACAGTCTCTTGATGATATTAAAAATGTTGATTCACTGGATAAATTGCGACGATGTCGTCGTGGAAGTGTTAACGAACGTTGGCTCAATTCAGAACCATCATAAAAGGTAGAGTTTGATAATGTGTGAATAGTTGGCATGTCCTGTAAAAAATGCAACATATTAATTAAGTGTACAAGTTTTAAACAATTTTTGAAATATCTAATCAGCCTAGCCAATATGCCTGAAATTCCTTACAGAATCCTGAGAACATCCTCGAACATTCAAAAACATTATTGTACTTAAATGAAAGCCTAACTTCAAAAGTCAAATTCCATGGTATTGGTGCAAAACTGCTAAAAAAACAGCGTGTTCAACTGTGCAATTACTAAATTGTTGCCAGATTTGTATTCAGTGTTCGAAAATCACGTAAAAGGCGTGTAATGCAATATTAGGTCCTTCCAAAAATTAAAATTTGACGAATTGGTAATTCGAATTGGTAAAAATAAAATTAGTTTATTAATTGTAGAAGCAACAATTTTTTTGTGATAATATAAGAAAATTGGTGCAATCTATCAAATTTATTAAACAACTGTCAATATTCGAAAGTGCTAACAAAAATTACGGATATTATAATCAAGTATAATCAAGTATTCTATATTTTCATACATTTAGTTAGAATATTATTCTTCCTCAAGTCCAAAATCTAATATGATATTGTCATATTATATTTTATTTGTTGCTTTTCAAATAGTTTGATCATTTGCATGATAGATAATACAACTGTTTCATTGGCATCACCCTAATCTTCAGTTGTCCACAATAAATTATAATAACTAACAAAATCAAATCGGTTTGATTTTATAAGTAGGTTTACCAAATCAGCCAGTTTATACACTCAGGCCTAGTTTTTGGGATGTCAGTTAAACTTCGTCTAGCTAAACCGACAACGAATTGTGTCCACCATTTCCAATTTTATTAACAAACATTTGCCGGAACAACTTTTTCAAGTTCAGAATTTCGGTCTTTACTGAAATAAAGCAAAATAAACAAAATTCCAATAGCAGTATTCTAGTTACAAACTGTGTTAAACTAAGATTAAAGATAAACTACATCCTAAAAACTCGGCATCAGGCAGACAAATTCTCATATAGTTGATTTTGTCTGTTGTAATGCCTCGGTTTGAGTGAAGCCAATTATGGTTTTCTATTGCGGACAACTGAAGATTTGGGTGAACAATATTCAGGTCGAACAATATTCTAACTAAATATATAAAAATATAGAAAGTCTAAAATAAATATTTTTGAATATTTAATACAAAAATTAGAAACTTTGGACAATATTGTAACTAAATATTTATATGAAAATATAAATTTATACTAAAATGAGTAACTTTTCACAAATAACCAGGGCTTAACTTTACCACCGAAATTTTCATATAAAAGCCTTTAACTATGGTTAGGTTGGGATAAGTTGGTAGGTCTAAATGAGGATTTTAAAAGAATTAAAAGTTTTTAACATTTTAAAGTTTGATTCCTTCGTATTGAGGAAAAAGTGTAAAAAAAAAAACATTTTGTTCAATGAAAGTCTAAGGCCGGGTTATATAAATGTAAAAAAAAATTAAAAAAAAACCCACGGGATTTTTTAAAAGTGAAAAAAGTATGGGAAAGTAAAATAAAGTAACTTTGTTCTCTGGTTGTAACAGCAATTATTTTTCGAAAGACCAATGTAGAAAACTGTTTCAACAGCAGATTAAAATTTTATTGGGACTGTTATACTTACAAGATCCTGCGTTTGTGTACCCACGCTATGTAGATGTACAGCTTTGGAGTTAAACCATTCTGCTGGTGGAAATTGTCCAGAATATGTTTCAAGTTGGCGCGCTTTTTTTCGTCCACTTCGACGAAACAGCCGTGATAACAAAGATCCTTTTTCTGGAAAAAAATAAACTCATTTTAAAATCTTGCAATCTTATTTGTGCGGATATTCATCTTACTTGGTGATGAAGAATCTGTGCTTTGGTACTCCGAACTGCTACTATCCGTATTAAGAGCTTGAGCGAACGTCTTGGACAGGCTTCTTGTTGAAGCACATCTTTGTAAACGTTTCGATGATCCAAAAAATCGCAAGCTATGTCTTCTTTCGAGACTTCTTGGTGTAGGAAATGAAGAACTGCGACGTTTTGATGTTCGTGGATACAATATCTTATCATTTGGATTACCTGCAACGAAAATGAAAGCATATTTATTGCTTAAACTGGCTAGTTTTGGTATTCCTACTTCTTGCTTAAAAATAAAAACATACCGCCACAAATTACGTCTGCTAAATTCGTTTGTATGCATTGGTGTGTTAAATCTCCATCACGTTCTGTGGAAATTTCGCCGTATAATGAGTGCAAGGCTTCTGCATTAGTCATGAGCATAGTACGCGGCTCCTGTGGAACACTATCAGTTGATATATCTAGATCCATGTAACCATTATGATGACTTCGTGGACGTGAACGACTACGACGTCTCCTGAATAGATAAAAATATTAAGTTCAATTTTTGTAAAAACAGTAAGTACCCAAGTAAAAAAGTTTTAATATAGTTATATATTATTTTATACAATAGTTTATAATGTTATATTGCCAAATATATATTCACACAAAATTATATCTCAAATATATAATTATATATATATATCACCCTAGTATATCGTTCTTTATATTTCATTTCGTATACGAGTCATTCCATGTCAGACCGAACACCTTTTTTACAACACCTCTTTCGATTTACTTTATTTGCCAGACGTACTAAACATTAAAAAATATTTTACCCGTGTTTCCAGAATAAAATTAAAATTTTTTTTGAAAAGGTTATGGGCATTTGAAAATCGTCAAAGTCGTGAAAAGTCATCCGACATGACAACTTTTAAACTGATGTTTTTCTAAAACTAGTGAATGGATTTTTAAGTGTATTACCTTATTTTAAATGTATTTGAACCTTCTTTTTAAAAATATTTTTTTTTTTTTTTTTAATTTATTTTTTTATTTTTAAAATTTGTTTTTTTTACTTAATTTCTGTTTTCGATCATCTTCGAACAAGTCGAAAAATCTGAAAAAAAAAATTTCTTAAAGCTCAATATAACCTTAATATTCCCTGTAAATTTCAGAATGGAAGTCGAATGGATTCTATTTTTTCCCAATTTTTTTCCATTGGAGTTCCACGAAAAAGTACATTTTCAAGTAAAACATACAACAAAATTCTTGTATACATGATTGCATTAACATTTTCGTTAACACGCTTGAAAATATAATGTTCACATTCAAAATGTAATTATTCGTGGTACTACAATGGAAAAAAAAATCGAAAAAAAATAGAATCCATTCGATTTCCATTCTGAAATTTACAGGGAATATTAAACTTATATTGAGCTTTAAGACAATTTTTTTTCAGATTTTTCGACTTGTTCAAAGATGGTGGAAAACAGAAATTAATTAAAAAAATCAAATTTTAAAAATAAAAAAAAAAATAAATTACAAAAAAAAAAAATTTTTAAAAAGAAGGTTCAAATACCTTTAAAATAAGGTATTAAACTTTAAAATCCATTCACTAGTTTAAGAAAAACTTAGTTTAAAAGTTGTCATGTCGGATGAATTTTCACTATTTTGACGATTTTCAAATGCACATAACTTTTAAAAAAAAAAATGTTTATTTTTTTTCTGGAAACACGTGTAAAATATTTATTGATAAAGAATACGTGCTAAAATTTTTGAAGACATCGGAGACATCAAAGTCAATCTTTAGCAAAAATCGTACGGTCTGACATGGAATGACTCATACACAGAAAAAACTAAAGAGTTTATTGAATCAATTAATATTTTAATTGGTTTTACACATTTCACGGCAATGATAATATTAATTAAAACTTTTATTGAAAATGAAAAAGAAAAAAAGGTATAAATAACTATATATACAAAAAAATTATGATACTAAAAAAAGTGTGTGAACGACACGTTTGTATGTATATGTCTTTTTGGTAATGATATGTCTGTTTGTGTACTTGTCTGTGCACAAAAAAAATATATATAAAATCGACTTTCCATTAAAATATTTGTTGTTTCAATTAAAAGTTTAATTGAATTCGGTCCAATTAAGGATATTGTATTATCGATTAAAATAATTTCTAACTATTTAGTTAATTTCATTTTCAATTAAGGTTTTAATCATGTCTATTAAAAGTTTAATTGAATATTTGAATTTAATTAATATCGCCAAAAAATATGGGATAAAATCGCTGAAATTAAAAAAATTCGCTAAAATTGGAAAAAATCTCCAAAATTTAAAAAAGCCGCTTATTGTAAAAACTTCATTAACCACATTTACAATTATCTAGTTTTCTCTAGACATCCATTTACTAAATTTTGAAATAAGTCTTGCCAATTTGGAACCCCTATGCTGCTACTCATTCTAAAAGAATTGAGAAAATTCAGGTACTTTTTACCAAAGTTGCATTCAGGAAATTGATCTGGTCTGAAGATACGCCATTATATATCATTAGACGCAAATATTTCGGTCTACAATCTATAAGTGATCGTAGATCTTCATTTTCTATAACTTTCATATATTAAATACTATCCAATCATATTAGATTAGAGATCAGATTAGATGTTAAGCTATCTGATCTGGTGAGAATATATGTTTCTCCTCGAGATTTACGTCATAAACTTCTTTTTTATGTCGATTTTCATAGAACTAATTACGGTAATAATGAGCCAATTACTAGAAAACTTTGTAATAGTTTTTCATCATTATTGGATTTTAAATAAGGCAGCGATAAATTTAAATTAAATTTATTTACGATTTTTAATTAAAATACTTTAGATTTTTTGTTAAATAATATAAATCAGTAGACTGAATAAGTAAATAAATAAAATAAATAAACGCATGTAGCACGAATATAAAGTATAAATGACCTGTAATATCCCTATTTCCTAAATTTATTCACTTTTTAAAAAGGGAAAACTAACCAAAAATTAAATGTGGGTTATCAAGTTTTTTCAATAAGAACTTCAATTGTCAATATTAAAATAAAAATCACTAAAATTGAAAAAAAAAACGCTAAAATTGGAAAAAAACGACAAAATTAAAAAAATTCGGTAATATTTAAGAAAATCAACAAAATTTAAAATAATAGATAAATAAAAATTTACTAATAATAGATAAAATTTAAAAAAAAACTCCAAAATTGAAAAAACGTCTATCGAGATGATAAAATTTTTAATTTTTGTATATTTTTTTTTTATTTCGGAGTCTTTTTATTTTTGGTGATTTTTTTTAATTTTTTTAAATTTGTCATCTTTTTTTCAATTTTGGTGTGTAAGATTTATTTAAATTTGTCAATTTTTTTTTTTATCAATTTTGGTGTGAAAGATTTTTTGAATTTGGCTTTTTTTCAAGTTTCGGCTATTTTTTGATTTACTTATTTTTCAATTTTAATGATTTTTTTTTTTTAATTTTGTAATTTTTTTTTTCCATTATAAGCAAATTTAATACATATTATTAAATATTTACTACATATTATTAAGCTTTTAATTTTTTGATAAGAAAATAAAACATTTTCCGAGAAAGTGTTCTTTGTAAAAAAGGTACCTGATTCTAAAGAATTCTTTAAGTTTTCGGAATAACTTTTTTATGAGGAAAGCGATTATTTCCTAATCCTAATAAAACTTTTTAGAAAAGGGATAGAACACGAATTTTGAAACTAGTTATATTGTATTTAAATACTGGTTTTTCAGTTGGAAGTAGGGTTATATAAAGGGTCCGCCAAATAACTTTTTTTTTTTGAACTCCTGAACCAATTGGACTTTGTATGGCGTCATACCAAGGTCTTTATGCAAAATTCGTTTCAATGATGTCTCCGAAATGTTCAATTGTTGAGAACGACGGTGAATTGATGTTGATGGCGCTTCACGCACACTTTCTGCCACAGCAGCAATATTCTCGGGTGTACGCACTGTTTTTGGCTTTTCACGCTTTGGTTTATCGATGAGGATGCCAGTTTCTTTCACTTTTTTTCACAAGATAACGAACATACGGACCATATTCGTTCAGCGGAAGGATAAAACTAATTATATGTCAAATCAGACATGAGCTAAGTGTTAATATTCACGAAATAAGCACTAGTTGAAAAAAAAAAACGTTAGATGGTGGACCCTTTAGTTGCAACAAAAAGTCGGCTATTTTGACATTTTTGAGGTGGATTAAAAATAAATTGTCGTTTGATACGTAACATCCAAAAAGGTAAGCTACAACAATTTTTTTTAAATTTTCTAATGAACTATTTTTCAATAAAAACGCAAAAATAAATAATATTGATTGCATTTTACTTTAATTTGCTAGATAATCATGAAATTTGGTAGCTATTTTATGGAAAATAATGCGTATATTAGCTGATTTTGCGTTTATTTCACAATTCGGAATTTAACCCTGTATTGAGTTTTACAATTGAACCAAAATTCAAAAGTATTAGTAAAAGAGAATTATTATACTCTAGAAAAAAACTTACTGTGCCTAAGTTTTTGCCTGGCATGGGCAGGCTTTTCAATTAGTAAAAAAACAAAATTGAATTTAAATAAATACCAAATGAAATAAAAATTATCAATATAATTAATTTTAACTGATATTTTTTTAAAACATTTGTTATTTTTTAAATACATTTGAAGAGCTTAGTGCAAAAACTTGATAAGCCACAAAATTAAAATAATGAAATAATCGCCTTCAAAGTTTAAAAACAATGCAGAAAATAAGGCTTTAACTAAACCAGACTGTAATCATACATAAAAGGTGCTTAAGGAAGGCTCCCATCACATATCCGTTCATGGATGATAGAAATCCATCGGAAAATGCTTTTTTCCAAAAAAAAAGTATGGCTTATCAAGTTATTGCGGAAAGATAAGTAAAGAAGTTCATAGTCTGAAAAATGGTAGCAAATTAGATGGTCTTTTTTAATACTTGATACTTGTAAAATGTGCCAAAATGTGTCTTCTATTACATGACCTTCTTCGGAAGACTATAAGACAGTAAAAACCATTTTATGAAGTCAATGTGGCTTATCAAGTTTTCGCTGAAATTTTATTTAGAATTTTTTAATTTTGAAGAAATGATATCTGTATTTCAGGCATTTAGTGCTGTAGAAACTTGTAATAAATGCCAAGATATTTTAGCACTTATTACAAGTATCTGTTCCTCAAAAATCCTGCAAAATAGCAACTATTTCCTCAAAATAAAAAAATCTTAAAGATAATTTCTGCAATAACTTGCTAAGCCACGTGGATTTGAAAAAATGGGTTTCACTGCCTTATAGTCTTGGCACTTATTACAAGTATCTAGAATATAAAAGTCCAGAAAAACAGCGACTTTTTCTTTAAAATAAGAAATTCTTAAATAAAATTTCTGCAAAAACATGATAAGCCACATTGATTTTAAAGAAATGGTTTTCAATGACTTCTAGGCAGCCGTTTAGCAAGATGTTCGAGCTATAAATGCTTGTAATAAGTGACAGTATGTGTCTTCTAATACATATCCGTCGGTGGAAGTCTAGAAGAGTGTAAAAACCATTTTATTACGTCAATGTGGCTTATCAAGTTTTTGCACAAATTTTATTTGGAATTATTTAATTTTAAAGACTAGGTAGCTTTTTTGCTTTAAGTGCAAAGATGTGTCTTCTATTTCATGTCCATCGCTGGGAGACTAATAGACAGTAAAACCCATTTTGTTAAATTAATGTGGCTTATCAAGTTGTTGCAGAAATTTTATTTAGAATATTTTTATTTTAAAGAATAGATAGCTGATTTGACAGATTTTCGTGATAAATATACTTGTTGTAAGTGCATGTTCCTGACTGGGAGACTAGAAGACAGTAAAAAACATTTTATTAAATTAATGTGGCTTATCAAGTTTTTACAGAAAATTTATTTCGAATTTTTCAAGGAATTTTATTGGAAACAAAAAAAGAACATACTTTTGGTGTAATTTATTTATTGTATTGCACAGTGGGATATACAGGCATGTAATAAAAAGCGATTGACTTTGTTTTCATTCGATTTGGTAGAAAATTGAAACTTAAATAGTGAATAAAAAGCAAAAAGAGATTTGAAGTTGTTTCAAATCCTTCTGTTGGATGAGGAATACCGATTTACTTCTTTTATTCATTTTAAGTCCGCTACAGTGGACGAAATAATTATATTCACCCATAAAATTTCGAATTTTCCCAAAATATTTGCCACATAAAAGTAACTATTTTTCCTTTAATTTCCAATTTCCAATAAAGTTGTAAAATACGCCAATGAGAAAACATTTTAAATATTTTGGCGAAAAACTCAGTTTAATGCAACTGATCTTATATTAATTTCGCTGCCAAAAACTAAAAACTAGTAAAAATGCAGCAAATGGATTGAGATATTTACTTCCGTATATTCATCATCTACCGAATGTTTTATAAAAATATATCGTATTTGCTGATTTAAATAAATCAATGTCACAAAGCCCTTTTGATGTCACTTTAATAAAAATATATTTTTTTTTCTGAAACCTATAATTTTTATCTTTCATCTTTGAATTCTGAGAAAATTAAAAGCGAAAGTGAAGATTTTGCGGTAGATAGTGATGACAGTGTGGTGGATAGACATTTATGCACATTTTTTGCGAAAAAGATACAAAACGTAAAATCTTTGTTACCATACATTCCGCTAATATACCATCTATTCTACAACGCCTTAGAGTCTTCAAACAACGAAAACGAAACGGAGTAAATTGAAATAATTTAATAAGTAGTTCCTTTATTTTTAACGTTCCATATTTGTGCGCCAATAAACTTGAAATATATTTATTAATCAAAAACCAAAGTTTTTCCTTTTAAAAATGAAATTTCTTTACAATAACACTAATAACACCTCATTACAAAATTAGTTGCTTACGCTCTCCTATACAATCCATATATTCGATTTTTTTCTGATTATTTAAACGTAATATCCCACTGTGCAGCATTAAATTAGCCCAAAAGTATGTATAATTTTTTAAATATTTTTGTTTTCAATAAAATTATACTGTAATAAATTTATATAAAATTTCTGCAAAAACTTGATAATAAAATGGTTTTTACTATCTTCAAGTCTTCCAGCTGCAAATATTTATTAGAAGACATATATTGGCATTTATTACGAGTATCTAATAAGAAATTAATAAATTTCTGGAATAACTTGATAAGCCACAAAATTTAAAATAAATCATACATCGATGGTTTCTTAAATGATTAGATCATCTGTTGGAAAATAATCTTTATCCACAATACTTCAATCAATATATTTACAAAAAAATTCAAGTTTGCTTTTATTTTCTTCAGAGTTAATCTTTTTGTTCAGAAGTGTATTTTATTGGTGTGGCATATCATGTTCTTGCGTACAAAAATATTGAAATATAGTCGAATTGTAAAAAGTAACATTTGCTCTAGATCTGAAAGTATTTGGAATATAGCTTAAATCATTTAAGTGTATATTGATACCACGTTAGGTAATGCAATGAACTCATAAAATCATTTTTTGAAAACTTGTGGCTTATCATGTTTTTGCACTAAGCCCTTCATTTGAACTTTTCTTGCATTTCCAACGGTATTTTTTGAACTACAAATATAATCGTTTGAAATTGATTTGACATTTGAAAATACATTTGTGATATTTCGAAAATCAAATGCAATTTTGTTATTTTTTGAATAACAAGTGGAAATGGTTTAAATGGTGATTTAAACGATACAACAGACAAATTTTGTTGAATATCGATACTTAAAAGGCATCAATAATTAATTATATTATTTTTTAATTAAAACTCTTAAATTTGCTTAATGAATGTTTTGAAGTCATCGACTACCATTCATTCAATGGTTTTGCATTTAAATTTTAATATTATTGTTAAAAATACTAATGTATTTAACGAACAATCGTTTTTTTAAAACTAATACTCAGCTATCGCTTGTTTCGCTCCTCATGCCTATATCTAACATTTGAAAATCATCGACTTGCCTTAGACAATATTTCGGATTAGTTTTTATCAAAAACCCTTTAAAAAAGATAAATAAAAATTAAAACATAATAAATAATATTTTACATAAATTTTTTATATTTATTAGAAATAGTATTTCAAATGATATAACAATGGAATTTTAAAGAACATCTTTTGATTTAATGGATATTATATTAAAATGAACGCTACTCAATTCCGTTCTTTTTATGCTATATGGTGGGGGTATAGTTTTAAGAGATGTTTTTTTAATATTATACACCTCTTGCCGTATTTTATCATGAAGCAAATTACACTGTACAACACAAAAAAAAATTACAAGGTCCGACCGACAAATTTTGATAGAAGAGGCAAAAAAAAAAGACACGTGTATCGGCGTTTTGAAAGTTTACATCTGGGTTTCATTTTAGGGGGAGGTAAAATTTCCCCTAAATGCACATTTTGTATTGTCAATCGGCATAGAAAATCGAGTACAGCTTACGTTTAAAGTATATAGTGTGTTAAGCAAACTTATGTAAAATATTACGGAGAACATTTTTGTGGAATATATTAACCCTCTAACTCCATAAGGTAAGGGTCTTTTTTGTCCTTCTTTTAAAAAACAGCAAAAAACACCATTAAAACGGGGATTTAAGGGGTTAAAATGTTCCGCAAAAATATTCGCCGTGAAATTTTACTATAAGTCCCTGAATACACCAAAACGGAAAATTCAACCAGAATGTCAGAAATAAGACACAACAAAAGAGAGCTTATTGTTAATTTTGCATTTATTAAGAATTTTATTTTAAAGTACCCCAAAAATTCAGCATGAAAAAAAATAGTTCAAATTTCACTATTATTTTACCTCCTATAGCAAATTTGGATAGGAAGTATTCATTAATTACATTTTTTTTAGCTATATGCAATTCCACTTCATTATCATACATTGTCCAGCATATTGCAGCGATAAGCAAATGAATTCTTTTGCCTTTATAGCGTTCTTCAATGGGTGCGCATGTCTGGTTCTCAAAGTAATCCATATGGGAATTTAAAAAATGAACGCATAGTTTTTCAAAAGCTCTAAGCATGGTGTCTACGTATATTCGAGCAATAGGAGACCGATTTTTGCATAAGACATTGTATATTACTTCCTTAATGCTTTTCCACGCATTAAGCTCAATTGATTAGAGCATTTCGTCGAAGTCAGTGTTTTGCATTAGCTTTCTTTCTTGACCGACAAAAACACCTGTTTGTATGATACCAATTTTAAGGCTTTTAACACGAACAACGACTTGAAGAACACATACATACCTTCCTTAATCTTTGCTTCGCTTAATTTTGGAAACATTGTTTTCAGAAAATTCAATGCTGATCCATTTGTATCCAGACATTTAACAAAGTTTTTTACCACATCAAGTTTGATATGCAATGGGGGTAATATAGTTTTTTCAGTTGATGAACGACATTGTGCTCTCCTAATGTTCCTAATGTTATAACAAATGCGACAGCAATGCTTCGGCGTCCACAGTTCATCCGAAAAAACTTCTAGCTTAAAATACCTTTTATAGATGTCTTCAACTTTACTATTGAAAAACGTAACTTTATATTCCGGTATAGTATGTTTACCGCAGACATAGCAAAACAAATCAAGTTTTTCCAAACAATTGAACATTTTTGCCAAAACAAATCTTACGCGCTAACTTTAATTGCTTCATTTAATTTTTTGTTATTTTTTAAGTAAAACACTCTAATAACAATACAAATTATGTCCACAATATATGCACCGCAAATTGACACGTTTTCAGTAGAATAAGAAATACAGCACTTGATTTTTGATTTGATTTGATTTGATTTTTTTGTTTTTGTTTTTGTTGTAATGTAACGGATCTAATCTGCCAAAGAACAGCTGGCAATCTATATACTTATATATCTATGAATTTATAGGTCGGTGTACAGTGTAATGAAGTGGAATTGCCTAGAGCTAAAAAAAAAATGTAATTCATGAATACTTCCTATCCAAATTTGCTATCGAAGGTAAAATAATAAAGATATTACTGATTTTTAGTGAAATTTGCACTATTTTTATTTTCATGCTAAATTGTTGGGGTACTTTAAAATAAAATTCTTAATAATTCTTGTTGTGTCTTATTTCTGACATTCTGGTTGAATTTTCCGTTTTGGTGTATTCAGGGACTTATAGTAAAATTTCACGGCGAATATTTTTGCGGAACATTTTAACCCCTTAAATCCCCGTTTTAATGGTGTTTTTTGCTGTTTTTTAAAAGAAGGACAAAAAAGACCCTTACCTTGAGGAGTTAGAGGGTTAACATATTCTACAAAAATGTTTTCCGTAATATTTTACATAAGTTTTCTAAACACACTATATACTTTAAACGTAAGCTTTACACGATTTTTTATGCCGATTGACAATACAAAAAGTGCATTTAGGGGAAACTTTACCTCCCCCTAAAATGAAACCCAGATGTAAACTTTCAAAACGCCGATACACGTGTCTTTTTTTTTTGCCTCTTCCATCTAAATTTGTCGGTCGGACCTTGTAATTTTGGAAAAAATTTGATTTTGTTGTATAGTGTTATTAACGTTGAACACTCAATATGTAAAGAATATTTTGAAAAGATTTGTAGAGATAATGCCACATATTTATGGACCTTCTTCACAAACAATGAATATTCATAACCTCATCCATATTGCAGACGATGTTCAAAGATCGGAGCTCCTATGCATTTCCGACTAATTCAATTGCTCAAATTCATAAAAAACTATTACTTTTTCATACCGATAGTTCAGAAAATAAAATTCCCTTGGTATAGCCGCTGAATAAAAATGCAAAATATTCGCTTGGAATGTCATTGAAACATTTAAATTAAAAGTTAGTTTTTCTTATTTTAATATTAACGGTTTTTAGATTACAACATTTCATCCGGATAACGTATGTTTACTAAAAACTGGTATAATGGTAGTAAAAGAAATTTTTAGTCTAAAACTTAGCAAACACACATGTAATGATCTCTTTTTAAAATGCAACCTTTTTGACGAAATAAAGGATTTTTAAACTATCCACTTTTGTCGAAAGAAATAGGATTATATAATGTTAGAAAGTTAGATGAAAACAAGTGGAAGCATTAAAGTCCGATGTGCCGAATTTGGTATAAAAAAAGATTAAATTCGGCTGTGACGAATTTTTGGATACCCTCCATCTCGGTGTTTTCATAAACCAGGGAAAGTGCAAACAATATTAATATCTATATTCTTTGTAAAAATAACAAAAATAATGTTGTTTTTATAAGTAAAACAAATTATGACTGATTGATTAATGTATTTGGGATGTGTCAGAAGAAGAAAATGTTTAATTAAAGGTGAAATGGTTATTTTGATTACCTAAAGAAGAACACGTCGTGAAAAATATATATATTTTTAAAGTACCCTTATGATGTGAAAAAAAACTGTTGTAAAATTCGCCTGTTGTTTTGTATAAAATAATGAAAGTAATATAATAATGAAAGTAATAAGGATTATTAAAATATATTTTTGGATCGTCAAAACAGTTTCGAATAATCAGAATTTTAGATAAATTTAAGTGAACAAAAATACGCTTGCGGAGACATACTTAATGAAATAATTATTAAATACCCGTTTACATTACAACACATGTGTTTATACTATACATCACATAAGTAAAACGGAAAGTGTGATAAAATTAAGTTTGTCACAAATTATAACAGAAAATCTTTCGAGTGTTTAGGGTGTTTTCGAGACACAAAAAATTAAAGAAACTGGTATTTCAAATTATTGTTTTTCAGCTTAGTTGCTTGTGCAATTCTCGTTTACGACTCCTAGAATAAGAACCCTAAGAAATTTTCCCAAAATTCGATTGGTTTTTACACATCAATACTTTAATTTAGATTATTTTTGTATGTATCAAATAAAAATTAGGGTTTTTAAGGAAAAACAATGCATATAATTAAAAGATTTTAAGATTAAGTATGCACCTTATATGTTTTAAATGAAAAAGTTCTGAAAGTGAATGTCCTTTAAATTTAATGGGGTTTTTAATAAATGTAATTAGAGTGTAAGAGTTTCCTTGCAAATTTATTAAAGGTTGAGAATGAAAATAAGTAAAAATAGTGTACGAAAAAAAGTTATGAATTTATATTGTTGAATTCAGGGATTTTGTTTCTGGATATTTTTTTTATCTGATAACGATTAAAGTGTTTGGCAACTCTGGTTAATGCAGTAATATAAATAAAGAATTTTAACTCAACTATTTTGTTCAACCTTTTTTTCTAATTGGTGATTTTTTGATTTGTTGAGGTTACCGAAAAAGCCTGGTATCTGGAAAACAGAAGAATACTTTATAAATTTGCTTAAAAATTTGTCGAGGTCTTCTCACATTTGCACTCATAACCAGTGTTGCCAGGTTTGCAGAGCATAAAAACGTAAAATTTTCTAGAAAAAATCGTCATCATATTTTGAAAAATCGTCAAAATAAAATATATTTGTTAGAAGAGGGATAAAGTTTTAATAAAAAATAAAGTACAATAATGTAATTCACATTTCAAATGTTAACGTGTTATCGTTGTAATATAACACTATTTTTGACACTTTTCTTTGGTTTAAACTTCGAAAACCATTCTATACTACAACGATATTCATGTTTATAAAATGTTGAAAGATCAAATAAATACAACAAATTTTACCACTTTAACTGTTAATCACTTATATCTACAAAATTCTGTGAACAACATTTCAGTAGCACAACTTTTTAAATTTTAAATTCTTTTACAACATTTGGAAATTCTTTAAAAATAAGTCTGTTCGATTACTTTTCCAGTAAAATTCAGTAAAAATTACTCAGTAACAAAATTACAAAGAGTAAGACAAATTTACAAAAAAGTAAACGAACGGAAAATGTGTAGGAATTATTAAATTAGATAAAACAGCGTGTTTTAAATATTAAAAAAATCAACTGGTCATTATGGAAGAGATAAAAGTTAATTGAAAGTGTCGACCAAAAATAATTTAAATGTTTTTTAACTTCTTCCATAGTTAATTATTTAATATTTTTCACTTTAAATCCATAAACAATTATAATTTATTTTAATATTTGCTTCTGTTTACTAACAATACAAGCATATTTTTTCAATCATAGTGCGCCCCGGTAGGCTAGTTGGTAGCGTGCTGGCTTATCAGTGCGGGGGTCGTGGGTTCGATTCCCACCAGAGGCACTGATCTGTTTTCGCTACAACGCGCCGAAGGCCATAGTAGCAAGTACTCGGTTAGGGTAATAGTATATAAATTGTAATTATATGAATATTAATTAATAAAAAATAAAAAAATTTTCAATCATATGTTTTTTCTTCTTACAAATTTTTATTGGCAAAAATGTATCCAGTAAAAACTTGTAAGTTCTTTGGCATCAAACTCTGAATTTACTCTCTCTTTTTACCAGTTTTTACTGAGTATTTGTCTAAACGACACCTTCCAGTAAACAATTGTACAAATTTTTGTGTTATCGAACAAACTTAATGTTATATTTTTTAATGAAAATGAAAATTATTCAAGTTCGAGGCCATATACTCTATATTTCTTCATTAGGATATTGTCCTAACAAATAATCTATAGAGTTTTTGTTTTCAAATTTATTATTTGACCCTTTCAGGAATGTGTTGATAGATCTATTTCGGGAATTTTCTAGGTTCCCATCATCAGAACACGTTTTGAAAGCGGTAACAATCCCATGTCAAACATCAAGCATTCATATGAACTAGTTTACTCACTACATGAGAACTAATATACATATGATTTTGAAGTTAAAGATTATAACCATTGATCAAAAAATAAATTGAAAACTTGTTTGTGTGTATGTCTACCTTTGGTAAATATTCAATACACGTTTTTGTTTTTTTCCTCCTTTTTATGTTTTGTTAAGTTTGTAAACAAAACAGGGGAAGTAAACTAGGCGGTACTTTGCCTTTTTTACAAGTTTGTTATAATTTTTATTAAAAATAAAAATTATGTTTTTTCGACCTTTAATTGTGCAATGAAAATGAAAATTATTCAAGTTCGAGGCCATATACTCTATATTTCTTCATTAGGATATTGTCCTAACAAATAATCTATAGAGTTTTTGTTTTCAAATTTATTATTTGACCCTTTCAGGAATGTGTTGATAGATCTATTTCGGGAATTTTCTAGGTTCCCATCATCAGAACACGTTTTGAAAGCGGTAACAATCCCATGTCAAACATCAAGCATTCATATGAACTAGTTTACTCACTACATGAGAACTAATATACATATGATTTTGAAGTTAAAGATTATAACCATTGATCAAAAAATAAATTGAAAACTTGTTTGTGTGTATGTCTACCTTTGGTAAATATTCAATACACGTTTTTGTTTTTTTCCTCCTTTTTATGTTTTGTTAAGTTTGTAAACAAAACAGGGGAAGTAAACTAGGCGGTACTTTGCCTTTTTTACAAGTTTGTTATAATTTTTATTAAAAATAAAAATTATGTTTTTTCGACCTTTAATTGTGCAATGAAAATGAAAATTATTCAAGTTCGAGGCCATATACTCTATATTTCTTCATTAGGATATTGTCCTAACAAATAATCTATAGAGTTTTGTTTTCAAATTTATTATTTGACCCTTTCAGGAATGTGTTGATAGATCTATTTCGGGAATTTTCTAGGTTCCCATCATCAGAACACGTTTTGAAAGCGGTAACAATCCCATGTCAAACATCAAGCATTCATATGAACTAGTTTACTCACTACATGAGAACTAATATACATATGATTTTGAAGTTAAAGATTATAACCATTGATCAAAAAATAAATTGAAAACTTGTTTGTGTGTATGTCTACCTTTGGTAAATATTCAATACACGTTTTTGTTTTTTTTCCTCCTTTTTATGTTTTGTTAAGTTTGTAAACAAAACAGGGGAAGTAAACTAGGCGGTACTTTGCCTTTTTTACAAGTTTGTTATAATTTTTATTAAAAATAAAAATTATGTTTTTTCGACCTTTAATTGTGCAATGAAAATGAAAATTATTCAAGTTCGAGGCCATATACTCTATATTTCTTCATTAGGATATTGTCCTAACAAATAATCTATAGAGTTTTTGTTTTCAAATTTATTATTTGACCCTTTCAGGAATGTGTTGATAGATCTATTTCGGGAATTTTCTAGGTTCCCATCATCAGAACACGTTTTGAAAGCGGTAACAATCCCATGTCAAACATCAAGCATTCATATGAACTAGTTTACTCACTACATGAGAACTAATATACATATGATTTTGAAGTTAAAGATTATAACCATTGATCAAAAAATAAATTGAAAACTTGTTTGTGTGTATGTCTACCTTTGGTAAATATTCAATACACGTTTTTGTTTTTTTCCTCCTTTTTATGTTTTGTTAAGTTTGTAAACAAAACAGGGGAAGTAAACTAGGCGGTACTTTGCCTTTTTTACAAGTTTGTTATAATTTTTATTAAAAATAAAAATTATGTTTTTCGACCTTTAATTGTGCAATGAAAATGAAAATTATTCAAGTTCGAGGCCATATACTCTATATTTCTTCATTAGGATATTGTCCTAACAAATAATCTATAGAGTTTTTGTTTTCAAATTTATTATTTGACCCTGTTTTGTTTACAAACTTAACAAAACATAAAAAGGAGGAAAAAAACAAAAACGTGTATTGAATATTTACCAAAGGTAGACATACACACAAACAAGTTTTCAATTTATTTTTGATCAATGGTTATAATCTTTAACTTCAAAATCATATGTATATTAGTTCTCATGTAGTGAGTAAACTAGTTCATATGAATGCTTGATGTTTGACATGGGATTGTTACCGCTTTCAAAACGTGTTCTGATGATGGGAACCTAGAAAATTCCCGAAATAGATCTATCAACACATTCCTGAAAGGGTCAAATAATAAATTTGAAAACAAAAACTCTATAGATTATTTGTTAGGACAATATCCTAATGAAGAAATATAGAGTATATGGCCTCGAACTTGAATAATTTTCATTTTCATTGCACAATTAAAGGTCGAAAAAACATAATTTTTATTTTTAATAAAAATTATAACAAACTTGTAAAAAAGGCAAAGTACCGCCTAGTTTACTTCCCCTGTTTTGTTTACAAACTTAACAAAACATAAAAAGGAGGAAAAAAACAAAAACGTGTATTGAATATTTACCAAAGGTAGACATACACACAAACAAGTTTTCAATTTATTTTTTGATCAATGGTTATAATCTTTAACTTCAAAATCATATGTATATTAGTTCTCATGTAGTGAGTAAACTAGTTCATATGAATGCTTGATGTTTGACATGGGATTGTTACCGCTTTCAAAACGTGTTCTGATGATGGGAACCTAGAAAATTCCCGAAATAGATCTATCAACACATTCCTGAAAGGGTCAAATAATAAATTTGAAAACAAAACTCTATAGATTATTTGTTAGGACAATATCCTAATGAAGAAATATAGAGTATATGGCCTCGAACTTGAATAATTTTCATTTTCATTGCACAATTAAAGGTCGAAAAAACATAATTTTTATTTTTAATAAAAATTATAACAAACTTGTAAAAAAGGCAAAGTACCGCCTAGTTTACTTCCCCTGTTTTGTTTACAAACTTAACAAAACATAAAAAGGAGGAAAAAAACAAAAACGTGTATTGAATATTTACCAAAGGTAGACATACACACAAACAAGTTTTCAATTTATTTTTTGATCAATGGTTATAATCTTTAACTTCAAAATCATATGTATATTAGTTCTCATGTAGTGAGTAAACTAGTTCATATGAATGCTTGATGTTTGACATGGGATTGTTACCGCTTTCAAAACGTGTTCTGATGATGGGAACCTAGAAAATTCCCGAAATAGATCTATCAACACATTCCTGAAAGGGTCAAATAATAAATTTGAAAACAAAAACTCTATAGATTATTTGTTAGGACAATATCCTAATGAAGAAATATAGAGTATATGGCCTCGAACTTGAATAATTTTCATTTTCATTGCACAATTAAAGGTCGAAAAAACATAATTTTTATTTTTAATAAAAATTATAACAAACTTGTTATATTTTTTAATTATTAAATTTTGACACTTTATATTATTAGGCCTGTTTTTTAAGCACCGGATTTATTTGTTTACTTTTAAGTTGTATATATCATCTTTCAACATTAAATATATTCGGGCTAGAGATCTGTCTGTTTCGCAAAAAAGTCCATGCCTTCTTTTTTTATATAAAAATTAAAAAAAAATATTATAAAGATATAAACACAGAAACTAAATTAAGCTAAACCAATAATGAATTTATAAAAAAATAAATCCGGTTTGGGTTAAGTTTTATTTAATTCTAGTATTTGCATTTTTGCAAAATTGTATTTCACATCATATTAGCAAATAACGGTTAGATTTCGATAAAAAAACAATGTTTTTTTTTTAATTTTTAACGAAATAATATAAATTTAATAATAGATCCGGCGATTTTATGAGAATGATAAATAAATAGGTCTTGCTGACATATTAAACTATTGTCAAAAAATCGGAAGCAAAAATCGTCCAATAGTCATTTAGTTATTTTGGGTATTAAATATCGTCAACATGACGATAAATCGTCAAACCTGGCAGCACTGCATGCGATTGCTGGTAATGCATACATACCATACCATTTATAAAAACCTAACTTTTTTTTCAATACATATGAATATTTTTTTATTTTTTCATTTGAAAAGCAATACATTTTTATTAAGTATTTTTAATGGCTTTTAAAAAACAATGTAATTAAAATGACTTCCACGCCCGATAACGTCAAATGCAATCGAAATTCCGTGCAAATTACAGAGAACATATCAAGCTAAGGGACATGTCTACTGCGTTCTATTCGCTTGTTATTTAAGTTGTTAAAGGAAAGAAATGAAAATTCTTAAGCAGAACTGTCCGTATTGACTGTCTGGTGGTACATATTTTAGCAAAAATATTCCTTGTCGAAACTCTAGAGGAGTGCCGCCTAATGTACCCCTTAAGTTTGTTTAGGCGGCAACGCCAGCCTCCAAAGCATTGTAGTGGCGCACAATCAAAATGTTAGTTTCATTGCCCCATTCGTTCATTTTCCTTAAATTGAAAGACGAATCAATGAAACCAAAAAAAATGGAACCGATTAATAACTCAGAAAAAAAGTTATTACGATTTTGTTTTGTAGTGGCATTTATCAGCCACCCTGTATTACAAAACAAAACAAAAAAACAACAACAACATTTTGTGTTTTTTTTTTTGTATTTGTACGTGTTGATTATGACCATGGATGGTAACCGATTCTATGTGGTTATTGGTCCCGGTAACGCTATTTTCTTTTATTTCGGTAACGGCATTTTAGGGGTAACTATACTTCAGTTGTTTCGGTAACGGGCTTTTAGCGTTAACGGTATTTTATTTATTTCGCTAAATTTTAGCGGTAACGTTATTTTAGGGAAAAAGATTATTTTAGTTATTTAGTTAATGTTAATGCACACCCAACATTTTTAGCCCCATTATGCCCGAGTTTTAATGACTGGCTAGTTTATGATCATACTTTGGGAAAATATATCTATTTACAGAAGTTTTTTGTTCAGATCTTGTTAGATTATTTCGGTAACGGTATTTTAAGGTATTGATATTTTAATTATATCGGTAACGGTATTTTGCGGATAACGGTATTTAAATTATATCGTAATGGTATTTTAGGGATAACGGTAGTCAGTTGAATTTTTAACGGTATTTTAGCGATATTGACAGCCATCCCTGATTGCTGTATTCTTGTGTATAAGCATTGAATGTACGTAGTATGTATGATGAAATAAATAGAATAATTTAAAATTTGCTTCCAAATTTTTAGAGGTCTTCCCACATTTTCACTCAGTACTTTTTAACGCGTTAACCGATTTTGATCATTTTCACTAGAAAACTGCTCATGATATCAACAAACAATTTGACTGAAAATTAGCAACACCTCTTCTGCATTTGCGGAGTATTTTGAGTTAACACAGACAGACGGACATGGCTACATCGACTTCTCTATTCATGCTGATCAAGAATATATATAGTTTATGGGGTCCCAGATTTTTTTTAAAAGAATTACAAACATTTGACAAAGTGATATATACCCTCCTGCACTATGGGATGGAGGGTAAAATACCGAAATAAACATACACATGGTTGATTTAAAATGTATTCTTACGGAATTTTACAAAAAAAAAAAACAATTTTAATATCTCTCTATTACACAAATAATTGTATTAAATATGTAAAACTAAGCAAAATTAGTAATTAACAAGAAGTGAACAAAATTTACAGAAAACAATACTGGCGTAGCACGTTTTTAGTGGTACTGGCATATCGAAAAAACAGTAATCTTCCAGTACTACTTTTTTAATACCGTTGGAAATTTCTACCTGGGCAGTTACCCATCTTAATTTCTTATTACGCAACTTATTACCGGGTAATAGAAAGTTTTGATGGGTGAATAATAATAACTTTAGCTAAAAAATGTCTTTAAACGATAACAACACAAAAAATAAGTTCATCTGCATTGGAACCCGTTAAACAGACTTTCGTTCTAACTTTTTGTTATGAGTGTGTAGAAGTTCATGTATTTATAAACGTGGTTATGTTCATAAAATATGTATTAAAAATCGAAAAATATGCATGTAAATAAAATGTTATTCCTTATTATTGAATTTTTGACGTTTTTAATATTATCATGCCTGTGGGTGGGTTAACTCACTAACTTGTCACTACTTTTACTACATCTGCAAAATTTCAATACAAAAAGTAAACAAAGCTTTCCAATTGTAGTAAAAGTAGTAAGAATTTCGAGTAAACGAACATACTAATCAATTAAATTTTAGAATTCCTTGCCTAAAAAAGTTATCTAAATTATTAAAATTACCGTTAATCATCATCAGATTGATTACATAAAATACACGATTAATACTTACTCTGGTGTAAGAATGAAGTAACCCTTGGATGTTTGATAGATTTTTTGGTCTTGCATCAATTGGGCCAATGAATCGTAAATAACTTCAACTGAGGGCGGAGTCATATGCGGAAACCGAACTTCAATTCTACTACGTATATTTTCTAAGGTCGCTGAATGACCTTCAGCTGTTAGATCCATAATAACATCACATAGAGCTTCAGGCAATGGAGTAAACTGGCCTTGTGCGATTGGGGTAGTAATGCAATCATCAATGTCACCTTTAATAAAAACGCAAACAAATTATTAATGTTTTCAGCGACAAATGGCTATACACACTAGGGTTCCCCAAAAAAAATTTTTTGGTGAACTAGTTTAGACTCGATTTCAAGAGTAAATGCAGCTTTACACAGGGTAAATTTTGTGTATCACCGTTAAATCCTGAAGTCCAATTGTTGATTTTCTAAAATTTCTTAAAAAAAAAATTTTTTAATTTAGCATTTGATTTTTAATAGAAAGATTTCACAGTCATCACTTCTTTGCGGAAATACAGAAAAAAACATAAAACTGATACACAAAAGAAGCCATAAATAAGCGCAAACGTGATTAACATGGACCAGAACTAAAATAGTGCGCATGCAAAATCTTAAATTATAATAAATGAACTAAATATTAAAAAAATATGCATTTAAAATTTTTTATTTCATTAAAACAAAAAACAAACAAATAAATAATAAATATAAATATAAATTTAATAAAATGTTCATACGTAAAATTTAATCTATTTGTTCGCAAACGTTTTTGAACATAGAAAATTATTGCTCAACATCGACGGTTGTAATTAGTGCAAGTTTAAACGATGTTAATACTTTTGTTGTGTATTGATTTTCTTATCGACTTTATAACGAATTTCCTGGCCAACTTCACCTACCAATGCATTCATTTTTTATAGCTTCGTCAACTAGATTTACTTTGGTTTAAAATGGATTTAATTCCTGTAGTTTAGCAATTGTATTACAAAAATGCATAAGTTGAAAAACTAAAAACCAAATAACACAGCTCAACTCAATTATTAAAACAAGAGTTCCGTGCATTTTTAGACCACGCTGATTTTAATGGCATACCCAGTATTTTCACTTACGGGCCAAATTTTTTGCAAATTTTAAAAATCAAATATTTTACATTAGTTTTGTATGGTAAATACAAAAAAAAAGACCTTCAACTAGGTATGCAAGTAAAATAGGTGTGGAATATTTATGAACAATGGTTAATTAATGGCCGAAATCTTTATGATCAATGGTCGGTACTCTTGTTTTCGATTTTCGAAAACATGAATTTTAATTCGTCAAATATAATTCAAAGTGATGTTTTTACGAAAAACTAAAAAAAAAATGCATTATAGCAAAATATGTAAAAATATGCAATAAAAATATGAATTTATAGCAAAATAAGTAAAAATTTGCATTAAAAATATGCATTTCAGGCAAAATTTGCAAAAATATCTCAATAAACTCTAGAACATATAAACTTCCTGCGAATTGGGTTTGCTACCTATGCATCTGAACAGGAGAAAAAAGGAAAAAAAAATGAAATTAAAAAATTTTTCACTTTTGCGCGCTACCTATACAGTGTTAAGAATCATCTCTAGGAAGTTTATATGTTCTAGAAATTTGTTTATTGAGATCTTAGGTAAATTTTTGTAGTTGATTGTTTCCTTGAATTTTGAACGGTTTGCTACCTATGGACCTGAACACGGGAAAAAAGGTAAAAAAAAATCGAATTTTTTTAAGTTTTTTGCGATTTTGATCTGGAATGTGAAGTTTTTTTGATTTTATATGTTCGCAATTTTTGTTCTTATGACAAGAGCTACAACTTTGCCATAGAGAGTAAATCGAGATTCTGAACGGTTTGCAAGATATGAGCCCGAGAAAATTATCACTTTTTTGCGAAAATGATACCGAGGCCCCAAATCTTTGGCGGCCCATAAACAAAGAGGATATGACTTTGGGAAAAATTGGGAGACACGGGTCTTTTTTTTTTTAGTCTTTTATCACGTAGTGGTGTCCGTATATGGTTATTTTTTTCGTGTTAACAGAAAATGTCAAAACATGGATGGCTTATGAAATAGGCTGTTTTACAGATCTGTTTAAGGAGGTATGTTATTAGTATTTACACTTTTAATATAAAATTGCATACTCTTTTTAAAAGCTTTTAAAAAATTATAAAACAATTTTTGTGACCGATTACATTTAATGAAGCATCGTAGGGTGTTTTTACTAAAATACACATTCGAAAGCGGAGAATAGCGTATTTTTTTTCAAAATTAAAATCAAATGATTTAACCCAATAACGCCCAAATAAAATCTGCTGAAGAGAATTCAGTGAAAATGTATTTTTATGATAGACAATTGGGTCAAATAGGATAACGTGGAATAAAAATTGAGAAAAGTTTAAAGACATTCATGTAAATTGGCAATGAACAAAAAGTGAGTGCTTAGGTTTGCAAAAATTTTGTTGGTTTTGCGATATCTCGCTTAGTTTTCGCGATACTAGCAATTTTACAAAATGGCGATATTTTAAAATGACCAGTATCTCCGAAACTTAGCGAGATAGTATTAAATTCCCTTATAATATAAAGTGCCTAGGTCCGATAGAGATAACGAGTGATCAATTTACATAAAACAGCCACAGGGTGATTTAATTTTTTTTTACTTATTTACGTGATAATAAAAACATTAACGGCTAATAGAAAGTTAGTTGATCGTTCCATTTCGTTTCCCGTATTCAGTGTTACACTACGTTCAATTCAATTGTAATTAGTTTTTAGGCATTAGTGTGATTTAAATAGGAAGAATTTCCTGAGTGTTGATTATCTTTAAAAAAAAAAAAAAATTAATTAGTGTGATTTCATTAGCATTACTAGGACAAATTATACATTTTTGGCATTAGCATTAGTTAACTAATGGCTGATGAAATTCCAATGCTAATGAAAAAATCCCAAGTATGGCTTGAACAAATAATAAACATTAAGACTACATATCATATCACTATTATCAAAAATTTTTTAAATTAAAATTTTTCCTTTTCAAATATAATTCGTTAGTTTATTTTAGAACTCCACGATTATTTCTTTCGAAAAATATTCTAATAGGTATTTATAAAACAGAATATTTTTATTATAAACAATCAAAACCATTATTTATTTTATTTTTTTAATGTTTGAAACTTAGAAATCTAAACACACAAACATCACAGACAGGAATCAGCTAATGAATCCAAAATGGTAGTAAGAAAATGAGTAAAATTAAATGTCAAAATTATAGTGATATACAAAAAGGATATAAATATACAAAAAATGTTCCTTTTAAATTTATATGGGGATTTTATTTCACATCACAAATCGTTATAATGTAAACAAGCCCATACGGTTCAAGATTACTTTTTTGTCTATGTCATTGGTAACCTGACGGTGTAGTCTGTGTTTAAATACATAACCAAATGTATAATGAACTTTCCAGGGCTGGAAAAACATTTATGACACTAATGTTATAAAAATACAATCTTTAAACTATATGCGACATTACATGAATCCGACTTTTGTTCCTTTATTTATAAATTTAGTTGGCTTTCAGAAAATAATTTTACTTAAATTATTGGCCAAATAGTTCCAGTGAAAATCGCAAAAATCGAGGTGTCCCCATATGGGGACAGTGGGCGTTAAAACGGAGATAAAATAGATAAGTGGCACAACGTCAAAGAATAAAGGTTAAATGAATAATATTTTAATGACCGTTTCTATGTAAATTCCTTATTGGTGTTTATTAGAAATATTATCAAGAAACGTTAGACCAATTGAGAATTGGCAGACAATATTTGACTTCTTTGTGCCAATATTGTTGTTTTTTCGTGCCATTTTGCCAGTCAATTTAAAATTTTTTTGTGCCACCTTAGAATTGCCCTGATGATAACTTAAATTTTTTTCTTTATACATATTTTGGTAATGGCGTCAAAACAATTTCTTAATACTACTCTCAAAGAATTTCTCTTTGCCCGTAGTTTTTATTAATTTAACATCGTTTTTTTCTTTTTCTACAAAATAATTATGTTAAATTAAAAAGTTTACATTTAAAAAAAAAATATGGTTCACTCATTTTCGAAAATTCTCCGTGCTCAATATGGCCTATTTGGTTTAATTCATATTGACGTATTGACCTTATGAGCATCAGATGATTGTGGGCATTGGACAGCCGATGCCTTTGCAACAGATTGTAAAATATTTGATTTCTGGAGTCAACGCTAATTGTGGGGGCGATATGGTTGACAAATAATATGGAAGCGGTAATCCTAATGGTTTATTAGAATGAACTTGGCGAGATCGATGCTTAATATTTAATGAATCGTTGAAACTGGAACTAGCTCTGGCCTTATATTACGCCTCTGACATTCTACTGTCGTTGGTGATGATGAAATGTTTAAAAACTTACGAGATGATGCCGTTACTTTTCCTGATGTTTCATCATAGCTTGCTACAGAAATACTGTTTGCCGTTTCTTGAGTTCCGTTAGGACTATACTTGATAGAATAATCTGTATAGTTTCGAAATATTGGATTCATCGATACCAGATTACAAGAATTATCTTTAAAATCTATTGGTTGAGGCGACCAGTTATGTTATCTGACAATCTAAGCGGAGTATTTGAAGTGCAGATAAAAGTTTCGTTTGGCCTTGTGGGAATTTTATATGCAACATTTGGGCCAATATCAATGGTTGTGTTTGGAGTTAAACCATATTCTGAATTTGGTATAGAAAATGTATTATTTGCTGGTAGCTGGCAAGGTGTAAACGCCAATTTTAAATCAATTTGAAAAGAATCATCTATTGTGCTTTTTTCACTGCATATGCTATAACTACTAAAGGCACATGTCTGCGAGGTGTTGTCAAATGAGCTATCATACGTAGTTTCGACAGGTTTGTCAAAATTGCCATAACATGACCCATAGATAAGTTCGATTTGATTGGCAGCGTGCGCAAGAATATCCCAAATATCAGGGCCCGCACCACCTTCCAATCGACCTTTCTGATGATTACATTTCAGTTTTATTTCGACCAATCTTTCCATTTCATTTTGTCTCTGGTCTTCTAAGTGTTTATCTTTAAGAGCGTTATGCAAAATCTTGTCAAGTTCTCCCTGCGATTAGGAAAAGAGTTTTGATGGTGTTGTATTTAGTCTATGCGACCAGAATATTATTTCTTGTTTTGTTAGATCGGAGAGGTCATCATCCCGAAGAGGATTTAGTGAGTTATTGGCCAAGATTGACACGTTCGACTTGGGTGATGAAATCATTTTAATTAGTTACGCACTTTTAATTTAGCAAATACCAAAACTATTTTTAACTTTTATTACACTGCTTTTATTTTGTTTTTTGTTAATTTACTATAATATTTATTTCAAAAAATTATTTATAAATTTGAAGATTTATTGACAAAATCAAACAAACTGGACTTGTTGTTAGACTGTACAAGTGTTGCGCTTTATGTACAGTAGAGTGGGCCTGTAGTTAAAAAATATTTGTTTTTAATTAGATTTTAAAAAGGGGTTTCCTTACGGGCTATTTTGGTCAATAATCTGTTTTATTTGTAAATAAAAATCAATTTATCTTGTTATTGCTCAACGTTTCGTTTGCTTTATTCAAACTTCTTCAGGAGCGTAAAGTTATAAAATAATTTTTTGATACTTAGTCAAAAGATATAATATGTAAAATTTATTTGTAAATAAAAACTGGACATCAGTACACAAAATTATAAATAAATAATTAAATAAATATTAACAACACAGTACACAGAAAATCACAACTGTTGTATTTCAAGTTGTATCAATTAAGATATGGAAAGATATTCGAAATCGAAAAAAATACAATTTTTTTAATTTGGAAATGTCTTCGGGGCAATTCGCACGTTGGCTGCCCATATCTACTAACTATTTCCCAGTATTGGTGATACGAATTATCAAATTATTGTAAATTCCCTTTTGAAAATGACATTTCGTATCACTAATACTGGGAAATAGTAGATATGGGTGGACAGGGATCGTAAGCATATGAATCAAGCATTCCGCATCCTGTAAGCGATAGTAGTTTTTAACAGTTATTTTATACCGCGTGATACATTTTTTTTCGCTTAATTTTGGTATGCTGAAAATGAAAATGCCAAATCGAGTTTTTAGGTTTTTGAAATATGAAAAAAAAAATTTCATGAAAATTGTGTTTTTGATTAGTACTCCAGAAACTTATGTAGTTTATGTAGGCACGAAGAAGAAAGATAGAAAATGCACACTGGAGAGTGGAGTACTCCTGCATTCTAATTCGACTTTTAACTAACTTTTTCTGGGATGGTTTTAACATAATTTCACTTACCAACCGAAGTAATGATGTATGTAGCAGGAGGTTTAAGAACACTGCGTGAATACGCACTCCGTACAACTTCCAAGGCACATGGTTCCCCACACACTAAGAGCATACCTGGAGCTACGTGACCAGCGTATTTAAGAGCTCGTGTAGCAGCAGTAAGTGGCGCATTCCACCAGCATTGTGCATTGGCAGACAAAAAGTTCTACAAGATAATAAAAATTGTACAAATTGTGTTAGTCTATTAAAAATAGGTACCCGATATTAATACTTTTAAGGTAGATTCACAATACTAGAGTACTCTACGCTACAGAGTGGATTTTGTTCCTATCTCTTTTTCACTTAAATATTGTTTGTATAATACTATTTCTATTCTATTTACTATTTACTTAAAAAAATCGCATATTTTAAAAACCAAGTTTCGGTTTAAATTAAAACCGATTCGAATAACAACTTTGTTTTGCTGATATTATTCATTCCATGTCAAATCTAACCATTTCTAAAAAATATGATAAATTTTCTCGTCTCCACTAAATCTAGACATGCCACGACATCTACTTCATTCTGCGTATATCTTTCAATCTGGTTATCGTTCACCCTATTAATGTGATTATCAGCACAATTTTTTTTAGCAAAATAAATGAGTAAGACATTAGTAAAATATTAGTAACACATTAGTTCAAAACAGTTAAGTGCTAAATAAGTATACACACAGAGAAAAATTTAGCAATTTACCAACTGAAATTTGGATACTACGACTCAAATTCGGTTATTTCGAATTTCAGACGGTTAGTAAAACTGATTATTAATTTTCACAACAAAGTTCGGTTAATTCAACTGAATTTTAGTTGCAGCACCCAAAATATTCAGTCATATAATAGTAAATATCGTTGCTCTAACTGAAATAATAAGTTGTTACTATTAAAATACACTTTAGAATTCGGTTGGCACTTTATTTATTTGTGTGTAACTAAAATTTTAGCTCAAAACATAATTTTTGCAAAAAATTTTGCTGAAAAATAGTAGTACACGACGTTTTACTAACTTTTCTTCTAACGTATTTTTTTTTGTGTATAATGTGAAGATAGGTAAAAATTAAAAAAAAGTTATAATTTACACATATTTAAAACAAAGAAATAGGAAAAATCAAAAAAGCATAAACGGACCAAAGCTAATTTGTCTTCTCAAGATTTTTTGTCTTCTCAAGATTTTTTAATGTCTGAAAACGCTGAATTATTCGAGATTTTTAAAATCCGGAAAAATAAAAAAAAGGGTTTATCGAATAATTCGGAAACCGATTTTGACAACTCTTATTTGTTGTTCGTATAGAAATTTAAGCCATTTTTGTTAGATATGATTTATAAAAATTGATATTTATAGTTTTGTATTTCCTGAATCCAAATTTCTCCAAATTTGTCTATCCCTTCACAGTTTTGAATTATCGTATAAAAAGTATATCTTAGGAACTGCAGTCAAAACTCTATTTACGACTCAAGCTATTTTAAATTTTTTATCATAATCCTGTTAAACATACCGAAATAATTAAAAAACATGTGTCATATAACGTGAATAAGATAATAGAAATAAAGTTGACACGTTTTTCGTTATTACTTGGGTAAGGTATATGTTAGGGTTGTCACTCGAATAAAAATTATTCGATTAATCGAACGAACAAAACCAAATTTCGAACGAACAATTTAAAAAACATGATTTTCGAATAGCGAATAATTCGAATATATTTTAACGATTAATCGAATAATTTTAAAAATACATTTTTTATTGCAATCTTTTGGAAAATTAACTAATTTTTAGAAAAATCGCTATATTAAACTAAAACATAGTATAATTTTAAAGAAAAACGCAAAAAAATCTTAGAATTATTTGGCTTCCCAATCATTTTCATACACTTTTTGGCATAAAAGACCCCAAAAGTATTCAATTGGACGTGATTTTGGAAAATTAACTAATTTTTAGGAAAAATCGCTATATAAAACTAAAAAATAGTATAATTTTAAAGAAAAACGCAAAAAAATCTTTGAATTATTTGGCTTCCCAATTATTTTCATACACTTTTTGGCATAAAGACCCCAAAAGTATTTAATTGGACGTGATTTTGGGACGTTTGCTGGATTTGCGTATTTCAGTACAAAAGGTAAGTTTTAAGCCAGTCTAACATTTTTTTTAGCATAATGGCATCTTGCTAAATCTGACCAAAATAGAATGGGTATCTCTGATACATTTTTCCAGTTTTACTAAACATTTACTAATGTAAACATTCTCGTTTTAGAGGAAGTGCCGCACTTTCGACCTAAGCGACTATGGGCCAGATTCTTCGCAAATTTGCATTAAAGTTGTGCATGTTTTAATGGAGTTTTATGCATAACATTTTATGAATCGAATATATTTTCTTATTTTTGTTTGGTTAATACATAGAAAAACTTAATGAACGTTCGTGTATCAAATTTAGTTAATAAAAGTGCAGCATGAATAATTAAATCCACGTTTTTTCTCATTTTATTTATTTATTTCATTTCATCTACAGAATTTAATTCTTACAGATTACTAAACTAGAAGAAAACTTAAAAACTAATTATAATGTTTAAATAAAAACAACTTAAACTTATCTTTAATTACATTAAAGTTTAAAATTGGAGCAAAACTATTACATAAGTGTAAACATCTTGCAATCGGCTCATTTTCGGCGTAGTTTGTTCTATGAACAGATTCTTCGAAAATCCGGTTTACTCTTAAATCTCTTGGAGGGCGATATAATATAAAATGATCCCTAATTTCGGAACAATTTATTTCACCAGTTATAACATTATAAACAAACATTATTGTGGAATATAACCTACGATCTTCCAAAGATTGTAAGCCTAGCATTTTCCTCCTAACATCATAGGATGGTAAATCATAAGGCCAAATTAATTTCAATTCGTTCAATTCGATTGGATGTACCTATTTGATTCGGACACCAAATAATAGAGCAATATTCCAATTTACTACGGACTAACGAAATAAACAACGTTTTAAGCGTATAAGGATCTTTAAAATCCTTGGAATTTCTCCTTACAAAGCCAAGCATACTATAAGCCTTAGAAGTTATACAGTATATGTGGCTAGAAAAAGACATTTTGCTGTCGAAAATAACTCCTAAGTCCTTCACCTCAACTGAACGTGTAAGTGAAGAACCACCTATATCATAATCGAAAACTATAGGATTAAAACAACGAGTGTAGGACACTGTACAACATTTAGATACATTTATCCCTATCTCATTTTCGATGCAATAATCGGATAAACTTGTTATATCAGATTGCAGTTTACTGCAATCATCAATACACTGCATCATTACACTGCAAGTGTAGTTAAAAACAAATAAAATTTCACTTTAAGAAAGGACGACTTACATTTCAGTAAATTCAACTAACATTGTCATTTGTTTTTTAATGTTCAAAAAATTAGCCACAATTGTAGTAAAAATAATACTAGTGTAAAAAATTAATGTAAAATCATAAAACAGTCATTTGATGGGGTTTGTTTTTTAACAAAATTTAATTTGTTCTACAAATGACTGATATTTACATTAAAAATAAAGAAACCCTATTACAACCCAAACAGTGTAAAAAATTAATGTAAAATCATAAAACAGTCATTTGATGTGGTTTGTTTTTTAAATGAACTACAAGGTTATTAAAAATTTAATTTGTTCTACAAATGACTGCCATTTACATATAAAATAAAGAAACCCTATTACAACCCAAGCAACTACATATTTTTAAAGCAGAAGTTCCCTGAGTGTACATTTTACAATTTTTGCACAATTTATCATCCAATTTCGCAATCGGTCAAAGCATTTTTGTGCATAAGCCAAAAGACAAATCCAAACAATTATTTAGTGTAAAAAAGAAAGTGCGGTTATTGAAACAACTCGAAATTCAAAAGGCAGCATAGCGAAAAATTATATGGCAGCATAGCGAGAAAGGACGACCTATGAGTTTATCTTTTAGTATAATATGTTAATAGCTAAAAAAATGATGCGTTCCAAAATTCAGTATATTTGCTAAAGTTATTTTAACAAATACTTCATTACATTACAATGTCGACACTCTATAAAATGCTTGTAAATTCACTATTATAAAATATCTAAAATTTTAAGTCACATCACGCAAAGTGCGTAAATTTAGACACCGAATGTGTAAAAATCTTTTTTCCGCATTTTTCTGTGCAAAAATACACATGAAATGTACTAATAAGCACTTTTGATTTATAATTACACACTTTGTGTGTTCAAATATACATTTGTGCTTAAAATAAAATATTAAGCAGAATGTGTGTAAATGAACAAACACCTTAAAGTAATATCGAAAATGTCATTTGAATATTTGAGAAAAAAAGTAATATACATAAAATTAACAAAGAAAACTACAAACAACGCTAAGATATTGATTCTTACTATAAATGGCATTGCTGTTTGTATAAGTGACCACCAATGAATGAGTGGTCTGTGTCAAAGTCTGGCTAAATTAAATGCAATAATAAATAATAATAATATTTTTCTACACCTATAAAAAATGGTATTATCGTCTGCGGTTTGAACTATGTTTCAAGTTTTTTATAGATTGAGCCTAGCTAATTTTAAATACGTGTCTTGAACACTTTTAACATTAGGAAAATCGCGGTTTGAAGTTTTATATTTTCGCCAATTTTGAATGCCCGTATGAACCGTGCTGAATTTGCATATCTCCTTTAAAAAACTTAATTTGGGTTATGCTTGACTCTTTAAAAATGGGGAAAATATTGAATATGACTTCGTTATTCAACAAAATGTTGAATTTAATTTTAAATTTTATATTTAACAAAAAAGCAAAAAATCCTCTTTAATTTTGTTTACGTTTTAGAGCTTTTGGACTTTGTTTACCTTTTAGAGTAGTATGTATAAAAATAAAGTTGTTCACGTTTCCGGGTGTTCACGTTTTTGCGAGTGCACTGTATATTTAAAAGACTCGTGCATTTTTCTTAAGTTTTGGAAGTGATTACAATACTTCTTGCTTTTTTTACTGTCTGCTGGCAATGTGTTTGGTAATGCAGTAAAGAAAATTGGCAAGGATATATGTAAGTGTCCACATAGAAAAATACAATGTAAACAGTCGGTGACGGTCGGTTATGCGTTGGCAGAACGTCGGAATAACCATCTTGGCAGTATTGTCCTGTTACCCGATTGATAACAGTGGCCAACCGTTGGTTTGAACGAACTTGAAGAAGTTGGCATAACGTTGGTAATTCAAAAAAATTTTTGCTTTTAAAAAGCTTAAATTAAAATAATTTTGAGAAAAATGTATAATAAATCACATTTAAAATGCAGCAATACAGTTTGGTCATAGTATTCAATTTAAATGTTTGAAATATAGGAAAATATGTAAAAATAGTAGTGATTTGCCAGTACACACAGATAAGTAAAGTGCCAACCGAATTGAAAAGTGTATTTTAATGGTAACAACTTATAAATTCAGTTAGTACAACGATAATTACATTCGATTTTAGAATATTTTAGGCGTTCCAACTTAAATTCAGTTAAATTAACCGAACTTTGTAGTGAAAACTAATTCTCATTTGTATATGAGTCGTAGTAACCGAATTTCAGTTGCCATATAGCTAAAGTCTTCTCTGAGTATACTATCCTTTTGGTATGGTTGGCAAATTTCTACCGGTCGGTTATATGGCAATGACTTCTTAGGGTGATGTGTAATTTTCCTGGGGACTTCCTTTGTCAGAACAAGTTCTATTTTTTTTTTGTTGAAATTGTCCATTCCATGAAACTATAATAAGTATATTAGACATAACGCACACCTAGTTCAAAAGTGACTCAACTCAAAATTTTTCATTTTTCAGAAATCGAAAATAAAAGATTTGCAACTTTATACCAATTGAAACCTAAAGAAAGGCATAACTGTTTTTTAGCAACAGTTAGCAACAACAAAATACACTGATATTTTTTTTATAGATAAACAAGTTTATTGCGCATAGTTTAAGCATATAAACCCGAAAACTTAAAATTTTGAGTTGAGTCTCTTTTGAACTGGGTGTGCGATTAGTTCTTAATACTCCACGACAACTCCTTCAATTTTTTTTTTTTTTTTTTTTAAACTTAAATGAGATATTAATTCCATTTACAATACACTTTTACCTATAGCGGGGCAGTTGGTATCGAAGGCCTTATATGTATGTATGTTTGTATTCATGACGCACCTAACGAGTTAAAACATTAAGAAGTGTGAGAACTTTTGTTTAAACTAATGTAAATGTTTAAACAATAAAAATCCATTAGCATTTTACAAAATATTGTAATCTTACCTGAAAGATCATGTAACCCGAATCGTACATCCAAAAATCATCAAGTGTATGACCTGGCTTTGACAATTGTACAGCTATACATTGCTTTAATATATAACGACAACGTTGAGGTCCACCCGGCGATTTCGTACCCATTATTTTATTCTTAAAATATGTAACTATATTAAGAATGCCACAATTATATATATCGCAATCGAATTGATTCCACCAACCAACAAACAGCACAATGAGTAAAATTAAAGAACTTTGGTTTTTTAATATTTGTCGAACAGTGTTCTTCTATTCTGGCAAATGTTGAGCTTTACACAATTTAATAATTTATCATTCTTCCGGGGTTATGTCGAAAAAATACTTGTCAAACGACTGTTCTTTTTAAAAGCATTATTATCGCGTACTTGCACACGCGTATCACCTTGACATCGTATACGAAAATTATACGTTTAAAGTTTTGCAAACAACGCACGACGGCGGACGATAATCAACTAACGAAGCCAGTTTTTGTTTCCTTTTAGCCAAGTAGTCGTCGTCGTTGTAGATGTCGCAGTGGTGTTGTTGTTGCCAATAGCTCAGTGATCAGCAAGTAGTACGAGTAGTCGTAGTGGTGGTAGTCGTCATAATCGCGTTAATACTCCCAACTCCAAACACTCTTTCTTCACTTTCTGAACACATTTTTGTTAAATTTTCCCAAGCTCTGAAATGAGATACACAAGAAATAAGAGAGATTTTTAAAACTTGAGATCATTAAATATTTTCATCAGGGATGGGAGTTGTAATGTTAATTTTTGTATTAAAAATATGTTTGAAGAGTACGTTTTTTTTACTCACAAAGCAGTAAAAGCTAGTTTTTAGACTAGTTAAATATTTCCAAAAAAAAAAAAAACAAAAAATTATATATGTAAGGGAATGCTTGCTAATGTGATGTATGTTTTTGGGTTACAAAAAATAACTAAGTGGAATATTTAAAATTTAAATATAGCAGCTTATAGACCAATTCTTTCGACATTTTTTGGCTATCTTGTTTCCACTAATATAAAATAGTTTATACAACAAAACGTATACATGGGTCTAAATTATAAAACTCTCTAAAAGCATATAAAATTTCCAGAAAATCATGTATAACCGAAAAAAAATTAAATTTATTTAAGTTTTGTTTATTAAAACATTTGTTGTATCATTTAAAGTTGCTGTAGGGTTGCCGTATGTAATAGCAACAGAATGATGCGTTTATTTAATAATGAAACCGTTTTTAATTGCGGAAACAAACGATATTATTTTTGCTGTTGAAAAATTGTAATGCGTATAACATTGAAAAAGGCTAAAACTTTGAAACCCATTATTAAACATTGCGCATTAGAGAAAATTTCCTTTTATATATTAGGGTTCTGCAAAATCGTATGCAGAAACCAGCGTTTTCAAGTATTTTTTTTACAAATAGCTCTAAATTGTACAAAAAAACGCTTAGATATACTCTTCTACCAAAAAAGTCCCCTTCTATTTATTTATGCTAAAATCTGCAAAAATTTTTAGTTTTTATTTAAAATTCTTTAAAAAAAAATGTTAAAATACACGAATTTTGTTAAAGTTTTACTGTTTTCCTATTCAAAATCTGCAATTTTATTTTAACAGCGCAGTAGTACAATCTAAAAAAAATGTTTTAGTACAATCTAAAAAAAATGTTAATTGATCATTTTATTTTTATAAAGGCAAAATTACCTCTTTTAATCCGATTTTTACCCCTTAAAATTGTTACACCCTAAAATCTCCAGAAACTACTAACAAAAATCCCATATCTAGGGTTAAAACCCCTAACTTAGCAACACTGGAAGAAACTAGACGTAATACGATTTGTGCTCTTCAAGGCTGCGTCGTTGTGTATGGACCGCACCGACATACTACGTTCCACGTTTCTGCGAATTAACAACTTTTTAGGTAAATACGTTTTCGAAAATAGACTTCATATAGTGAACATTAAAGTGAACATTAAAAAACTGCAAAAATTAAAAAAGGAACTAACAGCTATTATTTTGAAACCGCATTATCTCGAAACCGCTATTTTATTTTACAAATTTGAATTCATTGTTTTAATTATCGCCAAAATACTTAATATAATTTTTTGTATCGCGTTCTATGGTAGTACCCAGCAAAAACTTTTATTACCAGATAAGTGCTTATATAATGGGAATTCGTAGCTTTGCACAACTTATTATTTGGCGTCCAATATCATTATTTTTGTTTGACTAGGTCGTGTTTGTAATTAGTTCCGCTTACCCGTTCGCTTGTAAATAATAAGTGTTTACACACTTGAACGTTGCCTCCTAGATCAAATTTTAAATATATTTTTTTGTTGAGATTCAATATGACAACAAATTACAACCCATTGTGGACCAATTGGAGATTTTTAATGCATTTGTTGTTGAATTACGGCTTATTCAAAATTTAACGTATATACGGCTAATTTTGGTAAACTTAAATCAATTGTCAATACTACACACAGAAAAATAAAACGCCAACCGAATTTAAAAACGTATTTTAGTGGTAACAACTTATTAATTCGTTTAGTACAATGATACTTACATTAGATTTCAGAATATTTTGGGTGTTGCAACTAAAGTTTAGTTGAACTAATCGAACTTTGTTGTGAAAACTAATGATACATTTTGCCTGCATACTGAAATTAGTTATAACCGAATGTGAGTCGTAGTAACCGAATTTTAGTTGGCAAATAGCTAAATTTTTCTTTGTGTGGTAGCAATAGCAGAAAAAGCTGCTAAAAAATTAGTTAAAAATTACCTTGCAGAAAAAACTGTTAAACTTAGCAGATTTTTTTTTTTTTTTTGCTAAATAATAATAAAAAAAGAAAAGTAAAAATAAATCCGTTAACTTTGCAAAATTTTTGTTATATTCGATGTGAATTTTAGTTAATTGAAAATAGCATTTTACACTGCAAAACTTTTACTAAACATTTGCAGAATTAAAAAAGCAATTAATAATTATCGTAATAAACTAAAGTGACAATAATTATGTTTTTCTTAAGTAGACAAAATTAAATTCCGTTTTAGTGGCTTCGCTGAATCGTTCAAATCGCGAATTATTTCTTAATTACAGTTTTTGTATAGAATCATATTTTAATTTAAAGAACTGAATACAATTTTAGACGGCAGTGACTTACTCTTATAAAAACAAAATTGGGTACCAATGTTTTGAATCCAGAGTTTCCCGAGGTTTTATCGTATTTATGGGGTTTTTCATAATTTTAATTATTTTTCGTCCATAAATAAGACAATTCTTCATAGAATTTCGTCCAATGAAACTGTTTCATATTTATGATGCATAGCAAATGTGTCACATGAATACTATGGTACTTTTTGGAATTAAATAGTATACAAAAGTATTGTATCACCATTTCCATCCCTGTGTTGCAAAATGCAAACTAGGGCGTCCCGGGTCTTCGCTACACGTGTTTATAGTTCGAGAGTGTGACAATTCTGATAATATTATGGAAATAAAGTGGCGGTTCGAGCTTGCATTTTGGATGAGGGGTGGGGACTTTCAAAATTTTGGTTATATCTCACACGCCACGTATAACCAAAAGATTACTAAATCAGTTGAAACACTTAGAACTAAATACCTGTTCACCAATTTGGCCCAAAACAAACTTTGCGTCAAATTTTGCCCAATGCTTTTATTTAAAACAATCCTTTAATTTTTTTTTTGCCTAAAGTCATAAATATTTAAACTGGTTTAGATATTTTTAATTTCATGTCATATATTTATTTTGATAAATAAAATTGCAAAACATGTTGTGAATTAACAACTTTAGTTTTTGTTTAAAGTTAATATTTTGGAAAGTTTTTCATTTAGTACTTGGTAACTGTACATGGTGAAACATAAATGTAAGATTGAAAAAAAACGCTTTTCGAATTTATTTGAAAGATATATATTTACCCCCCCCCCCCTGTCCATTTATTAATGTTTCATAAAGTTATAGAATGTTTATAAAACAAATTTGTCATACAAAATTTGTTACACACAAAACCGATGGCTTCGGGGTAACAACGATTCAGGAAAAACTATGAACAATAATCAGGTTTTTTCTATTTTTATAGTATAAGGATCAAATAACGAAATATTATTTAAGAAAAAAATATTGCTGGTAAGGTATAGTTAGTTACTAAAATTGTTCATGTCTTTTTGACGGTGAATTAAACAAAAAAATTGATTTTTGCGGTTCACGAAACTTAGTAAATTGATTTATTGTAATGCTTTTTGAACACTGCGCCAGAATTACTAAAATGTTTATTTAATACATTTTAAAATTTCCAATAATTCATTAAAAAAATCGCTTGAGTCAATGCAAACTTAATATTCAAATAACTTTTTAATTTGACCTAATCTATTAAAATCGAGTATACCACTGTGACATTTCAAAACTCAACATTTTACTTACACTGTAATGTCTATAAAATTTTCGTAGAGTTATATTAGTAAACCGCTGAATAATTTTGTTTTAAACAAGGCATTCGCAGAAAGAGTTTTAGAGGACGAAAACAAATGAAATTTTTTAACAAACTAATGAAATTTTTTTCACAAAGTGAACGAAATATTAATGAAAAGTTTCATGAAGCCAGAAAATTGTATTTTATGAAATTTCTTCATTGAGTGAATTAAACGTTTAATAAAAAAATTATATTTTTCATAAAATTTTATGTAAACTTTTATTTGTTCAATGAAAAGTTTCAATGGACGAGTTCCAGTTCAACTGACTACACTGAGAATTCTCTCAGTGTAGTTCCCTTTAGTTGTTTTAGTTTTTTCACGAAATGAACTGGTTATTATATAAGTTTCGACTTCGCTTTTAAATCAATCCAACACAATTTACATGTTTTAAGCTGTGGTCCAACTTCACTCTTTGGAAATTTTATAAATATTTGCCGTATGATAAGCTAGGCATACCAAAATTTTTAAATCTTAATTGTACAATCATGTTTGTGTATTACCTCACGAATTTTACGAATTGTTAAGATTCGGGACGCCTTAACGTGTATTATTAATATAAGCCAACCAGCCAGATAAAGAGAACAAACATTATATATTGAACATAGTGCTAAAACTCGTATTGTGTGTGAATTATAAAGGTTAATCAATAACTGTGAGAAACTTAAAAAACAGAGTAAAGAATTAAACATTGGTTTAAGAAAAAAACGGGATTTTGAGCAAATTTTTTGAAAATCTAAAAAAATCGCCATAACCTATTGAATTTATTTTCAGAATAAGTTATTCGTATAAATTATTTGATTATGAAGTTATCGTCTACCAAAAAATTTAAGGCATTTACTTACTATTAACTAATATAATTTTTTTAAGCATAAGAAGTTTTGGAAAAGCAAGAGTCCCTGAAGGGGCAGAGCTTAAACTAAATAAATCGTTTAGCCTAAGTTAGATACGTTTGGATAGAATTATGTTCAAATCATACAGTCGACAGATTGTTGATAACTATCATGAAAACATAGTCTGACAATTGTAACAGGAAACAACTAAAACCATTGAGGCCTAGTATCTTATCTTAAAACAACCAAATATTCGTGTGGTTAAATTAAGCTCTGGTTAATTTTAGAAAAGTTTTTCTCCCTTAATGGAAAATAACTGCTAAACTTGTCGTCTGAATTAAAAATTAATAGAAGACAAGTAAAATCTTTGCAATATGTTGATATCACCATGCATATTACCTATTAGTGTATCTTGACTAAAACTAATTTTAAATGTGTTTTCGCAAAAAATGTACAAGCCCGATCAAAAAATAATTATATATAGAGTTGGGATTAATCGTTCATTTTGGTGACTCGGTCAGTATCGTTCAATTCGAGTCAGTGAACTAGTTAGTTCAAATCGTTCAATCGTTCTTTTTTCCTTTAACTTGTGACTGATCTGCGTGTTGTGAACTCCCAGGTAGAAATTTGGGATGGTACAAAAAACGAAGAGTTTTCAAAACGTTTGTTTTTGATGGTACTAAAATAAAAGCGTTTCCAAAGCAATAATTGCAAATAATACGAAAAAAAAGCATTTAAAAAACATTATTTTGGATTGCTATTCGAACGTTCGGACAAAGTATTTTAGGAATACTTTTTATACAAAACTTACAAATATTTGTGAAATAAAAACACTGTAAAAACATTGGTTCAAAGCGTTTTTCCAACGTTTGTAAAAAGTACTTTAGAAGTTCTTATCGTACAAAATTTACAACGGTTCATAAAATGAAACCAATGTAAAACCATTGCGTTAAAGCGTTTTTCTAACATTTGCCAATAGTACTTTAGAAATACTTTTTTTTTTACAAAATATTTTACTGATTAAAAAACAACACTGTCATAAGGGGGTCTATCTATATGCGAACTCGGTTTCTTATGCAATTTTTTTATATAATGAAATATATCTATTTTCCAATAGAGGGCTTTTTATTTTCATATTTGAATATTCGATTTTTAATTTCATTGATTTTATTGATATGTTTTTATATATAAAATTTAAATCTATTTTTTCTTTTGTGGTTGTCACAATATCGTTTCGTCAAAATTATGTTTTATGTTTATATTTTTTATACTAAATCACATTTCCCTTAATTTAAAACCCTGAAGTAATACTTTTATGTTTCAAGCTTATTAATTTATATTTTGTTACTTTAAAATATATTTTAATTAAATTCAATAAAAATATTATTTTTCAAAATGTAAATATATAAAATTGTTTAAAATTATTATTCTGATATTTGTGTTGAAAACAATGACAAAGTACTTTAATTGTAGCTTTTTAACGCTTAGAGAACGTTAAAACTGTAAATTGGTATTTATGAACAATTCATAAAGATCTTTAAAATTTGTCTTTCGAGCGTTTTGACAATGTTCAAAATTACAACCCTCAAAGCGGTTACCATTTGGGTCGTTTTCATAACGCTTAATAACTGTAAGCCAAAATGTTCTGCAAATACTTATTTAACGATTGAAAAAGCATTTCAAAAATTTTGTTTTGCAATGTTTTGAGAACGTTATAAAATACCATCCTCAGACCGTAAATTTGGGTTATCATTTTGCACATTCTCAAAACGCTTTAAATTTGTAATTTGGTATGTTCTGAAAACGCTTGTACCATCATGAAAAATGCTTTTAAAACGTTTTAAAGATTGTATTTTTCTACCTGGGAGCTGTGTCGTTCGTTTGACAATTATTACGCACTATTCATGTTTTACGAGTTTTTTCACAAATTTTACAGTACATAGACAAAAAGTGTTATAAAATTGCAACTTTTCTAACAAAAATTTATTTATTTTGTGTAAAAAACATTTTATATGTATGACTATAATTGATTTTCCTAATTTGAAACAATATTACTACTATTTCATAAAAAAAAAATAATTGCTCTTACAAGCAGTTTTAATTGAATAGAGATGCAATTGTTCTGTGAATAAAAAGAACGAAATGAACAATTGAACGAAATGAACGATTGAACGACAAGATCGAATATTAGTGAACGAGTCATATCGTTCAATTGAGTGAGTCGTTCAATTGAACTAGTTCGTTCATGAACGCCACAACTCTAATTATACAAGGTGGCGCAAAAATAACCTTCCGATGTTTTTTGGCTGTAATTTAAAAAAAAAATGAAAAACTTTGATTATTCTTGTGGATTATTTTTATTTGGTATTTTAATTTTTTTACATCAAGTCAAGAATATGATGTCATGTAAATGGCCGCCGCCACAGTTTATAGTCATTTGAGCCCTTTTTATGGCATTTTCCATCACTTTGGCCAAAACTTCCGGCGATAGGTCCTCACATTCTTGACGGATATTGTCTTTAAGAGCTGCAAGAGTCTGAGGCTTGTTGACATAAACCCGCGACTTCAAAAAGCCCCACAAAAAGAAGTCTGGAGCGGTCAAATCAGGCGATCTTGCTGGCCAGTGCAAATCGCCAAAACGGGAGATAAGCGCCCGGGAAATGCATCCTTCAGCTTATCGGTTGTGGCACGTGCAGTGTGTGCCGTTGCACCATCCTGTTGGAACCACATGTTTTCCAATCCCAACTCATCAAGTTGCGGCAAAAAGAACTCGTTGATCATTGCTCTGTAGCGCTCACCATTCACAGTAACCGTTTGGCCCGCGACGTCTTCGAAGAAAAAAGGTCCGATGACTCCTCCAGCGAAAACAGCACACCATACAGTGACTTTGAGCGGGTGTAATGGCTCTTCGTGGGTTACACGCGGATTTTCAGTGCCCCAGAAGCGTAAAGTTTGCTTATTTACGTACCCGCTAAGATGGAAATGGGCTTCATCACTCATGATTATTTTTGATGAAAAATCATGGCTTGAGCGTATGTTACACGCGATTGGCGGTCAGCAGCTAACAGCTGATGCACCGTCTGGACTTTGTACGGAAACATCTTCAAATCTTGTACCAAAATTCGCTGTAAAGACCGTCGACTGATACCCATTTGCGTGGCACGTCGTCTGGTCGATGTCGACGGCGCTTCCATGACATCCTCGGCTACAGCAGCAATATTCTCTGCAGAACGGCTACTCCGGGGTCTGCCACGCCTGACAGCATCTCGTGTTGTGCCAGTCTCTTCGAGGCGAGCGGCTAAACGTCGCAGTGTTTCACCAGTAGGCGTTGGACGGCCAGGAAATCTGCGACGAAATTCACGTTGTGCCAAAGTCACCGACCGATTATTGGTCAAATAAATAGTCACCAATATTCCGCGTTCTGGAGCAGTGTAGCGTAACATTGTTTATTAACGTGTATTTCGCATGTGTTTACTACACAAATGTCAAAACAGAACTGACATTAGGGGCCAATCTCAAAATTTATAGCATTTCCTGATAGGAGGATTACTTTTGCGCCACCTTGTATATATCAAATATTAAATCATATTTGATATATTTCTATATTTATTCTTATACAGGTTCATTTCAAAATTGGTGTATCCAGTAATATCCAATTAGATCCTACAGATATATTACTGTATTAGTTTAGATCAAAATTTATCTCCAGATTGGGGAATCCAATTTGATATTAATTAAGATCCAGATGCATACCAAAATATTCCATTGAATTAACTTAGATCTAATTAGATCCAAAAAGACAAATATTTGTTGGTGGATCGAGGTAGATATTTTCAGATTAAATTGGATTTACTTAAATCTCATGAAATATTAAATTTTTAATAAAATTTAATAAAAATTGCAAAAAAAAAATAATTAGTCATCAGGAGCATATATAAATATGTATGGGGTTATATATGACAATATATACTTATATCTTATACGCATAGAATATATTAATGACTTTGAACCATATATAATCATATATCAAACTTAATTGTTAATCTTGTGCCATATATGGAATCAGAGCATATCACACAAACATTATATAGATTATATGTCACCACACATGATTGCATATTATGTTATATATGAGAATATATAATTGTATACAACAATTCAGATATTATGTCTTATTAAATATAGCAAATATGACTAATATCTAATTTTATAAAGGTACAATATATAGTAACCAGTGACAGGAACTTCATGCACTATAATAAGCATGAAAAATTTTAAAATATGCACTTAAAATTAAAAAAAAATATGCAATTAAATTTTTTTCAGTTATTTATTTTCATGTTTTTAAGCAATTTTAATTAATTTTTAATGTTAATTTGTATAGTTTAATATATTCTCTACACACGTTTTGCACAATTAACACATAATTTTAATTATTTGTACACACAGAGACAAATTAAGCTAGTTGCCAACTGAAATTCGATTACTACGACTCAAATTTAGTTTTTATGAACTTCAGTCTGTTGGTACAACTAAATATTTCACAACAAAGTTTGGGTAATTTAACTGAATTTAAGTTACAACACCCAAAATATTTAGAACGTAAGTATCGTTGCACTAACTGAATTAATAAGTTGTTACCACTAAAATACACTTTTCAATTCGGTTGGCACTTTATTTCTCTGTGTGTAATCAAAAATACATTAAAAAAAAACAAATAAAACCAGTAAGCCGAGTTTGCAAATAAAATGGAAGAGCACACATCAAATGGATTGAGCAGCTTGGTCCCTATTTAGTCTATATGCTCATTGGTCAAATATAAAATAATATTAACAGCGATTTTTACGAAAAACTTGGAAAAATTCAATAAAAAATATGCAAAATAAGTAAAAATAAATCGATGCCATTTTAATACTAACTCCATTTTGTTTACCCTGTTCTCACACTTAAGAAAAAAAATATGCATTTACAGGAACTTCCGGTCCCTTAAAATAACATATCTTTATATATCCCAGGAAAACTTGCTATTACCATAGAATGGGAAATGGAAGAAGAAAACAAGAATCAGAAGTACTTATAGTTGAGGCCAAGAACACCTGATTTTAACAAGGCAAGGCCTTGCCTTGTGCTTACATAAAGGGACAAAAATAAGACGTTACAAAATATGTAGTGAAATCACCAGTTACACATAAGTACTTATTTCATTTCTTATTTGTAGCATCAAAAGTAATGCTTAAAGAAATTATATGACGTATTACTTGTAAGGATGTTAATAAGTAGTTATTTATAGGTGCAAAAATAAGTACGTATTAACATGTACCTAAATAAGAAGGTATTAATAGGCAATAAAATAACTAGTTATTAATAAGGACAATTATAACTAGTTATTAATAGGTTTATGTATAACTATATATTTGTTTGCTTAAATAAATTGCATTTAAATTATTAATTATGATATATTATGAATCTTTATAAATATACCTTACAAAAAAGTAGTTACTTATTACCTTACAAGTACCTTATTTCTTTGGCCCTTCCTAATAAGCAGGTATATAACACAATATTAGTAAGACATAATTGTTTAGCTTCCAAAATAAGTAGTGATGTATGTTCATATCAGTAAGGTATTATTTCAGACCTTCAAAATAACAACAAATGTAATGGATAGTCATTACTACGAAAGGTCGAAATAAGTGATAATAAGTAACTTATTATTTTTGCTATTCCAAATAAGCAGATATTTAACACAATATTAGTAAGGCGTTGTTTTTTATCTTACAAATAAGCAGTTGCATATATTCATATTAGTAAGGTATTATTTCGGACCTTCAAAATAACAAAAACTGGAATGGATAGTCATTACTTTGGAAGGTCTGAAATAACCAAAGTTTTGCTGGGATATTACCACATAAGAAATATATAATAATATATGGATATGCATGACACAAAATATAATCACATTTTACAATATATTTTAAGATGAAGAAACATAAGACTACATATAATTTTACTCGGGAGTAGGCAAGAATTTCAATTTTTTTTTTTCAGTAATGTTAGTCCATGTGTGACTTTTTGGCAAAATGGGTTTTAAACTTGAGCGCTGTGCGCTCTACGGAATAATTCTTGTCCACTACTGACTTAACAGGAGAAAAGTAGAAACTTTTTTTTCAATTCATGTTTTTTTTTTACATCAAATAAAAGCAAAATTAGTCAGAGCAAATTTTAATGTTTTTGTAACCGACTCATAATTGTACTACAAATTTTTCACAAATATGTTAAACTTTTGTACATTATGCATCAATATTACCAACTTTACCTACTGGTAGGGAACTAAAGAATTGGTCCAAATATGGTTTACATAACTTTTTCGTATTTAGCGCATTAATATGTATCCTTTGTGTGCTATTACATCAAAAATGTATTGGTTCACCCTTTGAACAATCGGAAAACTATACGGAAAAGTAAAATAGTCTCAAGGAAGCACAGTTTGCCGGGTTTCCCTCGATTGCGATAAAACCCAGATATGTAATGAATTTCAGCATTTGGAAATGTAGCAAAAATGTTGCTGAATTTAGCTAACTTTATTTACTTTTTTTTTTTGTATGTGACAATAATTCTCTCAGTGCAGTAAACTTAGGGTTGTCATTCATTTTAAATATTTTTCATACAGGTGAAAAGACTCTTCTGTTAAATTTGCATAAAAATCGAAAGATTAAAAAAACATCGGCAATAGTTCAGACATCCTCTCAATTGAATTAGCATTTATTTGTAAGTTTATTTCGGGATAGAATGAGAGGTTTATTGGGTCAACAAGCCTTTAAGGTATATGAAAGTATATAATGTTACTTAATTAAAAATTCAAATTAGATTTTTATATATACCCAGTAGAAAAAAAATACTAGTACAGAACCAGTTTAGTACTAGTTGATTTGAACCAGGGAACTAGTATGACTTCTAGCGCCTCTCCATATAAAATACTGTAGAATTAAACATGGAGATTTCATAGAGATGTCATTTAGTTCCAAACTCTCGATTTGAAGCTAGTTGAGAACTAGTTTGAAAACTACAATTTAAGGATGAAAAATAGGGGGCAAAACTGCGGAACTAGTTCTGCACTAACTCTTTACCACCAGTACAGTACTAAATGGTTTAGAACTTAATTATATAAATAAAAACCAAATGTTTTCTTTTGATGAAATAAATGTTGGACTAATAGTTTCATCTTATTGAGAAAAAAATGTTTTCTTTTGATGAAAAAAATGTTGGACTACTAATAATATTTTCATCTTATTGAGATAAATATTATCATGTACTTAATAGTATTTTAAATATTTTGTGTCTATGATTTTTATTCAGAATAACAAATGTACATATTTGTTTATTTGTCAACTTGGAACATATTATTAAAAACAAATCGTCAGATTATTATTCGTTTTATATATTTTATTATTATACACCAAAAAATCGAATTCGAGAAAAACGATAAAGAAGTTTTAGACCAATTTTTCTTAAATTCTACATGACTAAATATTTGTTTTCGTTTTTTCCGGCATATATTCTAAACAAAACTATAATTTTTTTCTATTGGGGATTTTTGAATTTTATTCATCGTCTTTTTAGACAGTGTGCAATTAATTTTATATTAATTAAATCAAAAGTTATTAAGTTCTTACGAAAAATAAATATTCTTGTTTTGTGCTCCACATCAACTTTATTCTTAATATGACTTTCTATGCAGCACTACCATACATTTTGACGGCTAACAGCAGTTATTCTTATTTTTGTTTTGTTTTGACTTAACGTTAGTTGCCTTGGTAGTGCAGCTAAAAAAATAATAAAATGATTTTTTAAACTTTTGTATGCAGTGTGTCAATTGCAGCAAAACAATAATGAAGTATTTTTTTTAATTTTTGTTTACAAAATTGACTTCATATGTCCAACAGTGGTCTATGTATCATACCAATTTTTATTAAACGTTAGAATTGCGGATAATGCAAAGTCAATTCTGAATATCTCAGATATAATACAAGATAACGAGAAACTGGTTTCGGAATTTGATAGAAGATATTTGTAAAATGTATTAAAAAATGGTCAGTGGGTCAAACCAATAGTAAGTTGACGAAATGTTAAATTGAGTTTTTTATAACAGGCTTAATGCTTAATTACTCGAGCGGATACGTTTCGTAAACGGGCTGTAATTCTATAGAATGTGTAAAATTAGTGTCTCTGTTTTACATACTAAGCAAATGGTAACGGATTTGCGGAGAGTAAATTTTGTTTTAAACAGAATTTACTTTTAGCAAATCCATAATCATTTGTTTAATGTGTAAAACAGAGACAACATATTGTAGGTAGGTACTATTTTGACAGATTATTTGGAGTTACAGTCCGTTTATTCAACGTATCCGCTGAAGTAATGAAGCCATTAACATATTTCCCATTGAACTAGTACGCAACTGGTTCAAAATTATTGTTTTGGAAAGCAAAATAGGAAAAAAAAACTGGTGCTAAACTAGTTCTGGGTGACTCTTTGGCACCAGTTGATTTGCACCTCAGCTAAATTCACAATAAAAAATTTAAACGAATAATTTATAAACTCGGATTATGTTTTTAAAAGCAAAAGTAGTAAGCAAAACATAAATTTAAAAAAGACGAAAGTTTATATAATATTTTCAAACAGTCCCAACGTAGATTATTTTACACTTTTGTGTTTATTAGTCTTAAAACTAGTACTTTTCGGAACTATTTCAACCATTTTCTACTGGGTAGGTTTAGGATTAATTCACAATTATTTTTAATTTCACTTGTAGCGACAATTTTTAGTTTAAATCACAAATATATTTAAATATGTTTCTGTTTATATCTGTTTATATATACATTTTTATTTTTTTTATTTTATTAATTAATAATCATATAATTACAAATTATATACTATTACCCTAACCGAGCACTAGCTACTATGGCCTTCGGCGCGTTGTAGCGAAAACAGACCAGTGCCTTTGGTGGGAAACGAGCCCACGACCCCCGCACTGATAAGCCAGCACGCTACCAACTAGCCTACCGGGGCGCACTATATTTAAATCACAAAGCACTTCATTGTTCAGGGGAAACAAAATGTTTTTTGCTGTTGTTGAGTTGATGATTTAGTAGCGATCGTGCATCGTGATTTGGTTGATTGTCACGTAAGTGAAGTTGGCTGCAGTTGTTACTTTGACGGCTCTAACATTAATTAATTAATTAATGATGTGTGCTTGGGTTACCGACTTTGTTTACGGCGCAAACCATCACATCTTAACAAAACGGTATTTTTAGTCATTAAAAAAAAAATTTTTTTTTTCGAATAATAAAAATACCTCAAAGTTTTCGGACATTTAATATCCAATTTGTCTATAGTTTCTTTGAAATGGGACCATTTTGGTCCAACTTATTTGCCGCATAATATGGGATTGGGTTGCTTACAATAACATAAGTGGCTCTTATTTTTTTGTATTGGATAAACCATTACGGAACTTCCCCGTCAGAGATTAAAGGTTGAAACATAATTGGCTTAAGTGATACAAGTCAGGTATTGGTATGAAATGCAAGTACATATTTTTTAAAATTTAAATAATACTTCATTTATACTACAACCAAAAACTAGTAGTTTTGTAAAACCACTTGTCAAATTCCATACAAATTTTTAATCAAAAACTAGAAGTTTTTAAAAACTACGAGTTTTTGGTTGTGGTATAAATGAGTTATAATTGTATTTGCAAATTCTCGTTGTATACCAACTCCTGATTTAAGTCACTTAAGCCAATTATATTTCATTCAGCCTTAACCATTTTATAATTTGCCAATATAGTATGGATTGTGCCAGTGCAGCATTAAACCTTCGATTTTGTCAAAAATTATAAATTTCTATCCCATAGTCCATCACTGGTAGAAACATGAGTACAATATAAATCTCAGAAAATGCGTAGTTTTTTATCGACTTTTGTCCATTTTAATATATATTTCATTTATGGCAACATTATCAATTTGAAAATTAAAATATGCTAATAATTAACTGTAGGTACATTATATGTAATATTAATTAATATAAGTACCTACATATATACTAGCGGTATTCACAAACTTCCCAATATATGAATAGTCGGCCTTCTATTTTAGTTAGAGAGTACTTAAGAAAAAAAAAACCTTACATTTATTCTTTTATAAATGAATGCCCTCGTATAGTAGGTACAATTCTAGGCCAAGTACTTTTTTACTATGAAGTTTGTGAATACCGCTATTATAAATATGTATATTATTTATACGCTTGCTAAAATCGAAATGAAAAGCCTCATTAGTAATAGTGTCAAGTTTTTAGGAAGAAAACATTTGTTTTATTTTTACAAATTTAGTTCAATGAATAGCAAAAATAACCCGCATTTATGAGATTTAAACTTTATAATGAATAAATAAAAAATAAAAAAACATGATCTCATCACCTACATATTTAGGTATGTTGTGTTTTCTCATTTCTTTATTTTGCTTTTCTTATTTATTTATAATAAGATATGGTACCGGCTTTTAACCACTTCTTTGAATTAAGCCAGTAAGTTTTTTTTTTTTTGGGTACACTGAAAAAAATAACTATCAGTAAAACGTCTGAACAAGTTCAATTTGCTAAATGGCTTAAGTTTATTATAAATTGTATAACTACAAAAGTTTAATGGCACATTCAAAAACGTTTGGTAAAGAAATATCAAAAAATCGAATTACAATGTTTAAAAAAATATATTTCATACCTCAGTAAACGTGCTAAGGACTATAACCCTTTACTGCATGGTGTTACATATATGTAACGAAATATTTTAACCTATGTGTCACCTTGTGTATGAATCTAATTCAAAAATTTTGTCTCAATTATTATTCGACAACAACTTAATTTTAATATTGAATAACAAGCATATCTAAAGTAACGGTAAGTTTGGAAATAAATGATTTTTTTATGTCAAAAAACTTCAACTTTTAGGTCGTCCATAAACTCGAAAATGTGTACGTTTTTTGTGTTGTTAAAAGTAATAAAAGTGTAAAAAAACTGAATAATATCTCATAAATTTTATAATCTGTTCTTAATTTAAAAAATAAAGGGTGTTTTTTATACAGGTATACAACTTTAAGTTGGCAACACTTTTTTTACTGGCAGCCATTTGTCAGCTGTCAAATGATTTATGTTTAGGTTGGTTTGGCATTTCAAGTTCAATAGACTGACTGACTCCTGATCAACGCTTCCAAATTGTGCAAAATTTATTTTGAAAATCATGGTTCTGTTCGAAATACGTATCGCGCACTACTTTCATTTTCGGTCAACATAATCGTCCATCAGAGCAATTAATTCGATTAACTATGGAACGTTTTCGCACCACGTTTATTCTAAATTATAATATGCATCCACAGAGTGCGTACAAAAGAAGGAAGACCCCAATCAGTCTATCCGCTATCGTGCACAGGAATTGGACATGTTTCCATATACTTTATGGAAGATTTTGCGGAAAGCTCTTGGTTTGCGTGCTTGCAAAGTCCAATTTGTGCAACAAATGAAGCCACACGATCACCTAGCGAGGCGTAGATTCGGTGAATGGGCCAAAAAAAACAAGATTGCCGTTGATCCCGATTTTAAGCGAATTTTGTTTAGCGATGAAGCTCACTTTTGGTTAAATGGATACGTCAATAAACAAAACTGACGTATTTGGAGTGATGATAATCCTCAAGTGTATGTTGAGACACCGTTACATCCAGAAAAACTGACTGTTTGGTGTGATTTATGGGCTGGTGGAATCATTGGTCCGTACTTCTTTAAAAACGATGCTGGTCAAAATGTTACAGTCAATGTTGACCACTATAGAGCTATGATTACTGACTTTTTCGTTCACCAATTGAGCAACCATGATGTGCAGGATCTGTGGCTTCAACAATACGGCGCAACATGTCACACAGCTTGTGCCCCAATTGATTTATTGAAGGAAACGTTTGGTAACCGCATAGTTTCACGTTTCGGACCCGTGAATTGGCATCCAAGATCGTGCGATTTAACGCCGCTGGACTATTTTCTGTGGGAATATGTGAAGTCGCTAGTCTACGCCGATAAGTCCGAAACGATTGGCCACTTGGAGGACAACATTCGCAGCGTTATTGCCAATATACGGCCACAAATATTGGAAAGTCATCGCAAATTGGACCTTCAGATTAGACTACGTCCGAGCCGGCAGTCGCAGTCATATGACAGAATTCATATTTAAGTTATAATGCCAGAAGATTATCTTTCGAATAAAGTAAATTTCATGTCAAATTAAAAAATTCATATTTGTTTTATTCCATTTCAAACTTCTATAAATCTATAGAATAACACCCTTTATATACTTTTGTTTTCAAATTCGCGAAATATTTTTTTTTTATTTGATTCGTTACAGAAATGTAACAAAGTAGTAAAAAGGGTTTTAATAGGTGATAAATTTAAAAAGAATATTTGTAAAACAATTTCGTTTAATGTGGATTTTTAGTATTAGCGTCCAGATGGTTAAGAGATATGCATTTTTAGGTAATAAGGATAAACTTTCAGCAAATGTAAAAATGTAGCATTACTCTTTGCTTAATGGGAAATAATAACACAGGCCTAAAAGTTTTCTAAGCCTGAGACTAGAATACACTTTTCGAAAGGACTGTTGTGCGCTGAATTCCGAATCTGATCTTAGAATTTCTTCAACGCATCAGTTTTTTGAGATATATTCAACTAAAGTTTAAATAAACCTTGTTTTTCACTATATTCGGTTATAACATTGCTAATTAAGATTTGTTGAAAAAAACCTTTTTTTTTGTCCTAACTGTTGGCTTTTAATTTCAGGTTTACCCTTTCCAATATCTTATCTCGTTCTCGGAGATATCGTCCATTGATTTTGGTATGGTATTTTCCACCATACTCCTATTAATATGCACATCATAATATAAACTAATTTCAACGGACGATATCTAACACAATCAATGAGATATCTGAATAATTTGAAATGCCTTTTGATGAAAATAAGTCGTATTATTAAATGCTAACAAATTTTGAGATGTTAAATGCTTTAAAAGTGACGTTTTTTCATATACGAACTAATCGTTTGTTATCCTTTAATGAAATCCTTAAAATTAATACATATGACAAAGCTGAAATTGGTATCAATTTGTTTGGCATTTTCTACCAAAATATATAAGTTTTTTATAACCCGAGTTTCATGCAGTAAAAGGTTAATAAAATATGCCATGAGCAGTATTTGTTTTTTTTTTTTACTTAAAAAAACGAAGTTTTTTATATTCGTTCCATGTTTATTCTCATTTCAGCAACAGACCATACCAAGTAATAAGCCGAGTAAGCAGCACACAAAAGATTTTACATCATACCAGCCTATTTACTCGCTTAATTATTTATAATATTCGTCAAATTATTAGATTGTTTTAACGACCTTTTTTAAGTAATCATTTTACATTATTTTGTAAAAAATAAATTTTTAATCTAAAAATTAAAAAGAATTGAAAAAAAACTTCCAAAAAGTTTGCTACCTTTTAAATATTTATATTTATTTATATATAAATAAACATTATTAACTACACTCACGCAAAAACTTCTTCATATTTACGAAACGGTTTTATTTGATGAAAATTTATGAAGAATTGTTATATTTGAGAAATTTTCATAAATATAATAAAATATTTCATAAATATTTATGAGTTTTATAACTTCTTCATCATTTCATAAAATATTGTCATACATTTTTTTTATAAAAATGGCCCATATCTCGAAACCGAGAAAGAAAGTCTAGTAAAGTACTAACATACTTCGAAAATAAACATGAGACAGGTCCTGGTGAAATTAGAAAACGCTTTTTAAACCAAAAACTTTACAAACAAAAATAAAATGTTTTAAAAACTGTCAAGCTATTAGAAATTTTTTGAGTTTTTTGATTAAAATAAAGTTATCAGAGGAAGTGATAGGATGTACAAATTTCGGTAATATATTACTATAGTTTCGGTAGGGAATGTTCAAAGTCATTTTACTATCGAAGTTTAATGAGTTTTTCTATGATAAATTTTTTTTTTGTAAAATACACAAAATAAAGGTTATTTCTAGAATTTCGTGAACCACGATTGTTAAACTTTTCGGAAAGGTTTAACAAAGAGCTGGCAAACATTTTTCATTCCCAGTACCGAAATACCTAAATTTAGCTCGGACATTGGATTTCAAAGAATAATATTTCAAAAATAAAAAAACTTTTTATTAAGATGAGAAAATGTTAAAATATCAATAACTCCACACAACTTTCGAAGTAAACTTTTAAAGATTTAAACTAAAAAATTACAATTTTTATAATATTCGTATTTAAAGATAAACAATTTTAAATATCCCGCGTTTTGCTCCAAAATCACCAATGAGGGGATTCATATATAAGTACACAAAGCGTTTTCGCAGGTACGGAAATTAACAATGATGATTACCAAAATATTTCGTTTCTAGCATTAAGATCCCGTGAGCTGGACCGTTTTTAATATAACAATTTTTTGTAGTTTTTCAAAGAATTTTGTACTTTACCTAAAGAGATAAGGTATAATATTAGTAGCATATGATAGGGGTTTTTTAAGGCGCGTCCAACGCTATATAAAACATGCCAAAGCCGGTCCAGACATATCCTTTTTCCAGGTATATTCTCCAAATAAAAGGCTTTTTAAGTTTTTTTTTTTATAAGGTTATGCAGCAAAAAAAACACGTATTGCATTTTTTCTCCTAAGTTACATTTTCATCTTTACCTCAATTGGAAACCGAATACATTTGCAGATTGGATTTATTACAAATTTTTCTCAAAATTTTGTCCAGAGCACCAAAGAAAATGCACTAAGTTTCAAACATGGATCATGTATTTGCCCAAAGAAAAATTTTGCTGCCGATATTGATATGATTACATCATCGTTTTTTCACCATATTGCATTTTTGATAAAACGGGAACTAGTGCGAACTTCGTAAATCGACAAAGGATTAAAATATGTATATCAATGTAGAATTTAAATGACAAAACACTTCGCACAATATAAATTTCACAGAATATCCCTGTATAAAGGATATGTCTGGACATGCGTTGACATGTTTTATATACTGCTGGACGCGCCTTAAAAAAGCCTTTCATATGATACTAATATTGTATACGTTATCTTTAATTAAAGTACAAAATTCTTAGAAAAACTAAAAAAATACCTTTTTGAAAATGCTCCAGTTCACGGGATCTTAATGCTAGACTTTAATAAAAAAATAAAATTTTTCCATAAACCGTACTTTTTTTGTTTCTTTTTTACACAAAAAATTTGTCAGATTTGTCTTTTTGCTTATAAACAAAAATGTTTTGATCGGTTGCGAAATGGAATGATAAATTGTGCAAAAATAGTAAAATATAGTAAAAACTGTGAAAAGCGTGGATTTATCTGTTAATGCTGCACTTTTATTAAACAAATTTGATACCCGAATGTTAATGAAGGTATTTTTTGTAATTAGCATAAAAAACTAATTTAAAATATTTGATTTTTAAAATTTTATCTATAAAAAACTTTAACATGCAAAAGTTTAATGCAAATTTGAGAAATATTTGGCCAGTAAGTGAAGAAACAGGGAACGTAATTAAAAATGCTGATTTTAATGACGTTCCCAGGGACGTTCCCAGGCCGAATTATATAAGATCAATGTTCGGTACTCTTGTTTTATTTTTCGAGTAGCGCAGTGATATATATTTCAATATTTCTGTATATAATTTTATTACATGTATTATTTATTGCTCATACGCCTACGTACAATACGTAGACTTAGTTAACACAGATATATTAATATGAAGCACAATATTCAACGAATATTGTGTCCAAAATTAATACGAGTTAGAGGTCATTTAAACGGAGCAATTTGTTGCCTGCAACGTTGCCTGCAATTATTGTTTGTAGGCAAACGGGGTAGAGAAGCAAGCGGGGGTAGCAAAAAATGCACGATTTTCGTTTTCAAGATATTTTTTGACATTTCTTTTTGCTATCGTTCGTATTCTTGTTAATTTGCTTTATTCGTATTCGGCTTCTCAAGTGTTGTGTATCGAAAATATTTCGTAAAATAATAAATAAATAATGTGGAATAAAGAACTATTTATATATTATTTTAAATTATATTATTTTAAATTATTACGAATAAATTAAATTTCAACGAATGAACAATTAAAGAAGATTGGAAAAATAAACGTCAAAAAAATTGCATGCAAAAACTCCTCGTTTAAATGTTCATGATTTTTAGAATCAATTTTAAAAGAGAATTCAAAAATTGCCTGCAATTAATTTCTTCGTTTAAATGGCCTCTTAGACGATAAAACTTTCCAGATCCATGAAATTATCTCATAATATTTTAAACTGAGTTTTGTATTACTCTAAATATTCGGAACTAGTTCTGATTTTTTTTTTTTTTAATTTTATTTTTTTCGCATTCTCCATAAATAAATATATTGATATAGTCAAATTTCTAGCATTTAGTCGGCTTGCCTAAGAGTAGTGCTAAGTGTTTTTTAGGAGAGCGAAAAAAACTGATTTATGTTATCCTTTTAATATATTTTATTGACGTCATATGCCTTAAGGATTCACTACCTTATTTACTAAAATACAGCATTAAAAGAAATCCGGATTTAATCTCTGTTACAGAGCGATACGCTTAATGGTACAATAAAAAAAAATTCTGAGTATCACATAGCACTACTGGCATTCTAGATAACGATTTGCCAAATTCAGTTAAGTAATAATAAATAATATAATAAAAATTATCGCAGAATTTGTCAATATTTACCCAAACGCTTCCTTCGCAGATTTTTTTTAAAAAATTTAAAAATATCTTTGCAAATCAACAAACTTGCAACAAAATGGCATCAATTGGTTAATGCGTATTTTACCATAGTCAATTTGTATTGTTTATATATTCTCTGCATACAATTTGCACAATTAACACAAAATTCTAATTATTAAAAAAATGCGCTTTAAAAAAAAACCAAAACACGTTTTTCCTAATACCAGTTTTCATATTAAATATAAGAGAGAACGTAACATTCCTTGAGCAGTTTGGATCCCTTTAGTCTATAAGGTATATTGGTCAAATATAAAATAATATTGCAAATAATGTTGAAAATGAAAACTAAAAAAAAATGCAATAATAATATGCAAAATAATTTCAAAATGTGCATTTAAAGTGAAAAATGCAAAAATATGTATTTATAGCAAAGCATTTAATACATCGATGCCATTTTAACACGTAGAGAAAAAATATGGTTGCAATATGTTTGCGGCCACAAAACTATGTTTCCTACAGCAACAGATGGTTGTTTCAATGGAATTTTTATTGTATCAATCATAAATCACCAATGATATAATTATATAATTTGAGAGAGATCTTGTCAGTAATCATTTTGAACTAGTAGCAATCATTGTTATAGTTGCGCCAACTATAAGATGATCAGTCTGTTTTTTATGAGCGTCTTCGCTCTTTTAGTGTAATTCTTGTTTAGGAGTTTGTGAAAAGAAATTGTGCGAATCAGTCAGTCCGATCAAATTAAATAATATTAAATAAAAATATATAAAAAGTAATTTGGTAGTATCAACATAAATTGACATGCATCTCTTTTAAATAAAATTATTATTTATAATGAAAATGAAAATTATTCAAGTTATTGTTTATAATTCATAAAAGTGTTATAAATGAAGTAAAAGGTGATAAAAAAGTTATTTATTTTTAATTTGTTGTATTACGTTGAAGAAAAAAAATATAAGGAAATATTAAAGAAAAATTAAAATAAAATACATGTGCTTTTAAGTCTGTAGTACGAAATAATCATAATATGGTAATAAATAATGACGAAATTCTTTTCCATGATCATAATATGGTAACTAGGACTATAATATGATTATAATGCAAACATTATGATTGCTTCAAACATTTTATGATCATTATAAATGTATTGTGAAATTGGTTGCTTAACAATATTTGTATGCGTGATTAAAGCATGGTTCCACTATTTTATTCTGACAAAATAAGTTGTGTGCTGAAAAAAAAAGTTTAGTTTTGCTTTTTTAGATACTAAAATAAAAAATTATTCAAACATCGCATGGCGACAAAATAAGAGAAATCTTATTCGTCAGCGTAAAGACAATTTTATTACTTAAATTATTTTAAATGCGTTTATTTAAATGTGTAAATTATTAAATAAATAAACATGTATACTATTTAAAAAAAAACATGCATAACTTTTTAATTCAGCTTTCACAGAATGCATTATAGGGATCATATTATGGAAACTTATAAACATTTCCATAACCATAATATGATAATATTGGGATAAATTTCGAAACATAGTATGACAATCTTATGATCATATTATGATTAGGAAAAATATAAGAGTTCGGTTGTCACAACCACAGTAACATTGTTGTCGCAATCATCAATCCAAAAATGTATGATGCTCTTCGAAAATCATTACCCCAACCATTTTTTTCTTTGAGTGAACGCAACTTATTTGATTAGTAAAACTATTTAGAGTACCCCGTTCCGGCCCCTGATGATTTGATGTGCCCAATAGAATTTTTTTCAATCGGGACCAAATGAGAAATTGTGTAGCGAATTTACGATTCGTCGTAGCCTATTTCAAAACGGTTACTTGTTTCTTATGCTAATGGCGCCACCAATTTTGAACTAAACGTGTATAATAATTATAATGCTATAGTATGATCATGTATGATGAAGTATAGTAACATAGGGTAAAGTGGGAATCATCTCAATCTGACTCCAACAATATGAATATTTCTTTTTGTTTTTTATGGTGTGGCTCGTATTTTATTATTATCAAACAAATAATCAAAACTATAAACTAATTAATTCCATACAAATTAGACATTGAAACAATGTCTTGTTTTTAATAAGTTATTAGGTCTTAAGTAACTTGCAATTAATAACTATGCAATAACTTGTGAAAATCCAACAATAAATTGATAAGGATTTTTGTTGACTCACCACTTTACCCAATGCTCCTATACTTGTTTCATGTATCGTAACATTGTTTGTTGCATTTAATATTCAATTATGTGAATAGTGCGGGGGCGCAGATAGTGTTTTTTCCTATTTTCAGTTACTTGCCTCAGTAGTAGTTGACGAAACTGTTTCGTTAATTTTGGTTTTTAAAGATTTGTATTCATCAGCTCCGGAAGGTCGTTCATTGACGCTACCAACTATTTTCACAATTACCACTACCCGAGTGAAAAAAAATATATATTGTCTTATATGTTTTCACCTTAAAATATATTATAATATGTGATTATATACGGTGTGATGCATATCAATATATTATTATATATTTCTTATGGGTTAACATATAGAACGATATATTGTTAAATATAAACCTTTATAAAATTAGATATTAAGAATATATGCTATACATAATAAGATATGGAAGATCTATTGTCATATATAATAATACACTCTCATATATAACACACTATGTAATCATATATGCTAAGATTTAAGCTATATAATTTCAGATATAACAATATATGCTGTCTTATAAAAACTATTTTTGTGTGTTATATAAGATATGCTTATATATGGTGCCATATGAATAATGCAATTCAAGATATACTTATACATGACATTTATTTTGAGATATGATTATACATATATGGTCCAACATCATTCATAATTTCCATGAGTATAAGACATAATTATATATTGCAATATATAACCTCATGTATAATTATATATACGCGGATTTCCACATTATTTTTCTTTACATTTTTTTTTATATTTTTAACAAAAATAATATATGTCATGGGATATAAGTAAATCGAATTTATTCTCAAAATATCTGATCTATCCACCAAAAATTATTTATCTTTTTGGATCTAAATTCATATCACGGGATATTTTGGGAACAGGATCTTAAATTAGGTATTTTTGGATTCCCAAATTTTGATCACAATTAATCCGGTAATATATTTGAGGAATCTAATCGGATATTACTGGATACCCCAATTTTGAGATAACCTTGGATAAGAATGAATATCGATCTGTATCAAATGAGATCTGATTTTGTATTTTGAAACTAACTTTTTTTGTTCGGGTACACATGCAACTTTCTTCTTTTGTGGAACTTAAAAACACTTGCAAATTATTTTAAGTTAATATTTATACATAATACACTAGTTTACAAAATAATTAATTATTTTTTGCACTCTAAAAATAAGAGTGACTATTATTGTTAGCCTTCTTTTCCCGCCGCTACAAATGGCTTGACAGACTCAAGAAAAGGTTTACAAAATATAAAGTAATTTTAAATAAATTTTAAGATTTTCGGGAATAAATCAAGAATACAGTTTATTTAAAAACAAGTCAAAACTATTTACTGTAATTATGTGAATTAGCATTAAAATTTAGTTCATTTTGTCTTTAATTTTATGAAACTTTACTAAAATTTTATATATTTTTTACTTAAATTAAGTATGAATTTTGCTTAAATTTAGTAAAAACATCTTAAAATCAAGTTCATTTTTTTTAAATTCTAAGACACTTGAACTTTTTCTAATGTAAAATTAACTTAGTTTTAAATCATAAGTTATACTCATATTAAGTAGGTATACTTAAAATTAACAACAAAAATGGTTTTGTTTGCTTGTTTGTTTAATTGTTTGTATAACATTCTTAATTGGTAATTCTCAACAGGTACATACATTTAAGAGTATAAGTATCTTTGTTTTGCCACCTATCAGTAAAACACTCAATTTAATCTATCTTTTAAGTTAATATTAACAAAAATAATTATAAGATTATTTTCGTGAATACAAACGTTTTGAGTGGGGAATTTATTACTTAACTTTTACTTGACGCAACTAAAATAATATGAACTATATACCAACTGAAAATTCTGTAGGTTGATATATTTTAATCTTCTTAAAGGAAATATTTAAGAAGTTATTATACTTAATTATAAAAAAAGAAGTTAAAATTTTTAAACTAAATTGTACTAAGGTACGTATTTGGTTTAAGTTTTTAACACAATTCTAAATTTTTTAACTTTTAGTTTAGGAAATTTTTAAAAATTATGATTTTTTATCTTCTATCTATCTATATATATGTATATAAAATTGAATGTGTGTTTGTTTATTTGTTTGTTTGTTTGTTTGTACCTTATAGGAGACCAAACCTCTGGACCGATCTTCCAGAAATTTTCACAGCATTTAACTGGGACTCTGGCATGATTAATAGGGTACTTTTTTATCGACCACGCCCACTTTTTTAAAATTATGTAATTGCTCCCATATAGTTTTTAACAGATTTACTTCAAATTGTATACACATTATACTCCAAGCAAGGTAGAAATAAACATTTCTTACGCCACTCCCCCTTTCACGCCCCTTTTCACGCCAAATTTTGTTTGAAAGTTTTAAACTTTTTGTTCTCTGTACAAATTTGTTCCTTCTAACGGTTTTTTTTTTATTTGGTAGTATATTGCTCTTAATACTTTTAACGTCGCCATATAACTATGAACCACGCCCACTTCACCCCCCCCCCCTTTTTTTTAATTCATATACTTACTTATACCACTAACAATGTTTGCTATACAAAATACTTTTTTTGTAATATGTATTTACCTAAAGTTTTATACACTTTTTATCTACAGGTAAGGTAGCCATACATTTTTTTATTACCAACTCCCCCTTTTTCGCCCCATTTTACCTTAAATTATAATTAATCTGCTTACAATATATACATATACAAGGTGGCGCAAAAGTAATCCTCCTATCAGAAAATGCTATAAATTTTGCGATTGGCCCCTAATGTCAGTTCTGTTTTGACATTTGTGTAGTAAACACATGCGAAATACTCGTTAATAAACAATGTTACGCTACACTGCTCCAGAACGCGGAATATTGGTGACTATTTATTTGACCAATAATCGGTCGGTGACTTTGGCACAACGTGAATTTCGTCGGAGATTTCCTGGCCGTCCAACGCCTACTGGTGAAACACTGCGACGTTTAGCCGCTCGCCTCGAAGAGACTGGCACAACACGAGATGCTGCCAGGCGTGGCAGACCCCGGAGTAACCGTTCTGCAGAGAATATTGCTACTGTAGCCGAGGATGTCATGGAAGCGCCGTCGACATCGACCAGACGAAGTGCCACGCAAATGGGTATCAGTCGACGGTCTTTACAGCGAATTTTGGTACTAGATTTGAAGATGTTTCCGTACAAAGTCCAGACGGTGCATCAGCTGTTAGCTGCTGACCGCCAATCGCGTGTAACATACGCTCAAGCCATCCTTAATCACCACCAAGAGGAAGATGATTTTTCATCAAAAATAATCATGAGTGATGAGGCCCATTTCCATCTTAGCGGGTACGTAAATAAGCAAAATTTACGCTTCTGGGGCACTGAAAATCCGCGTGTAACCCACGAAGAGCCATTATACCCGCTCAAAGTCACTGTATGGTGTGCTGTTTTCGCTGGAGGAGTCATCGGACCTTTTTTCTTCGAAGACGTCGCGGGCCAAACGGTTTCTGTGAATGGTGAGCGCTACAGAGCAATGATCAACGAGTTCTTTTTGCCGCAACTCGATGAATTGGGATTGGAAAACATGTGGTTCCAACACGACGGTGCAACGGCACACACTGCACGTGCCACAACCGATATGCTGAAGGATGCATTTCCCGGGCGCCTAATCTCCCGTTTTGGCGATTTGCACTGGCCAGCAAGATCGCCTAATTTGACCGCTCCAGACTTCTTTTTGTGGGGCTTTTTGAAGTCGCGGGTTTATGTCAACAAGCCTCAGAATCTTGCAGCTCTTAAAGACAATACCCGTCAAGAATGTGATGACCTATCGCCGGAAGTTTTGGCCAAAGTGATGGAAAACGCCATAAAAAGTGCTCAAATGACAATCAACTGTGGCGGCGGCCATATACATGACATCATATTCTCGACTTGATGTAAAAAAATTAAAATACCAAATAAAAATAATCCACAAGAAGAATCAAAGTTTTTCATTTTTTTTTTAAATTACAGCCAAAAAACATCGGAAGGTTATTTTTGCGCCACCTTGTATAAAATGGAATGTGTGTTTGTTTATTTATTTGTTTGTACCTTATAGAAGACCAGACCTCTGGACCGATCTTTCTGAAATTTTTACAGCATTTAACTGGGACTCTGGCATGATTAATAGGGTACTTTTTTTATCGACCACGCCCACTATATACTCCACATTTTATACTCCAGCAAGGTAGATATAAACGTTTCATACGCGACGCCTCCTTTCACGCCCCAATTTGTTTAAAAGTTTTAATCTTTTTGTCCTCTGGTATATTTATAGAAAAGTTATTAGCCTTATATATATTATTATATATAAAAATGGGCGTGATCGGACCAGTGGGCGTGTCAGCTCCCATACAAAGTAAACATTTAATATCATATATCTACAGTACTATAATAGCCATAGTCTTAGAAATTTGTGCACGTTGATTATTTGTCAGTGTGAATAGTCATGGGAAAAATGGGCATGATCGGACCAGTGGGCGTGTCAGCTCCCATACAAAGTAATATCATATATCTACAGTAGTATAATAGCCATAGTCTTAGAAATTTGTGCACGTTGATTATTTGTTAGTGTGAATAGTAATGGGAAAAATGGGCGTGATCTGACCAGTGGGCGTGTCAGCTCCCATACAAAGTAAATATTTAATATCATATATCTACAGTTCTATAATAGCCAGAGTCTTACAAATCTGTGCACATTGATTATATTATGAATAGTCATGGGAAAATTGGGCGGGATCATACCAGTGGGTGTGGCAGCTCCCATACAAAGTGATTATTTAGCTCATATACAAAATTAATATTAATATTAAATATCTAGGGTTCTATATAGCCTTCAAATTTTGTACGAGTCCATCAATTACAAATATTAGTAGTCGAACTGAAAATGGGCGGAATGGGATAAATGGGCGTGGTACCAAAAGCAAAAAACAAATAAGCATTAAAATAAATCATGACATTCAAGACTTTTTGCAAGGTTATTTAATAATTTATTTTTTTTTTTTTGAAAGCCGTTGTCATGTTTTTCAAAACGAGATATCAAACTCTTAAATCGGTTATGTAGTTCCGAAGATATTTACAAAAAACCTATGTTAATATTTACAAAAAAACCTATGTTAATCTTCAAGCTATGTTACACGAACACAACAGCCTCATCCGTCTATTAAAAACAGCTCTAGACCAGATGCCGACAGATGAATTTACGGTTGTGATAAGAGCTGACAAGACACCGGCTGTGAGCATGAGCGGCGCTTCAATGCACCGGTTATAGGTAACGTCGCAGTTGTTATGGCAGTTGTTTTCAGCTATTCATTTTATATACTTCAGCAAATAAAGGCGATAGAAGGACAAAGAGGCATTGGGCTTCCCATGACATTACAAATTTTAAAATGATTTACTAATGTGAATTTATTTTTTTAATTATTTATTTGCGTAAAAAAAATTTCTTGATTTCAAGAATTAATTATAATTAAAATTGAAGGCAAAACAACGTTTGCCGGGTCAGCTAGTTAAATACAAATACATTTTCGAACATTTATTAAGAAAGGAAATTCAGGAAAGGAAAATTAATGAAAATGGCTTACTATTTTTGAGTTCATGAAAAATTAATATGAACTAACATCTAAAAAATTTTGCATTTTCAGGGTGACAAACCAAAAATTCTAGAGATTTTTAAATTGTAAACAATAGGTCTGTTCGTCAACAATGGCACAAAAAAATTTGTTCGGGTCAGTACAGGAAATCGAAAAGCATGTAACAGCGAACGGAAATAATATAATGTTTTCAGAAGCAGCTTAAAGAGTTTTAATATAATTGTTGAGGAGTTCAGTATACGCTTAAGTTTAACAAGTGGTAGTGAGTGGCGTTCAAGCTGTATAGATTTTGCATCTTAACTTAAAAATTACAACCTGCAGTAAAATGTTACAAGCAGCTTATGCAAGTGATAGTCGTATAGATAGAGATTTATAAGCTACACTCTCATAAAAATTCTTAAATTTCATCCAACTGAATCGATTCGGTTGCTGCAACCTTGTAAATTCGGTTGTAACAACCTCGTAATGTGATAATTGTGATAATCGAGTTTACGAGGTTGCAGCTATCGAATCAATTCGGTTAGATGAAATGCTGTTGAGACAACCGAATTTGTTATGTGAGTGCATGGGTTTAACATATACTTATGTATATGTGACCAAACTTTACGTATAAATGAAATTTCAGATATACTGAGAGTACGTTCCGATACTCTTCAATTGAAATGTGTTAACAGAAATATTAGAACTAATACAACCACCATCTGTTGTTTGTGCAATTAGGATGAAACTGAAAACCTACTGAACTTTATGGGAAAAAGTCGGCTGTTTAGGGAATTCCGGGTAAGATACATCTAATACTAATAAATATATTGAACGATATGTAAATGGAGGAATTTAGCCGGCTTTATAATAATTGCTTTAAGATAGAGACAAATATTGCTTACCGAGTACGACACTTAGTACTTAAGTTTTATTTATTGTAAATGAATTAAAATGTAATTATCGTATAATAGCAGACGACATTAATGTCAATGCCTTTAAGGACTTTATTATTTTATAAATAAAAGTCATTTAACTAACTAAGTTTCGTTTTATATATTTGCCCATGTCCTGTGTTTTCTGAATTTTGAATACGAATGAATTTGAAAAACACATGAAATTCAAATTTGACGCATTCTAATTCCCATAAATACAAGGTGGCGCAAAAATAACCTTCCGATGTTTTTTGGCTGTAATTTAAAAAAAAATGAAAAACTTTGATTCTTCTTGTGGATTATTTTTATTTGGTATTTTAATTTTTTTTACATCAAGTCGAGAATATGATGTCATGTAAATGGCCGCCGCCACAGTTGATTGTCATTTGAGCCCTTTTTATGGCATTTTCCATCACTTTGGCCAAAACTTCCGGCGATAGGTTCTCAGATTCTTGACGGATATTGTCTTTAAGAGCTGCAAGAGTCTGAGGCTTGTTGACATAAACCCGCAACTTCAAAAAGCCCCACAAAAAGAAGTCTGGAGCGGTCAAATCAGGCGATCTTGCTGGCCAGTGCAAATCGCCAAAACGGGAGATTAGGCGCCCGGGAAATGCATCCTTCAGCATATCGGTTGTGGCACGTGCAGTGTGTGCCGTTGCACCATCCTGTTGGAACCACATGTTTTCCAATCATAATTCATCAAGTTGCGGCAAAAAGAACTCGTTGATCATTGCTCTGTAGCGCTCACCATTCACAGTAACCGTTTGGCCCGCTACGTCTTCGAAGAAAAAAGGTCCGATGACTCCTCCAGCGAAAACAGCACACCATACAGTGACTTTGAGCGGGTATAATGGCTCTTCGTGGGTTACACGCGGATTTTCAGTGCCCCAGAAGCGTAAATTTTGCTTATTTACGTACCCGCTAAGATGGAAATGGGCCTCATCACTCATGATTATTTTTGATGAAAAATCATCTTCCTCCTTGGTCAAATAAATAGTCCAATATTCCGCGTTCTGGAGCAGTGTAGCGTAACATTGTTTATTAACGTGTATTTCGCATGTGTTTACTACACAAATGTCAAAACAGAACTGACATTAGGGGCCAATCGCAAAATTTATAGCATTTTCTGATAGGAGGATTACTTTTGCGCCACCTTGTATATAAAACTAAGAACTAATATTCGAAAAATGTCGAAATATATTCGAAAACATATGTTTTCTGACAAATTGTTAATTTTTAATTCATAAAGCAGTCTAATGATTAAAAAAAATTTTTATAACGAAAAAATTTCTCTCGTTTTAATTTCTACAGGAAAGTATATGGAAAAAGATGGGTTTGTGAAAGCCGAAGCATCTAAAATTGCATGTGAATATGAAACATAAGACAGAGGTGAATTTGCTCCACTCCTGCAATTATTTTCAATATAAAAATCTTCGATTAAAAAAAATTTTTAATTGTCAAAAAAAAAAAAATACCATAAAAACTGCAATTGTGCCGTGTTTGGCGTTCATGCTTTGAGGCATTATAGACAAGTTTCGATATTGAAAAAATTGTTGTTGAACTGATTTATTGCTATTATGTTGTTTTTGTTTAAAAAAATGTAGGGAAAAACATATACAAATCGTCGTTTTGCTTTAAAATACGTTCAGTGGAAACGTAGCTTTGAACCTCTGAACGGCAAGTCGGGCTCTTGGCAGGGTATGTTGAATTGGCCATAAATGAGTGTTTTGTAATAAGAAATTAAGCAAATTTACAAAATATTTTGTGAAAAATTCTTTTTTGTGCAGTAAACGGATTTTGAGCGAGGAAGTGGTAAAATTAAAATTTCGTAAAATTTCAAAAAAATAAATATTCTAAAAGGATCACAAATTTTTAAAATCATAAAAACATATTATTTTCTTTTCTGAATATAAAACCGTTGGATCTAATAACAAGATTGAAGCCTAAGCTTATCAAAAAGCTCTTATTTGGTCCAAGAGCATACAGGATTCCAATGGGATACCTCTAAAGGTATTAACTTGAAAACGTATGGACGGTTTTTTTTTTTTGGAAATTTGACAAAAATAATACATATAAGTATATGTAGTAGCGGCATAGCCATTAAGTTTAATTTTAATATCATGCCCTTGTTAACATAGTGGCGTTTGCTTGGTATGTGGTACCCCACATACAAACTATCCCGATTTTTACGCGTTTTTAATGTTTAATTGTAGTGTTTATTAGTTATTGTTGTTGTTAAAAGTAACAACCTGCTATTTTAAAATCAAAAATTAAGTTTTATAAAGTTATTGGATTGTGGTCTTATAAGCAACATTCATAAGTATGTTAGATGGTTTTGATACGCTTTAAGCATTCCATGTATGTAATTATGAGTGAGTTTGTTTGTATGAATGTATGGATTTTTGAATTGAGTTTAGTAATGTTAAAACAATGATGATACAATAACAATAGACAGACAGACAAATTAAATTGTTATCGCTTATGTTGTCTTGTTATGTAATATTTTAACACGGTAATACATACATACATACATACATACATGCATTTATTAGATAAATTGACAGACAGCAAAAAAGAAAAGCGAAAAGTTTTTCATTTTAGATGCACATTAAATATACGCCTTAATTGACGAAGTGTCGATATTTTCATGCTAACGCGCACACCCCCAATGTCGTTTCAAACGTACGGAATTACCCGTGTCGGAAATGTTCAAAATTTTTATACGTATGGACTAAATTTGTATTTTTTGTTTCTGGACTAAATTTGTATTTTTTTGTTTAAAAATAAAGTTGATTGTGGTTGTTTGTAATTAAAATTAGAAACAACTACGCTTACAACTTTTCTAGTTTTTTTCATTCAGCAACGTATTGCTTTTTTCCGGCGAAATAATAAAAGCAAATCGCTACTTTGGGAATTTTTAGAGGTCTAGAATAGTTTATTTTGTTGGCTTTCAAGTTGAAATCTCAACTCTTTAAAAAGATTCCACAGTGGGATATATCAGTTAAGTTTTGGAAATAATTCCGCCATTTCTTACTTTGTGGTCCAATTGCAATGAAATTTGGAATAGGCATAATTGACGTAATAAGAGTTTAGGTTTTGATGTTGAAATTCCCAGGCCCCCCGGGGCATCAATATTATCCCCAAAGTGGGGCACTTTTTGTACAAATCATCTTTGAGTGCTCGCCATTTTTTTTGTTCTTATCCGATTTTCATAAAAATTAACTTACATTGTTGGATAAAATAATAGAAACGATTGCTTGTAGCTTAATAGTTTTATATAAACTTTTCTATAAAACGGATTTTTTTCCTTCAAAAACAGTAAGATTGTATATAAAATAGTTATCTTCCAGTATGCGAATAATTTTCAGCAAATATTCTCATTGATTTCACTAGAATTGCAAAAAAGTAAAACTTGATCGACATTTGCTGGAAAAAATAATATTTTGTGATATTTACGAAAATTTATTTGATACAATTACTTGATTGAAAGTTAATTGATTTTAGAGAATTTTTGCATCTACTTTCCTTAATTTAAAAAATATAAGGACAAATTTATGGGATATAAAATATTAAAGAATTCTTTTTATAACGGGATATGAATGTAAAATTTTTAAACTATATTTCTCTGAAATATATTTTAACATTACTCAGAAATCAAAATCATTGGTATCAAAATCTACCAATCAATAAGATTGATTTTGATACCAAACTAATTCGTAACTGATTTTTATTCGTGCTAAAGCTACACCTATTGAAGCCCTCCAAACTGATTATTGCTTTTATTACCCATGAATTCTCACTTTATCGTAGTTTATTAGCCTGTAAATGATAGCCTTAGCCGACGTAATCTCCACTTGTTCGGCACGAAAAATAAACAATTTTTATTTCTACCAACAAATTTTTCGCTTCCTTTCTTGGTGATATGGGCCAAAAAGATTTATAGCGAATGTCACAAACTAATCCAATAAAATGAATAAGTTTAGGCATAAATTATTCCTATTATCAAAATATAACTACAGTCAAAAAACTATATTTTTTGTGGTTGTAGTTAAGATATGAAGATTTTCGTTTTTCAAAAAAACGCGTAATTGAGCGAAAACGCACATAAACTTCAACATATATTGATTAAACTTAAAGGCTTTGCTAATATTACTTGCCCAATTTCATAAAAATCCGTCTATAGTTAAGCCTAAAGTTAAAGCTTTAATCTTACTTTGTGTTAAGTATCAACGGCTTCTAGTCAACATAAATATGTTTTCAAGATTTTTGAAAATTGTGTTCATTTCAAAATATTTATTTTCAGAATTTTACGAAATTCTAATTTGAACGATTTCTCGCTTCCAAACCGTGCTATGAACACAAAAAATTTCTTCTCAAAATATTTTGTAAATTTTGTAAACCGGGCTTGCCGGTTAGCATTGTGAATTGGTCTTAATTGTGAAGATGCCAGCAAAATTACCAGCATATATTTTTCTTTTTTTCCTAAATGTTGGATCAACGCCAGACGAAAATTTTTTGACCAAAAAACTCAGTGTGATTTAAAAAAAATTCAGTTACAATTCATAGAATTGATAGAATATTTAAGGTGATATTTCTTGATTTGATTGATATTTTTGTAATTTGTATGATTCAGATTTTGCGTTGTCAATGCTTTCCAATTTTCATGTTTTCTCTGCTCTGAAACTTCTTTGATCTAACATTGGACATTTGATCTAACTATTGCCCTTATTGAACCTGTTTGTCACTCTAAAACTAAAAAAAAGTACAAATTGATTAGGTTTAAAGCACACCTGATGGTCCAAATGTGTTATTTTAAAACAACTTACTAAAAGTGATCCGAATCCTGCAAAGGTATTTTGCTTTATTTTCTTAGGACGTCTTCAATTTTAAACCAAATCACATAGAAATATTTATTTAAATAAAATTAACTTCTCGGGCGTTATTTATTATTATTTTTTCACTTAAATAACTTTCTACATAGCAGGAGTTCACAGAACTTCATAACCCATATTCCGCTACAATGTATATACAAAAACGCAACGAAAACTTATGAAATTACTTTTTTAAACGATGCTCTAATTCCATTTCAAAATTGTTTTGATTTTCGTCCCTATTATTTTTTCCCAGCAAATTGTGACTATTTTGCAAATATAGTAAAGAATTGCGGAAAATTATTTGTATAATGGAAGACCACAACTTTATACCAATCTAAAGGTTTATAAAAATACAAAATCCGTTTTATAACAAATATTTATCAAACTTTTAAAATACAAGTAATAGCCCTCTAGTGGAGATGGTTTATCTCATATAGTTCCCGAGATATTCCCATTTGAAAATGTGAAATTCCACATTAGTTCCGGCTCAGGTCTGGTTTTTTGCGAATACCGGGACGAAATCGAAGCCAATATTTTGTTTAAAACATTAGTTGTTTAACCATATAAAAACCAACATCTTGTTCCAATCAAAAACTTCATTCGTAGTAATTAAAAAAATCTAATTTTTGCGATTTTTCTTTAAAAAGCAGCAACAGTCTTTTGACCTCGAGATATATATTTTCTTTCAAAACATAAAAAGTATGCATACTATTCTGAAAGAGTTTTTTCATGTAAAAGCGAATTGTTTTAAAAAAATCTTGATTTGAATATACTTTTCCATCCAGCCGCTTCTGAAGTTTGCCAGATTTTTAAGGCACATATCAACTTAACCCAATATTCTAAAAGGATCACAATTTTTAAAATCTAAAAACATTTATTTTCTTTTCCAATCCCCTCCTTGGATCTAATAACAGGAAGCCTAAAATTATCAAAAAGCTCTTATTTTGGTCCAAGTTGCATACAGGATTCCAATGGGATACTCTAAACGTATTAACTTGAAAATATGGACGGTTTTTTTTTATTTTATTAAATACCTGGTTAAAAAAGTTCATATATGTACAAATATGTCCATATAGGGATGTATTATATGGTTTTAAGTTTCATAAATGGGCATAAAGAATATGCGATTACATTAATTAAAATAGGGGCGTTTGCTTGGTATGTGGTACCCCACACGTGCTCAAACTATCCCGATTTTTTACGCGTTTTTAATGTTTAATTGTAGTGTTTATTAGTTATTGTTGTTGTTAAAAGTAACAACCTGCTATTTTAAATGTCAAAATTAAGTTTTATAAAGTTATTGGATTGTGGTCTTATAAGCAACATTCATAAGTATGTTAGATGGTTTTTTATACGCTTTAAGCATTCCATGTATGTAATTATGAGTGAGTTTGTTTGTATGAATGTATGGATTTTTGAATTGAGTTTAGTAATGTTAAAACAATGATGATACAATAACAATAGACAGACAGACAAATTAAATTGTTATCGCTTATGTTGTCTTGTTATGTAATATTTTAACACGGTAATACATACATACATACATACATACATGCATTTATTAGATAAAATTGACAGACAGCAAAAAAGAAGCGAAAAGTTTTTCATTTTAGATGCACATTAAATATACGCCTTAATTGACGAAGTGTCGATATTTTCATGCTAACGCGCACACCCCCAATGTCGTTTCAAACGTACGGAATTACCCGTGTCGGAAATGTTCAAAATTTTATACGTATGGACTAAATTTGTATTTTTTTGTTTCTGGACTAAATTTGTATTTTTTTTTTTAAAAATAAAGTTGATTGTGGTTGTTTGTAATTAAAATTAGAAACAACTACGCTTACAACTTTTCTAGTTTTTTTCATTCAGCAACGTATTGCTTTTTTCCGGCGAAATAATAAAAGCAAATCGCTACTTTGGGAATTTTTAGAGGTCTAGAATAGTTTATTTTGTTGGCTTTCAAGTTGAAATCTCAACTCTTTAAAAAGATTCCACAGTGGGATATATCAGTTAAGTTTTGGAAATAATTCCGCCATTTCTTACTTTGTGGTCCAATTGCAATGAAATTTGGAATAGGCATAATTGACGTAATAAGAGTTTAGGTTTTGATGTTGAAATTCCCAGGCCCCCCGGGGCATCAATATTATCCCCCCAAGTGGGGCACTTTTTGTACAAATCATCTTTGAGTGCTCGCCATTTTTTTTGTTCTTATCCGATTTTCATAAAAATTAACTTACATTGTTGGATAAAATAATAGAAACGATTGCTTGTAGCTTAATAGTTTTATATAAACTTTTCTATAAACGGATTTTTTTTTCCTTCAAAAACAGTAAGATTGATATAAAATAGTTATCTTCCAGTATGCGAATAATTTTCAGCAAATATTCTCATGATTTCACTAGAATTGCAAAAAAGTCAAACTTATCGACCATTGCTGGAAAAAAAATAATATTTTGTGATATTTACGAAAATTATTGATACAATTACTTGATTGAAAGTTAATTTGATTTTAGAGAATTTTTTGCATCTACTTTCCTTAATTTAAAAAATATAAGGACAAATTTATGGGATATAAAATATTAAAGAATTCTTTTTTATAACGGGATATGAATGTAAAATTTTTAACCTATATTTCTCTGAAATATATTTTAAACATTACTCAGAAATCAAATCATTGTATCAAAATCTACCCAATCAATAAGATTGATTTTGATTACCAAACTAATTCGTAACTGATTTTTATTCGTGCTAAAGCTACACCTATTGAAGCCCTCCAAACTGAATTATTGCTTTTATACCCCATGAATCTCACTTTATCGTAGTTTAGTATTAGCCTGTAAATGATAGCCTTAGCCGACGTAATCTCCACTTGTTCGGCACGAAAAATAAACAATTTTTATTTTACCACAAATTTTCGCTTCCTTTCTTGGGTATTGGGCCAAAAAGATTTATAGCGAATGTCACAAAACTAATCCAATAAAATGAATAAGTTTAGGCATAAATTATTCCTATTATCCAAATAACTACAGTCAAAAACTATATTTTTTGTGTTGTAGTAAGATATGAAGATTTTCGTTTTTCAAAAAAACGCGTAATTGAGCGAAAACGCACATAAACTTCAACATATGATTAAACTTAAAGGCTTTGCTAATATTACTGCCCAATTTCATAAAAATCCGTCTATAGTTTAAGCCTAAAGTTAAAGCTTAATCTTACTTTGTGTTAAGTATCAACGGCTTCTAGTCAAATAAATATGTTTTCAAGATTTTTGAAAATTGTGTTCATTTCAAATATTTATTTTTCAGAATTTTACGAAATTCTAATTTGAACGCTTTCTCGCTTCCAAACCGTGCTATGAACACAAAAAATTTCTTCTCAAAATATTTTGTAAATTTTTTTGTAAAACCGGGCTTGCCGGTGCATTGTTGAATGGTCTTAATTGTGAAGATGCCAGCAAAATTACCAGCATATATTTTTCTTTTTTTTCTAAATGTTGGATCAAACGCCAGACGAAATTTTTTGACCAAAAACTAGTGTGATTTAAAAAAAATGTCAGTTACAATTCATAGAATGATAGCATATTAAGGTGATATTTCTTGATTTGATTGATATTTTTGTAATTTGTATGATTCAGATTTGCGTTGTCAATGCTTTCCAATTTTTCATGTTTTCTCTGCTCTGAAACCTTCTTTTGATCTAACATTGGACATTTGATCTAAACTATTGCCCTTATTGAACCTGTTTGTCACTCTAAAACTAAAAAAGTACAAATTTGATTAGGTTTTTTAAAGCACACCTGATGGTCCAAATGTGTTATTTTTAAAACAACTTACTAAAAGTGATCCGAATCCTGCAAAGGTATTTTGCTTTATTTTCTTAGGACGTCTTCAATTTTAACCAATCACATAGAAATATTTATTAATAAAATTAACTTCTCGGGCGTTATTTATTATTATTTTTTCACTTAAATAACTTTCTACATAGCAGGAGTTCACAGAACTTCATAACCCATATTCCGCTACAATGTATATACAAAAACGCAACGAAACTTATGAAATTACTTTTTTTAAACGATGCTCTAATTCCATTTCAAAATTGTTTTGATTTTCGTCCCTATTATTTTTTCCCAGCAAATTGTGACTATTTTGCAAATATAGTAAAAGAATTGCGGAAAATTATTTGTATAATGGAAGAACCACAACTTTATACACAATCTAAAGGTTTATAAAATACAAAATCCGTTTTATAACAAATATTTATCAAACTTTTTAAAATACAAGTAATAGCCCTCTAGTGGAGATGGTTTATCTCATATAGTTCCCGAGATATTCCCATTTGAAAATGTGAAATTCCACATTAGTTCCGGCTCAGGTCTGGTTTTTTGCGAATACCGGGACGAAATCGAAGCCAATATTTTGTTTAAAACATTAGTTGTTTAACCATATAAAACCAACATCTTGTTCCAATCAAAAACTTCATTCGTAGTAATTAAAAAAATCTAATTTTTGCGATTTTTTCTTTAAAAAGCAGCAACAGTCTTTTGACTCGAGATATATATTTTCTTTCAAAACATAAAAGTATGCATACTATTCTGAAAGAGTTTTTTCATGTAAAAGCGAATTGTTTTAAAAAATCTTGATTTGAATATACTTTTCCATCCAGCCGCTTCTGAAGTTTGCCAGATTTTTTAAGGCACATATCAACTTTAACCCACTATTCCAAAATTCGCACGTCTCTAATTATTTAGCTGAGCGGTTGTAGATACTCCAACATCTACCGAATTTATTGGGTAAGTCTTTTCCAATCCCCTCCTTAAATATATACACGGCAGCAAAAAATTTAAAAAATCACATTTTTTGGAATTTTTTGTTGTTATTTTTGACATCAAATTCATATTGTTGACTTAAACGTCTATTTAAGTCTAAAAATCATTGGATTATGTCGATTAATAAATATTTTATTAAATACCTGGTTAAAAAAGTTCATATATGTACAAATATGTCCATATAGGGATGTATTATATGGTTTCGTATATGTTTCATAAATGGGCATAAAGAATATGCGATTACATTAATTAAAAAAGGGGGTATATGTGATTTCATGTTTTCAAACGTGCTCATATATGGACATATATAGAGGTAAATGTTACTTCGTATTCGCAAAAGATGGTGATATATGGTCAAATGTGGAAGTATATGGAATTCCATATGTGCAAAAAGGACTCATATAAGAACATATAAGAAAGTATGACATATGACTCCATATACCCAAAGATATATTAACTCAATTTTTTATTAAATTTAAATAGGAAAAATATGTATTAAAATACGTAAATAGTTTTTATTTACGTGATATAAAACTGTTTAAAACTGTAAAAATCACACAAAAGATTTTGAAACATATTAAAATGGGGTGTCCAATCAGTTTTATAAACCCTTTTTAAAGACCGACTTCAAAAAACTTTAGTGCTTAATCTAATTCATAAGGACTCTGATTAATGTCCTTGTTTTGTAGCACATACCTAAATTTCATGTAAATTGAAGTACATCAGTAGATAATCACCACTATTTGGAGTACTTGCCAGTAAAATAAGCAGATATTTTTATTAATTTTTATTTTAAAATTTCATTTAGTTCAGAAGTGGTTTCTACCAATTTTTTGGGAATTATAATTTTGGCAAATAAGCTCATACAGAAGTAAAAAGTGTGTATGTTATGAAGCGCAAATAGAAGTAGAACCGTTACTTAAATTAAAACATTGTGGACAAATTTAAGATTATAAATTTTTCAAACCGGACCTTACATAAAAAAATGCGAAATACCCAAAAAGTTCCATTAGTATGAATTGTTGAACTGTGGGTTCACATTTTCTTTTAAAATGTCTAAGGTACAAGATCATACGATAATTAAATCTTGCTATGAAATATAATATTCAAAAAGTTTTTTTAATGGTAAGAGAAAAAAGTTAAAATTTTTGAGTAATTCTTACTTTTATCTGTACGGTCCTGTTTATAAAACTTATAATATTAATATTGTTCAAAATGTTTTAATTTAATGTAGTCGTATTGTACTTTTTTTAATATGGTTTAAATGTCGTATTATCGGCAAATATATTGTTCTGATGCGATAATAAACAGCATGTTTGAGCTGACATAAATACATACTATACATGTTCTGCCGTTTGAAATAACTTTTTTTTTATAGGAATCAGGCCTTTCAAATTAGATTGGTTTTATTATTAAAACAGCTTTTAAATACAAAATTTTCTAAAAAAAATTTTTAAAAATTATACAATGTATGAACGTATATGGATGACCATATAAAACAATATATGAACATATATGACCATATTTGTACATGTATGGAAATGTAGGTTACTTTTTCTAGCATGTACGAATATGGAAGATCATATAAGATACATATGGTCATATATGAACTTTAACCGAGTAGTGAAAATTTACATTTTAACAAAAACCGAAATTTTTAGTTTTTTACATTTTTTACCGCGGGGATTGAAAGATACTTACTCAATAAATTCGGTATATGTTAGTGTATCTACAACCACTACCTAATTGAACGCGTGCAAATTTTGGCTTAAAAATGTTGCAATTTTAGCAGCGGCAGTGATAAAAAGTATATTCAAATCAAATATATTTTTAACAAAACTGGCTTTTACATGAAAAAACCCTTTTGAGAATGGTATGCATACTGTTGGTGCTTCTTGGGCTTCTTTGCTAAAATAAGATATTTTTTAATTATGATTTTAGCGAATGCAGTTTTTGAGTGGAACAAGATATTGCAATTATTTCTATTTAATTTAATCTAAAATTTACTTGGTTAAATAACTGATGTTTTAAACAGGTGCAGGTATTCGTAAAAATCTGAACCTGAGTCGGACTTAATTTGGAATTTCACACATTCAAATGGGAATATCTCGGGAACTATAGAAGATAAACGTTACAAGTAAGCATGTTTTTTTGTTGATCTCTACTAGCGAAATAACAAATATGTTAATTTTTTGAAAATCGGATGAAAAACAGAAAAATGGCCAGCACTCAAAAATTTGTATGCAAAAAGTGCCCCACTTTGGTGGGTCATATTCCCGTCCAGGGATCTGGGAGGTTTAACATCAAAACTTAAACTCTATACTACGTCGCTTATGTATGTTCCAAATTCATTTCAATTGGACCACTAATTATGAAATGGCCGAATTATTTCCAAAAATGATGTGATATATCCCACTGTGTGTTCAAAGCATTAAATATTTAGAACGGAAATACATCAAAAGTATATTAGTTGAACGTATTTTGATGTATGTATGACCCACTGTATTTAACCTCTTGCGGAAATTTGAAAACGTAAACATTTTTCTTATATTTAACCCTTTCACTACCGACTTTTTGTTTGTGAATATATTTTTATTTTGACTTTAGATGTTTGTAAGGGGTCGTTATATTAAAAAGAAAAATGTTTACATGTATGCCCCCTCCCCCTCCTACCAACCAAAAAATGGGACCCAAACTCGAATTTTGAAACTTTTCACCCCATTTTTACCACTAAAACTATCGAATAACCGAAAATTCTTTATTTGATTTTCTTCTGGTCGGTATTTTTGCTTTCCTAGTTTACGAGATACACCAAACGTTCATGTTTTCGGAGATAAAGGTTCATTAGAAAAATTCGACTTTCTTAACAATTAACGCGACTATATTGCCCTGACGAACAGTATATCCATATAATGATGACCAATATATTAATGAACATATTTTAACAAAAATATAAAGTTTAATTACATTATCAAAATTGTTATATTTATATAAAAATGTGTATACTGTAGTGTACATGGGTAGTGAAAGGGTTAATTACAACAAAGTCGTACTTTTTTAAAATAATCGTATTTCAGTTGGGGGTCATTTACACAACCGCAGTTAAATTAAATGAAGTTTGTTGATTGTTATAGTTGGTTGGTGTATAATTTTTAATTTTTTTTCTCAAACTTTTGCTTGGATCAGTGAATTTTCTCTTAACCCAGATTTAAAGATAATTCCAAAGTACCGAATACGAAAAAACAAAACGAAAAAGAACTTTTTTTCTGCTTTGTGCTTTTGTTTTAGAAAACTAATTATGCCAGAAAAGTATATTAAACATTTTTCTTATTATTGGACAGTAAATACAAAAAAAAAAGAACGAAAATAACATTTCCCATAATTAATTTCAATTAAGTTACAACAATGTATTACAATTGTAAACTCACCACCAACCACACCACACCATCCCATACGTCATACAAAATAGATATTTAGAAGTATTTAGCATTTTTTTTTTTGTATTTCTTTTTAATGCACACAATTATGTGGGTTGATGTTTAAAGGGTTTTATTATTTTCATCAGTCATATTACACTTTCCAACAAAATTTAACTTTTGCTTTCGTTGGATTAGATTCCTTGGATGGATTGGTTTAAATCATGGTTGGCAAACAATATCTTTTGATTACAACGCTCACCTCAACGCCGATATGCAAATTTAAAAACTGCGATTTCAAGAAAGGCATGTGTCTTCTAATATTACAGGGCTGATATCAAATTTTTACCAATTAAATTTTGTTATTTTCAAAATTTATAAATCGGTGAATAGTTATTTTAGCGTAATTTTAACTTTGGTTCAAGATAGATTTCAAAATCAAACCGATAAAATAACAAAATAGGAACGATTATACAAGAACAAAGATGAATTTAATGGAATTGCTTTTTTAAAATTTTGACTTCGGTCTTAATGTAACTGTCGTACCGTTATTATGAAAATTTATTGAATGGCAACCCTGGTTTAAATAGCAAATTGTTATTTAAAATTGCTGATGTATTCTTAAAACCATTAAATTTAATACCCATAATGTTTATGTTTTGGATCTAGAGTTGCCAAATTACTTTTTGTTTTCGTAAAGTTTCGACTCTGTTAACAAAACTTAAATAATATGGGTATCAAACTTTATATTAAAAACTACAATTTTCGAGAACCGTGTTTTTCGATATAGTTTCAACTTTACTTACGAAATATATATACATATATATATATTCAAATTATGCTAAATATATACATATATTCAAATTACGCGAACTTAAGAAAAATTAGAAAAAAGGGCAAAATAAAGACATTCAAAATTTATAACTAATTATTAATTTGCGATTTAAACGAATAAACGAATTGAAAAAAAAAAAAATAAAAGACACAGTTTTATTGTTTTTGAGCATATTTCATATACCCAGAGAAAACCAGAAATAAGTTTCATCTATTTTCGTCCAATGCACTATGGGGATTTTATGAGGAATTGTTGGGCCAACAGTCAATTTTTTATGTGTTTCAAAATATTTTTTTTAATGCCACACAGTGGAGTGTTTTCAAAAAAAAGTGGTAATAAGTATAGAACTTCTATACTTACTGCTGGCTCAATAAACATACAAATTTTAGGAGTTATAGGGGAGGACCTAGGCCTTTAGAATATTGTCATTTGAGACACAATGTGCTTACACAGGGTGGTTACTATGACACCAAAGTTGATCGCCTCGCTTATAGAAAATTTTTAAGTGCTTGCTACTTTGGCAAATGTGAACCGATTTGAAAAAAAAAAATTACTGAGATATCCCTAAGAAAATACCTAAAAATTTCCCATAGTGCAATGTAACAATGTAATTTATATTTATGAAACATTTCATAAACAACAATAATTATAATGACCATATCAGGGTCTGTATGAAGTTTTTCTACACAAAAACAATGAAATCCTTACTAATACAAAATATCCTTCATAAATATAGTGAAATGAAACATTTCATAAATATGACGAAATCAATTTTGTTTTTTATGAAATGCTTCATAAATACTATGAAACATTACAATTCTATGAAACATGTGTTATATATGATGATGCTTTTCCTTTGAGTGTACAATCATCCCTGTGCAAATTTTTGTCGAACGGTGTAATTGTTTACCCATTTTGTTTACAGCGAACAATTTAAAATATTATAAATGAAAGTTAAATTAGAGATGATTTTTATGCTAATCTTAGTCAATTGATGTCTTTTCTATGATGATTTCTCATTTTTTGTCTCTTAATAATTTTATGGTAGTGGTTTTTTTTTTCTACAAAAACAACAATAACAACTTTGAATTTCTGCTTGAAAAATTTCATAGTTTCACTAAATGTGAACTACAGGAGGAAGATCTTTAGGCTAGAAAAAATAAAACAACGACCAAGTAATAACAGCCATAAAATGTAAGTCGTGTCATGATCATTGCAACAACAAGATCTAAACTCAACAATTGACTCAATTAGCAGCAATCAATAGGTGAGTTAACAAACATTTTTCCACTCAATGGTTGCAAATATAAAGACGACATAATGAAGGAAAAACTAGCAAAGGGTGTTCAATTCAGCTGTGCCGAACTTTTATGTTGCGTCCAAATACCGAGATCTCGACTAAAATCAAGATTTCACTGAAATCGAGACTTTAATAAAATCTTGGCAAAAAATATTAATTATTTAATTTCAAGGATTTAATTATTATAAGTGTTATATTGAGTTATAACTAGGGCAAGTTTTTTTTGCTTTTGCCATTAAATGCAATTTCTGTAATTATTTTACAAAAACACCAATTTACTTGTCTTTGCTATAGTAATAAATTAAGACTTTCCATTAAAAAATACGGTAATATGAGCCAACCTTAATATATAATTTTTAGGAAAAATTTTAAAAATAATGTATATCGGCCATTCCACGGTAAATCGGACAAAATCTGGCCTTGGGCCTTCCGATTTAAATTATATTTTGCACGCAGAAACTCTACGGAGCCACTTAAAGATTGGCGTTTTTATTTTTAAAAAAACCATGGTTTTAGTCGAGATTTTCGTTTTTTAAAAAATATGCAAAAATCGTGTAAGTTTCAACATTTGTAGTTTCTTTAATATATTAGACTGGAAACAAATACTATCTCCCGTATACATAAATAATCTTAATTCAGATTTCAAATACATTTCAGTCAAAACACATTTAAAGCCTTAAACGAATATTAGCTTAAAATACCTGTTATAAGTTGTCCAAAAGTTATTCGTTTATGAATACAGTTTTAAGGCGGCTAAAATTTGTGTTTTAACTAAAATGTATTTGAAATGCTGGTTAACATTTTTATGAAAACGGTGGTATGTATTTAACTTTCAAGTTTTTTTTTGTAAAATTATAAAAAAAATAATAATAAAAGAGTTAAACACTAACTCCCGTATTCATAAAAAATCTTAATTCAGATTTCAAATACATTTTAGTAAAAACACATTTTAAGCCTTAAAATTGTATTCATAAGCGAATATTAGCTTAAAATACATATTTTAAACCTTGTGTAAAAGTTAATGTTAATGTAAAGTTCGTTTATGAATACAGTTTTAAGGCAAAAATTTGTGTTTTAACTAAAATGTATTTTAAATGCTGTTTAATATTTTTATGAAGACAGTGGTAAAAATGCATCGGTGCGAATTATCAATTCTGATAGATTTTAGGACGTAGATCACGAATGTGAACACCTCATTTTGATAGTAGCTCTGGGTTCGAATTACGACGTTTGTGATCGTAATTTTGCTATAGTACTTAATTTTTTATTTCTGAAAATAAAGTATTTAAATGATTTTTTTTTTTTGATCAGGGATGTTGTAGTCCTGTCCTTGATTGAAAATAAATATAAAACGTTATATTTTCATTATTAGTATTTTTGTAGTTACTGAATAAAAATACTGTTTTCGAATGATTTCAGCCGATCACGAATACCAAAATTCGGCCCCTGGTTTTTGAAATATTCGCGAATTTGACTTTCAACAAAAATCTAGTTTTTCTTAAAAAATTCTTCTTTATTCATAAAGTACGAATGACTTTTAATATGGCTTTATAGTATGGACTTTGAGCATTTTAAGCCACCTCAATTAATTGCAATTGTGTGACGGATGTAGGATAATATCCTTGCAATTAAAGTGAAAACTTCAATTATTTGAATTTTTTGTGAACATTATAAAATCCCTTAATCGAATTTGTAAAATTTTAGCCCATGATGTTGTCTTATATTCCATTTAATTAATTTCACCAAAAACCATTAAAAAATATATCAAAATTATCAGAAAATTAAATCTGAAATGCATTTTTTTTAACTTTTTATTAAAATTACTTGCGCATGAATTTACTATGGAGGAAATTTAAAAAGTATATTTTTGAGATGCATAATTCAAAATTGTTATTTTGTAGAAAAACGCACTTCAGTTAGCTAGAACTTCGTTGGTATTGATTAAAAAACATTTGTTAGGATTTGTATTTTTAAGGCATAAAAATATATAAAATTTTTTTTAGTTAAAACTCTTTTTTTTTCTTAAACTGAAAGAGAAACTACGCGATTTTTTTATAAATTACGTAACCCGTGATGTTTACTAATGGTGCTTATTCAAATTTGGATCTTTTTTATCTTATAGATTTTTTATTAGCAATTGTGAAAAATTAGAAATTTCAACTTCAAATTAATGGATAGGGAATATTATCGCATCTTTCAAAACGTGTAATATATCAAATTAAAAGGCATAGTTCATACTATTTGAATATGGTAAAAAAAGTAGCATTATTATTTTCAAATTTGTATTTTTTTGCAAAATGTTTGTGAAAAAATTTTAATTTTTACAAAAAGTTTTTGCAAATATTTCTTTAACTAAAGCTAACTTTAAAAATCTAAGGCCATATTCGTCATCTGCACCCTCAAGTAATTTAGAAATGATATGTCGCAATTCCGATCCATCAAATGTTTCTGATTTTGTTGAACGGTTATTAAAAAAGTAACTTTTGCAGTCAAATTTGTTGTTTGTTTGAGTAGAATATCAGTATTACTTTCATATATCAGTATATATATCAGTATTACTTTATTAGGATATTGTCCTAACAAATAATCTATAGAGTTTTTGTTTTCAAATTCATTAATTGACCACTTTCAGAAATGTGTTGATAGATCTATTTCGGAATTTTTTAGGTCGCCATCGACGAACAAATTTTCAATTTATTTTTGATCAATGGAGATAATCTTTAGTTTCAAGCTCATACATATCATTTAGTGGGATAACTAGGTTATGTTTGATGTTTGCATGGGAGAACTCGTGGTTTGATCAGGTATATATATATATATATATATATATATATATATATATATATATATATATATATATATATGTACAGCGCATACTTTAGGGACACGCCCAAAATTGTCGCCGAAATATGCGGTGTATAGACAAAATTGTCCTCATCTTATACGCTAGATGTATGAAAAGGCGCGAAAACTTTGGGACAGTCCCCAAAGTAAGCAATTGTCCCTAAACTATGCGGGGGAACGAATAAATGTCTCTAGACTATGCGCTGTGCATACATATATATATATATATACTTTTGCTTTTTTTTTGCTAGAAATAGCACTTTGCTTTAATCAAAATTTAACCCCTTAGCGCCCACCCAAACATATGAATGATGCATGGATCTGCTAGAGGAGGTTCCAAGGAAGCCATTGAGACCAAAATGTTGGACCTGCCCCGCCCACTTCCTGAGATATCGGCCTCCAAACTTTTGCTTTTTTTTTGCTAGAAATAGCACTTTGCTTTAATCAAAATTTAACCCCTTAGCGCCCACCCAAACATATGAATGATGCATGGATCTGCTAGAGGAGGTTCCAAGGAAGCCATTGAGACCAAAATCTTGGACCTGCCCCGCCCACTTCCTGAGATATCGGCCTCCAAACTTTTGCTTTTTTTTTGCTAGAAATAGCACTTTGCTTTAATCAAAATTTAACCCCTTAGCGCCCACCCAAACATATGAATGATGCATGGATCTGCTAGAGGAGGTTCCAAGGAAGCCATTGAGACCAAAATCTTGGACCTGCCCCGCCCACTTCCTGAGATATCGGCCTCCAAACTTTTGCTTTTTTTTTGCTAGAAATAGCACTTTGCTTTAATCAAAATTTAACCCCTTAGCGCCCACCCAAACATATGAATGATGCATGGATCTGCTAGAGGAGGTTCCAAGGAAGCCATTGAGACCAAAATCTTGGACCTGCCCCGCCCACTTCCTGAGATATCGGCCTCCAAACTTTTGCTTTTTTTTTGCTAGAAATAGCACTTTGCTTTAATCAAAATTTAACCCTTAGCGCCCACCCAAACATATGAATGATGCATGGATCTGCTAGAGGAGGTTCCAAGGAAGCCATTGAGACCAAAATCTTGGACCTGCCCCGCCCACTTCCTGAGATATCGGCCTCCAAACTTTTGCTTTTTTTTGCTAGAAATAGCACTTTGCTTTAATCAAAATTTAACCCCTTAGCGCCCACCCAAACATATGAATGATGCATGGATCTGCTAGAGGAGGTTCCAAGGAAGCCATTGAGACCAAAATCTTGGACCTGCCCCGCCACTTCCTGAGATATCGGCCTCCAAACTTTTGCTTTTTTTTTGCTAGAAATAGCACTTTGCTTTAATCAAAATTTAACCCCTTAGCGCCCACCCAAACATATGAATGATGCATGGATCTGCTAGAGGAGGTTCCAAGGAAGCCATTGAGACCAAAATCTTGGACCTGCCCCGCCCACTTCCTGAGATATCGGCCTCCAAACTTTTGCTTTTTTTTGCTAGAAATAGCACTTTGCTTTAATCAAAATTTAACCCCTTAGCGCCCACCCAAACATATGAATGATGCATGGATCTGCTAGAGGAGGTTCCAAGGAAGCCATTGAGACCAAAATCTTGGACCTGCCCCGCCCACTTCCTGAGATATCGGCCTCCAAACTTTTGCTTTTTTTTTGCTAGAAATAGCACTTTGCTTTAATCAAAATTTAACCCCTTAGCGCCCACCCAAACATATGAATGATGCATGGATCTGCTAGAGGAGGTTCCAAGGAAGCCATTGAGACCAAAATCTTGGACCTGCCCCGCCCACTTCCTGAGATATCGGCCTCCAAACTTTTGCTTTTTTTTGCTAGAAATAGCACTTTGCTTTAATCAAAATTTAACCCCTTAGCGCCCACCCAAACATATGAATGATGCATGGATCTGCTAGAGGAGGTTCCAAGGAAGCCATTGAGACCAAAATCTTGGACCTGCCCCGCCCACTTCCTGAGATATCGGCCTCCAAACTTTTGCTTTTTTTTTGCTAGAAATAGCACTTTGCTTAATCAAAATTTAACCCCTTAGCGCCCACCCAAACATATGAATGATGCATGGATCTGCTAGAGGAGGTTCCAAGGAAGCCATTGAGACCAAAATCTTGGACCTGCCCCGCCCACTTCCTGAGATATCGGCCTCCAAACTTTTGCTTTTTTTTTGCTAGAAATAGCACTTTGCTTTAATCAAAATTTAACCCCTTAGCGCCCACCCAAACATATGAATGATGCATGGATCTGCTAGAGGAGGTTCCAAGGAAGCCATTGAGACCAAAATCTTGGACCTGCCCCGCCCACTTCCTGAGATATCGGCCTCCAAACTTTTGCTTTTTTTTGCTAGAAATAGCACTTTGCTTTAAATCAAAATTTAACCCCTTAGCGCCCACCCAAACATATGAATGATGCATGGATCTGCTAGAGGAGGTTCCAAGGAAGCCATTGAGACCAAAATCTTGGACCTGCCCCGCCCACTTCCTGAGATATCGGCCTCCAAACTTTTGCTTTTTTTTTGCTAGAAATAGCACTTTGCTTTAATCAAAATTTAACCCCTTAGCGCCCACCCAAACATATGAATGATGCATGGATCTGCTAGAGGAGGTTCCAAGGAAGCCATTGAGACCAAAATCTTGGACCTGCCCCGCCCACTTCCTGAGATATCGGCCTCCAAACTTTTGCTTTTTTTTGCTAGAAATAGCACTTTGCTTTAATCAAAATTTAAACCCCTTAGCGCCCACCCAAACATATGAATGATGCATGGATCTGCTAGAGGAGGTTCCAAGGAAGCCATTGAGACCAAAATCTTGGACCTGCCCCGCCCACTTCCTGAGATATCGGCCTCCAAACTTTTGCTTTTTTTTTGCTAGAAATAGCACTTTGCTTTAATCAAAATTTAACCCCTTAGCGCCCACCCAAACATATGAATGATGCATGGATCTGCTAGAGGAGGTTCCAAGGAAGCCATTGAGACCAAAATCTTGGACCTGCCCCGCCCACTTCCTGAGATATCGGCCTCCAAACTTTTGCTTTTTTTTTGCTAGAAATAGCACTTTGCTTTAAATCAAAATTTAACCCCTTAGCGCCCACCCAAACATATGAATGATGCATGGATCTGCTAGAGGAGGTTCCAAGGAAGCCATTGAGACCAAAATCTTGGACCTGCCCCGCCCACTTCCTGAGATATCGGCCTCCAAACTTTTGCTTTTTTTTTGCTAGAAATAGCACTTTGCTTTAATCAAAATTTAACCCCCTTAGCGCCCACCCAAACATATGAATGATGCATGGATCTGCTAGAGGAGGTTCCAAGGAAGCCATTGAGACCAAAATCTTGGACCTGCCCCGCCCACTTCCTGAGATATCGGCCTCCAAACTTTTGCTTTTTTTTTGCTAGAAATAGCACTTTGCTTTAATCAAAATTTAACCCCTTAGCGCCCACCCAAACATATGAATGATGCATGGATCTGCTAGAGGAGGTTCCAAGGAAGCCATTGAGACCAAAATCTTGGACCTGCCCCGCCCACTTCCTGAGATATCGGCCTCCAAACTTTTGCTTTTTTTTTGCTAGAAATAGCACTTTGCTTTAATCAAAATTTAACCCCTTAGCGCCCACCCAAACATATGAATGATGCATGGATCTGCTAGAGGAGGTTCCAAGGAAGCCATTGAGACCAAAATCTTGGACCTGCCCCGCCCACTTCCTGAGATATCGGCCTCCAAACTTTTGCTTTTTTTTTGCTAGAAATAGCACTTTGCTTTAATCAAAATTTAACCCCTTAGCGCCCACCCAAACATATGAATGATGCATGGATCTGCTAGAGGAGGTTCCAAGGAAGCCATTGAGACCAAAATCTTGGACCTGCCCCGCCCACTTCCTGAGATATCGGCCTCCAAACTTTTGCTTTTTTTTGCTAGAAATAGCACTTTGCTTTAATCAAAATTTAACCCCTTAGCGCCCACCCAAACATATGAATGATGCATGGATCTGCTAGAGGAGGTTCCAAGGAAGCCATTGAGACCAAAATCTTGGACCTGCCCCGCCCACTTCCTGAGATATCGGCCTCCAAACTTTTGCTTTTTTTTTGCTAGAAATAGCACTTTGCTTTAATCAAAATTTAACCCCTTAGCGCCCACCCAAACATATGAATGATGCATGGATCTGCTAGAGGAGGTTCCAAGGAAGCCATTGAGACCAAAATCTTGGACCTGCCCCGCCCACTTCCTGAGATATCGGCCTCCAAACTTTTGCTTTTTTTTTGCTAGAAATAGCACTTTGCTTTAATCAAAATTTAACCCCTTAGCGCCCACCCAAACATATGAATGATGCATGGATCTGCTAGAGGAGGTTCCAAGGAAGCCATTGAGACCAAAATCTTGGACCTGCCCCGCCCACTTCCTGAGATATCGGCCTCCAAACTTTTGCTTTTTTTTTGCTAGAAATAGCACTTTGCTTTAATCAAAATTTAACCCCTTAGCGCCCACCCAAACATATGAATGATGCATGGATCTGCTAGAGGAGGTTCCAAGGAAGCCATTGAGACCAAAATCTTGGACCTGCCCCGCCCACTTCCTGAGATATCGGCCTCCAAACTTTTGCTTTTTTTTTGCTAGAAATAGCACTTTGCTTTAATCAAAATTTAAACCCCTTAGCGCCCACCCAAACATATGAATGATGCATGGATCTGCTAGAGGAGGTTCCAAGGAAGCCATTGAGACCAAAATCTTGGACCTGCCCCGCCCACTTCCTGAGATATCGGCCTCCAAACTTTTGCTTTTTTTTTGCTAGAAATAGCACTTTGCTTTAATCAAAATTTAACCCCTTAGCGCCCACCCAAACATATGAATGATGCATGGATCTGCTAGAGGAGGTTCCAAGGAAGCCATTGAGACCAAAATCTTGGACCTGCCCCGCCCACTTCCTGAGATATCGGCCTCCAAACTTTTGCTTTTTTTTTGCTAGAAATAGCACTTTGCTTTAATCAAAATTTAACCCCTTAGCGCCCACCCAAACATATGAATGATGCATGGATCTGCTAGAGGAGGTTCCAAGGAAGCCATTGAGACCAAAATCTTGGACCTGCCCCGCCCACTTCCTGAGATATCGGCCTCCAAACTTTTGCTTTTTTTTGCTAGAAATAGCACTTTGCTTTAATCAAAATTTAACCCCTTAGCGCCCACCCAAACATATGAATGATGCATGGATCTGCTAGAGGAGGTTCCAAGGAAGCCATTGAGACCAAAATCTTGGACCTGCCCCCGCCCACTTCCTGAGATATCGGCCTCCAAACTTTTGCTTTTTTTTTGCTAGAAATAGCACTTTGCTTTAATCAAAATTTAACCCCTTAGCGCCCACCCAAACATATGAATGATGCATGGATCTGCTAGAGGAGGTTCCAAGGAAGCCATTGAGAACCAAAATCTTGGACCTGCCCCGCCCACTTCCTGAGATATCGGCCTCCAAACTTTTGCTTTTTTTTTGCTAGAAATAGCACTTTGCTTTAATCAAAATTTAACCCCTTAGCGCCCACCCAAACATATGAATGATGCATGGATCTGCTAGAGGAGGTTCCAAGGAAGCCATTGAGACCAAAATCTTGGACCTGCCCCGCCCACTTCCTGAGATATCGGCCTCCAAACTTTTGCTTTTTTTTTGCTAGAAATAGCACTTTGCTTTAATCAAAATTTAACCCCTTAGCGCCCACCCAAACATATGAATGATGCATGGATCTGCTAGAGGAGGTTCCAAGGAAGCCATTGAGACCAAAATCTTGGACCTGCCCCGCCCACTTCCTGAGATATCGGCCTCCAAACTTTTGCTTTTTTTTTGCTAGAAATAGCACTTTGCTTTAATCAAAATTTAACCCCTTAGCGCCCACCCAAACATATGAATGATGCATGGATCTGCTAGAGGAGGTTCCCAAGGAAGCCATTGAGACCAAAATCTTGGACCTGCCCCGCCCACTTCCTGAGATATCGGCCTCCAAACTTTTGCTTTTTTTTGCTAGAATAGCACTTTGCTTTAATCAAAATTTAACCCCTTAGCGCCCACCCAAACATATGAATGATGCATGGATCTGCTAGAGGAGGTTCCAAGGAAGCCATTGAGACCAAAAATCTTGGACCTGCCCCGCCCACTTCCTGAGATATCGGCCTCCAAACTTTTGCTTTTTTTTGCTAGAAATAGCACTTTGCTTTAATCAAAAATTTAACCCCTTAGCGCCCACCCAAACATATGAATGATGCATGGATCTGCTAGAGGAGGTTCCAAGGAAGCCATTGAGACCAAAATCTTGGACCTGCCCCGCCCACTTCCTGAGATATCGGCCTCCAAACTTTTGCTTTTTTTTTGCTAGAAATAGCACTTTGCTTTAATCAAAATTTAACCCCTTAGCGCCCACCCAAACATATGAATGATGCATGGATCTGCTAGAGGAGGTTCCAAGGAAGCCATTGAGACCAAAATCTTGGACCTGCCCCGCCCCACTTCCTGAGATATCGGCCTCCAAACTTTTGCTTTTTTTTTGCTAGAAATAGCACTTTGCTTAATCAAAATTTAACCCCTTAGCGCCCACCCAAACATATGAATGATGCATGGATCTGCTAGAGGAGGTTCCAAGGAAGCCATTGAGACCAAAATCTTGGACCTTGCCCCGCCCACTTCCTGAGATATCGGCCTCCAAACTTTTGCTTTTTTTTTGCTAGAAATAGCACTTTGCTTTAATCAAAATTTAACCCCTTAGCGCCCACCCAAACATATGAATGATGCATGGATCTGCTAGAGGAGGTTCCAAGGAAGCCATTGAGACCAAAATCTTGGACCTGCCCCGCCCACTTCCTGAGATATCGGCCTCCAAACTTTTGCTTTTTTTTTGCTAGAAATAGCACTTTGCTTTAATCAAAATTTAAACCCCTTAGCGCCCACCCAAACATATGAATGATGCATGGATCTGCTAGAGGAGGTTCCAAGGAAGCCATTGAGACCAAAATCTTGGACCTGCCCCGCCCACTTCCTGAGATATCGGCCTCCAAACTTTTGCTTTTTTTTTGCTAGAAATAGCACTTTGCTTTAATCAAAATTTAAACCCTTAGCGCCCACCCAAACATATGAATGATGCATGGATCTGCTAGAGGAGGTTCCAAGGAAGCCATTGAGACCAAAATCTTGGACCTGCCCCGCCCACTTCCTGAGATATCGGCCTCCAAACTTTTGCTTTTTTTTTTGCTAGAAATAGCACTTTGCTTTAATCAAATTTAACCCCTTAGCGCCCACCCAAACATATGAATGATGCATGGATCTGCTAGAGGAGGTTCCAAGGAAGCCATTGAGACCAAAATCTTGGACCTGCCCCGCCCACTTCCTGAGATATCGGCCTCCAAACTTTTGCTTTTTTTTGCTAGAAATAGCACTTTGCTTTAATCAAAATTTAACCCCTTAGCGCCCACCCAAACATATGAATGATGCATGGATCTGCTAGAGGAGGTTCCAAGGAAGCCATTGAGACCAAAATTTGGACCTGCCCCGCCCACTTCCTGAGATATCGGCCTCCAAACTTTTGCTTTTTTTTGCTAGAAATAGCACTTTGCTTTAATCAAAATTTAACCCCTTAGCGCCCACCCAAACATATGAATGATGCATGGATCTGCTAGAGGAGGTTCCAAGGAAGCCATTGAGACCAAAATCTTGGACCTGCCCCGCCCACTTCCTGAGATATCGGCCTCCAAACTTTTGCTTTTTTTTTGCTAGAAATAGCACTTTGCTTTAATCAAATTTAACCCCTTAGCGCCCACCCAAACATATGAATGATGCATGGATCTGCTAGAGGAGGTTCCAAGGAAGCCATTGAGACCAAAATCTTGGACCTGCCCCGCCCACTTCCTGAGATATCGGCCTCCAAACTTTTGCTTTTTTTTTGCTAGAAATAGCACTTTGCTTTAATCAAAATTTAACCCCTTAGCGCCCACCCAAACATATGAATGATGCATGGATCTGCTAGAGGAGGTTCCAAGGAAGCCATTGAGACCAAAATCTTGGACCTGCCCCGCCCACTTCCTGAGATATCGGCCTCCAAACTTTTGCTTTTTTTTTGCTAGAAATAGCACTTTGCTTTAAATCAAAATTTAACCCCTTAGCGCCCACCCAAACTATGAATGATGCATGGATCTGCTAGAGGAGGTTCCAAGGAAGCCATTGAGACCAAAATTTGGACCTGCCCCGCCCACTTCCTGAGATATCGGCCTCCAAACTTTTGCTTTTTTTTTTGCTAGAAATAGCACTTTGCTTTAATCAAAATTTAACCCCTTAGCGCCCACCCAAACATATGAATGATGCATGGATCTGCTAGAGGAGGTTCCAAGGAAGCCATTGAGACCAAAATCTTGGACCTGCCCCGCCCACTTCCTGAGATATCGGCCTCCAAACTTTTGCTTTTTTTTGCTAGAATAGCACTTTGCTTTAATCAAATTTAACCCCTTAGCGCCCACCCAAACATATGAATGATGCATGGATCTGCTAGAGGAGGTTCCAAGGAAGCCATTGAGACCAAAATCTTGGACCTGCCCCGCCCACTTCCTGAGATATCGGCCTCCAAACTTTTGCTTTTTTTTTGCTAGAAATAGCACTTTGCTTTAATCAAAATTTAACCCCTTAGCGCCCACCCAAACATATGAATGATGCATGGATCTGCTAGAGGAGGTTCCAAGGAAGCCATTGAGACCAAAATCTTGGACCTTGCCCCGCCCACTTCCTGAGATATCGGCCTCCAAACTTTTGCTTTTTTTTTTGCTAGAAATAGCACTTTGCTTTAATCAAAATTTAACCCCTTAGCGCCCACCCAAACATATGAATGATGCATGGATCTGCTAGAGGAGGTTCCAAGGAAGCATTGAGACCAAAATCTTGGACCTGCCCCGCCCACTTCCTGAGATATCGGCCTCCAAACTTTTGCTTTTTTTTTGCTAGAAATAGCACTTTGCTTTAATCAAAATTTAACCCCTTAGCGCCCACCCAAACATATGAATGATGCATGGATCTGCTAGAGGAGGTTCCAAGGAAGCCATTGAGACCAAAATTTGGACCTGCCCCCGCCCACTTCCTGAGATATCGGCCTCCAAACTTTTGCTTTTTTTTTTGCTAGAAATAGCACTTTGCTTTAATCAAAATTTAACCCCTTAGCGCCCCACCCAAACATATGAATGATGCATGGATCTGCTAGAGGAGGTTCCAAGGAAGCCATTGAGACCAAAATCTTGGACCTGCCCCGCCCACTTCCTGAGATATCGGCCTCCAAACTTTTGCTTTTTTTTTGCTAGAAATAGCACTTTGCTTTAATCAAATTTAACCCCTTAGCGCCCACCCAAACATATGAATGATGCATGGATCTGCTAGAGGAGGTTCCAAGGAAGCCATTGAGACCAAAATCTTGGACCTGCCCCGCCCACTTCCTGAGATATCGGCCTCCAAACTTTTGCTTTTTTTTTGCTAGAAATAGCACTTTGCTTTAAATCAAAATTTAACCCCTTAGCGCCCACCCAACATATGAATGATGCATGGATCTGCTAGAGGAGGTTCCAAGGAAGCCATTGAGACCAAAATCTTGGACCTGCCCCGCCCACTTCCTGAGATATCGGCCTCCAAACTTTTGCTTTTTTTTTTGCTAGAAATAGCACTTTGCTTTAATCAAAATTTAACCCCTTAGCGCCACACCCAAACATATGAATGATGCATGGATCTGCTAGAGGAGGTTCCAAGGAAGCCATTGAGACCAAAATCTTGGACCTGCCCCGCCCACTTCCTGAGATATCGGCCTCCAAACTTTTGCTTTTTTTTTGCTAGAAATAGCACTTTGCTTTAATCAAAATTTAACCCCTTAGCGCCCACCCAAACATATGAATGATGCATGGATCTGCTAGAGGAGGTTCCAAGGAAGCCATTGAGACCAAAATCTTGGACCTGCCCCGCCCACTTCCTGAGATATCGGCCTCCAAACTTTTGCTTTTTTTTTGCTAGAAATAGCACTTTGCTTTAATCAAAATTTAACCCCTTAGCGCCCACCCAAACATATGAATGATGCATGGATCTGCTAGAGGAGGTTCCAAGGAAGCCATTGAGACCAAAATCTTGGACCTGCCCCGCCCACTTCCTGAGATATCGGCCTCCAAACTTTTGCTTTTTTTTTGCTAGAAATAGCACTTTGCTTTAATCAAAATTTAACCCCTTAGCGCCCACCCAAACATATGAATGATGCATGGATCTGCTAGAGGAGGTTCCAAGGAAGCCATTGAGACCAAAATCTTGGACCTGCCCCGCCCACTTCCTGAGATATCGGCCTCCAAACTTTTGCTTTTTTTTTGCTAGAAATAGCACTTTGCTTTAATCAAAATTTAACCCCTTAGCGCCCACCCAAACATATGAATGATGCATGGATCTGCTAGAGGAGGTTCCAAGGAAGCCATTGAGACCAAAATCTTGGACCTGCCCCGCCCACTTCCTGAGATATCGGCCTCCAAACTTTTGCTTTTTTTTTGCTAGAAATAGCACTTTGCTTTAATCAAAATTTAACCCCTTAGCGCCCACCCAAACATATGAATGATGCATGGATCTGCTAGAGGAGGTTCCAAGGAAGCCATTGAGACCAAAATCTTGGACCTGCCCCGCCCACTTCCTGAGATATCGGCCTCCAAACTTTTGCTTTTTTTTTGCTAGAAATAGCACTTTGCTTTAATCAAAATTTAACCCCTTAGCGCCCACCCAAACATATGAATGATGCATGGATCTGCTAGAGGAGGTTCCAAGGAAGCCATTGAGACCAAAATCTTGGACCTGCCCCGCCCACTTCCTGAGATATCGGCCTCCAAACTTTTGCTTTTTTTTTGCTAGAAATAGCACTTTGCTTTAATCAAAATTTAACCCCTTAGCGCCCACCCAAACATATGAATGATGCATGGATCTGCTAGAGGAGGTTCCAAGGAAGCCATTGAGACCAAAATCTTGGACCTGCCCCGCCCACTTCCTGAGATATCGGCCTCCAAACTTTTGCTTTTTTTTTGCTAGAAATAGCACTTTGCTTTAATCAAAATTTAACCCCTTAGCGCCCACCCAAACATATGAATGATGCATGGATCTGCTAGAGGAGGTTCCAAGGAAGCCATTGAGACCAAAATCTTGGACCTGCCCCGCCCACTTCCTGAGATATCGGCCTCCAAACTTTTGCTTTTTTTTTGCTAGAAATAGCACTTTGCTTTAATCAAAATTTAACCCCTTAGCGCCCACCCAAACATATGAATGATGCATGGATCTGCTAGAGGAGGTTCCAAGGAAGCCATTGAGACCAAAATCTTGGACCTGCCCCGCCCACTTCCTGAGATATCGGCCTCCAAACTTTTGCTTTTTTTTTGCTAGAAATAGCACTTTGCTTTAATCAAAATTTAACCCCTTAGCGCCCACCCAAACATATGAATGATGCATGGATCTGCTAGAGGAGGTTCCAAGGAAGCCATTGAGACCAAAATCTTGGACCTGCCCCGCCCACTTCCTGAGATATCGGCCTCCAAACTTTTGCTTTTTTTTTGCTAGAAATAGCACTTTGCTTTAATCAAAATTTAACCCCTTAGCGCCCACCCAAACATATGAATGATGCATGGATCTGCTAGAGGAGGTTCCAAGGAAGCCATTGAGACCAAAATCTTGGACCTGCCCCGCCCACTTCCTGAGATATCGGCCTCCAAACTTTTGCTTTTTTTTTGCTAGAAATAGCACTTTGCTTTAATCAAAATTTAACCCCTTAGCGCCCACCCAAACATATGAATGATGCATGGATCTGCTAGAGGAGGTTCCAAGGAAGCCATTGAGACCAAAATCTTGGACCTGCCCCGCCCACTTCCTGAGATATCGGCCTCCAAACTTTTGCTTTTTTTTTGCTAGAAATAGCACTTTGCTTTAATCAAAATTTAACCCCTTAGCGCCCACCCAAACATATGAATGATGCATGGATCTGCTAGAGGAGGTTCCAAGGAAGCCATTGAGACCAAAATCTTGGACCTGCCCCGCCCACTTCCTGAGATATCGGCCTCCAAACTTTTGCTTTTTTTTTGCTAGAAATAGCACTTTGCTTTAATCAAAATTTAACCCCTTAGCGCCCACCCAAACATATGAATGATGCATGGATCTGCTAGAGGAGGTTCCAAGGAAGCCATTGAGACCAAAATCTTGGACCTGCCCCGCCCACTTCCTGAGATATCGGCCTCCAAACTTTTGCTTTTTTTTTTTGCTAGAAATAGCACTTTGCTTTAATCAAAATTTAACCCCTTAGCGCCCACCCAAACATATGAATGATGCATGGATCTGCTAGAGGAGGTTCCAAGGAAGCCATTGAGACCAAAATCTTGGACCTGCCCCCGCCCACTTCCTGAGATATCGGCCTCCAAACTTTTGCTTTTTTTTTGCTAGAAATAGCACTTTGCTTTAATCAAAATTTAACCCCTTAGCGCCCACCCAAACATATGAATGATGCATGGATCTGCTAGAGGAGGTTCCAAGGAAGCCATTGAGACCAAAATCTTGGACCTGCCCCGCCCACTTCCTGAGATATCGGCCTCCAAACTTTTGCTTTTTTTTTGCTAGAAATAGCACTTTGCTTTAATCAAAATTTAACCCCTTAGCGCCCACCCAAACATATGAATGATGCATGGATCTGCTAGAGGAGGTTCCAAGGAAGCCATTGAGACCAAAATCTTGGACCTGCCCCGCCCACTTCCTGAGATATCGGCCTCCAAACTTTTGCTTTTTTTTTTGCTAGAAATAGCACTTTGCTTTAATCAAAATTTAACCCCTTAGCGCCCACCCAAACATATGAATGATGCATGGATCTGCTAGAGGAGGTTCCAAGGAAGCCATTGAGACCAAAATCTTGGACCTGCCCCCGCCCACTTCCTGAGATATCGGCCTCCAAACTTTTGCTTTTTTTTTGCTAGAAATAGCACTTTGCTTTAATCAAAATTTAACCCCTTAGCGCCCACCCAAACATATGAATGATGCATGGATCTGCTAGAGGAGGTTCCAAGGAAGCCATTGAGACCAAAATCTTGGACCTGCCCCGCCCACTTCCTGAGATATCGGCCTCCAAACTTTTGCTTTTTTTTTGCTAGAAATAGCACTTTGCTTTAATCAAAATTTAACCCCTTAGCGCCCACCCAAACATATGAATGATGCATGGATCTGCTAGAGGAGGTTCCAAGGAAGCCATTGAGACCAAATCTTGGACCTGCCCCGCCCACTTCCTGAGATATCGGCCTCCAAACTTTTGCTTTTTTTTTGCTAGAAATAGCACTTTGCTTTAATCAAAATTTAACCCCTTAGCGCCCACCCAAACATATGAATGATGCATGGATCTGCTAGAGGAGGTTCCAAGGAAGCCATTGAGACCAAAATCTTGGACCTGCCCCGCCCACTTCCTGAGATATCGGCCTCCAAACTTTTGCTTTTTTTTTTGCTAGAAATAGCACTTTGCTTTAATCAAAATTTAACCCCTTAGCGCCCACCCAAACATATGAATGATGCATGGATCTGCTAGAGGAGGTTCCAAGGAAGCCATTGAGACCAAAATCTTGGACCTGCCCCCGCCCACTTCCTGAGATATCGGCCTCCAAACTTTTGCTTTTTTTTTGCTAGAAATAGCACTTTGCTTTAATCAAAATTTAACCCCTTAGCGCCCACCCAAACATATGAATGATGCATGGATCTGCTAGAGGAGGTTCCAAGGAAGCCATTGAGACCAAAATCTTGGACCTGCCCCGCCCACTTCCTGAGATATCGGCCTCCAAACTTTTGCTTTTTTTTTGCTAGAAATAGCACTTTGCTTTAATCAAAATTTAACCCCTTAGCGCCCACCCAAACATATGAATGATGCATGGATCTGCTAGAGGAGGTTCCAAGGAAGCCATTGAGACCAAAATCTTGGACCTGCCCCGCCCCACTTCCTGAGATATCGGCCTCCAAACTTTTGCTTTTTTTTTGCTAGAAATAGCACTTTGCTTTAATCAAAATTTAACCCCTTAGCGCCCACCCAAACATATGAATGATGCATGGATCTGCTAGAGGAGGTTCCAAGGAAGCCATTGAGACCAAAATCTTGGACCTGCCCCGCCCACTTCCTGAGATATCGGCCTCCAAACTTTTGCTTTTTTTTTTGCTAGAAATAGCACTTTGCTTTAATCAAATTTAACCCCTTAGCGCCCACCCAAACATATGAATGATGCATGGATCTGCTAGAGGAGGTTCCAAGGAAGCCATTGAGACCAAAATCTTGGACCTGCCCCCGCCCACTTCCTGAGATATCGGCCTCCAAACTTTTGCTTTTTTTTGATAGAAATAGCACTTTGCTTTAATCAAAATTTAACCCTTAGCGCCCACCCAAACATATGAATGATGCATGGATCTGCTAGAGGATGGTTCCAAGGAAGCCATTGAGACCAAAATCTTGGACCTGCCCCGCCCCACTTCCTGAGATATCGCCTCCAAACTTTTGCTTTTTTTTTGCTAGAAAATAGCACTTTGCTTAATCAAAATTTAACCCTTAGCGCCCACCCAAACATATGAATGATGCATGGATCGGCTAGAGGAGGTTTCCCCAAGGGAAGCCATTGAGACCAAAATCTTGGACCTGCCCCGCCCACTTCTGAGATATCGGCCTCCAAACTTTTGCTTTTTTTTTGCTAGAAATAGCACTTTTGCTTAATCAAAATTTAACCCCTTAGCGCCCACCCAAACATATGAATGATGCAGGGATCTGCTAGAGGAGGTTCCATAGGAAGCCATTGAGACCAAAATCTTGGACCTGCCTCCCGCCCATCTTCCTGAGATATCGGACCTCCCAAACTTTTGCTTTTTTTTTGCTAGAAATAGCACTTGCTTTAATCAAAATTTAACCCCTTAGCGCCCACCCAAACATATGAATGATGCATGGATCTGCTAGAGGAGGTTCCAAGGAAGCCATTGAGACCAAAATCTTGGACCTGCCCCGCCCACTTCCTGAGATATATCGGCCTCCAAACTTTGCTTTTTTTTTTGCTAGAAATAGCACTTTGCTTTAATCAAAATTTAACCCCTTAGCGCCACCCAAACATATGACTGATGCATGGATCTGCTAGAGGAGGTTCCAAGGAAGCCATTGAGACCAAAATCTTGGACCTGCCCCGCACACCCCCCACTTCCTGAGATTATCGGCCTCCAAACTTTGCTTTTTTTTGCTAGAAATAGCACTTTGCTTTAATCAAAATTAAACCCCTTAGCGCCCACCCCAAACATATGATGATGCATGGATCTGCTAGAGGAGGTTCCAAGGAAGCCATTGAGACCAAAATCTTGGACCTGCCCCGCCCACTTCCTGAGATATCGGCCTCCAAACTTTTGCTTTTTTTTGCTAGAAATAGCACTTTGCTTAATAATCAAAATTTACCCCTTAGCGCCCACCCAAACTATGAATGATGCATGATCTGCTAGAGGAGGTTCCAAGGAGCCATTGAGACCAAAATCTTGGACCTGCCCCCGCCACTTCCTGAGATATCGGCCTCCAAACTTTTGCTTTTTTTTTGCTAGAAATAGCACTTTGCTTAATCAAAATTTAACCCTTAGCGCCCACCCAACATATGAATGATGCATGGATCTGCTAGAGGAGGTTTCCAAGGAAGCCATTGAGACCAAAATCTTGGACCTGCCCGCCCACTTCCTGAGATATCGGCCTCCAAACTTTGCTTTTTTTTTGCTAGAAATAGCACTTTGCTTAATCAAAATTTAACCCCTTAGCGCCCCACCCAAACATATGAATGATGCATGGATCTGCTAGAGGAGGTTCCAAGGAAGCCATTGAGACCAAAATCTTGGACCTGCCCCGCCCACTTCCTGAGATATCGGCCTCCAAACTTTTGCTTTTTTTTTTGCTAGAAATAGCACTTTGCTTAAATCAAAATTCCCCTTAGCGCCACTAGCGCCCACCCACACATATGAATGATGCATGGATCTGCTAGAGGAGGTTCCAAGGAAGCCATTGAGACCAAAATCTTGACCTGCCCCGCCCATTCCTGAGATATCGGCCTCCAAACTTTTGCTTTTTTTTTCTAGAAATAGCACTTTGCTTAATCAAAATTTAACCCTTAGCGCCCACCCAAACTATGAATTGCATGGATCTGCTAGAGGAGGTTCCAAGGAAGCCATTGAGACCAAATCTTGGACTGCCCCGCCCACTTCCTGAGATATCGGCCTCCAAACTTTTTGCTTTTTTTTGCTAGAATAGCACTTTGCTTTAATCAAAATTTAACCCCTTAGCGCCCACCCAAACATATGAATGATGCATGGATCTGCTAGAGGAGGTTCCAAGGAAGCCATTGAGACCAAAAACTTGGACCTCCCCCGCCTACTCCCCGAGATATCGGCCTCCAACTTTTGCTTTTTTTTTTGCTAGAAATAGCACTTTGCTTTAATCAAATTTAACCCCTTAGCGCCCCACCCAAACATATGAATGATGCATGGATCTGTTAGAGGAGGTTCCAAGGAAGCCATTGAGACCAAAATCTTGGACCTGCCCCGCCCACTTCCTGAGATATCGGCCTCCAAACTTTTGCTTTTTTTTTGCTAGAATAGCACTTTGCTTTAATCAAAATTTAACCCTTTAGCGCCCACCCAAACATATGATGATGCATGGATCTGCTAGAGGAGGTTCCAAGGAAGCCATTGAGACCAAAATCTTGGACCT